>CM052901.1:11999147-12089610 GCA_028534135.1 Potos flavus
CCAACAGTGGAAGAGGGTACCCCTTTCTCCACATCCTCTCCAACATTTGTTGTTTACTGTCTTGTTGATTTTGGCCATTCTAACTGGTGTGAGGTGGTATCTCAGTGTGGTTTTGATTTGAATCTCCCTGATAATATCCATTGTTTTAAAGAGGCTTTCGGGTATTGTGTTGGTGCTGTTGAGGTAGAGGTCATTGTATTTACTGTATTGTAAAATAGACCATATATAGCTGTATTCATCTTCGATATTCCTTCAGAATACCAGTGAATCAGCATAATTTTCAAACCCAAAATATATTTCCCAAGTCACAGATTATTTCACATGTTCAGTTCCTTTCCATTTCATGGAAGTTTCATTCAAATGTGAAAGAAAATCTAGCTTGGCAGTATTTGAATATGAAATTAGATAAATCTCGTTTGTACCTTCACAGTCAAGTGCCTTCTCTTTGTGGTCTCCATAAAAACATAGCCCAGACTGGTAAATTATTCAGAGTGAAGGTATAGTTTCTTAGGTGGAAGAATGACTGAGGATGGTACTTGCTCAGAAATCAAGGAGACAAATCGTAGTTGTAGCTAAATAGAGTGAGATTGGCTCCATATTCTGTTTTTGAGGCCAAGTTGAAAAAATAATCCAAATGAAAGGTCATGGGGCAGATATTTAAAAGAGTGTCTCTCGGCTTTAACTCAGAAGCTAAATTCATATTTGTAGGAAAAAAGCCAGTCTCTTGGAGCTAAAGAATAAAGTAATTGGCAAGAACGAGGAAGAAGAATTTTAGCAAGCAAAGCCAGATGTAGGGGGGTAATTCACGCGTGCGCACGTGTGCGCACGTACTTACGCACACACACAACACACATACACAAAGACAAATGGAAGAAACCAGTCTTATGTTCATTGCTCTGTTGCTATTATGGGACTAGTTATTTTGGAATTCCCAAAATAAATCTGTTTTAAATATATATCCTGTGCCGAACATGTAATACCTTTGGAGATTGCTCTAGCAACATATTCGGTAATGCTTACTAGCTTTATAGAACCGAGCAAATAAGACCTTTTAGCGACATTTCGTGTAATTATCCAGTGAGTTTCATGTCTTGGTGCAGACAGTGCTTTTAGTCCCTCCCTTCTTATTTGTATAATTTTAATCCACAATGTGGCAGAAACAAACAGCCCATCAAGGCCTTTTTTCTTATCATCCTTCCCATGAAAGTTGTGTTTTCAAATAGTTTACCTGCTAATCTTATACTAAGTAGTAACTGATTTTTCTCCACCCCCCTCAGTCATACAACAATGTGTAGCAAAAATTACCTTTTTAGTAAGTATTCAACTAATTAATAAAGATGTGTGTAAAAAATAAAAACAAATCATACTATTCGTGTCAGGCTTTTTGAATATGTAAAATAAGTGAAAGGGCCCAATTACAACCTTTCATGGATCCTCTCGAGTGTTAACATTTCCAGATTACCTAAGGAAGTGAATTACTCAGGGGCTCCTGGGTGGGTCAGTTGGTTAAGCGTCCTACTCTTGATCTCAGCTCAAGTCGTGATCTCAGGATTGTGAGTTAAAGCCCTGTTTTGGGCTCTGTGCTGGGCGTAGAGCCTACTTAAAAAAAAAATAGTGTATTACCGATACACAAAAAAACTTGAAGGCAGCAGCACTGGTTTCAGGGGTTATCCCACTTAAAGGGAATTGTGACTTCCGAACAGGGAAACTTTCAGTGAAAGCATTTCTCTGATCATTATAATAGCTGTAACCAAGGTTAATAACTGGCAAGCCCCTGACTAATACATTTAATATGTTTTGCCCAGGCCAATGTGTGAATAGATAACACGTCTGTGCTAAAATTCTGATTAAGTTATTCATCAGATACTCTGATGCTAACTGCTTTTGACAGTCTGGAAGTGGAACTGCTGGGAAAGCCTCAATTGATTTCTTGGATAGATTTTGTATATAGCCGGTAGCCATAATAAAGAACGCCCCTTTCCATAAGGGCCCCAGATGTGGATAGGAATTCCGGCTCAGCATGGAGCAGGTGTAGCCAGAATTAGAAGTCATGTCCATTTTTACCCAAGAAAAAAATTCTTATAGATATTTGGAAACGTCAAACGTAATAAACAACCCCAAGGCATTAACAACTTAGACAACAATAATACAGAGGATGAAAAAAGCTTAACAGGAGAAGGGTATGAATCATCCCATAATACTTTCATAATTGACGATGAGACACCAGAAAGTGACAGCGATCGCTTTCAGAAAAGAGATTCCAACTGGTAAAACTCCATTATATATAGCAAACACTGTAACAAAAAAGCCTGTGCGTAACAAATCCATTGTTCTCATCTGGCCACAAAATCAGCAAGGCTACAACAACAGAAGTGTTTTGGTTGTTTGGCTAAAGAATTCTCTAAAATGTTGTTTAAAGTATTCCCTGGTTCCTGTCCATGATGTAATGATTCCCTATAATATGAGTGCTCAGCCTCTTTGCAGGCTGTTTGCCCTGAAGAAGATTGAGGTCGAGCCTCCAGAAGACCTGGGAGCTGAGAGATTCTTTACTGTATCACAGTGTTTAAGGTAGAGATCTGAAAGCTCTCCCCCAACACACACCTCTGGTCTCAGAAAGCCCCGTCACACGTCTCAACTCCCAGAGAACCGGAGGCATGAGATGGTCTAGGAGATTTGTCAGCCAACCAATTACCAGCCATCCGGGGAACCTCCCCAAGGTACAGGGCTCTAATCTGACCACAAACAGTGATCACATTGCTCCGTACGGTGGCTGGAGTTTACAGTCTTTTGTCCTACGTTCAGAGCCCTGATTGTTAGTAGTTGATCTACCATAGGAAGGATTGGCATAAACTGTCCCTCCCCAACTTCTGCAGCCTGGCAATGCTATTTTTAGTCCCGTACTCACTGTAAGAAAATGCCATCTAGGGAAACAATTTGAATGTCCTTGGGGCTGGGGGTGGGTTGAGGGTGCCTCTTGATGGAAATTTACCAGTTGTATTAAATAATATATATTGGATATTTGGCACCACAGTCTTCGGCAGATCACATTACGACCATGTTTCTATATCATGGGACAGTAAAATTGAATGTGATGGGAAAATGGTTGTCAGTCATATCAAGAAATGCTGTAAGTTGTAGTGCTTTAAAAGTCTCGTAAACGTGTGACTCCACTTGCATAACACGAGTGGTTTACAGGGGATTCATCCAACCAAAGCCTCGAGGTATGTCTGAGCCCACCTCCCATGTTTGGACAATGCCACTGGGAAATCTTTCCCTCCGGTTTTCTACAGTTTGATCCTGCAGTAGTAGGCGTAGCAAAGAAACGATGCTGACCGGTAGACCCAGATACAACTTCTTGGAGCTATAATGTGCAAGCGCTAGTCACATCTGCTATTTTGAGGAATACAAAGTACGTATTTCTCCAGAAGGGAATGATAATTTCCTACCAGTGACTTTCATGATTGCTGAAGAAATGGAGTAAGGTTTTGATGCTACCATGTCCTTTTGCTCTGAGATCCTTGTTACTCATGTTACTTCTCTCTGATTAGAGGGACAGTTACATGGGTAGTTAGCGCTAGAGACATTAGGTGGATAAAAAAAAGCACATTTAGGAAAGCTGCTTATTACATTTGTGTTCCTAATATCCCTCCAACAAGGGAAGCCACCCAGCCAACTCATTCTGTTTCTTCGTACTCCTCTATTCCCAAATGAAAGTATTTGCTCAAACAAAAAGTTTCGCTCCCAGTAGGACTGTCAATAAATCAAAGCATTTGTATGCCACAAGGGGTATTTGAATCTGGCAATTCTTAAATTTCACGTAACAGACTCAGGAAATACCATAACTGCGTGTCTCTGATCTAGGCGTGAGACTTTATTTAAACTAATAATTAACCTTGAGGGTAGAGCTCAACAGAACCGTGATGGGTGATTTTGCTCAGTACATTTCTTTGCTCTGGACCTTGCAGAGCAGCATTTTAGTTTATGTGATGTGGAATCTCTTTTGGTCTGCCTCCTCTCCAGATTTTGAGGTGCGGCTCTTTTCCCCGCCGTAACCGATCATTTTATTTACCGCCCCTCACTAATAGGATCAGTCTCCACCTTCCGAAACCTTAGCGAGACTAGCAGAGTTTCGACCTCAAGGGAGGCTTTTTGTTTTGTTTCGTTTTTCAGTATCTCTAACACATTCTGGTGATGTTCATTGATTTGCATGAACCACTCCTGGTTCTTGCTTTCGGAGGGGTAAGGGTGCCTCTGCCTCTGGGGGCTCACCCCGGAAGTGGACACACAGAGACCGTTGTTTTACAAGCTGCTGGGTCGTAGTGTTGTTTTGGTGTTGTATACCATCAAAACATACAAAAGAAGCAAGTGGACAGGTGAGGAATCATAATAAAGAAATGTAAGGACTCCACATGTGTTTGAAACAATTCTGGATTAGATTTGAGTCAGTTTTTTTTTTTTTGGCGGTCGGGACCCCTCTATCTTGGCAGCGTTAGGGAGCCAAAATGAAAATGAAATGCAGTTTCTTCCCTGAGGTTATTGGTACTCGGACTAGCCTCTAAGTGCTAGGTTCTACCCTCAGGGTTCAACAGTGTGGGAGCAAGTGGCCCAGGCATGTCAGAGTCCCTGCCCCCACCTCAGTGGTAAAGATACGCCACAAGATCGCAGAAACTCGGCGAATCAGCAGACGAGATTATCTGATGGCACACAGTTTGAAATAAGTTTACCGTCATTGCCCTTTTCCCCTCATTTGTGCTAATATTCCAACAAGGAGCTATGCAAACAGGTTGTAAATGGTTTGATTACCTCCTTAAAAGTCAGATTTTCCTATCGTTTTCTTTAGTATTTTCTGTCAGAATATTTGACAAAGGATTTTTTATGGTAAATATAGAAGCGTGTGTACAATAGCCTTTTTATGTGGTCAGTCTCCCACCTGGGAGGGGGAAGGACTTGCCGTTTTTGTCAGAATAACTGTGAACTGCCTTCGTTTAAAAATGGAACCATAGTGAGATTTGGTCGGTGCCTTGCTAGGTTCTCGTACTGGTTACAGCTCATATAAAAAAAAGCATGCTGAAAGAAGATGGGCAGTTAGTTGGTTTGGACTTTTACTTTGCTTTAACCACCAACGCTTAGTTAGGTGTTTTGGTGATTTTTTATTATTATTTCACATTATTGTTACACATCCCTGACTGGTGACCTAAGTCAACCTTTGAGAGGTCTTACAAACGTACAATCTAGCCTCTTTCTATGTATAACTAATCCTGAAGTATAGGTGTCATTTACACAATTTGTTGGAATCCCTCCTTTAGTGGCATAATTTTCTTGGCTGACGTTACATAGACTTCATCAAGTCCAAAATTCAATAACCCAAGAAATTCTACCAAGACATCAATGTCATATTAAGATCTCTCTATGTAAAGTGTGTCATAAGAGTAGGAGATACTAACCCCCACTGATATACTGAATCAATAGCATTTATTAGTAGTTAAATCCTACTTTTTTATGGCTCCGCACTCCTCAGCCTGAGAGATCGCAAACCTCACATGGTATGTTCGAGTCAGGGGAAATGAAAATAGGGCCCACTGTGAAAAAAAACCTGGCAAATATCTTCAGCAAGTTGCTCATTTCTGGCACATTAGTTAATTACTTCACAAATTGTTCATCATGTTCCCATTTCTCTTTTATAAGCACACTAACACTTTCTTTTTCTAAATGTTACCAACATTTGATTTCTTAATGAATCGATGACTCTTTCATAGGCTATAAATTAGCATATGGATTCACCCAACCCAGTGGCTACACTACATTTTCAAACATTTGTTGGAGCATGAGGGAAAAATCGAAGCCAACTTGTAATACTTTTACAGATTAAACTTTGTTCTTAAAAGTTAGCAGCAAGACATTCAAAAAACAATATTCTTTTTCATGGGGAGTTTAAGTATTACAGTAATAGAAAAAAATTGTCTTTTTTATTCAGTTTTATTAAACCACTGTTTGCTCTTACTTTTGCCACCCAACCTATTACCATTTCATCACAAACCAGTGTTTTATTCAATAAATTGAGGAAATTGATCTTTTAGGAAGCTACATGCAGAGCTGCTATACCAGAATCCATGATGGGTCCAAAGTCCATGGGGGACCTGGGATATAAATATACTCTCTCTATATAGGAAGTTCCTATTTGAGAGGGTTTAGTTTGTGTCATGCCAGAGAAATTTTGCTCTAAAAAGAATTTCCATTCCAGGTTTGTCCTGTCTCTAAGACTCTTAAGGAATTTATAGAGGCAGCCCAGTGTAATCATAATATTAAAATAATAATGTTAAGTATGGTAATGTATTCATTCGGAGCCCTGCTGACTTACATCACCTTACATCACAGTATGTGTACTTGACAAGTGGTCAAGAAAAACTATTGAATTTGGATTACTGTTTTGTACTACTGATTTAAATACGAAGTCAAAAATAGGTATATATTTTTAACAACAAATAAACGAAAAAACGGTAGCCTGAAATTCGTCATTCTATTTAATTTTTTTTTTTTTTTTAATCACTGTGGCCCGAGTTACACTGGTAGGGTTCTTTGTCCTTCTAGAAGTTCTCGATGTGTATGTAATCTTTATATATTAGGCATTGCTGGCCGGGAAACATTAAGTGGCTTTCTTGCTGTTTTGTGAGTCTCAATTTTCCACAGAATTCCAGAATCCCTGCCTCTGATATGATTTTGTAGCAGATTCAAAGAGTTTCTAGAGTTTTTCTTGCTGTGATGTCGACAGTCCTTCCCAAGGCAATTACGTATTGTAAGTGGTCATCCCATGTTAGTCAAGGGAAAATTGTTCCTCTAGACAGTTTTGTTGTATTTCCTCATGGGTGCTAAAAGAAGCTTTCTGACCAACTGAGTTTCAATTCCTGCTTTTAACTGAAATTTTCTTTCATAAGAATACCTAGTAGTTCATTTTTCCCTTCAGGTGTGACATTCTGATTTCAAACAAGAAGATTTTTTTGTGCGGTTTTGCTTTATTGTTTGTTTTGTCGTCAGTCGTTTTCCTCTCTCCTGAATTGCTCCTGGAAGGGCTCACTGCCTCCACATTTTTATTTAGCACAAGCCCCTCAATAGAAGCTAGATTACACGTCCTTTAAGGCCACACTCTGTTTGGGCTTCATTGAGTTAATTGTAAACAGATATAAGAAGTATCTGATAATATCGGACTATTTCCTGGTAACGTTACAGCCTTATAAAAGCCCGCACAGGCGCCTTTGTGTGTGCAGAGTACAAGTGTAATATTTTCACGTACCTCTTGTATTGCCCAGATGTTTTTCGGGTGTGAATCTGTCGTGCCCCAATGATACTTTAAGCTGTTTGTGGCTAAGAATAGTTCCCTCTCCTTCTTTTATGTTTTCTGCAATACCAAATTCAGAACTAAAGACCCCACAGACATTCTACAATTAGTATTTAGCAGATAGACGGAAGTTTTACTGTGTAAGAGGCCAAAGATGGAGAGTAAATAAATGATTTCTCTCTTTCACATAATACGAGCAGACAGAATCAAGAATGGTGCAGTTTAGCAAGGAACCATTCAGGGATCCAATTTCCATGTGTGTTTCCACGCATGCTCCAGCGCCCATGTCTCTCCCGCTCCCTCTTGGAGGCGTGTGTGTCTATCAAGGCTCTGTCACCATTCCAAAATAGCAGTGCATAAAGTGCTATTTGATTAGCCATGTGGTTTTTCGATATACTTGAGAAGCAGTGGTTGAACAGGTAGTAATGTCACACCTGCACTGGGTGTCACAGTAGGGCCGCGCTGGACCCGAAATCTAGGCATGCAGCTTCGAAGCCGTGCTCAAGTGAACGTGTGGATTTGGGCAGCCCCTTTCCTTTGTCAGGGTCTCAGTCACCTCACATATTAAGCAAGGGTATTAAATTTGATTCCCCTGGTCCGTAGAATCCCTTTTGCGAGTCATAAATACCTCAGCTTTGCATCCATCATTAAATTTTTAAGGAAGTCCACAGTGATGGGGTTGAGGAGAGTGCAGACCTCATGAGTACTCCTTAGTACTACTGGGCCAGGGGCTCATCTTTGAAATAGAGGGGTTCTACCTGGGGAAGGGAACAGTTCTTTTTCTATTCATGATCAAAATGGTGGACATGGGCTTCTAATGGATCTTTCATGATGACGTTATTGTCTTTTTCGCCGCCTTGGAAATAACGTTAGGATTCTACTGGGGACATAACTGGGCTTGACCAATAAAGGATGACAGTTCGTGTCATCTAATTGCCTCCACTTAATGGTCCTGCTCTTCATCCCACTGAACTGTGGAAAATGTCACATTTCCATGGTCTATGACTCAGATAATAAGTGAATGTGTGAACAGAGTCAAAATACAGCAATTTGCCGTATGTACAGTGAGGTAGACAGCTTTTGAAAATGGTAAGGTAGATAACCAGCTATTTCAAAACTGAAAAATATCTCACTGGGACTTAAAAATATGCTTTGAGAGTACCCTTAGTTATCACATCCCCTAATGAGGGCTCATTTGCTTATTCTATATCCGTGCCCCACTGGTAATGACCCAGGAAGCGAATCAAGTAGACTTGAAGCTCCATTGTCATTACCCCATACGACGGGAAAAAATACATGATTTCCCTTCCTCTGTTAATATCAGGTTTTCCTTTGTGCTGGTTTGTTTAGTTTCCCCCATAGCACAGTCTTCCAAACATTTGTTATTTCTCTTTTCATGCAATTTGAATTAATGTGGATAATTGTGGTAGTTAGAGGCTTTACTCTCTCAGATGGTAATTATCCATTATGTAGTTTCATTCCAAACCCAGTAAAACAGTATTAGAAAAGTTGATGTTAATCAGAAGGGATCTCTGGGTATAACTCAATGTGTAAGATTTAACAATATATACTCATAGGTCACATTTAAATTAAAACAAATTTACCCCCAGAGTTACCCTAGTTGTATACTATGTTAAGTCTTACTAGTGTTACTACAAAATATCAGCAAGCTTCCAAAATATTCATGGCAATCTTCTGTCTTCTATGAATTTATCAAGTCATGATTCCCCAGAATTTATATTGCTTTTGCTGGCAGGAAAACATGCTTGAAATTTCTTTGGAAGAATTGTTAGCAGATAAACCATCCAAGTTTTTGTGGTCTGAAGAGAGAGGAAGGACTAATGTACCCTATTTGACTTAGTTTTGCTGATCTCTTCCTTTATATTTAATTTCATTGAGAATTAAAAATGCCAATGTGGGGGATTTCCAAAAATTAAACCCAAGGAGTTCTATCCTTATAGTTCCCTTATAAATGAGCCAGGAAAAGCTGTTTCATAGTATAGCTTCCTCTCATCGATCTCCAAATGGCAGTGAAATTAAAGATAACTTTTAGAGGACATCAAATCTGTCATAAAATTCCTATTTGTGCACAAATTATTTCATTTTAGAGAAACATAGTGAGATCAACGTTCCCAGGTTCCTCCTTTGAAAATATATTTGAAGATGGAGTTGTGTGTGAGTCTGTCAGGAACTGTGACAATTCTGAGTACATTTAACTTGTAGGATAATGCTGAGGTGTTCGTGGGGTAACTTTCCAGTGTTGACGAGTTTTTTTTTCTGTCTTAGGGAGACAAGCCACCTCAGTGGTACAACTTTTAGGGACGGTGTAAATAGTCCTTAGGCATGGCTAATGCAGCACATTTTCTCTCATATTTATGGAGATGTAGCAGAAGGAATTACAGTGGTAACCACAGACAGCCTTATTTCCCATGTTCGGAAGGTCCCCGAAAATAGGGGAACAGGGGGACCCACCTCTGAAACCCAATATGAGCATGACAAGCATATATATATCCTGGATATCGCTTGCCGGCCATGTAGCCTTGAGCAGGTTATCTTACGTTTCTGACCTTCGGGCTCCTCATCTTAGAAATCGGGTATTACATATTCCTGGGGTTCAGTGAGATTACTTACGTGAATTGTCTGGCCTACGGTTGGCTCAGTAAATGTTTGCACTCCCATCCCAGTAGTTGAATGAACATTGGATCAAGGCAGGCTTCTGTGTAACAGAAGTTTGGGAAACATTTCTTGAGGTTCATGCAATTGTAGAGTCTAAAAAAAATTTTTTTAAAGATTTTATTTATTTATTTGACAGAGATCACTAGTAAGCAGAGAGGCAGGCTGGGGGGGGGGGAGCAGGCTCCCCGCTGAGCAGAGAGCCCGATGCGGGGCTCGATCCCAGGACCCTGAGATCATGACCTGAGCCGAAGGCAGAGGCTTTAACCCACTGAGCCACCCAGGCGCCCCTGTAGAGTCTAAAATTTAATTGTAGCTAAAAAGTGTGGCTTATGGAAAAGCAATCCGTTTTTTAGAGTTTTTTTGGTGAAACATGTTTATACAAAAACATCTCTTGTGGGTACTTTGTTACCCTGATTCTCTTGGTTGAGTATATTTTGTTTGTTATAGGCTAGAAAGCTCTTCTAAGTTCAACGAACTAAGGAATATCGGTGAAAAAAAAAAAAACAAAAAAACACGGCACTCCTGAGAGTTCAGGTTATATAAGTCTGGGATCATTTCAGAGCTAAGAATTTCCCTGGCTCACCTCTCTGTCATGAAAACATAAGGTCCCCTCATAAGTGTGCACAAATGGGTTGTGACAGCTCACAGTCGTGGATGGCTTTCTTCTTTCCAGCTTTTGTTGTGGACCCAAGTTAGGTTTGAATGGTATGCGCCCTATATGAGAAAGGAGCAGAGATCACAGGAAAGCTACTAAAAAAGAAAAAAAAAAAAAAAAAGACATGACCGAATCTAACAGCTTTAGTTATCCATTGATTCTGAGGGATAATTTATTTGGAACACTACTTTATTCCCCAACATAACACCCCATAGTCCATCACTGTCCCCGCTATTCTGTTTTGCAGAGGTGTCCTAGCAGTGCGTGACTGTAACAGGCAGAACCTAATATGAAAACAGGCAGTGAAATATGAAAAGCTCTCTGGGAAAGCATCAACTAAATCGGAAGGAAGAGCTGGTTTGAAATGTTAATCACATTTCCAAGCTTTGAAATTCCTTATTGGCTGATTTATGGGCAGGAGTTCATAGTGTGGTGAATTGCTTGCAAGGAAATCATGGACAGTCTCCATAAAGAGAGTCCACTGGAATTCCTGTAATAGGACCATTTTCCCTTTGTAGTCTACCTTTTTTACAGATCTGGAGACTGAAGATCCAGTTAAGGCTCTCCGAATCCAGTGGTATATAGTGGGGAAGGAAACATGAATTCATGGAAATAAACCGTTACTGGACACTTAGTTGGGTTTTCCATGCGCGTTAATCCCATCCACGTTTAAACATCCCTTTGAACCCAGAATGGCCCCACGAACCTATCCTGTACCTGGTTCCAGCTCTCTCTGTTTCCTCAGGCTGCTGGTTCCCTGGAGGATGCGTTTTTCAGCTTTGGTCACCCCCGTACATCTGTACTAAACCATTCGATGCCACATGGAAGATGTTTCTATTCCTTTAAAACAAACAGTTCTCATCTATGTCAAAAGCTTTCATGAATAGTAATGGTGCCTTAGCGACTGGCATGTTATTTTCCCCGTAATTTAACAGGAGCTTGAGTTACTGCAAAATGCAGAGATCGAGAGGGTACAACAGAAATGCCTGTTGGAGGACTCAGGCCCCATCTCTCGGCTCTCATTCCCTATATAGAAGGCACGTACGTCCAAATACTCAAAGTGGTTATTACCACAAGAGAGAATCATATAATTCTTATTTTTATGCCTTCATCAGAGTTTCTAAAATTAGTATTATTGTATTACCTTTACAAAACATAAAAAAGCCAAACAGTGAGCTCTTTAGACTGTCTAATTTCCCTCAATTTCCACTCCCCTTTGTTTGTAGTGTTGATTTAATATGTGACATTGTCACTAAGATGCATAGTAAATGATCAGAATTGCGTCAGTATGAAGAAAGGGGAGTAAAATAAATACTAAAATAGACATAAAAGTCATGAGAATTTTCCTTTTGCAGAATTACTGTTACATGCGGTGCGCAACATAGAGTTCAAAACATAGTAGATGACCATTATGATTTCTCAGGCTTTTTGTAGCAAAACCACAAATAGTTCAAAGTTTAAGGAATATTTAGTTTTCATTTCTCCTTTGCCTTGGCATTTATTCAGGAAATCCTATTTCTTGGGCTGGGTGATGAGGACTTTTAAAAAAGTATGTATATCTAACCAACATTTCTGTTGGGAGCTATTCACACTTGAGCTGGGCTTCCACATCTTACAGAGCCTAGCTTGCTCCATTGGAATAAAAAAGGGCATGAAAGAGTATTCATAGAATTAACAAGCTCCTAGCTGCAGAAGTTTGCACATAGCAAATTGATGGGAACGGTGAACTGATGACTTAGGAAAGTGGCCAGAGCTTGGGGCGCTCTTCAGAATCATAGCCATGAGAACTCCCAAGTGTTTGTTGTCCACCGTTAGTTTACCTTGTGCTACACACCACTACTTAGTTCTCCCCACTTGCACCTCCTCTGAAGGGGACATAAGGGGAGCCTCTCTTGCATTTGATTATCATTTTAGCACCAGTATCCGTTGCCCCTTGACAGTTTTTTTTTTAAAGATTCATTCATTCGTTTGTTTGTTTATATTAAAGAGCTGTGCACATGCGCCCAAATGGCGGGGGGGAGGGGGCGGCAGACGGAGAAAACCTTAAGCAGATTCCCCGCTAAGCATGGAGCCCTTCCGCTGGTCTCACGACCCATGAGATCATGACCTGAGCTGAAGTCTGACACTTAACCGACTGAGCTACCCAGGCACCACCACCTCCTCCCCACCCGTTGACAATTATAACTCCTAGATCATTGCCGCACCCTCCAACCTTACTCTTGGTAAAAATCTTGATGATTTAAGTATTCATGTAGATTATTCTCAAATGCTCTAACCTCTCAGTTCCTTGACCTTTTTCTGTAGTGATCTTGTCCATCTTATCTCAGCCATCACTCTTATGGAAAACTTTAAGAGTAACCTCTAACCCCCCCCATCTCAATTTCAACCATCCCCCCCCATCGACTATCACTTTCTACCTTTACGGTTCTCTCCTTCTAGTCCCCAGCCCCTAACAATTTCTCATTCCCACCAGGAGAACTGTATGTTTACTCAAAAACCTTTTCACAATTTCTCGCCATCCCCTGACCCTCACTCATCTCCTTCCTCAGCTTAGATGACACGATCCATCATGGTAATTGCCCTTTCATACGCCACCAATTTAATGCAATTTTCTTTCTCTCCCCGCATTTTAAGTGACTGGCAACTACCCAACCCCAGTTAAATTTACATCTGTATCAGTTCAATGTCTATACTAGTGCTCCTGGAGGAAAGCGATTCTGCTGACTCGTTTTCTTTACATTGATGACCATTGGTGGGCCATTAATGCTGCCCAATAAGCCTCCTACACCGATCAGTTGCTGACTTTTGTTTTCTCATCTATAATGCGGGGATAATTATGGAAAACTATGTCCTAGAATTGAGAGATTTAAATATGCTCTCATACATAAAGCCCCTAAAACAGTGCCTGGTACATAGTAAGTGCTTATTTGTCCTCCTCTTATCCCCTCTCCTCTTCCTTTACCTCCTTCTCCTTATTAGTATTAGTATTTGAATTTCTCTAGTTGAATTACTTTTATACCAACCTAGTTGATTATTTCATAACTTCTCTCTCCTGAAATCCTGAGTGTCTCATTCCCCCTCCTCTGGCTAAGATTCTTGTGTCACAGAGAAAATAGAAAGAATAAAATTGCCTTGTACTTCCACCTCCATATCTACTTACCCACTTATATGTGTACCCACATAGTCTGCTTTTTCTCCCTGTTATTATGGATCCCTTTTCCTTGCTCCCACATAGGGCCAGCCCTTACAATTTTGCCCTGGATTCAACCCCATATCTCTTAGTGAGAACATCACTCCAAAAATTGTTCCCCCATCTCCTGTGTACATCATATTTCCCTCTCTCACATATAATCCCCATCAGCACATAACCATGCTCTTATTTTTCCCATTTAAATAAGAAAAATCTCCCTTTATTTTATATCCCTCACCAGCTCCCATTGCATTCATTAGTTTCCTATTAGAGCAAAACCCCTCAAAGAAGTGTAGACTTGTCTTCACCTCATCTCCTCGCATTCCCTCTTAAGCTTCTTCCGGTCAGCCTTTTACCACCCCCAACCCCATTATTTTACCCAGTTACTCTTCACAAAATCACCAAATACCTCCGTATTTCCAAATCTAGTCACCAGTGCTCAATCTTCCTCTTATTTGACCTAACAGTGGTATTTGATGCCATTTACCACTCCTTCCTCCTGAAAACTCTCTTCACTTGGCTTCCAGGACACCACACTCTCTTGGCTCCCAGCCCCGAACCTTACTGGCCCATCCTTGAGTCTCCTTGCCAGTTCTTTTCTCATCTTCCTCACCTTTAGACTTGGATCTAAAGTCCTTGGGTAGGTCCTACCTTGGGTTCCAGGGCTCAGATCTTGGACCTGTTCTTTATATTCTCTCTCTTGATGTGCCATTCTCATGACTTTAAGTACTGTCGGTATATGGGTGGCTCTCCAAATTCTCCAGCCTGACACACTTATCTAAAATCCAGAATCCTATTTCCAACTATTTCCTTGACCTCTCCATTTGGATGCCTAATTAGCATCTTTCAGTTAACTTGTCCCAAATAGAAGTCTTCATATCCCTTCCCCAGACTTGCTCTTCCCACAATTTTCTCCGTCTCAATAAATGGCAGCCCCAGCCTTCCAGTTGCTTAGGTCAACATCTTTGGAATTGCCTTGCTTCTTTTCTGTCTCCAACATTACACACCCAGTGCATCAGCAAATGGCTTTTCCTTCAAAATACGTGCACTTGAAAACCAAACCACTTTTCATCCCCTTCCATTTCTACCTCTTAGGCCCACACTCTCATACCTGGATTATAGCAACAGCCTCTTACTTAGTCTTCCTTCTTATGTCCTATGCCTCCCCACTCTGTCCTCCATATATCATTCTTTTCAAATATGAGTCAGATCATAGAATAATTGCTCTGTGACATGGTCCCCCAGCTGTCTGTCCGACTGCACCCTCCTAACGCTACCTAGCTTCTCACTCACCACTCAGTACGCTCAAAGTCAGTTGGCTTTCATGCTCTTCCTTCATCCCATCACGACCAGCCCTCTCCTGCTTTAGAGCCTTCGTAACTGGCCGTTCCCTCTGTCTGGATTCCTCTTCCCCAGATAGCCCCATTGCTCACAGTACCTTCAGGTCTCTTTTAAAACACCACTTTATCAAAGAGGCTTCCCTGACTAACTTAAAATAGCACTTAGCCGCCCTCATTCTCTGTGTCCCATCATCCATTACTTTGGTAGCACATATGCATAGGTCAAGTCGTGATAACTATGTTGAATGTATATTGGTTGACTAAAATGTTGATTTGTATATTTTATCCATATGGTTCGTATCTGTGTACTAGAATATAAGTTACTTGCAGGTGGGAATCTCGTGTTCACTATTTCTGTTGAATGAATGAATATGCACATGTTTATTGTCTCACTCTACTAGAATGTCAGCTCCTTGAGGGCAGGGTCTTTATTTTGTTCAGTATTCTATCCCCGGTGCCTGGAACAGTGCCTGGCTTAGAGTGTGTGCTCAGTTACATGTGTGTTGAAATATTCAACTAATTGGCTAATTTGTTTAGGCTTTCAAATTGATTCAACTTGTTTCAACAACTTCCAAGAGTAATGGGCAAACTGAAATCAATGTGGTGGGTAAACATCCAGGTGCTGTATGAGGAAAATGTAATGATAACTGTTGGCTATCGTTTTAAGATTCATAATTTTATCTGGCTCCATGATATGGAAATGCTGACTTATTTTTAAAAATGCTAAATATATAAATATAAAAACCAAAGTTTTTTCTTGCTAAGAGTATTTCACCCTATGATGCAGAGATGTCCTTCAGCCTAATTTATACTGAACCTCTATAGTCCAACCAATTGATTTCTTTCTCACTTGTTTAGATTTGTTGCTAGAAAGCACTGTATTTTCAGTATACATTTATTTCCACTAAGAGTTATGTAATCAGTTTTAATATCTTTTTAATATTCTTTATACTGATGTAGATTAATAATGGGAATAATGGGAACGATGATGGTAGTGGTGGTGATGTGTGTGTGTGTGTGTGTGTGTGTGTGTGTGCGCGCGCGCATGCACGCCACAACCAAAGAACAACTTTGAGGCTTGCCATCCAATTCACACACACACACACAACCCACTCACTACTAAAAAAGAATTACAAAGTGGGTCAGTCTTACAAAGTATTTTTAAAGAGATACAATTATACCCATTCCCTAGATTAACTAAACTATCTAATTCTTTTATTTAGTAAGGGTCCTGAGATGACCTGATTTAATGAAATGATGTATAATGAACACCTCCGTTATTTACATGTGAATTTAGGTTATTTGAGGACTCCAGAAAAGTTTGCTCACAGATACTTTTTTACTTCTGATTTTTACTTGACATGGAAGTGAAAAGAAGTGAAACATAACCCCCAAGTCAGCACCCAGAGATTTTTGTGTCTGTCATCCACATGCCTCTTTATGTATATAGACACATATATGTACTTGATTGTACATAAATGTGGTAATTCTGTGTGCTCTTCTGTAACTTTTATCACTTCATGTACATCTTGTACACATATCTATGTCAAGGAATACACATTGACATTTTTAAAAAGTAGATAATATTCTATTGTATGTATGTACCAGAATTTGCTTATCCAATCGTCTATTGATGAATGTTTAGATTGTTTCCTTTTTTATTGTTTTTAAAAAACAACTTGTAGTGAACATCCTTACGCATGCACATTGTTAATTTGATTTACAAGTATTTTTCAAGTTTCTTCTTCAGTGACATTATTTTGTACTCTCTATAAATGGATCATTAAACAAAAGCAAGTTTCTCCCCTATGCTCTTTTTTAATTACTGTAAGTTTCGAAGTAGTGAAATTTGAATAAATGAGATTTTACTCTGTACTTTGTCCCAAAGCCCTCTCTTTAAATGTATTCAAAGGGAATGAAAGGGCTCATTAACGGATAGAGCTATTTGAGTTAAAGATCAAATCTGTTGAACATTTTCACTTAAATACACCAATCTTATCTTCTTGACATTTTGTGTTATGTTTGATGCTGACAATAAAAACTCGGGAATAAGCTATAATTTCTGCATCCATGCATATTCAGGTCTGAAAATGAAAGAAGAATATGACAGGTTTGCATGTAGCAACTTCCCACCCACACATTTCTTTCCTTTCTGATTCTGACACTTCAGCCTTTGAAACCGTTCCCATGAGCAATACTGAGATTCAGACTATTTAGATCTAAAGGAAAAAACACAAGATCTTCTACTGCTTATATCTAGCACCTGGAAACCTCTTTGAAGAAGTGCCGAAATGTACATCATGCTGTTATTTGTTATGCACACAGGAGAAATCTTAAAGGTGTTTGGGGGAGTAGCAAGAAGGGCAGTCTAGAGCTAGTAAGGCCTGCATGGAGCCAAAAGTGAGGGAGGGAACCCCAATCCACATTATTAAAGTGACTTATTTCCAATATATTATTGTCAACTTAAATGGAGATTGCATGTCATTTTAAAGCAAAGGTATCACATTTCATTCTTGGCTCTTGGAAGAAACCAGGTAAGACAGGAAAAGAGAGAGACCTTTTTTGCAAACAGTCTAGGTTTAGCGTCTGGGGAAGGGGTTTATCGGTAGTAGTCTGAAGTAGACTAGACCCTTGTAACCCCACCTTGTTCTGTGCCGGATACAGCCAGCCCAAGTCCATAAGAGTACATTTCCTTCCTAGCTATCCAACATTCACTACAATAGCTGTAAGACTTTTTCATCCTTTATCAAAAAATAGTGATACCATGAAGGGTCTTGACAGGTCATTCAGTGCAACCTCCCTCTCCCAAAAGAAGGACTCCTCTTCCTTTTCAGGATTGAGCCCTCTAATCTTTCCCTTGATTGTATCCTTTCCCAAAGCCATGTAGACCCTGATCCATCCATTATCTTTTTTTCCATGCTTTCACGACCTCCTTGAACACTGGCTTTTTCTCATTGGCATACAGATCATTCCAGGACTACCTATCATAAAAAGTCCCTCCTGAGACTCTATTTCCCCTTCAAACTCTGTTTGCTTGTCTATTTCCCTTGATAGCCAACGGCCCACCTAATTTGTCTTTGCTTTCTTTTTTTTTTTTTTCTTACCTGCATCCTAAGTCCTCAGCCCTTTCCAGTCTATCTCTGCCCTTATTACCATCCTTAAACTCCTGTTGCGAGGGCCACCAGTGACTGCCAAATAAAATCCATTGTTCCCTTCCGTCCTCACCTCATTTCTCCTTTCTGCAGCATTGGACCGTGTTGATCACTTCCTCCTCACTGAAACTAACTCTTCTCTTTGGCTTTCCACCATTTTTCTGTTGACTCCTCCCTTTCTTTCACCTCTTCTTAACGCCAGTATCTTCCCTGCCTCCAGGTTCCAGCCTGTGGCTGTCTTCTCTTCTCCAGCTGATTAAACTTCTTCTCCTGGCTTCAGTCACCATCCACATACAAACAGCTTCCCTCTTGACAGGCAGACCTGTGTATCCCCACTGGCCACGGCACCTCTCCATTTGTCTGTCACTGATGGTTCTTCAGACTCAGAATAGCCAACAGTGGATCGTTGCCTCTAGAACAGAATACCCTACTTTTGATCGTTGCCAGAGTAGAACAGAATACCCTACTTCTCACTCCTGGATGTCCTAGGCTTAAGCAGACCCCGGCATCATTAATACATGATAGTTAGTATTTGCCTTTAAGGCACTTGCAGCGGTTGAGAGGGAGGGCTCTGCTAGACCGCCTGGCTATGAAGCCCACCTCAACTGCTCCTTTCTGGGGTTCGCAATTTTGTGTAAAGGAGGTAATCCTTCTGTCCTTTTGTTTCCCCATTTATAAATGGGGGAACAGTAGAATGGACCTCATAGGGTCCTGGAGAGGATTAAATGAGATGACACACGCACAGTCTTACGTGTTAAGCACAGAGAGTTAATAAGCGTTGATCTTATCTGCTGTTACAGGCCAGGTAGCGACACGCTGACTTCAGGCCAATACGTAGCAGCCTGTAATTCTTGGAAGACTATGAAGAGCTTATCTGTTCAATTGTCCTAGTTTGCTTTTTTCCTAAGACTCAATAAGATTTACATAAAGCCCAAAAGTGCAGTTATTCACAGGGGACCAAAACTGATCCACAAGGACACAGTCTGCCTTCATCCACCAGTCCTCATCACGGCAGTGGGACAGTTCAAAAGGAAAAGGGAACTCACCGAACCATCCATTTCTTACATACAGTCACAACCGAAGAGAGAGAATCAAAGTGGACTGTTGAATCCGCTGCTGTTGGGAGACCCTGGTCTGCACTCTATCTGTATGCTTACTGAAGGGAGCGCAGGGCAGGGTTTCCCATACAGGGGGCACAGGCTTCTACCGCCATTTCAGCTGGGATCGACCCCACCAGTCCAATGCTGCGTGAAGATCCAGCTGCTCTGCTCCTAAGAAGAAGCTTCAACCCTGATAAGTCTCTTCAGTAGTTACGAAATGTCCTTGTAACTCTCTTCTAGTCTTCGATCGAACAAGAAGTCTAACTTTCTAATGGAATCCTACCCCCCTTCACCTCCTATCTCTAAAGGAACACTGATTTTGTACATGTTTCTTTTATGTTTATCAATGTAATATATGTTCTTTGTAGAAAAAATGGAAAATACAAAAATGTATGCATAAAAAAATCCCCCTAACCAGAGACAACCAATGTTAACATTCTATTATAGGTTCTTGCAGTGGTGCGCTCTCTCTCTCTCTACACACACACATACACACACACACGCACACACACAGTTGACCCTTGAACAACATGGGGGTATGGGGCAACAACCCCCACATTGTTGAAAATCTGGGGATAACTTTCAATTCTCCAAAAACTTAACTACTTATAACTTCCTATTGACCAGAAGCCTTACTGATAACATACACAGTCAATTACCACATATTTTGTATGTTACATGTATTTTATACTATATTCTTAAAGTAAGCTAGAGAAAAGAAAATGTTACTAGGGAAATCATAAGGAAGACAAAATACATGTACAGTACTGTATTTATTGAAAAAAGTCCACATAGAAGTGGACCCACACAGTTCAAACCTGTGTTTGAGGGTCAACTGCATATATAGGTATCTGTGTGTATGTGTGTGTGTGTGTGTGTGTGTATCATATATTGAGGAGGGGTCATGTGACACACATACTCTGTGCATACCATGCTTGAAACGTTTTGTCATTATCATGAATATTCCATCATACATAAAAATATTCCTCCACATCATCATTTTAATGGCTGAGTAGTAATAGTCGATTTGAGTTGTTCTGTGATTCTTTGGTTTTGTTTTTGTGAAACCTCTAAATGTGTGCAACGGCCATGTCTAGCTCAGGGCACTTGAATCCTTGGGAAAATGTGAGGAAATGGAAGAGTTAATGATGATCTCTTACTTACAGATTCGATATTGTTCTGTATCCTGCTCATCCATGATAATAGAAATTGACATACATCTAACACTTCAAACCGTATAGTGTTTTCACATTCATTTCTTTGTTTGATCCCTGCAGCCACCTTGTGAGATAGACAGGGCAAGGGTTATCATTGTGTCTTTGTAGTTGAGGAAACTGATGGTCAGGGAGATGAAGTAATTTACCAAAGGCCACGTGCTTAATGAGTATGTGGCAGAACTGGCATTCACAGAAAACGGAATATGGGTATATTCTAACAATACAAGCACATTCCTCCTTTCAGAAATGTAAATATGCTATGTCTTGTACCTACAAAGAACTCTTCGATGCAGAATTCTTATTCCTGGTGTTTCTGAGGTACCTCATCTAGCAACTCAGGCTTATTCTCAGGAAGACAAAAATCCATTATTTTTCTTTGATAGCTTAGGGAGACGGGACTGCAGTCATTCGGGGTTTGAACATCTTGATTTCAAAATGTGGACAGTCAGGTTAAGAAATCTAGTATAGATCCAGGGAACAAAAGCACAGGGCAAAAACTCCCTATCAAAACTTCTTAGAGGCTACGTAGTCAAATAAAAAGACACTGGCTAACCCCGAAGCCCGCCTTTAAGCTGTTGAAGATCATCTCGCATTCTTCTCAGTTACATTCCCGGGCCCTTGTGGAGCGGGAGTGAGAAGTGTGTGGGCGCGCGCGCGCGCGTGTGTGTGTGAGAGAGAGAGAGAGAGAGAGAATGAGAGAGACTACATGTGCCTATGCCCAGAGTGGGGTCCCTCCTCCCCTGATTTCCTGGGAGACTGATGACCACGTCCCTCCCAGTCCCGAATGAGCCCGAATTTAGTGGATGGCATTATTGCCCCTGGCCTTTTTTTTTTTCTTTTCACAGCAGATTGGTCTTTTTAATATTTTTTTTTTAAGATTTTATTTATCTTAGGGGCGCCTGGGTGGCTCAGTGGGTTAAAGCCTCTGCCTTCGGCTCAGGTCATGATCTCAGGGTCCTCTGCTCGGCAGGGAGCCTGCTTCCCCCTCTCTCTCTGCCTGCCTCTCTGCCTACTTGTGATCTCTCTCTCTATCAAATAAATAAATAAAATCTTAAAAAAAAAAAGATTTTATATTTCTTAGAGCAGGGGGAGGGGCAGAGGGAGACCGACTTTGTGCTGAGCGTGGAGCCCTACGTGGGAGCTGATCCCATGACCCTGAGATCATGACCTGAGCTGAAATCAAGAGTTGCCAGTCCCCTGAAACAATACATTATATGTTCATTGAATTTAAATTTTAAAAAAATATATTTGACAGTGTGCAAAAAAAAAAAAAAGAGTCGCCAGTCAACCAACCAAGCCACTCAAGTGCCCCTGCTATTCTTTTTAATTAAAAAGTAGCACCTTCTGATGCCCTGTTTTGTCCTGGTGCCTGTTTAAAAAGTGCTCAGGCACGCACTTTTGCCACCTGTTCTGTGTGAGGGTAAAGACCTTGCTTTTCTTTCAAGAATGAAGCCATCACGTCTCCGGTAAATTGCTTGCATTTGATGAGCACTTACAGAATGCTGAAACTGTCTACTGCAAAACAGTCTGCATATTCTTTGTAAACAGGAATGCAGTGCCTTTAATAGTATCCTTTGCTCAGAATTAACGTTTGTGTCATTAGGTACAGTTCGTTAGGTGCCGATGCTTCATTTCCAAAGGCCCAGCCAGAAAGGCACCTTGGAGATACATGGATCTTAAGGGCTTATGAAATCTTTCAAGATAGTTTTCCCTAAAAAGCACAAGTAGTGGCTCACCAGCCATCCCCTCAAACCAACCAGGAGCGATTGCAGTAAGTACAAAGGCTATTCAATACACAGGGATGGAACAGTCTTGATTACATAGTCAGACCAGGAATATGGGGCACCTGGGTGACTCAATCAGTTCAGCGTCCACTCCTGATTTTGGCTCAGGCCATCATCTCAGGGTTGTGGGATCGAGCCCTGCAACAGGCTCCGTGCTGAGCATGGAGTTTGCTTAAGATTCTGTCTCTCCCTCTCCCTTTGCCTCTCCCCACTCCCTGTCTCTCCCTCTCTTAAAAACAATTATTTGGAACCCTAAGAATCTCAGCTTGAACCATACCCCAGAATCACCATATTTGAAGGAGAACTGACTTGACAGGTTCCCAGGCCTCACGTGAGCGAAGAAGGGCAGGTGGCCTGGCTCTGTCCCTTCAAATTCGTTACGAATGAAGGCATTTGGATCTTGCCTTGAGATGATCTCTGGAAACTGAGCTAAAGAATACCAGGGCTAGACGCCTGTGAAGGAACTAAAGGAGGAGACTCCAGATCACCGAGAACCTCTCTCGTATAGAGACCTTGGCTGTCTTCCCTCCCTTCCAGGGAGCTCATCGCGTTCAGCGTGTCCTTGAGTGTTGAGGTTGATGCACAGCCAAGTTTAAAACAGCTTGGAGATGAAAGTGAGTGGAGCAGTGGTGAGGAGGGTAGAAAAGGTTGAGAAGGGGACTTGTTTCTTCTACTTTGGATTCTTTGGACTTCTCAGAGCTGAACTAGTTACTCTGTGTTGCCTGACTTCTTGGAACCAGACCATTGTTGGATATTTGCTTCTGTTTGTCACTTCTTTCTTTCCCCATTTCTTGGTCTTTCCGCCAGTGCTTCTTTTAAAAAGTAAAATAATTTTTTTGGCCCTACGTGGGAAACCCTCTTGGCATTTTCTAACTGCCAAGTGTTCTATAACCAACCATCTGTGGAAGGAGTTTTTTTCTTTAATTTAATTTTGTATTAATTTATTTTCCTTTTCTCTCTCTCACACACACACAACCTCAGATTAGTGTTTGAGGATTAATGAGCAACTGATCTCTCTTGTAACAAGTTCCTTTTTCTATTGCTTGCTTTTCTGAATATTTTCTCCTAAAATATCTTAAATGAGGTAATTTCACCGAAACAAAGGCATGATCTGTCTTTCAGAGCCTGTACAGGTATTGAATATAACATTTCAGAACCGACTCATAATTTGGAATAACTTGGAGCTTCATGCCCCCCTGCAAACATAAGATGGGCTTTCACATTATTATCCCGAACAGATGATGTTAGTCAAAGTTTGCTCCCAATGTGGAGAGGGAGCTTCATGCCATCACAGTTTCCAGACTTCAGCACATCAATCAAACAGCTTGTTCTTGTGGTGCTTACTTCCCGGGGAACTCGCCAGCGGGGGGGTTTGTACCGTGGAGCCGGAATAGGCCGCTCGAACAGCCATTCCCCTTACGTACTCATTTATGGAGCCGTTTAAGAAGTTGTTGTTGCGACAATTGCGTGTTTGTAAGAGCGGCCATGGGGGTGAGCTAAAGGGGTCCTAAATGAGGCTAGTAGCCGATCAGATGACAAAGGGTACCGAAGAGGCTGGTGAATCACAGAAGTTGATGCTGTGGGACTTTCTGTAGTGCTTCCCCGCCATGACTAGCAATAACTAAAGTTTCAGCTGCAGTGATGTTGAGTGAAGTATAAAGCACTGAAAATATAAACCAGAGTGTGTCTGCCTCTCTCTTGGTCTTTCTCTCCCCTCCCTAGTGTGTGTACACACACACATGCATGCGTACACACACACACAGCGGCCTTCTGATTTCTGGTAGAAAATTGGACTTTAGATAGTCGGTCAGTTTGCTCTCTAATAAATGAAACATGTGCCTGCCTATCTATCTGAAGGTCGGTGGCTAACATTATCCACGATCTTGTGTCCATTCATGTACTGGATGCTTACATGTTGGCAAATAAGGGGGAGTAGTTGAGGATGACTCCTTTGGGACTGGACACAGTGTGCACATAGAACGCAAACATTGTCATTCATAGGACTTTAATGGATGTCTGTACACGAGGCCTCAGTTTAGAAATGGCCGTCCTGGTTTCTGGGGTGGATTTAACATGTACTTTTTCGTGAAGGGCAGCAGTAGCTTGGTAGATTTTGTTTCTTAAAACTCATTAGTCAACTTTCAGCTATCCGTATATAAATAACCAAGGTACTGTTAACTACTTTTTGGATTTTGTTGAGCGTTTTTGGCTCAGAATTGATTAGAGGCGATTAGGATGTGGCAATGATGATTTGTACAAATTGTTAAATACAGGCCATTTCAGCCTTAGTTCACTTCCCGATTCTTCCCCCTTATCTAAGGAGGCTCAGAAGATATGCAACCATTTTAATATCCACCTAAGCAAAATATACTTAGGAAGATAAAAAACTTCTGCCCTGAATCCTACCTTGCACAATAGAGAACTCCAGGAGAAATGCATTTCAGGTCATCTGTTTTCTTGGATAACTTATACTGATTTTGTTTTCTTTCCATTAGTCCAGGATCTAGCTTTTAGGAGTGAGGAAGGGGCTAGTCTTGCCCAAGCTGGAGCTTTTTACAAAGCACAGGTAGTTTAGAAACCCTCAGTAAAGCTTCGGACCAGATAATAAGAAAGGAAATGTGTCCGCTGAGAGCTTCTGGAGCAAAGGGACACTCCAGCTATCCCATCTGTCAGCTGGCTGGTGACAGCCCCCAGCAGCTACTCAGTAGGCACCAGAGCCTGCAAACCCCAGTCGATGTTCTCCCTGGACCTCGAGAGAATGGGAGCCAGCCGAAAGCCTTTCCTTCCTTCTTAATGATTATCCATTAGTACACCATGTTGTTTTTTTTTATTGCAGAATAGATTAGAAACAATTAGCAAATGGAAAACCGAAGAGGCCCTTGCTGCTTTTAGTGTTTAGAAGCAACTTTTGAATGGAGGCAAGATGCTCTTTTCGGAGGGAGATGTACCATTTTACCTGAATTACATTTTATTCCTCTGTCATGGATACATGCTTTCTACCATCTGAAAATGGAAATTTTCCAGACATGGATTCAGTATATGTATTGCCAATTGCTGCGTTTATTTTCAGATGCTTTTTGAAAACATTATTTAGTCAGCTAATTTTCTCATGCTGAACAACATATGTATTAAAATGATGGTTAAAGCATATTCCAAAGGCATCTTTTAACTCACATAGCAAGAATATAGAACCGTATTGACCGCTACTTAGACAGTTTAATCCTTCATTGTTGGCTGAGAACATTTTCGATTTTATTGTACTTGTCATTACCTATCACTGTACTCCTGTGTAAAAAGGAACTGTTTTATAGGAAAAAATAGCAAAATTAAAGGAACAATGGATCAGATTTTGTCAACGCTCAGGAAGTGAATCATTCGAGTGCCAGGCCAATAGATGTCAGGGGAATGTCATTAGGACTTCATGAATTTCAATTTTAATAATGTGGAATTCTTTATATTTCTTACATAGACTTGGATGATGCTTTATGTAAATACAAACCCCTTCATTTCTTATACTGAGGCTTTGTTCACTCTTTGTTATTCTGCCTCCTCCAAAGAGAAGCAAAACTTGATTAATATGCAAGTTAGAATTTCTACTGACGACTGTGCTTTATTTTTCCCCACAACTAAGGTGATAAACGTTAGAACCATCTGATGAAATTTGCATCACATTTAAAGAAATAGTGCTCAGTGAGTGAGATTTTGTCATGAACATTTTCCCAGCTTGATTCCATTTCTCATTATATCCCAATTAGGGAATGAATCGAGTAAAACCATTCCTATAGAATGAAACACACGACAGTGGTGATCTACCTGTGACAGCGAACAATTCAGCTATTCCTATACCTTACTAGCAATTCTTTCCCTCTCTCATTTTTTTACCAAAGTATTCCAAGGCAGATAAATTAAATTACTGTCTTATACTCTTGGTGGCAACTGGAGACTCTGTGAGAAGCACGGAAAGCCTCCAAACAGAATCGTGGTGCCTCCTGGACTCCCTAGTGTGGAAAGCATCTAATACAATTAAGTAATGCAGCAGCAGTAGCATCATCAGAGTTCACGGTGAAATATTTTCATTCATCCCCACTGGAGCTCCAAAGCACCAAGTAGACTCAGCGTCAGAGCTTAGAAAACTGCAGCCTTCCTAAGTTGTAGGTGCCTTGGTAAAGAAAGAGAATTGCAATTCAGATTTATGTAAGAAGCACAAAAGACGTCATAATTCTGTGCCCGCAAATGCAAATCGTAGAGGAGTACCAAGCATCTGAGAAGGTGAGATTTGAAGGTCATACCGCTTCTAATAAACTTTCCTAAGCTCTTATTTATTTATTTATTCAGTGACCAGCCAAAGGAGAAGGCTGAGTAAGACAGCCATGATAGAGGGAAAGTGACGCGGGCATACACTAGCTAAGTGTCACCATGCACGTATTGATCCTAATTCTTCTAGCAAATGAGTAGCAAGAGTAGACTTCTGGAAAAACAACACAGTGTATATTATCTAAAGGAGCAGAATTCCTCAGATGTATTTTTATTGGACCTTTGAACTATATAAGATGGTTTTAGGCGCAGAAATTCTTCCTGTTTTAAGTTTTCTTCAAATAACATTCAAATAAAATGTATGTCATAGTGTACTTCTAGGAACGGCACTCCAAATCATTGACTGGTGTAAATCATTTAAACAAAATATACAGGCAGGTTAAAAAAAGATGAGGCTTCTTTTACTTATTCACAGCCCAGAAGATTTTCAGGGAAGGCTACAGCATTTCACTTTGAAAGGAGTGGGCTCGAAGAGTGGTTTCCTTTTATAGATTAAATTGGAAATCCAGGTAAATTTCATGTCCCCTGAGCAATGTTTACTGGTCTGGTGACAGAACCAAAGGTCCTTCCCCACTACAGTTCCTTGATCAAACAGAATTTAATTGGACTTACAGAAGCTTCTCCAGACATTGGAATGTGCATTTTTCAGACAAACTGAAAAGTTATTTCCCATAGTGCTTCATAAGAATGATTTTTCCTCTGTACCAGTAAATTGAATTAAATTTGTCATAATTGTAACTTTTGAATTATCTCCCTAGCCAAAATAAATAAAAAAATGTAATTTAAAAAGTACAATTGGAATAATTGGATTAGCTGGTTGCTTTCATTTAAGCATCCATACAGAAGGAAACAAGGTTTTAAGGATTAGTTTCTTGCATGTGCTGTGCAGCCTAACTGATAGCTATTGCAGTGAGGGCAATTTCTATTAGTAATTGTTGCTTATATTTGCTCATACCTTTCTTTTAAAGGTAACTTGTCTGTTTTGACAAGCTCACATTTTTTTTGCTCATTCTGAAAATTACTTGGGAATATTTCTTGAGTGCAGAAATTTATTTTTCCTTCTCTCTTAGAAAAAACATCTCTCCCTCCTGAGCACAAATATTTTAGTCCTGGTGAAATCTAAGTGCTCGACTTCACTAGTTGGCTTTGTCTTGTGGGGTTTTGCAGTCAGAAATGGGGGCTTATTTCACAGTTTCCGTTTTTATGACTCATCCTCAAGAAAAGAAAACAACCTGTTAGGCCTGGTGAATATTTTACTGCCAACTTGTACATGGTCACTTTAAAAATCCGAAGCAAGTCAGTAAATCAAGGTCTTCATTAGAATCTTCTGCTATCTTATATAGTAATTGAAAAAGAAACAATCATCGAAGACCTGTATTAATTAAATATTTCAGGCTGTGATTCATGGCATCAGAGCAGTAATCAGAGTGGGGTTGGTTGTTTCTTCCAGCAGGCAAAGTGCTGGGAAATAAACAATTTCCCTTGTGGATTACCAGAATAAGCCTTCATAAAACCCAGCCACCAGTAAAAGATTGGGTTTCTTTGAGCATCTAGCCACAGCTGTAAAATTCAAAATTGAGATAATAAAAAGTAGGCAGGGGTACCTGGGTGGGACAGTTGGTTAGGTTGTCTGATTCTTGGTTTCAGCTCAGGTCATGATCTCAGGTTCATGGGATCGAGCCCCACATCGGGCTCCACACTCAGCAAGGGGTCTGCTTAAAACTCTCTCCCCCTTTCCCTCCACACCTCCCTGCCTCCCCTGTGCTCTCTTGCTCTCCCTCTGTCTCTCAAATAAATAAATAAATAAGTAAATCTTTAAAAAAAAAAAGTTAGGCAGTGTAGTTCCCAGCATCACATGTATTATAGTTGTATAACATTGAGTTGGCATTTTTAAATAATATTTTCCAATAGATTATGTATACCTGTGATTTGAGGGAAAAGCTTCTAATATTGGCTTTTTAGGGGAAAAGGCGAGAGTGCCCATCTTTAAATGATCATGCTGGGATGAAGTCAGTGATGGCTAGAGATCTATCTGAGTCTGGTTCTAGTAAGATCATTGAAGAGCGTGGAGGGATTAATGTTATTTTAATAGTAGACACAGTCATGTAGACACCTAATCTGTAAGTTAGTGGCTTTAATGGGTTGTGTTTATTCGTGATAAATGAGACCCTATGGTATCAAAATTAAAACTAAAGATTCAACATCTTTTTATTTGTTGCCAAGAATCTAGTACAGTACCCTGCCCGTAGGCAGTAAATTAACATATGCCAATTAATTAGCTTTGTTTTTGTGAGGATTGATTTCCTATAATTTCTAAAGAACAAGGCTTCATTCAAGGAGGACAATATAAAAAAGTCGTTTTACCGATAATTGGGGATCAAGCTCCGAGTGCGCGGGGCTGTTTCTGTGAAAGGCCATCGTGTCTGAAAAGCTTCAGTAGGGGCCATTAAATACAAGGGATTATTCCGTTCAACACCGTCAAGTTGAGGAAATGAGGCCTATCAGTGCCTGCAGCTGACACTTTATTTCCGCGGTGAAGAGGCCTCACCGTGTTCCCGAACCAGGACGGCCCAGCCGTCTCTGTTTGCCTGGACGTCATGCCGATTTTCCAACCTTCAGAAGAGTGTCTGTCCATCATTCGTCTTATGGTTTAGTAGCACCTGCACAGAGGATGGAAAAAGAGGTTGCGTTCCCCACCACCACCACCATTTTTTTTTTCCCATTTTTCGCCTCCAGCGCTGAATTAGTGGTCCTCAGGATAAAGTAGCTGTTAAACCGGGTCTGGGATGCTCTTCCGAGGCAGGACTCCTTCCCTGACTAGAGAGCCACTTGGGGGGATCTCCAGGATCCCCCAGGGCACTGCGATTACTCCTTCAGCACTCGCCTTGCCAAACAGCACTTGCCCAGTGCTGTGTCCTGTTCCTTCGACCAGGCCGTGAACTCCGGTGAAGAAAATGGCTACATGCCGTCCGCTACTCTATCCCTGGTGCTTAGCATTGGGGCTGAAATTTTCATGCATATAGTAGGTGTTCAGTAAGTGCTTGCCGAATGGACGAATCAAGCATCACAGGTACTGGATGACTCCCACAGAGCGGGAGTGCTCCCCAGAGAAGGTGTGTGTTCTCTAGTTCCATGCTTAAAACATAGGGTTAGCATAATCAATGCAGGTGCTATGAATACATGCAAAGCATTGATGTTCCCAGTTACGCTCCACATGTTAACTTGGAGTTGGATCCCGCATAATAATCACACTTAGCTGTTAATTACAAACCCTTTTGATTGGACAGTAAATAATTATCCTTTCACCATCATTATGCAATATGATGCTAAAATCTGCTTGGGGTAGCAGCCCCTAAGAGGCATGGGCACTTTTCCTGCTCTCACCAAATTATACACCTAATCTCAGCTTCTCTTGGTTTCCTTTAACTAGTTGGTAAGATCCTGAATAAATTGTGTGTGTGTGTGTGTGTGTGTGTGTGTGTGTGTGTGTATGTGTATGTGTGTTTCCACGCATCCATCCAAGCAGTAATCCACTGATTGTCCAGTACTTGGCCAGCACAGCCACTGCCTTCTCTGAGCTTATAATCAAATGGAGGAAACAGACTTTGAACTGCTGATTACAACCAAGTGTCTACCCAAGATCCCCTTTGTACCCAGATGACTGTTGCGGAGCGGCGTTGTAACGGTATTCGTAGCCATGGGTATGAACGGAACCACACGAAAGGCCTCGGAATGAGGACGCAGACAAGAAGGAGGTGCGCTAGAATGAGACACATTTTTAGTAGTCACTATCCAAAGCGAAGCTCTTGCAGTTCATTGCCTGGCAACAGGAAAGGCGGCTTCACTCCTCAAAAGCTGAGAAAGAGCAGAGGAGGGGAAGAGCAGCCCCAGAGAAATCCCCCAGGGATTTCTTGGCCAGATGTTTACAAACTATTGTTTTAATTCCGGAAGGTGGAGGCTCCTAACCTGTGCTCCAGGGGTGATTGATTAAGGACAGAGAGAAAAACAGAATTGACTCCAAAAACGAATTCACCTGCCACCACCCCATTTTAGGAACCAGATGCCTAGATGAGCCACCGAGAAGCAGATCTGCTGCTGACCGCAGGCGCAAATGGATTGTCAGTCAGCCACGGTCACTGCGCTGGGATGTCACTCGGGCACGCCCTAATTGTGCTGCATAGCAATGCAAATGCCCTACAATACTGCCATTTGGTCCTGAGTTTAAAACATCTGCTTAGAAAATTCTATACCTGATGATGGGCGAGGCAGCCCTTTACAAATCTTCACCTCTTTATCAATCCTCCCAGCAACCCACTGAAGAAAGTACTATTTTTCTCATTTTAAAGATGAGAAAACTAAGGCTGGAAGTTCCGGTCCGTACCCAACATTACCCAGTGAGACCTGAGTTCTAATCAGGGCTCTGCCGCTTTCTGACTTGAAAGCCTGTTCTCTCAACCAGTATACAAGGTTGCCTTGATGGGCGGCCGTTTGCTACTAGCCTTAGGATCGTTGATCTACTTTTCCTTTCACCAGTGTACGGAAATCAACAACAAACCAAGACGTTTGATTGAAGTGAACAGATTGGAAAAACCAGTTTCCACGGAAAGAACAACTATGGCCTGATATATTTGTTGCCTCACTCTGTTGCATGAAGGTCCGGGATCGAGTTCATTAGTTTATATCCAAAAGAGACTATCTTGCAAACCTCTTCCTTATACCTAGATCAGGGCCCTGAACCTCTGCTACTAGCTAAACCGTCCCAGGCATTTGGTTAGTTACTTACGGGTATGCTCCTTAGCATTGCTGCGGAGTCCTGGGATGCCTATCCACTGGCCTCCAGTGGCCGTGCTCATCCGGTGAGTGGAATAGGAGCACGCTTGGCATTTATTGCTGTTGACAGAATCCAAGAAGTTTATTTATGTCAAATGCTATTCACAATTTAAACCATTCTCTTCTCTGTCTCCTTCACTATGCTTCCTTTCAAATTATTCCTTTCTCTAAAGAATATCTGAAGTGGGACACCAAAGTGAGTTTTCTAGCCCTATTGTACTTAATTAGCAAGTTGTGGCATTTATTTCTTCTTTAACGTTTCTCTTTCTAAAAAATCTTCATCTTTGTTTCGGTGAGTTGAAGACAAAATGGGGTCCACGGCAAAGAAATGCGATTATGACTTATTTTACACTCTGGAAAACCATTCCAGACAGAGGGCTGTATGTAGCTAGAGATAGCTGAGTTCTGCACAGACCGTATCAGGTTTTACGCCTCCATGAAAAGCACTGGAGGTAAACACTAGGTCCCTGGCTAACCTTCTCTTGATATTTTAGTGTTTTAATCTTTCTTTAACGTATTTTAACGAAATCATCAAAAATAATAGCATTCTCTTTGGAAATACGTATTCTTCATTTCTTCTTTTGTTCAGTACAATGAACTGACATTTCTCATATGTTGAGGAGAAGATTCCATTTTCATATATTACCGAGATAAGCCCTTGAAATTTACTAGCCATCAGAATTTGCTGCTTTCAGTGATTAATTACCTGTTGGCAGGCACACTTTTCAAAGGTATTCTTTTTAGCTATTTCCTTTCATCTTGACCTACCCTTTTTTATGAGTAACCTTTAATGTATAGCTCGGAAGAGTTTTAGTAAGAGTTTATTTTGTTTCTTTGGGCAGAGATGCTAGTTTATAATTGTAACGCAGATCATAACCACAGTGAAAATGAAAGCCCCAATAACAAGAAGAGCCTGAATATCATTTTGGGATGGCTCTAATTCTTTAATATTTATGCAAAGGCCTTAATAATCTGGAATACCTTGTCCCTTTAATCTATCCGGCCACCAGGATTCACCCATCTATTCATTCAGTGGATTATTATGGCACGAAGACAGAGCATAAGGCACTGTTCCACATACCTGAATACAGCCGTGTGCAAAACATAGTCCCTGCCCTTGTGGAGCTGATGTTCTAGAGTTGGTAGACAGATGATGGATAAATAAACTAATGCACAATTTGCTTTGGCAAATAAACAAGCAGGATTAGGGGGAGAAGGCATGCTGAGAGAGACAACTTCTGCATAGGGTGCTCAGGGAAAGGCTCTCTGCGAAGGTGGCGTTTGATAGACAAGAGGGAGGGGTTCAGGTGGATAGCTGAAAGAAAAATGTTCCCGACAGAGGTACCATCAAATTCAAAAGCCTTGAGGTGAGAGAATATGCGTGGCATGTTCAAGGGACAAGCTAGGAAGCCAGTGTGACTGACATAAAGCGCAAAAGAAAGCAAGTGACAAATGAGAACTGACAAGTAGCCGGGATGGGATAGCATGTGGTCTTAACTTCCCAAGGTGAGGACTTTGGCTCTGACTCTATGTGAGATGGGAAGCCACTGGAAGGTGCCACGTGGAGGAGCGGCGTGATTTGCCTCATGTCGTAAATTAATGCTTTACTACAAGTGTGGCTTTATGGCACCAGCGGCCAGCTAACACAGTCAGTTAGCAAATGCTGTCAGGAAGTCCACGCTCTCCCCCCGGCCCTCCTTGGCTGTGCTTTGTTCCACAGCGGCAGAGTGAACCTCGAACTTGAACCCAACGCCGTCGGCATTCGCTCTGTGGGTCACCGTGGAATTGGCAAGAACGTGTAATTAGTTTAGGCCATCCCATCCCCACTGCAAGGAGGAAAAAAAACGAGTACATTCATTTAACTCAGCCGTCAGCAGTGCAGGAAAAACAACTCCCACTGAAGTGAGTCAGTAGCATCTTCATAAACCAAAGCAAGCATATTATGCCTTAAATGATGGCTCAGTGGCCTCAAGGAAGTAACGCACCTTCCCAAGCACCTAATTTACTACCAGGCTGTGACTCAGGCTCAGGGAAAATTGAACCTATTATTGCTTCCTCAAAATACGGTAAGCAACTGTGGATAAACAGTGAGACTATTTAGAAGGACAGCAAGTTCGTGCTGCCAAGAAGACAGATATGTCATCTGCAGCCATTCTCACACCAGCTTCATGTGCGTGTCCATCCTCCAGTGGTTGCTGTTTGCACACCCATCCCTTGGCTTTCCTATTGGAGTTGCACACATCATTCGATGTGTTTGCGCAAAATTAAACACTGTAGTTCTAATGGCTTCGCATCTATTTGATTGGCCTTCCCCTGTTCCTTTCTAATGCTGAAAAATTAGCAAAGTCCCTGACAACCGGGCATGGCCAATGCAGCCACCTCCAGAGCTATGAGGTTGGAACTCTCTTAGTGTTTACTCAAAGTATTTGTACTGTCCTTCATTCAGATCGCTTAGCTTATAGCCTCCCTATTCATTCCTGTCCGCTATGAGTTTCAGCAAATATCCAGCTTCTGTGAACATTCTCTCACTAGATCGAGACTGCAAGAAGTACAACTTCAGGGACACCACAGTGTTTAAAGCATGTCATTTCTGGTGATTGGCATACTAGTAATCTCACCGTGCACGACGGGGATTTCAAAATGGGGCCTTATTCTTTTCTACGGGCATAGCCTGCCCGGTATCACTTGTGGTTCCTGTGATTACACTGATGCGTGTTCGGCTAGTCAGAGGATAGGCGACTTCTGTGTTCTTTCAGGTACTGTCATCCTGGCAACTTGGGTCACTCTCGGGTGATCCTGAAGGATCTGTTTTTAGGTTTCGACATAAGCTCTTGCTATTCTAATCTCTCTCTTGACCCAGGAGAGCCACGCTTTTTCCGAGTGACAGATGCTTAGCTGCCACTGCTGATGACACTAGAACACGTAACTAGAACCAATGAAATTACCAAATGTGTCATTTTCAAATGGAGGAAATGCTCAGTCGGGTTAGCCTTATAGGAAGCTGTTAGAGTAGGTCTCTATGTTGCTGGGCCAGCGTAGACCAGAGAAGTCAGTTTGGGTCTGTAGCCTCTGACTGGAAGAACACAGCTTGGGGCTTTGCTTGACTTCTAGTGGCAGCTCGGGGAGTGCTCTCTAGACGACGGGCTGGGGAAGGCGACCGCTATTCCCAAAGGAAGGACAAAGCACATGACAGGCCCTCAAGAAATCCTTATTGACTTAAATGAGTATCATCCCCATAAAGTGGTATCTCAAATAATCAGTCTTCGTCAGTCAGCCAGAGATGATACCGCACATTCGGCAAAACAATAGCCGTTATATAAAGATGTTTTTGGGAGAAGCTGGGACTCACCCGGACTTTTACCTGCTTTCCTGAGGGAACAGAGTAGAGTAGCGAGGCTCCTCCGAAAATGCTTTGTTTGCTGCGAACCAGCACGTGGGACTGACTGTCTTCTCTCCTCCCCTGACCCTTTGGGACTTGAGCGTCAACCACAGAACGGGGTCGCGTCTCCTTTCTCCGGCGGTGGGTTCCAGAGCACAGAGAAAATGGACCTGTGGCAGGGAGCGGGGGGAGAATTAGATGTCGAACCCCCCCCCCACCCGCTCCGCTCCCCGGAGAAATAACTCGGGTAGAGAAGGAAAAGGCTGTGCCTCTGGTCCACCCTGTCTCCCTGACAGCCGTCACCTTGCCGTCGACTGTTTTACTAGTTGTGCCTGAAGCTAAGTGAGGGAGATTCATTCTGAGGACTGTGATCTCCCCCAAGGGCCACATCCTTCTCTTTCTCTTGGGGAAGGCGTGTCTGTCGTTTGCACCCTCCTAGTGCGGAGGGAGAGAGGAGGCATGGTCACGTGGCAACATCCCCAATTTATTCGGAGAGGTTAAAAAAAGGAGACGCAGTCCCATTGCTGATGTGATTCATGGAGACGTGATGCCTTGGTTTTACGGTTTCTCACAGACCAGTCACGTGCATTGAGAAGAAGAACCTTTGTATGGAGTCGATATGAGCCGTAAGACTAAATACAAACACATTGTGAACGTTTGTAGTTTTAGCCCCCTTGATTACCTTGTAAGTAATATGGACCGCTTATTTGCCCGTTACCGATTTTTCATCCCCAGCCACCTGGTAAAAATTAGCGTGAGACAAATAATTGAGCTTTCTTTTGTTGAGATATAATTTCATTACCCCCTTTCTTGATGCTGTGGAAACTCTTCAGAAATTATCAGTTACAAAGTGCTTTTGCATTCCAGCCGGCGCTGAGCCTGGAAGTTCAGCTCATTTTTTTTAATGAAAACAATCATAATAGTGCAGAACATAAGGAAGAAACTTGGGGGGGTGGGTATCAGTTACATATCCCCTGTGACCCAGCAGTTGTCTCTCACCACGGTGACCATCCCGGCCTCCGAAGCACAGCCTTTGGTTTGGAGGAGACACTTGCCCATTCATAAGACAGATCCCTGCTACTTTCAGTCCTGGCCTCATTTCTCCAGTCTGGCTTAAGTGGAGGAATGTTATTGCTAGAGTTGTAGCGGAACACGTGCGAGATTGCGGAAGACCTTGAACACCAGGCCAGAGAGTTTGGAGTTTATCCTGTAGGCAGCAGGGAGCCATTAAAAGATTTTGAACAGGAGGAATGTAAAAAATAGGACTTGATTTGGATGCATGTTTAGTATAAAAGTGCAATGATAAGATATATTAAGGGAGTGTTGGGGTTCTGTTCACAGCATGAATATAACTGGAGAATTCATCTCCACTAGCTGTCTAGTTCAGCTTTTACAGCATGCAAATTTTCAGGGCCAGCTGTAAGAGCGTGATGGTAAAAGAACAAAGTAAGAATTGATAATGTGAATGTAATTGTAAAGAGAGGGATTTTCATGATCAAGATCATGGGAAGCACAGAATAATAATCATTTTAAAGGGTGACTGTAGAATTATTTGTTATTTTGTTTGAGTTCTTTGAAACCACTTCTATGCTATATAATTACCTTAAGTTTTAAGTGTTCCCTGCAGGGATAATTTATGCATTTTGCATTCTCATGCAAATGCTTTAACAGTCTACGCTGTGGAAAATGAAAGCTGAAAATTATTCTGAATGGGTCATGGTTGTGCAAAGCTTATGAAGTATTAATCATTTTTATATATTCTCATAGTTTAGATTATATTCTTGCATTGTGCTTTCAACTACGGTAGTAACAAATATTTGAAAATTTAAATTACATATTTTGATAAGCATAATTTGCCTCTTTTCAAAATTTAATGTCATCAAAACCCTTTTTAAAAATTAATATAAAAATGTTACAGTATTTCGGGACAGACAGAACAAACCAAATTGAATTTAAGCCAAGCTACCGAAAGCTTATTTATGAATCACGGCTGGGTACGTGGTGTAAACACTCCTGAGAAGCACATTTTTAGAATCTAGGCTTCATTGCAGTGGTTTCTCACATGATGGTGAGAGTGCGTGGCATCACTGGCGACGGCACTTCGGTCCCAAGTCGGGAACCGTTGTCGTATTTACTGCAACATAGATACACAGCCGAGCATTACTTTGCTCTTAATGAAAATATAATCCACTTTATGATGACAGCATTCATTCAAAGTGCCTTATTTTAATGAATTTGCACAAGACTTCTCTGCAGTAATCCTCAGTTTCTCAAGAGACCTGGATCTCTTTGTCGTCATTGTCTTTTTCAGAGGTGGATGTGTGTGTATTACACATAGGAAAATCCCCAGGAAGAAATAGGTTTACTCTTCTGTCCGGCTCCTCTATACAGATGCTCACTTCACAGGAGAACAGACCTGGCCCTGGGTGGCCTTTCAGATTTTACCCTGAGCTCTGAGCACAACTGGGAGTTTGGACAAGAAACAGATTTTTTTTTTTTCTGCAAAGGAAAGATAATTCACTTTCCCACCTTCCCCATTAAACCTTGGTGCGGAGTGCAGGGATGGTAGGCATTTCTCGAAGGTCACAGGATTATAGAATTAGGAAAAACAAATCATCACACTGACTTTCACTTTTTATTGTCTTTCTCTGTTTGTCCCCCATCCCATCTCTCTCTCTGTCTCTCTCTTACCAGCACGTGTGCTTTCTCTCTCTCTCTCTCTTTCTCTCTCTCCAACACACACAGGCATGCACACACACACACACACACACACACACACACACACCCCTTATGAGATCGATCTCTGTCTCCTTCCCATCTGCACCCACATCTGCACCTAAAGAGGCAAAAGCCCAGTTCCAGTAAACGTGCTCTGGGGTCATCCTCTAAAACGTCCTAGGGTAGAGAGGTCACTGGAAAGAAAACAAAACAAAACAAAATGTGCTGAAATTCAGTCATAAACATTTTATAGTAGATGAACTTTTCGTGGCATAATCTGGGAGAATTTAAATCGACGCATTAGTGGAAGGCTATCTGGCGAGCTGGAGAAAGCAGTGGGCTGAGACAGGCTGACGGGCTCAGCCTGAGCTCTGTGGTGAAGCTCTTCCTTCCCAGGACCAGTTAGGGCTGCAGGCTCCGAAGGCTTTTTGCAGCCCCGGCAGCGTCCTGAGAGCTCAGGTCGCCTGCAGACGAGGACCGCTCACAGGTCAACACCAGCCACCTGAAACAGATTCCAGCTTCCTCTAGAAGGAGCTGCGTCCCGGCTCTGGAGTTCTTCTCCAGAAGAACGTGGGAAAACCAGGTTCCAGTGCGTTAGCATCTCTGGTTCGGTTTCCTCAACAGTAAAAATAGCTCTTTAGAGAGGAGAAAAACGACGACCAAAATCCATTATAATCATTACCTTTGTTATTATCATCATCATTATTCAACTGTCCTTTATCTGTCACTTGAATGCCGTAACTGTTGAAGCAGTTGTCGAAAACCTTAAAAGTAGACACTGCTTAAACATAAGGTACTGTTAGATTTTTCCTTGTTGTTGTTCTTAGTAACTTACACTATGAAAGTAGAACCAGCAAAACAATAGTTTAGAACAAAAGAAGCGAGATAATAATGTTGTACTTTCTGTGGCATAGTAATTAAAATGAGACATGCCAATGTCATTTGGCCCATTAATACCGGATTATTCTCCTTAATATCATGTGAGTTCCGCTGGTACACATTAGAGTAATGCAAATTTTAGAATCTTAGGATATTTTAAGCCCCAAATTCAAAGCTCATGTATTGTTAGCCTTGAAAAAGAATCCCTACCGAAGGGAATTGTCACTCATACGCTTAATGTGTGACGTGAACCCCTCCCAGAAGTGGAAAGGTGCTTCTCCGCTCATTTGTTTTCATTGACAACTGCTAGTTTTCTTTTTTCTTTTTAAGATTTTATTTATTTTAGAGAGAGCGTGTGAGCAGGGGGAGGGCCAGAGGGAGAAAGAATCTCAAGCTGACTCCGCTCCGAGCACGGAGCCCAGCACAGGGCTCGACCCGAGGACCCTGAGATCACGGCCTGTGCCAAAACCAAGAGTCGGACACCCAACCCACTGAGCCAGCCAGGCGCCCCCAACCACTAGTTTTCATACCAGTTTCAAGTTGGGGTGGCGAGGGTGCCGCGTCTTCTTCTGTATCACACGAACTGCACGTGAAGGCGAGGGAAGGGCTCACATACGCTCACCACCTTCCACCCCCCCGCCCCCCGCGATCCCCGCCGTGCGGCCCAGGCTGCTGGGCGCCTCTCGCGGGTACAGGAGCAGAGCGCAGGTAGAGGCCCCAAAGCTGGAAATCTGGGAAGTGGAGGCGGCAGGATTGAACAGAGCTCTTCAGGCTTCGCAGAGACGGGGCCCACGAGGAGGAGGAAGGGCTGGACCTTCCGCAGATAGTGCACCTATCATTTAGAGAACTGACCTCGCAGCTCTTGTCTGTCTGCACAGTAACGATTTGTGTGAAAGGGTACACTTGCAACCTGTGGTTTTATCGCCTGTGTCGTGGGAGACTCCTCAGGCCAGAGGGCTGTAGTTACCACAGAGAGCTACCGTCAAGATGAATTAGATACACACAGGTCATTAGATACAGGGGCCTCTCGTGGTCCTCGGCACACAGTAGGTTCTTGGAAAGTCGTGGTCCGGAATGAATTCTTCCATCTGTGTCTTGACTGAATGAGCTGACTTTCCCCCCTTCAGACTTGCGGTGAGTCTTGCTAGCTCCTTTCGAGGGGCACACAGGAGTTAGAAAGGCACTGTCTTCATGGAAAGATGACGCTCCTTGTAACCTCCTATCCCCAGAAGTAATTTGCGGGTGCAGTGTGATGTGGCGGCCCAGTAGCCCCCCGTGACACCTTTCTCATCCTCGGTTTATAGATTAGGCCTTTGCACCTTGCCCTGCAGTTCCAGGTTTTCTGGGGTGTGGTGGAAAGCGCACATTAGTGACTTGCATTTGAGCAGTCAGTGTCGTCCCACATCGCTTTCCTACTCGTGCAAGAGAAAAGATAAGAAGTCTTCTCTGAAAGCCTTTGAAGAAGCAGACTCCTGGGTATTGTAAGTGACCCTCTTCTACACAGACAGACTCGATCAAATTTAACAACCGCTTTCCAACACAAATCAAAATGACGATCCTCCAAATTGCCTGAAGTGCTAGAACATCCTGCGCACCCATCTTGGTATGATTTCATTTTTAATAGGCCCCCTCCCTTGCCAGAGTTTTTTATTTGATCTACGAGGGAAGAGCCTTTCTCCTTTGCATGACAGGTCACCGGGTCTCTGGGAAAAGTTCCCAGCATCCCCAGGCTTTGAATTTTCAGACAGGAGCTTGCAACAGCCCCTTAAAAAGATACAACCTACTAAGCTTATGCTCTTGCTGACTACGCATACTTCCCAGATCATTCTCTTGGAGATGGATTTAGATGCCGCTCTGAAGTTATTACACAGAAGAGTACCGCCAGAGTAACAGAGAATATCTGCCCAGTGGGCACAAATTAATTCTAGAAAGCAGCCGGAAGACCTGCACGTTTATTTTTAGAAATCATATCTGATATCTGATTCCTCTCTCAAAACACATAGATCAGCCATTCTATACGAAAAACCAACATCTAGAGTTAATGTACATCATAGACAAGAAAAAACCATTAGGGAGTTATTCAGCTAAGAGAAGTGTTCTTCCCTTGGGAAAAAAAATTACTTTACCACAGACTTTTGTGAAACAGTAAGATTAAATCTAGTAAGATTTGAAAATTAATATGCTGGTCACATAGTCTCTCTGCAATTCGTCTTACAGAAAATGAAGGATGGCTTCCGCTACCTAATCACATTTGCCTAAACAATCTGTATTTTTCTGCAAGAGGTGGGTCACACTAACACTGTCTTGAACCAGTTGCACAGCCTTGGAGACATGTGGCCCATCCATCTTACTTACAAATCGTAGCAAGTTACTTCCGTTTCAAAACCTATTTGCTGACCAGGTTTGGAGCTGAATGAGGCCTTTGGATCACGTAATTTTTGTATCATGACAAAAACAACCCCTCTTAGACTCTGTAAGGGATCCATTGTTTTTATATTTTGTCTCCTGCTTTTTTCTAGCTTCTGTCAGTGTTTATAAAAATAAAACAAATCAAGAGCGCCTGGATGGCTCAGTCGGTAAAGCAACTGCCCTCGGCTCAGGTCATGATCCCGGGGTCCTGGGAACGAGTCCCGAGAGGGGCTCCCTGCTCCGTGGGGAGTCTACTTCTCCCTCTACCCCTCCTCCCACTCATTCTCTCAATCTATCTCTCTCTCTCAAATAAATAAATAAAAATCTTAAAAAAAATAAAAAAATAAAATCGCTTTGTAAAATTTGGCAGTCTGGGTAATCCCTGGCTTGAGACTGCTTTACAGAAATATATGAAAATCCAGAACAGGCCAACAAAGGACTAAATGAACTCCAGTCCTAAAATATGGTCAGATCTGTGTCCCGATTCTGTTTTAAACAGGCCATTGATTGACAAGTTCCTTAATATATGTGTGTGTGTATATAAATATATATATATATTTTTTTGTCATTTTGGTTTGCGAAGAATTGAGAAAAAGCAATACTGTGCTGGCATGTTTTGTGGGGTCAACATAAGATAAAGTGTCTATGAACTATCTTGGAATATGAAAGTACTACCAAGAAATTCCATTATAGCCATATGAGGAAAAATCGTCCTGTATCCATTTTCTTAATTATATTTTGCACTTCTTTACAAACGGTTGCTAAATGGAATGTGTACTTGGAAGTCATTTGGTTGCATGGTATTTCACGAGGCCCATTTGTAAGCATTTCATTTCTTTAGTGCCGTGGCTGGAAGCACTGCAGCCTTTGCAGCCTGCCGCAGACAGAGATGAAAAATGAAAGGAGGCGAAACAGTTTTCTGGGAAGCAGGCTTGGAGGAAAGCACTAAACACAAAGTGTAATTCGTGGGCAGTCCTAATTTGGGGGCAGAATTTATTTTCTCCCATGTTAATAAAACACGTATAAGCAGACCCTTTATAAATGGATGCCAGAGTGAAGAAAAACCTTGGAAGGAAGCGAGAATGTATTTATTTTGCCCTGGTTTTCTGGCCATGTATTTTGAGCAGTCATCCCACATTTCACGTTTAGGGAGCTGCTTTCGCACACCTCGTCTCCCTGGGTCCTCGTACGACATTCCAGTCAGGGCAGCAGGACTGGCAGGGCTCCCCCCACCCCCACCTATTTCAGCAAAACTCAAGCTAATAGAACTTACTTGAAATGTTGGGCTATTTGCAGACCCAGAGAGCAAGAGTAGAAGTTTACGGCCCCTCTCTTGGTTATTAGCAGGAAATCTCTATTCTTGCTGCTTAAGCATTGTTTTGTCTTTATTATTCCCTCGTCTTTCCTTTCCCTCTTTCCCTCCCTCCATCCCCCTTTCCCTCCCTCCCTCCTTCTCTCCTTCCTTCTCTCCTGCCCCCCTCCTCTCTCTTTCTTTCTCTCCTCCCTCTCCAGTGTTTCAAGTTGAATGTATCCGTAGGCCCCCTTTCCCCCTTTAGCACCTGCTCTCCCTGGCTTCACAGGCGGGCTCTGACTTGTCAGTGTCCGCTCTAAGCCAGTCCTCTATGCCGAGCGTGCCACACTTTACCCTTTTTGGGATCCATACACGGGAGCTTCCGAGCTCCCTTCATATGTTATTCTGGTCTTTCATTTATTTATTTCATCCTACGTGTAGTGATCATGGACCATAAGCCAGGCCTTATGCTAGGAGCTGCCCTCAAGTATCTCACAGTCCAGAGGATATTTGAATGAACAAACCGCTGTTTGTCATGAATTAATAATTTTGCTTAGCTACAGTGCACCGGGTGAGTATCGATTCCCTCTCCCCCAACCTCTCCCTTCCCATTCTTTGATCTTAATAATAACGAAGTTCATTCACATCAAATATACCCTGGGAGAGAATATCAAAGTCCTGAATATAATAATTAATCCTGGATTTTGAAATCACTGATCGAGGGGAGACCTATATAGAGAATATAGGTAGTTACAGCGTCACCCCCATGGGCCCGATTGATATTTTAAGAATCTATTTTTTAAAATTTTTTAATGGAGTCAGAAATCGAATTTTAATTTGCATATTATTTTCATTAGGCTGGGGAATAATTGATGTGCATGAGTCAGACGTGCTTAAGTAACCTAACTTTGAATCTAGGAAATTAATTGTCGTCCAAACATGGCTCAGAATTAGAAGAGTGACCCTTGCTCTTGGCAGTAATTGTTAAATTAATTGGATTGTCAGGCTACTGAAAATGTGGCCGGAAGACAGGACCAAGCGAGAGGATTAAAGAGAAAGATGAGTAGTTACAATATGTTTATAGAACCCACTGAAAGGAAGAAGTCGTTTTACTACATTCATTTTTTTAAGTGTCTTTAAAAGCCCACTCATGTATCTATAGACTGTGTTGGTTTCCGTGTTCTCTGGTGCCTGATTGACAAAGCGTTATGTGTGAATAAGACAGAATGTATTGGGAAATTCTCCTGGAGCAGGACACGTGCACTTGGCGCGTCCATATGTGAAAGGCTACCCTGGATGTGCGACGCTGCTGTCACCAGCTGTGTTCAAGTCCAAGGGCTTCGTGTTGCCATCCGATGTATGGATGACCTCAGCAGACTGTTACTCTCATGAGATCCAAGGGAACCCATGCGGCCCACTTAAAAAATATTCCTCTCGAGAGAAATATGTTAAAAGGAAGCATTTACAGGATACATGGCGATCCTCAGAGCCTCAGCCCCCGCTTAGGAACACGGCCCCTGCCTAGCTCCCCTCGGCCAGACCGCCATCCCAGCCCGCGCTCCTGCTGACCCTGCGGCACCCTCTCTGTCCTTGGCACTCGGTGCCAGGGGCAGCCCAGGGCCCAGTTTCTCCTTCTGACCCTAAGAGAAAAGGGCAATTTACACAGGTCCACAGCCGTTTGTTCCTGGGGCAAAGATGCTTTGCAGCCCACCATTGGATCTGGGCGTTTTTTGCATATAGCCAACATTACCGACGGGATGGTGTGAATCCTTGTGAATCCCTCCGTCATTGCCTCTCAGAGTCTGCGTAGAGGTCATAAGCCCCGGTTAGGGTGGTTAGGGCGGCTAGCCATGACCATTTGTGGCTGTAAGTAATCTCCGATACATTCTGTGAACATGATAGGGAGGGTTTCAGATGTTTTCTTCTCATCAATATTTCGACCTCCAAAAAACTATTTCGCCCTTAATAGTGAGTAAATTGGTAAAAAGAAGTGTTAGATTTTGCTCCTGGATCTGCTTATTCTGCATAGATTCTTCTTCCTTACCCAAGATATAATCATGATAACTAACTGGTATGGATTCCTTAGATAAAAGGGTTCAATATCCACTGAGAAAATAACTAACCTTGAACTTCAAGGAGAACAGAGATGATGATATTTAGAGGAGATTTAAAGACAGATTGATTATTTCATGAACTAAAAAGATGTTCCTCTGGGAAAAAAAAAAATACCGATACGCGCGAGAAACAACTTTTAGGAGAAATCAATGCATAAAAAGTTATAAGATATAAAGCACCTTTCCTTTGGTACTCATGCCAAGTAACTTCTTAGAAGCTGCGCAGGGAACGCTTGGCGTCTTTTGAAACCCCTCGTTCATTTATCATGATAGCAGATTTGTATCTACTGCATATGAAATCCGGAAGGGTGGTGCCGCCTCTGGTTAGCGTCGCTCATGATCATCTTCACGTCCACCAGAGGAGGCCGAGTCCTCACACCCGTCTGCCGGCACCCTCCGGATAGGGCTTCCCCAAGAGGGTCGACCCCGTCAGTACCTGTTATTTATGTGACTCACTGCTGAGGCACAGAGGCACCCGTACCCCTCTTCCCTTTGCTAGTCCTTCCTGTGTTGGGTGGGATGTTCCCATTCTTCCACACTGGATAAAAATGAAGCCTCTTCTGCCTACTCATTCCAACATGGGATAAAATGACAGTGTCACACACAGAGGACAGAACACTCCTCTGGTTGCTTCAACATTCTTTTTTTGGCCTCGTTTTCCTCTCTACTGAGTTTCTGAGTCCAAATTTAGTGGTGATGACTAAGAAATTGCCAGGATGTGATGGAGCATTCAGTTCATTGAGTCCGTTCCTTGCCATTTTTCAATAGTTGTAACAATCGCCAAGTTTTTCCTCCTAATGTTGTAGGTGCCAGTATCTGTGTAGTGTCTGTTAGTCTTAACAGATCCTAAGTCGCTCCTGCAGGCTCTGTCCGCGCGCTGACAGCCTCCTCCTGCAGACAGCTGGCCCCATATGGTATTAAGGAAGTTCCCTGCAGACTTTTCACTGGTTGGTCCTCCCGAATCCCGGAGTTTCTCAGACTTAAATCTGGATCTCTGAAATCCAAACCCTATAAACAAGAGCGGAGTGCTCCGCCGCGCGCTGGGCAACATGACCGGTCCTTTGCGAGAGGAGAAGGTGGGTTCGGAAAACAAGACGAGTTCCCTGCCATCTGGAGCCGCTCTCGCATGGCCTGGGTCTTGGGGCCAGCTGGAGGTGTAGGTAGGGCGTCAGGGAGCACAAATCCGCAGAGAATCGGTTCCGACCGAGGGAGATCCTCTATCCGAGCTCGGCCATGAGGGACGAGAGGAAAGCCAGCAGGCAAGCAGACAGAAGAATGACACTCTAATAAGCAAAGGAAATGAGTGGCCTCTGGAAAGGCATAAAGGCACACGTGACCCTGTGGCAGAGGGTGAGGCTGAAGTCAGGGTAGTGACTGAATCGTGGAGAATTTCAGATGCCGCATCAAGGTGTTTTTTACCATAAAGGCAGGCAAAACCGTCGAAAGTTCCTAAAGGGGATGTTGCTTTAGCAGGGAAAGGTGCTAGCAGAAAGGGAGAGACGGTGAGCCGGTCATTGCAGCAGGCCAGCCGAGAGGGCAGAGGGCTGGAGCTGGAACAGTAGCAGTGGAAATGGAAGGTAAAGATCATGGGCTGGAGGGATTTGTGGATGGTGAACTTCAGGGTCCCCGGAAGTTTGAAGTGTGAGCAGCTACCAGGGTAGGTTGGTGGGCGATAATTACTGAGACATGGGAGACACAGAAGTGGGGGTTTGAGCGACTGTGGCTGTGTGCTTCACATAGTATCCTTCCCCGCTGTCTGTTTTGAATTCCTATCCACCCTTCAAAGCTCACCTGAAATAACACCGTCTCCGTGAAGCCCGCCCCTCCGCAGTCCCCCAGTCAGAGTGAAACTGGGCTTCCTCTGTTCTCATGGAGCACCTCCTTTATGTCTCCCGTTGTACCTCGTGTCCAAATCATCTGGGTATAGGGCCGACTCCCGCGAAAACCTGGGAAGTTTTCGGAGGCTACTTATTTACGTGTGAACTTTTAGCGCACAGTGCAGTGGATTGGCGGAAACTATGTATTATACATGAATCAGTGAAGGCTGCCATCACACGGGGCGTTAACTGCAGGGACCTGCCTCAGCAGTCATCCCATCCCACCATCTGGAAGTCCGTCATACAGTATTTATGTACCTACACAGAATCACTCACCTCGATCATACATGTTGTCCACTATATTTATTTTTGAATGTTTTCTGACTCTTTAGAAAAGTAAAACTCACCCTCTAAGGATGAGGTTTTTTTTTTTTCTCCCAAATGGTGATTTCTTTTTTTTTTTTTTAAGATTTTATTTATTTATTTATCTATTTATTTGAGAGAGTACAAGCAGGGGGAGCAGGAGAAGCAGACTCCCCACTGAGCACGGGGCCCGTTGCGGGGCTTGATCGCAGGACCCTGAGACCTGTGCTGAAAGCAGACGCTTTGACTGACTGAGCCACCCAGGCGCCCCCCCCCCCACGCCAAATGGTGATTTCAGTCCCAAAGAATTTTAGCAACATTCTATGCAACTGTCCTCATCACTAGAAGAAATGTGGAGACTTCCAGTCACATTTCTTTGTAGGCACACATTGGACTTCCCTGTTGAGAATCCCACAAAAGGGAGTTTTCACAGCCCGTGAACAGAACACCAGTTCCTACATGGGATCGTTGCCTTGGAAATACATTTCTTCTTGCACAGGTCGAATTTGTGTGACTCTTTGGAGGACTTATTAAGTATGCCCCCAGGCTGAGATAACTCCCAAAGATGACTCCAGTCAGTGCCATGGAGGCCAGATGGGGAGACTTGGTGAGCTTACGGAGTGAAACAGATTTTGTAGATTCCCAAAAGAAAAGAAAATGTGGCTTAACGTTCAGAGAAAGGCTGCCCCACATGAGGAACCTGTCAGTCTTCGCTGCAGTGACTTCAGATTCTGAGAGCACTTCAGATTCTCCTGTGCAGACAGTGTGCAGTGCTTAGACCGATATCTAATAATGAAAACGGAGGACGGTAGGACCGTGAAAGCATTGTTCAGAAAGGGCTGGTGTCCAGAAAGCAGACATTGTTTTACAAGGTTGTTTTCTTTCTAGGGTTTTATGAGCAGTTCTTCCTGATTAACATCTCCGCAAATCGGCAAATATCTAAAATGGCTTCCTTGGTGCCGCTGTCACGTGTCGTTCAGCTAGCATTCTCCTCGTCTTCCACTGTGGATGGACCCTCCCCTATGCCATGGGCTCCTTAGAGATTAGAATCTGCTGCTCATTTCATTTGGCTTACAAATGGCCACTTTTAATGGCTGTTTATTTCATACACCCAAATTCACAACCCTTGAAAGAAGGTTTTCATTTGTTGTGTTGGTTTTTTTCTGAAATAGAAAAAACTTTTTTTCTTTTCTGGATCAGGACCCCTTCATTTGTATGGGCAGATCCAAAGAAAACATGGCCAGGCACATGGCAGAAATCCCATTCCAGGGTTCAGAGTCCCCTGGGCTGCTCTCTCATGTCTGCTTGTGGAATTACTGTAAATTCCTTGCTTCTCTATTGATTTGCTTGTAAACATTACTGTAAGGCAAGGATGAGGTGAGGGGAGAATTTTTTTTCTTTTTTAAATCAAGGTCCAATGATTAAAAAACAAATCAATTTGGTTTACCTAAAAGCAAAAGGTAGCCTTTCTTCGTAGCATCCCTCTAGAAATATAGGCAGCCAGCAACGTCACACCGTAACACAGATTTTAGCCTTGGGCTGTTGACAATTATAGTGCATGGTAACTGGAGAACCTATGAAAATTAAGTAGAAGGACCAAATGTTTATTTGCTCATATTTAATCCTGAAGGGAACAATGCGCCGGGTGACAGCTTTATACTGGTCTTTTCGATCTTTAGCTCTTGCATTTGTCCAATATATTACAGTTACAGAGCTCATTGTCATTTTTCCATTCTCTTATTATGGAGAGAGCTAATCATTGATCAAGGGCACTTGCGCTTAGAGCTTTTTCCAAAAGCATCACGTGAAATGTTATATATAGTCTCAGTTTCCAGTGGTGATAGTTTATGCCGCTAAAATAGAGTGCCGATCATACAGGCTCGGGCAAAATATGTCCTGAACTCCTGAAGGACGACAGCACAGGGTTCTCCATGAAGTTCAGAGCTATAAATATTGAGCTTTGGTTTATTTACTTGTCTTGCCAGGAACATTTTACACCTGAGTGCAAATTCAAAGAATCGGTGTTTGAAAATTATTACGTGACGTATTCCTCGATGATATACCGCCAACAGCAGTCCGGCCGAGGGTGGTATCTGGGTCTGAACAAAGAAGGGGAGATCATGAAAGGAAACCATGTAAAGAAGAACAAGCCTGCAGCTCACTTTCTGCCCAAACCACTCAAAGGTAAACTTGATACGCTGGGAACTGTGGATTAGACAAGTACCCTTACTTAACTCAATCCTTCATCATGCTTCTCTTAAGTGGAGCGTAATTCTTCCCCATTAAAGGCAATTACACAGAGATTTAGTAACGTTTTATAACCCTTAAACCATTAAGCATTGACAATGGCATCCAATCTTCCGATTTTAATTTTCCCATCGTACATGTATAGATGGTAACACCTCGCTCTTGGGGGAGCAGCTTGATTGCTAACCCAGGACAGCCAAGAACCCCAAATCCTGCCAAAACGGTTCCTGGACAGAAACAGAGATGCTAAAATGTATGCACACTTAACACTTAATGGGGAAGCTCCTTGGGCCCTCTGGAAGGACCCAGCGATATTGTCCCAACAGTTTCCATTCCCAGTTTGGCCTACAGTCATTATTGGCAGATCAGTAGCCAATTGGAAGGTGTAAGGGAGAGAGATGGGTGCAGAAGGTAAGGATATTACAAGTAGCTGAGACATGGTAAGGAAGGGCTAGAGGATGTGGGCAAAGCGGAGCAAGACCTCCAAGAGGTCATCGGCCTGGGGTCAGAACCAAGGCGAGAGTAGCAACAGACGGTCCCATCGAATCCGCACGGCACTGCTCAGAGGCCCGAGTTCTATGGCCAGACTACCTGGGTTCGAATCCCAACTCCCCACTGTCCTCACTGAGTGGGCGTGGCTGGATTATTGACCTGTGTTCCTCACCTATAAAATATGGATAGAGCACCCAAGTCATAGGATTCTTGGGGGGACTAAACGAGCTAATGCACGTGAAGCACTTAGCATAGTGTCTAGTACGTCGTGGGTGCTCTGTGTCAGCTCGTGGTGTCACTCACAGTACAACAATTATATGGACCACGTATTGCATTACAACTTGCACTAAATATTTGGACTCTTGGAGAGTAGCCTTTCAAGCATGATAGAAACCAGTGTTTTCAAATGTTTTAAATTTGAATATTTGGGTTGCACAGCATGCGGTAGATTATATTTAAACTTCTAAGAGCTTTAGTAAATGCATTTTTCATTAATGCACTCACATATAGAACTATAAGTGATGGAAATGAGGCATTAGAATTCTTTGCACGCTACTGCACCAAAGACGAGGTTTCGCTCAAGCCGAGCCGGTTGGTTCTCAGCAGAGTCCTCGAAAGCAGCATTCTCCGCGTTCGGCCCAGAGCGGGGAAGCCGGGTGGCCAGAAGGCAAGCTGAGGGCCCACGCGGGGTGCACGCTCGAAGGCCTCTGACCCGGTGTTTCTCTGCTTTCCAGTGGCCATGTACAAGGAGCCGTCACTGCACGACCTCACGGAGTTCTCCCGGTCTGGAAGCGGGACCCCAACCAAGAGCAGAAGTGTCTCCGGCGTGCTGAACGGAGGCAAGTCCATGAGCCACAACGAATCAACGTAGCCAGTGAGGGCAAAACAAGGGCTCTGTAACAGAACCTTACCTCCAGGTGCTGTTGAATTCTAGCAGTCCTTCCCCAAAGTTCACGTTCGTCAATGACGTTCACCAAACAGACAGGCAGGGTTCACTAGTCTCTCTGCCATGACACCCTCTTATCATCCATACTAACGCCCCATAATTTCGATTGAGCTTGTGCAAAAGAATGCCAAGCGTTGTCAGTGAACTAAATCCTGGAGAAGGACTGCCCAATTTTCTCATGATCTCACCTGTGCTTTGGGGATGACAAGCCAAAAACATTTCACAGCACTAACGCTGATCAAAATTCGCTCTCCAACCAAGAAAATTTAAAAGACCACAATTGCTCTTCAAAAACAAAAACAAAAACAAAAAATCAAAACAAAACAAAACTAAACTAACTGCTTAAATGTTTTGTAGGGGCAAACAAAATTATGTGACCTGTGTTGTTTTCTTGGCTTAATGTTTTCTATCTACGCTTGATTCTTTACTTTGGTAATAGTGCAACTTTATGATTTCTGAAATTCAATGGTTCTATTGACTCTGTGTCACTTAATCCAAATCAACCAAATTCAGGGTTGAATCTGAATTGGCATCTCAGGCTCAAGGTAACAGTGTTCTTGTGATTCTACCAGTTTTTTTTTTTTTTTTTTAGATTTGTAGTGTACTCTAGTCAAGTTCTTGTGCTGTATTCTGTGCATAGAAATTGAGGTGTATTGTCAACCCCAGTTCAGTAAAGATTACTTAAAAGAAAAAAGATTATCCTCAAGTGTAGATTTCTCTTAATTCCATTTGTGTTATCATGTTCAACTATTGTGGCTTCTTGTATAACGACAGAAACCGTGGAGCTGTGACGTCGTCTTTTGTGTTGTTAAAATAAGAAATGTCTTATCTGTATATGTACGAGTCCTCCTGTCGTTGTATTTGGCATGTGAATATTGTGTACAAGGAAATGTTAAGACTGGTTACCCCTAAACAACATATACTTATACTTGCTTCTGGAAAAGTGTTTAAGACTTAGCTAGGTTTCCATTTAGATCTTCATATCTGTTGCATGGAAGAAAGTTGGAATCTTGGCATAGAGTTGCATGACACGTAAGATTTTGTGCATTAATAATTGTTAAAATCTGTGTTCCAAAAGTGGACATAGCATGCACAGGCAGTTTTCTGTCCTGTGCAAAAAAAAAGTTAAAAAAAAAGTTGTTTAATATTTGTTGTTGTATACCCAAATACGCACCGAATAAACTCTTTATATTCATTCAAAGAAAAATCCTCCAACGTGTATTTATTGTTCGTCACGTGCCATTAACTCTCATAGGAACTGGACCTAAACACTGAACTATGTATGTAAGGTCACTGCCCTCAGATAGTCTCCAGTCTAGGGATTCGTAGTCACATGAACGCTCTTTAAAGTGTGTCTGTTGTACTAGTTCTTGGACTCGGACCCCAGACTGGGACAGAGAATTCTCATTCCCATTTGGTGATGGAATTGTGCAGATGACACCCATGTTCTAGTATCCTCTCTGCCATTCACACTGTCAGTTCCCCTCTCCGGGGCTCATTTCTCTCAGAGGACGGAAGGCACAGGACTAAATACCCAACGGCCTTTCCACCTCCAAAGGCCGAAGGAAAATGTCAGCATTTTCAGTGTCAGTGACAACACCAGCTCCCCAAGGCTGCCATCGCCTGGCAGTGCAGGCCTCGGGAAGAGTGGATCTGTGAAGGAGAGGGTGGAGGAGCAGATAAAAACTGCAGTTGACTGGTGTTTTCCAGGGCATCCGTCTAATAACTTTACTGGGGCCCCGGGCAGCATGCTTTTGCACAGAGGGGAGGCTACCAGTTCCCGAGACACTTGGGCCCTTCCTCCTGCGATCGCATCATCTTAAGCCCCCATCCTGCCTCATCCTGCCTGAGCTCTGCAGTCTCCCTGCAGGAGGTTGAGGCTGCCTGCCTCTCTCTCGGACTACAGAGTCTTTGTACTGGGGACCCTGAGCAGAATCCCTCAACCCCCGCCCCTTACTAGGTCCCCCGAATTTTCAGTTGGTAGAGAAAAGTAATACATTGTCTCCCTTTCGTTCAGGAACTTTAAGGTTTGGTTATGGACTATTTGGGTTGCTGCTTTTGCTTTCTCATCGTTCAGAAATAGTGCAGGTCTGCTGGTGATAAACAACTCAAGAACCCCGGTGTCTCAGGGAAGCCTGGTGTGGGTGAAAAGGGATCACAATACCCAGGAAGAGCCTGTTACACCCAGCATTCTCTTTGAGCCATCTCAAGTCGTTTTTAACAGAAAGCGGTGCCTAAATACAGCAATAATTCAGGAGCCTGCAAAACAACCTCCCTCCAAGTGGTGAGACTTTCACACACCACACACACACACACACACACACACACTTCGATGCTAGAAAATATTAGCCCCACTACATGCTTGATGAAAGAACAGTTTTGGAAAACACTGCCAAGACTGGGCTCTCAGGCCTTGGTACACACCGGAAACACCTAAAGGGCCTGTAGGACTTAGAATGCTGACCCCCGCCTCCAGAGTCTCTTGAGTAGGCCTGGGGTGGGCTCCAGACTTCGGATCGCTAACGAATTCCCAGGTGGTACTGAGGCTGCCGGTTCCGGGGAACCCACTCCCCGGGAACTACTCACATACGCTCTTCCCTTCTCTGGGATTCAAACTGTGTGTTAGCGCCCTGAGCTCTAAAAAGCCCCGTGTTCAGGAAGCCGGCTTGACTTTGAGAAATACTGGGATAAAGAAACGTATCTGGCCACGCAGCCACAGTGTCACAGGGCACATACCGACCCCTGTGGCAGGGGTCCCCACGCCTGTCACAGGCTCCTGAGTCACCTGTGCTATTGGTCCACTGCCATGGTTTTCGGCTAGGCCTGGGAATCTGCCGAGTCTGCTGCCCGCCGCAGTCTGAGGACCACTGCTCTATGGCGTAGACCTGGATTTCAGTCGTAAGCCGGTCAAGTTCAGAAGAATTTGTTACAGACCCCCAGCGACTTGTTTCCAAATGTTCCAAGCATCCGTCGTCCAAGTGAACACATGGGAAAATAATATCTAGTGGGATCACCTCTCCATCCGAACCAGCTGATTATAACCAGTCTGTGACTAAGCGGTGACAAAAAGCGGAGCTGAGAGCCGTTTTGAATCAATGTCATTCAAATGTGCTTTAGAAGCCTCCTCTAGCCGAACGGTGCCATTCCCAGCTTAAACTGAAATGTGCCCTCGCCAGCACGTCCATATTTCTTTTTTCTCATTGATTGTAATTTTATTTTTTTTTTATTATGTTAAGTTAGCAGTGAATCATTGGACACTACCGCACGTCCATATTTCTATCAACGAAATATGGCAGTCTAGGTTTTTCCTATCATGCTTCTCAAAATTCTTCCAACCCCTGCCCAGAGCCACGCCCACATTTTAGGTATTGATTATAGCAGCAGCCACTTGCCAGTCCCCAAACCTGTATGGGGATCTTGCAGTGGTATTGTGGGTGACCTTTTCCAATCAGAAAAAGCAGTGGAGGGGCCCCGGGCTGGCTCAGTCAGTAGAGCACGTGACTCCTGATCGCGGGGTGGTGAGTTCAAGCCCCACATTGGGTGTGGAGCCTACTTAAAAAAAAAAAACCGTGGGGAACTGTAGCTAGGGCAGGTCGCTAGCACCCCAAATTATGAACCGTATTTACAATGACGACTTTTCATACTTTTTATCGCTCTGTATGCAAACATGGGGTCCCATGGTTTGGCTTGATGCATTTAGTTACCTAAATGGGGTAACTGTCGCCTTGGGTTGTGCCTTTTCCCCCTAAGGACTGAGGATGCTATGGAGCTGTAGTACACACAACAGGATGTCTCTAATTCAGGGCTGCTTTGTTGCGCTAAAGGAGAAAGAAAAGAGCAAAATCCAAACTTAGAGAAACAGCATTTGGGTATTACTCTTTCACAGACCGTCCTGGACCTTTTTTTTTTTTTTAAGTTTTATTAATTTAAGTAATCTCTACTCTCAACATGGGGCTTGACCTCACAACCCGGAGATCAAGAGTCCACTGCTCTTCCGACTGAGCCAGCCAGGTGGCCCTATCCTGGACCTTTTTAATCTCCTGAACATTATGCTGCTTTTTAAATGTTAGTTTGAATTTGTTGCACAGAGAACAATAATCTTTGCCAAATCGACCAGGCTTTTTGCTAATATCACATGAGTACAAGTGTCTGGTATTTTCTTCATCACATTTACCCTAATAAAAAATACAGAAGAGTACATGGCATCATTTTGGGGATGTTCCAATTTCTATGTGGGCATTCTTAAAGAGGTTTGTAACAGCTGCAACTCTCATTGTGCAGGAAGTCTTTCTAGAACACTCAGCATGGATGGTTTTCAGTATTGGAATTCTAAACTAACCAAATATCAATCTAATTTCTCCTTTTCTATTAATTTGTGTTTCAAATACTCTGCCTCTCTCTCTCTCTATCTCTGCGTCTCTTTCTCATATGCACGCGCGCACACGCGCACACACACACACACACACACACACAGTCACAGTCACAGTCAAAGGTCTCAGAGATGCTCTGTCCTTTGGGAGGATGAACATGGGTCTATTCAGGAGGGAGCCTGGAACAGCCAAGTTTAAAAGCCAGGGCTCCCTGGCTTCAGAAGCTGTCCTGACACTTACATACACTAGGAGGATTGCCCAGGGTTGTCCCTCGACATGCTCACATGTGTGTGCATTTTGTACCTGGAATAATTGTGCGTGCTCTTGCAATAATTTTTTTGCCATTCTGTAAAGTTAACAATTAGAGTAAGTGAAATATACAAGGGTGATGAATGAGTAAAAGCTTAGCTCCTTTAAGTCAATTGCTCAGCTTGTTGGCTCAGTGGATCTTTATTACCTTCTAAGCTGTCAATGCCGCACAACAAGTAACTGAGGCCTGGATAAAGCATTCAGGAAAGGACAAATGGATTGAGACTGAGTCGGTCTTGCAGGAAAAGAGATATTCTGGGGTTTAGCAACAGGGGAATTTTATTTCCTTATTGGAATTAATAAAGTGGAACTCCAGTTGGAAATAACTGTTCATTTCTACATTCCCTACATATGTAAACCTCTCTGTCACTAATACCCTTGTACAAACTGGATGATTACTCCCCAAGTGTTTTTTTCTTCTTTAAAAATTGCAAAACCAGAAAGAATTCATTCTCAAAGCCCGGCTAAACTAGTTTGCCCTTAATGTAAAACAGCTGAACAAAACAGTTGGCACAGTGTTTGAGTTTCATGGGCTTTAGGGACATTTCAAATTACATCATCATTACATTAACCAACACACTGAATGCCAAATACACACAAAACACGGCCCTATAGTGTATGTGTGTGTGTGGGCATGTGCACGTGTATGTGTGTGTGTCTGCGTGTGTGTGTATTGTGGGGCAGGATACTAATTAGTCTTGCTACCTACTTTCAGGGAGCTTTCAGTAAAGAGATCTTCAGATTTCCTTGGAGTCACATGCGTTAAGTATAAAACATGTGATAAAACTGTGCTAAAACCAAATAAACAGGTTGTACTTTCTAGAAACTCTCAGTCTGGCATACTCGATAGATACCAAATGTCATCAGCTTTTGCTAAATGCTATAAAATACAATCAAGTTCCCAGGAGAACACAATGGAGAAGGAAAAGCTGATTAGGGAAACTAAAAGTTTCAAAGAGGAGTTAATTTTCTAGTTGAGTCTTAAAAGTAGAGTGGGAATTCAACAGCTAGAAAGGTAGTGGAGACAACTCTAGGCCAAAGACCATTCTAGGGAAAGGCACAGAGTCATGAAATAGCACCAAGTGTCCAGAAAACATTAATTAGCCCATAGCGTAGCTGGACAATAGGAGGCACGGCCCCCGGTACGCGAGTGGTCTCCCCACAATGTTTCATCCTGTTGCTGTCTCAGCGCCTGAAGGAGACTGTGAGCCACCGAGGTCTGGATTCTTGGAGTGTCTCTGAAACAGTTGCTCCCTGTTCTGTAGAAACCCAATGAATAAATTAGTCTCTTTGGTAGACAGAAACCGAAGGAAATAGTCTATGATTCACAGCCCAGCTTATTAGACTGGAGTGGACTAATAGCAGTGTGTTCTCTGTCTGATCTGAAAAGAATTTGTCAAGCAATATGGGTCGTTTGGCCACTACGATCATATAGAAAAAGAAAAAAAAGGCAGCAAGATGATGAAAGGCAAACTTCCCTCAAATTCTTTCTATCCAAAATGTACAGTTTAATGATTTTTATTCCTTTGAATAAAGTTTATTTGGAACGTTCAGATTTCCAAAATGGTTTTAAAAAGCCTCTCTCTCTGTCTCTCTCTCTCTCCCCCTCCCTCTGTCTCTGTCGCACACCCGTGCTTATATGCAAATATGCATACGCGGTATTTATATACTTCTTGTTGGGGGAGCTACAATTTTCAAATAATGTCGTGTAAAATCCTTTTAAGTATATCAGTTAATTTGTTTTGACAAATGCATACACAATGGAACCCAACCCCCCATCAAGATATAAAATATTTCCATCACCACAGAAAATTCCCTTATGCCCTTTCCCCATCAACGCTCACCCGCAGGCATCCAGTGGTCTAACTTTTTTCACCTTAGATTACGTCATTCTGTTTTACAACTTATTCCAAGTATTATCATACCATGTGTGCTCTTTGTGTAAGTCTTCTTTCGCTCAGGAAAATGTTTTCGAAATCCGTCCATGTTGTCACGAATTCCGTCCCTTTTTCTTGCTGAGCACTGTTCCACAACGTGAATATCTCATGGCTTGTTTATCCATTTTCTAGTTGACAACACCTGGGCTGTTTCCGGATTTGAGCTGTTTTGAATAGAGCAGCTATAAACAGTCCTATGCAAGGGGTTTGTGGACGTATATTCACATTTATCTGAGGTAAATACTGAGGAGTAGATTTTCTGTGCCCTAGGGTAGGTGTATGGTTCATTTTATAAGCTACTGTTGGTGCACCTGGATGGCTTAGTCGGTTGAGCATCTGACTCTTGATTTCGGCTCAGGTCATGATTTCAGGGTCTTGAGACCAAGCCCTGCATCTCGGACTCTACGCTGGGCGTGGCACCTGCTTAAGATTCTCTCTTCCCCTCCCTTTGCCCCTCCTCACCTCATACATGCACATGCTCTCTCTCTCTCTCTCTCTCTCTCTCAAAAATAATAACAATAATAATAATAATAAAAAGCTACTGTTAGAACTTTTCCCAAAGTAGTAATACTATTTTTACACTCCCACTAACGTGTATGAAAGTTCCAGTTGTTCCAAATCCTTGTCAACATTCAGCATATCCAGTCCTTTCAATTTTAGTTATTCTGGTATTTGTGTCATGGTGTCACATTTGGTTTTAATCTCCATTTCCCTAATAATTAGGAATGGCAAGGGCATTTTCATGTGCTTATTGGCCAGTCATGTATCTTCCTTGTAAAGTAAGTGTCTGCTCCCCTGATTTGCACATTTATATGTCATTTTCTATTATTGATTGTTAGGATTTCTTTATATAGTCTAGATACCATTTCTTTGTCAGATATATGATTTGTGAATATTTTCTCCCAGTTTATCAGTTTGTATCAATTTTCTTAATGGTGACTTTTAGTGAGCAGAAATTTTCATTTTGATAAAGTCTAATTTATAAAGTCTTTTCTTTTATGACTACTGATTTTTCTGTCTTGTCCTTAGCTTTTATCTTTACATCTATGATCCAGCTCAAATTAATTTTTGTGTATGATGTAAGGTACTGGTTGAGGTTATTTTTTTTTTTATATGTGGATATCCAGTGTCTCCAGCCCCACTGGTGGAAAATAATTTTCTTTTCACATTATGTTGCTTTGGTGTCTTTGTCAGAAATCAAATAACCATATATGTGTGAATCTATTTCTAGACTCTCTATTCTGTCCTATTGGTGTATTTATTGATTCTTATGCCAGTACTATCCCGTCTAAATTATCGTAACTTTGAAGTAGGTCTTGAAGTCAGGTAATAATTCCCTCAGCTTTGTTCTTCTTTCCCAGGTAGCTTTGGAAAATTCTGGGTCCTTTTTTTTTTTTTTAAAGATTTTATTTATTTATTTGAAAGAGAGCGAATGAAAGAGACAGCATGAGACAAGGGGAGGGTCAGAGGGAGAAGCAGACTCCCCGTGGAGCTGGGACCCCGATGCAGGAGTCGATCCCAAGACTCCAGGATCAAGACCTGAGCCGAAGGCAGTCGCTTAACCAACTGAGCCACCCAGGCACCCAAGGAGAAACTATTTTACCAGAGCCTAACCTATCGGGTTTTTACCAGAGCCTAACCTAGCTAGGGGAAGGGAAATACCCTACCTCAGCTCCCTCTAGCCTTCCTGTCCCCCCTAAAGGAGGAAAAGAACCTGAGAAGCACTGTCAAGTTCACAATCGAGTCCTTTGCTGATAGCTGGAGGTGTCCTCACTCTCTAGTCTTCGGCCCTTCTACTTTTCCATCCCCTCAAAGTTGCTCACCTCATCCCATGTATACACTAGTCATTGCTGATTAATGAATCTCCAAATTTTAATTTCCAGCTAAGTCCAATTCAGGCCCAAACCCTAGTATACATTCCCCTAAAACTTAGACATTTCTCCATATCAATAAAGGATTGAACTCATTAGGCTTTCTTCCAAGCTGATCCAAATCAAGAATAAGGACACCCTTACCAGCTTCAAGTTCAAAGAAGATCTTTGAATTGCCCCTTTGTCTCCCATACTCGGCCAATCATTGAGGGTTGCCAAGAATTTATTTGCTTTTTCTCCCCCCCCCCTTTTTTTTAGCCATTCTTACTGCCATCTTCTCTGGAATATTCTACCTAGATTAATGTTATCCTCTCCCACTATCTCCCCTTCATATCCTGGCTAGAAGATCTTTCCAACAATTCTTTAAGCTGTATTATTCCCTTAATACATGATCAATTCTAAACCTCTGGATTTGGCCTTGGAGGCTCGTCTAGGTATGGTCTTTCTCCAACTTTCCCACTTCATCTCCTAGGCATCTTTATAAATAAATGTGTGATCTGGTAGCTATTTGAGCCTTTCAACAATGTCGTTCTGACCACATAAAATCCAGCCTTTCCAGATACTATAAGGCGTAACTATAAAGAGTTTCCTCAGATCATAAGTAAAACCCATCCCTATTATTTAATACTTATACTATATTAAATTTCTCATCCTTCAATAACCATTTCAGCTCACATTTAGATGATTTAACCGATAGATCCTATCTTTTCAAAGTATTCTTGGGTCTCTTGATTGATCAAGCTCCCAGAGCCACTTTGGTTCCCTTCGTTATTCTGTGACTGTTCAGCATTGAGTAAGTAGTTTGTCAGATCTTCGGGTCCTCCACGACCTGAACAATGATGCCGATCAGGAATTTTCTCTTGGCTTTATTCCTTGACACTTCTGTGGGCAGCAGATTTTAAGTGTTCTTTTATTCTGTTACTATGACTTCAACAAGAAAGTTATTATCAAAATGGGCGTCAGTAAACCGACAATTTCCTTTTTGTATTTTATACATGACAAATTTCTGACTGCATCCCTTCAGTCCAGGCTCATTGTTCCATGAAGAAATTCTTATCCTTGTAGAAATAAGCTTAGTGTGATTTTAATTTTATTAGAATTTGGGATATATGCACCCCTCTCACTCATTTGCTTGATGGCCTAGGATAAGACCCTTCTCCTCTCTCAGTTGTTTTGTTTGTAAAATAAGAGATTTTGAATCAACGGTGTTTAAGGACACACCGGTTATCCTAGTCTAGAATTATATTGAGGGCTGCTATGGTTATAATGTTTGTGTCCACCATCCCCCCTCCCCCGGCCCAATTCATAGCTGGGATCCTAACTGCCAATGTGATGGTATTAGAAGACGGGGCCTGTGGGACAGGCTTACATCATGAGGATGGAGCTTTCATGAATCAGATCAGTGTTTATAAAAGAGACCCCACAGAGACCCGTCATTTCTTCCTCCACATGAGGACACAACTGGGAAGTCTGCAGCCCAGAGGAGGGCCCTCCCTCGATAGTGCTGGTATCCTGATCTCGGGCTTCCAGCCTCCAGAGCTATGAGAAATAAATGTCTGTTGTTTATGAGCTATTCGATCTATAGTATTTTGTTATAACAGCCCAAATGGATTAAGACAAAGGCCCCTTAGGTATCTGTTAGGAGAAAGATGTTTGAATGAAGTCCTTCCCTCAAAACACCACACTTAGGCAATTCCCAGTCTATTTATACATTAAGTTGGCCCGAAATCTAGAACTCTTCCACTACTGGACCGTATTTGGACCTCACATTCTGAAAGTGAAATTTAAAATGGTAAAGAGGATGAAATATGTTACTCATATCATCAAGACTGGGGACCAAAGAATAAACATCTTCCAAGACTGATGAGTTCATCTGCCACACTTAGTCATTGGTTTATCATTTATTGGGTTCTTACTAAGGTCCAGGTCTCATGTAGACACACAGAATATAGGGATGAAATTAATATGGTCTTTGTCCTGGAAAATAATGAAGTCTAATGAGAAAGACAGGATGTCTACAAATAAATTATCCTACTGACTAGAATGTAATATAATATTTACAATGTGTTACAGGACCACATTCTGATAAGTTAGCAACATCATAGCAAATAGTACGGTTTCTGCCACCAGTTATGGAAACTGAGTCAGTTCAGTCCCTTGGGCTGTAGGGTTTTTTAAGGAAAACTAATCTGCCCCTCCTTTCCTGGCATTGCTAGCACAAGAACACATCAAAGATTTTCATTTTCTCAGAACCAGAATTGTTCACGCAGAATAAAATAGAAACAGTGGGAGAATGTCCTAGATCTAAAACTACCCTTAGTGAGGTTGAAAGACTATCATTTTGAAATCCACTATTAGACATTTACAGGGTAAAATTTTAACAACAAACACACACAAATAAGCAAACCTATACTCTTTCAATTCTATTATTGCATTATCCTTGTTCTTTACTAAAAGATAGTGGTACCAAAAGATGGTGTTTCAGAACCTTTCTTTCTGCCATGATATTCACTCCAATGGATGTACTATGGTTTTTTTCAATTTCCTGATGACTAACCCTGACCTCTTCCCACCTCTCCTCTCTGAAGAAAGCTATCTGAATGTAGTTGCATGCATCACTACAACTGGAAGAGTAAACGCAAGTCTACCCTGATCGCTTCATATGTTTATCTTGAAATAATTATAGATTCAGAGAAGATGCAAAAAGTACAGAGAAGTCATATGTGCTCTTTACCTGGTTTCCTCAATGGTAACAACTTACATAAATGTAGTACAATATGAAAACATTGACATAACTATAGTACAATATTAAAACAAGGAAAATGACATTGGTATAATCCACAGACCATATTCCGATTTCATCCATTGTACAATGTGATCGTGGTTGTGTGTGGTTTCATGCAATTTTATAACCTGTGTAGGTTCAGGTAACTACCACAATGATCACACTATGGAACTGTTTTGTTACCACTAAGATCCCGTGTACTGTTCCTTTATAGTCACACTTGTTTCTCTCTCATCTGCTCCATCCATAAGATCCATAAAAACCACTAATCTGTTCTCCATCTCTATGATTTTGTTATTTCAAGAATGTTATATAAATGCCATCATACAGTATGTCACACTTTGACACTGGCTTTTCTCATTCAGCCAAATTCCCTTGAGATCCATCCAAGTTGTTGCATGTATCAATAATAATAATAGTAATACTCAGTCACTGAAATCAATCAATACCCATGGAAATCAATGAATAATCCATTCAAGTTGTTGCATGTATCAAGTGCATTCCTTTTTATTGCTGCATGGTATTCCCTGGCATAGATGTGTCACAGTTTGTTTAATCATCTACCTGCTGAACAACATTTATGTCATTTCCAGGTTTTGTCTATTACCCATAAAGTTGCTATGAACATTCATGTACAAGATTTAATGTGGGCATTAGTTTTCATTTCTCTGGGATAAATGCACAACAGTGCAATTGCCAAAACATATAATAATCGCATTTAATTTTGTAAGAGACGGACAAACTGCTTTCCACATGGCTGCCATTACTTTAGGTTCCACCATCAATGCATAGTAATCCAATTTCTCTACATCCTCACCAGCTTTTGGTGTTGCCACTATTTTTTGTTTTCACAATTCTGATAGGTACACGTGATATATGATTGTGGTTTTAATTGCATTTCCCTAGTGCAAATGATGTTTCACATTTTTTCCTGTTTTCATTTTCCATCCACACATCCTATTTTGTGAAATATCTATTCATGGCTTTTGTCTATCTTCTACAGGGTTTTTAAAAAACTTACCATTGAGTTTTAAAAGTTTGTGATATATTCTAGGTAGGAATCCTTTGGCAGATGCATGTTTTGCAAGTTTTCTTCCAGTGATTGATTATTCAAAGTATATACTTAGGGGAGACCTTGAGGATGGTGGAGTAAGGACCCATGAAAATATTTCCCTCCATGAAAGCAATGAGAACACTGGCAGAAATTCTAAGTCAACTTTTTAAGAACTCTGGAAGCTAACCAGAATACATAAATAACTCTTACAACTTAACAATAAAAAGACAATAACCCAAGTAAAAATGGTCACCTGATTTCAATAAACATTTCTCTAAAGACTCCATAAAAATTGCCAATAAGTATATGAAAAGATGCTCAATACTGTCAGTCATTTGAATAATGCAAATCACAACCATGATGAGGTTATAGTAAATATACCTGCTAAAATGGCTAAAACAAACCAACAAAAGATAACAACACATATTGGTGAGGATGTGAAGAAATTGGATCCCTCATATACCTGATGGTGGGAATATAAAGTGGTGCAGCCACTTTGGAAAAAAAAAAGTCTGGCCATTCCTGAAAAACTGAGATGAAGTTAGCATGACACGACAATGCCATTCCTAGGTATAGACTAAAAAGAAATGAAAATATCTGTCCTCAAAAAACCTTGTATAGGAATGTTCACAGCCGCATTAGTCACAATAACTAAAAAGTACAAACAACCCAAATGTCTACCAAATAATGAACTGATAAACAAAATGTGATATATCTATAGATTGGAATATTATGCATGTGTAAAAAGAGTGAAGTACCGCTATAACTACACGGCGCTTAAACCTTGAAAGCATGCTGAGAGAAGCCAGACACAGAAGACCACATGATGTACGATTCCATTTATACGAAATGTCCAGAACAGACACATCCTTAGAGACAGAAAGTAGATTAATAGTTGCCATGGGTGGGGGAAGGGGAGATTGGGGAGTGACTTTATTTATTATTAATTTTTTTAGAAGATTTTATTTATTTATTTGTCAGAGAGAGAGAGTGCACGCGCATGCACAAGCAGTGGGAGCAGCAGGCAGAGGGAGAAGCAGGCTCTCCACTCAGCAAGGAGCCTGATGGGGTACTCGATCCCAGAACCCTGGGATCTCAGAACCCTAAGCTGAAGGCAGGTGCTTAAGCACTGAGCCACCCAGCCACCCCTGGAGGAGTGACTTTTAATGGACAAAGGGGTTTCCTTTGAAGATGATAAAATATTCTGAAATTACTGTTGTTTGTACAATGTTGTGACTATAATAAAAAAGGAAACAAACTAATGGTTGCCGGAGGGGAGGGGATGGGTGACACAGGTGAGGGGAGTGGGAGATTTGGGCTTCCAGTTATGTAACAAATAAGTCATGGGAATAAAAGGCACAGCATAAGGTATGCAGTCAATGATACTGTAATAGGGATGTAATGGGACAGACAGATGGCAGCTACGCTTGTGAACATAGCATGATGTATAAACTTGCCAAATCACTAAGTTGCACACCTGAAGCTAATGTAACATGGTGTGTCAACTATCCTCAAATAAATAAATAGATAAATAAACCTGTGCAATGTACACTTCGAAAATTGAAAAACTTTATAAAAAGTACATAATTAGCTCACTTTGGTCTTTGAACTAGTATTAGTAACAAACTATGTCTGCCATCTTTCACAACTTCCTTATCCTGTCAACACAACTGAGACGCCCAGCTCTAGGGAACAAAGAGGGAAAGCACTTCCTAAACGCTCTGTCACCAGAGAACTGGTGTTCTTTGGGTTGATATGGTCCCCCTCTGCTATTTCATATGCTGGTGTGTCATTCTGATGATATAGAACTCCACAGCCCTAGGGTTTTCTTAAAGACATTCAATAGGGATAATCATTGTACCTTTCTTAGAGTTTTCTTACGAAGACAAAAGCCAAGAGCTTAAAACGGGCACTGGCACCTGGCAAATAAGAAATGTTCGCTCTATTATATAACACAAAAATACAGGTATAAAACAAAAACAGGGCTCAAAGAAGAGCTTAGTGTTTTCTATCATTATTATTGCTGCTGCTGCCGCTCCTACATTATCCCTTTTGGAAACTAACAGGGGCATATTGTGTAGCGCATTGGTCTTTGTTAGCCTACCCCCTATCCAAATGAGTAGTCGTTATGGAGAAAGAATGATCGTTTTTCTTTATTATTATTATTATTATTATTTAAGATTTTATTTGTTTATTTGACAGAGAGAGAGATCACAAGTAGGCAGAAAGGCAGGCAGAGAGAGAGCGGGAAGCAGGCTCCCTACTGAGCAGAGAGCCCGATGCGGGGCTTGATCCCAGGACCCTGAGATCATGACCTGAGCCGAAGGCAGAGGCTGAACCCACTGAGCCACCCAGGCGCCCCTTTCTTTTTTATTATTAAATATGTAATATGTTGGCTGTGATTTATAGAAGTAGGAAACTGCTTCTATGTTTTTCGTTTTTGTCCAAGTTCCTGGCTCACAGCTCCTAAAACCCTGGGAATTTCCTAAGATAAACGTGATAAAGGTGTCTTTTGTTATGTTAATAAGGTGACTTCTGCACCTCATCCAGGGGCGGGGCTGGTTGCTAGGAGGACCTACTGTGCGATTAGAGGTTTGGAACTTTTAGTCCCATCCCCCCCGCCCCAACTCCTGGGCGGGGCAAGGGGCAGGAAGTTGAATCAGCCAATGGCCAATGACTTCCTCATGAATATGCAATGAAGGCTCCATAAAAATCCGAAAGGCCGCGGTTCACAGAGCTTCCTGGTTGTTCAATGAGTAGAGATGGCGTTAGCGGTGCACCTGGAGGAGCGTGGAGTCCCCTCACTTTCCCCAGCCCCTCACCCTATGCGCTCTTCATCTGACTGTGGATTGTTATCCTTTATCCTATCCTTGACTGGCAAGTCTGTTTTCCTGAGTGCTGTGAGCCGCTCTAGCAAACTGAAAGAACCTGAGGAGAATGTTGGAACCTCCGACCTGTAGCCTGTCGGTCTGAAGCATAGGTAAGAGCCTCGCGTCTTGTGTCTGAAGCGGGGGGTGGGGGGGCAGGCTTGTAGGACGGAGCCCTTAACCTGTGGACTAGCTCTGGGTGTCAGAACTGAGGTGCGGCGGGAATCCCCCCACGTTGGAATTGGCCCTGGCAACCCCATAAACATGGCTCTGTAGAAAATTTGAAATATGTAGAATATAAAATATATATAAAATATAAAAATCACCAAATTAAAAATAAATAGCCAATATGTATGTGTGCGCGCAAAGATATATGTGTATGTGTACATATATATATACGTAAAGTTATATATAGGTTAATATGTATATATTTCTTGGGAATGTGGAAGCCCAGTTTTTATGAGAGTGGTAATTTCAAGAAGTGTTTTGTCACACACTGAAACAGGCGATGTAGTAGAATATCAAAGCTAGAAAGAATCTTAGTTTATTGTCTCTTATTTCATGCCTTGAAAACATGCCCTCTTCTGTCCTTTTCTTCTGTTCATTTATTCCTGAAGTTCATGGTACAGATATTGGATAGTTTACTCTTCTTCTGTATAGTTTTGGTTGAGAACTATATTCTCCTCCAAACATTTATTTTTACAGACAAGGAAATGGAGAACTTGAAATTTTAATTCCCTTGCCCTTGGTCACAAACTTCATAACTGAGCCTGTCTCTAGGTCCCAGACCAGTGCATTACCTCATTGATTGGACCGAGATGCATTTGATTCAATGTCCAGTGCCATTTAGCAGGACATTTGCATTTGGATTTGAGATATTTATTTTGCTTGTGAATGTTTATGTGTCTTCATATGTTTAAAGTGAACTTCGGAAGGGGCACCTGGGTGGCTCGGTCAGTTAAGCGTCACCTAAGCATCGTTAAGCAACTCTTGGTTTTGGCTCAGGTCGTGACGTCAGTGTTGTGATCTCAGGATCGAGAGATCAAGCCCTGCATCGGGCTCTGCACTCAGCGCAGAGTCTGCTGAAGTTTCTCTCTCACTCTTTGTTCTCCCCCCTGTGTTCTCTTCTCTCTCTCTAAACTAAAAAAAAAAAAAAAAAAAAAAAAAAAAAAAGTGAACTTTAGGAACTCTACGTAAGGTGGGACATGAACAGAAGTGTCTACTTCCCAAATATCTACCTGTGGAATAAGCATAGGAATTAAAAGGATGGCAGGGGACCTGTTTCATCTCTGGAAGGCAGGTAGGAATGCTATTCACACACTAGAAATTTCAAGAAATTTCTTCTAAATATTATGAACATGTCAGCAGACTGAAGAAAGGTCCAAATCCCAGTCTCTCTCTTCTGAAAAGGTGTAACAGAATATGGCTACATGTAGAGGCCATGGTGGGAAAAGCTAACCATTACCACCTCATTTGGAAGGCAAGGCTGAGCCTTAGGGAAACAAGCCTCCTCCAGCCCCTTTTGCCAATAAAGAGCCACAGTATCCACAAGCTACCCTGGAAGGCTCCAGGATGCACAGAGCTACCAGAAGCAGATAGCCAGCTCTACAGATGGCCGCACTTCTGACAACAGCCCCGGGAACAGGGCCAGACAGAACCATCAAAGAGTTGGAATGGAGGCTAAGCTAAAAGACATCTAAATACAAAAAGCTGTCCCATAGCTCAGTGGCTTTTCCAAACAGAAGGAAGTGATCAGAGAGAGATGAAAATCTTTCTGGAACTTCCCAAAGCATCGACCTCCTCTCCATACTCTATGCCATCACCAACTGTCACACTAAATGTATATATCTGCCCATATTCTTGAATAGCAAACCGATAGATAGTAAACGTATAAAAGGAAAAGACACGCACATTTGTCTGTGTGTGGGAGAAAAACTTAATTTGACCATAACCCCCCCTTTTTCATGTAATAATAATTGGCATTCTACATTCACAAACTGTGTTTTAGGAAATAGTTTTGAGGGAAATGTTTTAAGCTAAATATCATCTGCTCAGTTAAGGTATTATAGATATATTTTCTGAGCCTTTGCATAACTGAGAGAATGACTAAAATATCCCTTCTGATATCCATCTATCTATCTATCTTCAATGACATTCATCAGCCAAAAGTCATATATGTGAAAATGAATAACCCAAAAATGGAAAGTGGCTTCTGAAACCAGTTAAATACAGTTAAATAACTTGAATCTCATGTAGCTAATTGTTTAATGAGACCTTTCTTGCACTCCAAAGGCTGAGATAAATAGGTGTCCTGAAACCTCTCCATCCTAAAGTGAGGAGCTAAGTCACCTATTAGGATTTACAAGGCCTGTGTGCCCAAACTTAGGTCTACCACCATGTGTCCATCATTCATCTCTAAGTAGTATAAGCAGAGGCCAAGAATTCTTTGAGAAGTTGAAGAGTGTGACACATTTAGAGTTTTGGTGTGACATGTCTAGTCCCTCATGGGGACTCACGAGGGTGGTGAGGAAACTTTCTTCCCACCTAAAGGCAAGTCAGGACCACTTCAAGAGAGCTGTTTGGAGAACTTGGCATACGACATTGATATTACACTGAGCCGGGCTCTTCATTACCTGAATGCCACTGGAGGACTTTTCTGTTGCCTGAGGATGGCCAGAAGAGATATAGAACATACCCAGTATTTTCTCTAAGGAGATGGAGGAATATACTGATAGAACAAGTCTAACAGGAGGTGGTGAGAAACCGTCAAAGAGCTTCCTCCAGTCCCTACTGAGCCCAGGTCATTCATTAAACAGGTTCAGCAAATTTATAAAATTTATAAAATATAATTTAAATATCATAAATGATTCTCGGAAAAGATGCACAAGAAAAACATCTAACTCAATAGTAACCAACTTGATCTCAAATACCAGACTATGAAAAAACTTTAGGGAGTGAAAGGGACAGAGAGGGAAGAAGTGCAAGTGTACTTGTAAGAGTGTAATTTATATGGTGTTTGAGTTCTTAGCACGTTTCCCATCTCTTGTTTTTCTGGTAACAGAACCACTTGTTCCTTTCAGGAGCCTATTTTATGTGCTTCTATTGGGAGTGAGCTTTCCTTGGACCACTACATGAGTGAGCATATGGCTCAGGCCTGGACCTGGCGTACCATTTTCTGGTTCATTATAATTGGTTCAGTGATGCACACATGTCACGGGCTAAGGCGATCACAATCTTCCATGGGACTTTTCCTGAAGTGGTATGGCAATAGGTGCTCTTATTCTCTGGGATCAGTAGCCATGACCATGTGTGTCTAAAAGTTCTGGGGGCCATCTTTGTTACCAAATGAATCAGCCTGAAGTGAAACCAACCAAAAGAGAAGTAGAACTAAGAGCAACAGAGGGGCGCCAGGGTGGCTCAGTCAGTTAAGCATCTGCCTTTGGCTCAGGTCGTGATCCCGGGGTCCTGGGATTGAGACCCATGTTGGGCTCCCCGCTTGTCCCTCTCCCTCTGCCCTGCCCCCCTGCTCGTGCTCTCTCTTTCTCAAATAAATAAAATCTTAAAAAAAAAAAGAGCAACAGAAAATTGATGACATTATTTGTGTCTCTGACTACAGTATTGCCTAAAACAAGTATCACTGCACTTTCCAGTTATGTAAACCAGTAAATGCATATCCCTGGTATTCCGCCGTTTTAAAAATGTTTCCAGGGGCGTCTGGGTGGCTCAGTGGGTTAAAGCCTCTGCCTTCGGCTCAGGTCATGATCTCAAGGTCCTGAGATGGAGCCCCACTTCGGGCTCTCTGGCTCAGCGGAGAGCCTGCTTCCCCCCACCTCTCTCTCTGCCTGCCTCTCTGCCTACTTGTGATCTCTCTCTCTCTGTCAAATAAATAAATAAAATCTTTAAAAAAAATTAAAATAAATAAATAAATAAATAAAATAAAAATGCTTCCAAATTTATTTACAATGTTATCATGACCATGACCTTAAAATCCAAAAAATATAATAGGAAACCAAAATCATTGACCAATTTTATGAAAATAGATGCAAATACCTTGAATGCTACCTTAAAACTAAAATTTAGCAGATAGTAAATGAATACTATATCAATATGAAATGTGCTTTACTTCCGAAATGCAAGGAATTAAATATTAGGAAATTGTATTAATATATTTCTTACATTAACAATTGAGAAGAAAAACCATAAGATTACCTCCATGGATGCCAAAACACAATGTCTTTTTTTTTAAAGTCTATCAAAGTGTTATTCAGCTGCAATAAAATACAACTTTAAGTGTGCAATTTATTGAGTTTTGACAAATTGATATACTCCTATAAGCACCACCACAATCAAGATATAGAACTTTTCTATTATCCCAAAAAGTCTTTTGTGCCATCAAAGTCCCATAATGATCCCATCACTGTCAATCCTCCCCCAACCCACACATCTGGCACTAGCTCCAGGTAACTTCTGATCTGTTTTCTGTCACCATAGATTATGCTGTCTTTTCTCTAGTTTTATATAAACAGAATAATACACTACGTACTCTCTGTGTCTGGCTTCTTTTGCTCAGCCTAATTTTTTTTGAGATTCATCTATGATGTATCCTGTATCAGTAGCTCATATTCCTTTTTGTTGCTAATAGTATTCCATTGCACTGATGAGTTGATGAATATTTGGATTGCTTATATAGTTTTTGGCTGTTACTAACAAAGCTGCTACAAACATTCATGTACAAGTCTATGTGCAGACATATGGTTTTATTTCCCTTGCATAAAAATGTAGGTGTGGGTTTGCTGAGACATGATAAGTGTATGTTTAACATAATAAGAAATTTCTAAATTGTTTTCCAAAGTGCTTATACTATTTTATATTCACACCAAAAATGTGTGACTGTTCCAGTTGTCATTTACCATCTTTTTGTAAATTTTAACCAATGCGATAGTATGTGGTAGTATCTCCTCGTGGTTTTAATTGGCATTTTCTTGATGATTAATGATGCTGAGAATCTTTTTATGTGCTTACTGACCATTCATATACCTTCTTTTGTGAAGTGTCTGATCGCATCTTTTGCTCATTTTTATTTGGTTGTGTACCTTACTGTAGAGCTGTCTTTTTTTTATTATTAACATGTAATGTATTATTTGTTTCAGGTGTAGAGGTATGTGATTCATCAGTCTTACACAATTCACAGCACTCACCATAGCACATACCCTCCCCAATGTCCATCACCCTGCCATCCCATCCCTCCCACCCTGTAGAGCTGTCTTGTAGAGTTGTAAGTTGTAGAGTTCTTTGTATATTATGTATGTAAGATTTTTATCAGCATGCTTTACAAAACTATTTCTCCAAATCTGAGACTTGCATGCTCATTTCATTAACCATGTATTTAGAGGAGCAATACTTTTTAATTTTGAAGTCCAATTTTCCAAATTTCCTTTTCATGCACTTCGTGTCCCCTTTAAGAAATCTTTGCCTTGGGGCACCTAGGTGGCTCAGTCAGTTAAGCAGCTGCCTTCAGCTCAGGTCATGATTTCAGGGTCCTGGAATGGAGCCCCGTGGCAGGCTCCCTGCTCAGTGGGGAGTCTCCTTTTCCCTCTCCCTCTCCCCCTCTTGCCACTCATGTTCTCCCTCTGTCTCTCTCTCTCAAATAAATAAATAAAATCTTTTTTAAAAAAAATCTTTGCTTAACCTTAGGTCAGAATGATTTTTTCCTTATTCTGTAAGTTTTATAGGTTTAGATCTTAGATTTAGGTCTATGGTACAGTTCAACTTAATTTCTATGTATGGTACAAGAAAAGGATCAGGTTGTTTTGCATCCAACTGTTTCTGGACAATTTGTTTAAAAGACTATTCTTTCTCTGAATTGTCTTTTCACCTTTGTCAAAAATCAACTGATCGTACATGTATAGGTCCAGTTCTGGACTCTATTTCATTCCATTGGTCCACATGTCTGTATCCTTATGCCAATACCACAATGTCTTGATTACTGTCACTTTAAGTCTTGAAATCAGATGAAGTAAGCTCTCATAACTTCATTCTTTTTGAAATTTGTTTTAGTTATTCTAGGTCCTTCGGATTTCCATATACATTTTAAAATGATCTTGTCCCAAATTGGTTTTTAAAACTTTTTCAGCATTTATTCCTAATAAAAATTCATACTAAATTAGAAGTAGGTAATTTTTTTACATTTTCATAGCATGATTATGTCTATCTGTCGTCTATCTGTTATATCTGTGTATCTGTTATATCATCTCGTATATGTGCGAACAGCCAGCATCATACTCAATGCATAAATGTAAAAGGTATTTTTACCTTTGCATTTATCAATGCATAAATGTAAAAGGTATTTCAAAGCCACTAATGACTACTATTAACATCATTAATAATAAATACTACTTTGGTAAATGGCATAGTGTTTAAGAACACAGATTTTTGACTTTTGACTTCCTGGATTCAAATACAAATCCAAGGCTTACAAGCTGTGAAATTTTAAGGAGGCAGTATAATTTATCTGGCCCTCAGATTTGCATCCAAAAATGAGGATGATAGTTTTTGCTTACTCCTAAGATTAATATGAGAACTCAATTAGATAATGCATGTAAAGTGCTTAACCCATGTCTAATTCATACTAAGTACTTACTGGATTTTAACTGTTAATATTATCACTATTAGAATTTCTAGACAGTGTAATAAATAAATGAGATAGAAATTTTAGAACATAGAAGCCAGTTCCTCCTTGAAATTCTCTTTTTATGGGGGGTTCCTGTGACACCACTTGGTTGTCTGTCTACCTCATGGCCCCCTCCTTTCTGTGTCCATTCCTGGGTCTCCTCGTTTTCCTGATACAGCTTTGAAGTGCCCCAGGGCTCAGACTTTGAGATCTTGTCTTCATATGCAAAATTATATGGAGATCTCATCCAACCCAATGGCTTTAAATTACATCTTTACAAATAGATGAATCCCAAACTTCTGTCTCTAGCCCCGACATGCCCCTGAACTTATTCTTTGTATTTTTAACTGGCTAAATGAGTCTCCGCTTGGATGTTTACTTGGAAACTCAAACTTACTGTGTACAAGGCAGGACTCTCGATTCTTTTTCTACCCCCAACCCTGTCTTTCCCCAGGCTTCCTCATCTGCTTAATAGATAAGCCATTAACCCAGTTGTTCAGGCCAAAAACAGAGAAATACTTCACTCTACTGTTGATCCCCTTTCTCTCATAACTTAAATCCTGCCCATGAGTAATTATTATCAGTTCTATCTTCAGAATATACCCCCAACCTGAACACTTCTGTCACAACCACCCTAGTCATAGCCAACACCGTCATGTCTTGTCTGGACTATAGCCTTTTCTCTACTAGTTTCCAGGCCTCCATCCAGCCCTATCAGCCTATTCTTCACCTAGTAGCCAGAGTAATCACTACAAAATTTAAGTTGGATCATGTCACCTTTTCCATTAAGATTATGTCATGATTTGCCACCTTGCCCAGAAAAAAGTGAGAAATTTACAAGGCCATACACATTCTACCACCCTCACTCCTTCTCTGACCTCACCTCCTAATTCTCCCTCTTTCTCACTCCACACCAGGTACACCGGCCTTCTTCCTTTTTCCTTTATAATATCATTCATTTCTGATATAGGGCAGCACTTTTCATGTGCTGTTCTCTCCATCTGGAACATTGTTTACCCAGGTGAAGATCTTGTCATGGCTTACCCCCGAACTTTTTTCAAGTCTCTTCTTAAATGTTACTTTGTCAGAGCATCCTTCCTGAACCACCCTACTTAAAATTGCAACCTCTCTCTGCCATCATCACTCAATATCCTCTTTCCCTGCTTGATTTCTCTTCATAACACTTATCACTCCCTGATATATTGTAGTAGGTTTTGTTGGATCATTATCTCTTTTCTGCTGTGAGGGTAGAGTTATCGTCTGTCTTGTTCCATGGCTGGGGACACATCCCCAGTGGGAGGAACAATGTCTGGCATAGATTAGGTACTGAATAAATGTGTGTGTCGAATGAAGGAATAAATGAATTGTTATAGTCAAATGACATTATAATCAACATGGAAAGAAAAGAGAATAAACTAATAAATAGTTAAGAAAAATAAAAGTGGATTTATTACAAGAGTGACAAATCAAAAGTGAGGGAGAACTTGGAATAAGTGACAGTTAATGAAAAAATGGAGAGGAGTGAGGCAGAAAATAGAACAGTGATTGTGATAAAATATTAGAAAGGAAAGGAACTGCATTGGGCAAATCATTAGTGAGCATGTATAGTGATTGTATTTTTGCAAGATAAGAATGTGAGCTTCATTTTTTTTTTTTTTTGGCCAGGATAGGGTAGCTACAGCTTTTGAGGAGGGGGAGTATTTTCAATCCAAGGCCATTGCGGGCGGTTCTATTAAATTTTGAAGCCAGAACTTGCAGTCTTCAGAAAAGCACATGGGCAGTTGGGCAAATACTCTCTGTATTTCATTTAACCACATGCTCATTTTGATCCTGAGTATTATCGTTTGAGGATCTGCCTAGGAAATAGATCCATAAATAGTGGGGTAGGGTCTGCTGCTTACTTTTTCATATGAATAAGTATTTTTATATTTTCTTAGCTTTTCCTAAGTAGACAACAGAAATAATGCTATATAGAGTAAAGAAGTAGGCTTAACTAAAATTAAATATCAAAGCCTTTTTTATATACCAATATTATTATTTCAAAAATATAAAGTACAAAAATCCTATTCATAGTAGCAAAAAATATATTGATAACTAAGCACAAGTAATATTTAATGTTTATATAAGTAAAATTGTGACATTTGGCAGCATCAGAAAGAAAAACATTAAAATAGAAAGGAGGAACCAAGAAAGAACTTACATGTTCAATAAAGCATTATTTGCTTAATAGAGTACTCCCTTAACAGTAAGAAAAAATTGATAAAAAAATAAAATTGAAAATAATAAAAAAGTTTTAAAAGTCAAGGGATGAGTAATCATAAAATCAAAATGAACATTTTCAACAAACATACAAAGACTGCACAGCTTTATTAGTATTTAAAGAAATGGACATTAAGATAAAACATCACTTTGAAATATAAAAGTATTCAAGGTTAGAAAACTTTGAGGGAGGGGCACCTGGCTGGCTCAGTTGGTAGAATATGCAGCTCTTGATCTTGGGGTTGTAAGTTTGAGCCCCACGTTGGGTATGGAGAATACTCAAATTAAAAAATCTTTAAAAAAAAAAAGAATGCTTTGAAGGAATAGGAAAGCTCCAGCCTACACTGTTGATCAGGGTATAAATTAATAAAATCATCTCTTGAGGGAAACTTAGTAATGTGTATAAAAATAATTTGACATTTTGTATATTCCATGACCATAAAATTAAGTACGTAAGTAAGTAAGTAAGCTTTATGCTCAACATGGGGTGCGAACTCATGACCCTGAGATCAGGAGTTGCATGCTATACTGACAGAGCCAGCCAGGTACCCCTCTATCACCCAAAAATTTAATTTATTTTAATTAAAATATTTATTTAATTAAAATATTTAAATTTAAAATTTAAATTTATTTTAATCTTAGGAAATAGCCATAAAAATGAAAAACAAATTTTCTACAAAGATGTTCATCACAGCTTAAAAAAATTAGAGGCAACTTAAAATGTCCATCAATAAGGAAATGGTTAAACAAATTATGGTTCACTCACCATAGAGGTGTATTCAGGTAATAAAACAATCTTATTCTGTAAAAGAAATTGATATGATATATAACAAAATGTTCACAAGAATATCTACTGGTAATTATTATTTTCTTTCTATATTTCTATGTGTTTAGATTTTCCGTATTTTGATTAGTATTTGCTACATTAATATTCATACAAAATGATGAATATTATTTTATAAAAATGATTTGGTTGAGCCAGATATTTTATGTTGGAGAATAAATTAAATAGTACAAGTTATTTATTCATTCCACAAATAATTATTGAGCTTATACTATGTGCCAAAGAGTGCTATGTGAAGTTAAAACTGTAAACAAAATTTATAAAGTCCTCATCCTTACTGAGTAACTCTAGTCTAGAGGGAAAGACAGTAATTAAATATGTAGCACAATGCCAGGGGCTATGAGGACAATATAGCAGGGTAGGGTGATGGGGGTATTTTAGAAGGAGTAGATGAGAAAGGTCACTCTGAGGAGTTAAGATATCAGCAAAGATCTAACTGAAGCGAGGTAGCCAACTATTTGAAGATTCACAGAAGGAACATTCTAGTCAAAACAACAGCTGTTAGGTGACATCAGTGGAATAGTGGAGTAAGGAACTTTGAAACCCCTTTCCTCCCAAAAAGCAATAAAAACACTAGCAAAAATTGCCAGAATTAATGTTTTCAGAACTCTGGAAATTAACCAGAGATTTGGAACAATCTGGGAACATTTATTCAAGAAAAATAGCTGAATCTTGGTAAGGATGGAGAGCTGTGTGGCATTTTAATCTGCCGTATTTCTCAGCCCCTCTTCCCTGCTCCACAGCCTAAAAAGCCAACAACTTGCACCCAAAGTGAAGGGCAGTAGTCCAGCAGCCACCGGAGAGGACAGTTTCATTCCCCTCAGTGTTTAATCTGGGGTTCCCCAGGTACTATCAGCCCTAACAGCTGGGTTTTTGTTTTTTTTTTTCTGTTTTGTTAACGCAAGTGCCTGACTTAAGCTTTTTTTAAATTTTATTTATTTTTTTTCCCAAATACTTTTATTTTATTTTTTCAGTGTTACAAGATTCATTGTTTATGTACCACACCCAGTGCTCCATGCAATACGTGCCCTCCTCAATACCCACCACCAGGCTCACCCATCCCCCCACCCCCTCCCCTCCAAAACCCTCAGTCTGTTGCTCTGAGTTCACAGTCTCTCATGGTTCTTCGCCCCTCCGATTTCCTCCAATTCACCCCTCCCTTCTCTCTCACAATGTCCTCCATGTTTTTCCTTATGCTCCACACGTAAGTGACTTAAGCTTTGATTGCCGAGGATCCACTTCAAAGATGGCTAATGGGCTGTTTGGAATTAACACGTTGTCAGCCATGTGACTAGACAAAGAGCCAGGCCACCTCCCTGCATTGAGGCTCCTTTGTTTTAGGGATCTTGATTGATTTCAGTAACTGAGGATTTGGGCCACTTGTCTTTAACCCCACTCTTTAAATTCCTGCTCTTATGTTTTAAGTTCACCAATAGAAATGAGCCCATGAAACTCTATGTATGCTCTACCTTTGACCCCAATAAAAGAACCCCAGCCCATTTGCTTGCTCACTCTCTTTCTCTCTGCTCCCGGAGGGTTGTTGCTGAAGGGAATCTTTCAATAATAAGAACCACAAGGGTCAGTCCTAATATTGGTTGGGAAAGAAGTGTCTATGGAAGGGCCTCCAAGGACTTCTAGCCCATACTAACTTACTAATTACTAATGATAGGCTTTACTAATGATAGGCTGATGCGAGCATAAAACACCCTAGAAGACTCCATTCCTGAGGCTTGTCTTTATTTAACCTAACCCAAAGCTCACCCAATGCTATCTTTTCTTGAAGATATTGTTGAAAACAATTACAGCAGTTGTTTAAAATTATAGCTGTTTGAGGCAGTTGGTAACAGGGCAAAAAATAAGCCAGCCAAAAAGGTTAAAAGGAGAGCTTGAGGGGCACTTGGGTGGCTCAGTGAGTTAAGTGCCTGCCTTCAGCTCAAGTCATGATCTTGGAGTCCTGAGATTGGGCCCCATGTTGGGCTCCCTGCTCAGTGGGGAGTCTGCTTCTCCTTCTTTCTCTACCTCCCCATTCATACTCTGTCTCTCTCTCTCTCTGTGTCAAATAAATAAATAAATAAATAAATAAATAAATAAATAAAATAAATAAGGAAATCTTGGGAATAAGATGTCCGGGGGGGCTTTGAAGAACTGACATATTCCTGAAAATCTGGAAGGCTATGCACATGTGTAGAGAAGTGTGCATTCCTATGATTTTGTGAGTGCTCAGGACAGACCCAAGACCGTCCTAAGCTGTCACCTTGTGTTGAACTCAAGGCTCTTCACAAGCAGGAAGTAAAGACTAAAGGAGCGGTGAGAACACTCTCAAGCACATGAACATGAAGGCAGAACCCCTGGGCTAACACTGGGAGACTTTTAGTTCCAGCATTTAGGAAATTGTGTAGTCATTAGTTGATCAATAATCTAACTAATCAGAGACTTCAGTGGCCACACACAACAAAGAAATTACTTATACCAGACACAGAACTTCAGAGAATAAGTTCGGGAAAGTGACTAAACAAGCAAACAACAGATCGCAAAAATAACAATCCCCAGGGAGGAGGAGGAATCCGATTTCTGGAGTTGACACATTATTTTATATAAAATGCCCAGATTTCAACAAAAAGTTGTGAGACATGCAAAGAAACAAGAAAATATGGCCCACAAGCAGGCAGAAAGTGAGCAATGGAAACTGTCCCTGAAGAAGCACAGATTTGCACTTCAGTAGACTTCAAATCACCTATCTTTTATATACTCAAGATCTAAAAGGAAGTGTAGACAAACAACAAAAGGAAACCAGGAGGCCCGTGTATCACCAAATAGCTAATATCAGTAAAGAGAAATCAGGTATTTACAGCTCTAAATTTCATTCTAAACATGCTTTAATTTCGTAAGTTTCGCTATGTTGCACCAAGATGCCAGCAGTGCGATTGGTGAGTAGGGGTGGAGTTTGGGATATATTTGAAGGTGGGGTACAGTAAATTTGCTGAAACATTGAATCTGGGTATGAAGCAAGAGCTAAAGCGTGAAGACACTGAGGGTCTTTACCTAAGCAATATGGTTTATGGTGGTGCTGTTCAATGAGATGGGGAACACTGGGAAAATCAATCTTGTGGGTAGAAATACAGGATTTTGTTTGGGGCATTTTAAGATTTAGGTGCTTATTAGATGTGAGTTTGGATGATAGAACCTTGATAAGAAAACCTCAGAGTAAATCCCCCATAGGCTCCACTATTTAGAGATTAGATAAAAAGAGGAGGAAAAGTCAACAAAGGAGATTGAAAAGGAAAAAGCCAGTGGGGTATCAGGAGAACCAAGGGGCTGTGGAGTCCTAGAGGCCAAGTGAAGAAAATGTTTCAAGAAAGGATATGATTAACTGTCAAATGTTGATAAATCCTTAATATAAAGACAGAATGGATCGTTAGATTTGGCAAGGTGAAAGTTGTTCCAACAGAGCGGAGGAGGCAAAAACCTTCTAGGTGTGGGAAGTGAGAAAATGAAGATAGTAAGTCTACACTACACCTTTGAGGGGAGTGTGGTAGTCAGTCTCTGAAGTACTCTCCCCTGATTCCCTGACTCCCGGTATTCACACCCCGGTGTAAGCCTCTCCCCTTGAGTTCCGGCTGAATGTAGTGACTCACTCCTAAGAATAGAATGCGGCAGAAGTGATAGGGTGTCACTTCTGGAAGATTAATTTACATAAAGACTGTAGCTTCTTTCTTGGCTTTTCTCTTTCTCTTTCTCTGTCTCTCTGAACACTGGTGCTGGGAGAAACAAGCTGCCATTCCAACTCTGGAAAGGACCAAGTGGTGTGGTGAGGAACTAAGGACTGCAGTCCATTAGCCCACGAGAAACCAAGGCCTACCAACAACTTGGTGAGTGAACTTGGAAATGAATCCTTCAGCTCCGTTGGTGTTGGGACTGCAGCCCTGGCTGGCAGCTCGATCCCCGCCTCATGAGAGAGCCTGAGCTAGAGCCACCCACTAAGTCGTTCCCAACTTCCTGATCCAGGTGAACTGTGAGATGATCTGTGACATTTCCAGCTGCTAAGTTTTGGGGAATTTGTTACACAGTCATAGATAACTAACACAGGGGTGGAGGAGTGTGGAGGGTGGTTGTATGGTCCAAGCAGGGTTTCTTTTTGAATGGGGAGATTTTATAGCATGGTTGTTTTTTCTGCCTGTCACAGATGACTCTCATCTGCATATAGTTGACACAGTAGAGAGGGGTGCTAATTGTAATCCTTGCACAAGGATCCAGGACCAGGGTGGAAAGGTTGTTGTTAGATAGGAAAAAAGGACGAGGCAGTGTGTGTACAATGTAATTGGGTTAGTAGATTTGATGATAGAAGGATGTAAAAATTCTCTTCTGACTGCTTCTATTTTCTCCATAAAAGAAGGGAAGTCACCACCTAAGAATGAGCAGAGAAAATGAATCTAAACTAGTGATAAGTAATTTTTTGTAACAATTAACTTGTGGTATAAAGACAGTTCATAGGATTTGAGAACAAGAAAACTGTTGCCGGCACAAAGTAACTATGATTTCTCTCAGCTGTCCTCAAAATACTCCTTTAAGCTTTTAAATCTTCCATCCCTTTACCTAAATTACATAAAGATCTAATAAACAGAAGCTTTCCCACAGCCAAATACAATGGCTATAGGAATTCCTGGGAAGTCTTCTTTGGAGCATCTCTCTGTGAGGACCATATGCACAGACAAATAGTACTGAGAAGAATATGCATTTGAGGGTGTCAGAAATGGACTTGGGCACTTAGACCTTACATAATTGAGGCAAACACTGGTAGTGGGATTGGAATTCCATGAGCTCCGAAATCTGGGTACGCTCAAGTCTGGTCAGGGTAATTTGGACTAAGTAAACTGGTCTCAGTCAGAACTGGAGAGAAGTTGTCTGGGAGCTCAGCTAAGGATTATCAAGGGTTATAAACTAATGAAAGAATTAGAAATCCACAAATGCAAAAGCAAAACCATCTAAGAAGCTACACATATAATGAGGCTTGGAATTGACATCCTAATAGCCCCATCATTGTTAAATGAATAAATAAAACATGCCATAATTCCAATCCACTGAGAAGTTCTCAGAGCATGATTAATAGGAATTGAGCAGTAATTCAGTGAACTTGTACTGCAAATAGAAAGCTTCAAAGTGTAATCAGTTTTGATGCCTAAGGTCTAACTACTATCCCTGAAAAGTTTACAGTGAGAGTCACTTTCACTTTGCCAGTGTTGGTAGGAAACATTTCAGAAATGAGTCCACATATTTGGAAGCCAATTTGAAATAGATGGAGACTCCAGAATAATCACAGTAACAGCAGTTGAACTGACTTGACTATATGAATAAAAAATGTATCCCCTCTTCTAAGCTCAGTCATAGATCGAGTCCAATGGCTGATGAATCTTCTAACCTCATCTCACATTTATCTTTACCTTGTCTATGTAGTGTACCTGGAAATCTTTGTGCTTATCTATAGTGTGAGGTATCTGAAGTTCCTATCTAGATAATGGGCATGATCTCCATAAAGATTAGTTTGGTCCCACAAACTGGAAGTAAAGGGAGTACCTTTATAGAAAGGAATGGTATGCTCTTAGAGCACCATGGCCAAAGAGATCTCTTCCTCCCTTAAAGTCCCATAGTACTTTATCCCATCTCTCTTTGGCATTTATTATGTTCTGCCCATTTTGTAATTATCTGTGGATGTGAGTAATGAACTTAGAGCACCTTGAAGGTATATATATTATCTCATATTCATCATCAAGTATGGTAGTCATTATAGGTATTCACCAAAGTATTTCTGATTCTTCTTCCAGAAATGGTAAGAGGTGGCTGACACTTCCCTGTCCAGCCTCTAATTTACATTGAAAGTAGAAGAGAATTCCCAAACCACTAGAACTAACTGAAGAGTTCAAAAATGTTGCTTAACACAAGTCGATAAAAAATCCATAACATTTCTCTAGATCAATAATAAGCAATTAGAAAATACAATAAAAAATAAGATATAATTTATAATAGTAGGCACCACTGTAAAGTATCTGAAACTTAATCTAATTACAAAAGCACAAAATCTAATGAAGAAAATTTAAATGTTTACAAAGGACTTTGAAGACTACCTGAATAAATATATAATATCTTTTTGTGTGCATTTCTACCCAAAATGATCTACAGCTTTGAAGCAGTTATAACAAAAATCCAGCTGTATTTTGAGAGTAATTGGGCATACAGACTCTAACATGTACAGGAAAAAGTGAATGTCCACAAATAGCCAAGGTAATTCTAAAAAAGAATACCAAGAAAGGGTCTTGCCCTACCAAATTTTAAGATACATTACAAAGTTGTACCAAATCAAGGACAGATTATTTAATAAGTGGTATTGGAAAAACTGACTTACCATATTGAGAAAACTAAATGTAATCTGTACCTGTCACCATGTACAAAAAGCCCCCAGTGGAAGGCAAAGTTGTAATTTCATTAGAAGAAAATATAGCAGATCCATTTATCATTGGGTTTCAAGAGGATTCCTTAAGAAAGTTGCAGCAAGCACAAAATATAACAGGAAGAGTTCCACTAAACCACATCCAAAGTCAAGGCTCAATTCATTAGAAGACACCACAGACAAAGAATGGTGAGGGACATATTAGGGGAAAATCATTTGCAGTGTCATAAACACAAACAGATTAATATCTGGAACAGTGGATTTCAATCCTATCAGATCTAATGTTCTCTTAAAAAATTGTTTTGTAACCACCTTATATTACCCTGAAATCAAACTAATAGATAATATTATCTACCAACACACATAATTAAAAATAATTATTACAATGTCCTCATTGTCATATCAGAAGAAATAAAAAGATAATAGTTATGTGTTTCAAAATGTAAGTGATAGGGCCAAATACATTAGAAGACATAGGAAGTAGAGAAATGTTGCATATAGACATAGAATCACTAGGAAGGGGATAGCTACAAATGTACACTAGGTATGTTTTATTGGAGTCACAAATTCTTGAGCCTTGTTGCCATTGGTTACCTACCTTTCCAAAATGATAAGCAAACCTAAGTAATCATATGAACAAAAGGGAGTTGCATTCCTGAACAAAATTCAGGACTACTTTGTGCTTAAAATTATCTGAACTCAGAACCTAGTATGTTTCATACACAAACAGCTTTGTCATCTCCTTGAGTATCTGATAAGACATTTGAAAGTTAGGAGGGATAAAGGAATATTTTGTGTGTGTGTAGGATGTCTAACATTCCTGGCCCTCACTCACTAAAGCCCAGTAATACCCTCCGACCATTGGGACAACTAAACATGCCCCCACAAATTTCCAAAATATCCAATTGGGAGCAATGCTATCTCCATTGAGAATAGTTGGTCTAGATATATAAGAAACTCATGCAGGTCAGCAAGACAAATAGACTCTTCAGAATAGAAAACTGGGTAAATATCATGGAAAGGTAGTTTGCAGAAAGGCAGCATGAATGAGTAATAAATGTATGAAGGGATGATCAATTTCATTAGTAATTAGAAATACGCGAGATGAGACAGCAACATTATATTACTTTATGCTCACAACCCAAACTCTTAAAAATGGATACTATACAGTGCTAGAAAGGATATACATAATCAGGAATCTTCAGCTATGCTTGTTAGAAGTGTAAACTGATGCAGCTATTATGAAAAGACATTTAGAAGTTCCCAGTGAAAACAGAAATGTGAATTTTCCAGGACGCAGGACCTCCGCTCCCGAGTATTGAGTCCAGAGAAATTACTGTACAGACACACAAACACATGTAGGAGTATGTTCATCACAGCAGTGTTACTAACAGAGAAGCATTAGATGCCATCTAAATGTTTGCAAGTAGAGAAATGCATAAAGTAAGGTATGTGCAAGGAATGGAATATTATATGGTAGTAAAAACTGAAATTGATTAGTGCATATTTCAACAACATAATGTTGAGTGAAAAGAAAAGGAACTGAAAAGAGTAAGATGTATAGCCTGATATCATTTGTGTAAATGTAACACCAAAATTATACATTACTGGGGATACTTGTTGTATGTGCGTAAACAGTCTGGAAGGTAGACTGAAAAGAGCCATGTGTATTCAAGATGAAATCAAATGAACTGCATATTGGTTTGAAGTCCCTGTTGCACTTTGAGGTTGAGAGATAGGGGAGGAAATGGAGGTGGCAGTGCTTGTAGAGTTCGGGGCAATAAACATTCTGAAAAGCAGAGATTGTATGGACAAATGAGTCATCATTAGACAACCATTGCATTCCCAGGGAAGTCTATCAGTAACTGTTCTCTAAAAGTCCACAAAGAAAAAGCTAGAGGGGTCCACATCAGAATGACAATAATATATTCACACAATTATGCAGGAAATCATGATGGTGTCAGAAATCAGTGGTCTTTTTCTTTGGTTTCATCTCCATTAGAGGCAGAGCCAGTCAGATTTTATGAAGCTGAGATTTATCTGCCGCTTAGGTGCCTAACAAGACACTAAATGCCAGAAGATTTTTGTGAAAGAATTACGAGATCATTTTTAGTTTCTGCTAGATACTGTCAAAGCTTAGGAAGCATAGGCCTTAGGGAGTTTGAAGGATTGACAGGTCTATGATGGTAGCAAAGGGGTTGAGGGAGTCTGTCTCATTACACAGTGGCTTATTAGGAAAAGTACCACCACTCTCATAACTTGATCGTATATTTACATTAGCTGCTGTCATTGCTCATGGTCATCCCATTATCCTTGATTAACATAAATTAATCTCAATACAAATTTGCCTGTGTGTAGAGTGACTCATCCCTAATGGTTGTGATTTTGTGCAATTACCAAATAGCCTTTTGCAAAAAGAAAAAAAAAAGATCTGAGCTATATTTATAGCTAAGGGATAGCAGAAGTAGTCACTGCTCTGATTTCCTCTCGCTTCACAAAAGACAATAGTTGCTCCACAAATGAGTACAGGATTTTGTTATCATAGGTCAGCTACAATGGTGTCCTCTGCAGGCTGTGTATGATACATTGCATTATCTCACAAAAGCGCTGGAAAGAGTGATTGTAAGGCTCTGCTTATGATCCCAGGTTTCATATATAATTTTAATGAATCTCTGTGTTCCATAAAATAAGAAATTAGTGAGGCACCTGGCTGGCTAGCTTGGTGAAGCATGCAACTCTTGATCTTGGGCTTGTGTGTTCAAGTCCCATATTGGATATAAAGATTACTTAAAAATAAAAAAAAAATCTCAAAAAAAAAAAAGAAAGAAATTAGGTATAGATGATCTCCAAGCTTACTTCAAGCTAAAAAAAAAAAAAATCTGATTCAGGTTTGGTGAGAATAATTTGGGTGAGAATAATTCAGAGACACACAAAACTGAATCGCAGCCCCTCTCTAGACTTACATCAATTTTTTTTGAAAGCTAATTTTCACATTTTTAAATTTGCTCCATTTTTAAAACTGTATAACTTAATGATGCGTATGCAGGGTAACAAATATAAGGTACTGAAATTAAATGCAAATATGCAGTTCAAAAGAAGTTTTATTTTGAGGTGTCAAAGCAAATTATATTAGAAAATTGCAGTGACCGTCTAAGAGAGCCTCACTTCCTAATCTCTAGAAAAGCTACAGGTAACTAGATGTATCAGTCTATCCATTTTAATACCGCTTTAGCAGAAAAATTTAAAGACTGGTTTTACCAACACATGAGATGTTAGAAATGGCATGTCTGTATTTAGAAATGGCATCTCTGTATAGTTGTTTTTTTCTTGCGCTGACCTTAATTTCTATATAGGGGTAATCAAACTTTCAGGGTGATTTTACCCCAAGCACATTAACAACTACAAGGTGTCTGAAATTCCTGCGGACTAAGAGAGTAGAAATTGTTCCAGGGCCGTCTATTTGGGCTCTTAATAATAGTCCCTTTCCGAAAAAGACCTCAGAGTCACAATTTGGAAAAACAGGGCCAAAGTAACCTCTGCCTTCCAATGTGATAGAGCTTGCTGCGTCTAGTACCCAGTTCTTGCCTGTCACATTCCTTCCTTCTGCAGCTGGGGGTAGCTTCCCTGTCTTGTTTAAAAGATCCGGGAGAAATACAAAAAACACAACCATTTTCCCCCAAAGGTCAGGAATCTTTGCCCAGTTTCCTAGAGTGACCAAGAAGTGGGAGGAATTACTGGTCTCTGAAGTCCTATTATGAAAGAAAACATGCCTACATACGATACCATCACATATATGGCAGCAAAATTGTAGATTCACAGAAATAATTTTTCTTGTACATTCAGTTTTAAAAGGACTTCAGATTCTGGAAAGAATTTCTATGTATTATAAGACTGATTGAGCGCTGAAAAAAAATTCTCAGTACCCCATCAATGCTCTCCCTCATGCAACAGAGCAGCCTAGTCTGCCCGCAAGAAGACAAGAGCTAAAGATTGGGTCAAATGATGAACTCACAGGGTCTTCCTAAGGTGGAAAGATTGAATAGATTACCACCCAGTCTAAACTGGGTACCAAACAGTTATATCCTCGGGGTAAAGTTGAACCGGAAGTAAAGCAGACCACCGATGGTCTTGGGTGGTTTAGGCAAGACCCGCTGTGGGAAGGAGTGCAGACTACATGGGGACTGAGAGCGCGCCTCAGCTGACAGTTGACAATGAAACCATGAACTCAATGCCACACCTGCAAACATTTTAATTCCGCCACGACAATGACAACTTGGAAGAAGAATCTGGGCTGCAGATGAGAACGCAGCCTGAACCCAAACCTTGATTTTAGCCTAGAAACCCCAAGCATAGAATTGTGCCTGAATTTCTGACAGAACTATGAGTTAATAATTGGTTGTTGATTTAAGTGACTAAGTTTGTAGTGATCAGTTATGCAATAATAGAAAAATAATCATCAACAAACACCTGAGCAATGGGAACTATCATCAACTGTAAAATAGATGTGTTTACGGTGCTTATAGAAATGAAAGAAAAGCGTTAAAAGATCAGCAGGAAACAAGAACCCATGAAATTTATCACAGATTTCTGCAGTCATCCATGGTAGAGTACGAAGGATCGGATTTACTTCCCTGACCTACGCAACTAGAAAACTTGATAAAATACATGAATCAATTGTTCTCAGACTGGACAGCAGGCAGCACAGGACTATCATCCCAAAGAGGAGAGAAATAAATGAGATGATCCCTCCAATTCCCTCAACCTATTGCCAGGAGGTGCTTCCAAGCTACTGTGCAGAGGGAGGGGAACTGGACTGAAAAGTCAAAGATCAAAATATAGGGAGGCCAGTGCCGCTGGTGATCATGGGGCAGAGCACCAGAGAGGAGAAAACTGCAGGAAGAAAACTCCAGAGATCTGCAGAGGTGTTCCCTTGAGTCTTTGGCTTATTACTGCAGTGCATGCCTGAGAGGAAACTGCCAGACACGAGAAATAGAATCCCTGTAAAGCACTAGGCTGAACAATTTCCAGAGGTCCCGTAGGGCTGACAATATTTTGTGTTCCCACCAGCCAGAGTGGAAAAACGTCATAACACACTGTGCATAGGGTAGAGTTGTCAGAAGGCTAGCCCCATGGTAGAGGAGATATATTAGATCTTGAGTAAAGAATACTCTAAGAAGGCTCAAAGCCTCCTAAACATTGGTCTTAGCGAAGATCTTTTGGACACTACAAGAAAAGTGCAGGCAACAAATGCAAAAATAAACAAGTGGGACTATATCAAACTAAAAAGCTTCCGTACAACAAAAGAAACAATCAGCAAAGTGAAAAGGCAATTTCACATTCATATGGAATGGGGGGAAATATTTGCAAACCATCTATCTGATAAGGGGTTAATATCCAAAATAGGTAAGGAGCTCATACAACTCAATAACAACAACAACAACAACAACAACAACAAATCAGATTTAAAAATGGGCAAAGGACTTGAGTAGACATTTTTCCAAAGAAGATAGAGGGCCAACAGGTACATGAGAAGATGCTCTCCATCACTAATTATTAGGAAAATGCAAGTCAAAATCACTATGAGATCTCACCTCACACATGATCATCAAAAAAGACAAAACTGTTGGCAAGGTGTGGAGAAAAGGGAACCCTTATGCACTGTTGGTGGGAGTGTAATGTGGTGCAGACACTATGGAAAACAGTACAGAGGTTCCTTAAAAAATTAAAAATAGAACTACCATAAGATCCAGCAATCTTACTTCTGGATATATATCCAAAGAAGATAAAAACACACCCTCCATGTTCATTGCAGCATTATTCATAATAGCCAAGACATGGAAACAACCTAAGTGCCCATAGCTGGATGAATGGATAAAGAGAATGTGAGATATATATCCATTATCTATCATCTATCTATACACAATACACACACACACACACACACACACACACACACACACACACACACACACATATATATGTCTCTAGATATAGAGATATCTCACAATGAAATATTTAGCCAACAAAGAGCAGGAAATCCTGCCTTTTACAATAACGTGGACAGACCTACCAGTTCTGCGTGTGCCTAAAACGTAGCCATAAAAGGAAATGAAACAAATTTGACTATGTTAAAGAGAGAAAAAGATAAACCCACAAACATAACCAGAGCTTTTAAAACATCTTTTCTGAATAACTGATAAAACGAGATAGAAAATAAGTATATAGAAGCTCTGAAGAACACTATTAACCACCTTAACCTAATTGGCATTTATAGAATTAAACACCAAACAACTGCAAAATATATATTCTCTTTACATGTATATGGAATATATACCAAGATAGACCATATACAGGGACATAAGTCAAATGTCAATAACTTTCAAAAGTTTGAAATCTTACAGACATGTTTCTGATTAAAATGGAATTATATTAGGGGCACCTGGGTGGCTCAGTCAGTTAAGCATCTGCCTTGGGCTCAGGTCATGATCCCAGGGTCCTGGGATCGAGCCCTGCATTGGGCTCCCTGCTTGGTAGGGAGCCTGCTTCTCCCCCTGCCCTTCCCCCTACTCGTGTGCACGCGCGCTCTCTCTCTCTCAAGTAAATAAAATCTTTTAAAAAGAAAAAGAAAAGAAAATACATAGAACTGAATGGAGTTATCCTAGTGATGTAATAAGGTAAAAATATTCTGTGTAAGCCACCATTTTAACAGAAAATAAGAGTAAACATTGAAGAATTATAGCTCATAAAAATTAAACACAATACAAATACTTCATTTTGCAGGGAGGCCTGCTTCTCAGTTCCAGCAAATAGAAGAGTAAGATCTGGGCTGGGCTAAGGCTAGGAGGGCTTTGTGGCTCTCTCTCACAAATAACAATTGTTGTGGGCGAACATTTTGACAATGAGTTATCTGTAAATATATTTAATGAGCATTATGTGGCAAGAAAGATCTCGTGGACTTATTTATAGAAGTACATGTTCCAAAGCGCTGCAAGCCCCCAACCAGTACTATTACTTTCATCCTCCGAGTGCTCCTGTGTAGCAGGCAGCGGCCATGTTGGGTCCTTTGGCCTTGACAAATGGTGGAAAGCTGAGACAGGGTAGGTCGCCAGGCAGTGGGGAGCCGAGAGGAACCCAGTGTGTGGACTGTCTAGTTCTCTGTTTGAACTCTGACCTGTTATGCTCAGAGCACCCTTTTGTGTCTCCACAAGGTTTAGCAGGTTTTCAGAGTCAGTGGCCCCAGCATCCATCCAGCAATCACATGAGAACCAGGCCTAGGGGCACCTGGGTGGCTCAGTAGGTTAAGTGTCTGCCTTCAGCTCAGGTCATGATTCCAGGGTTCTGGGCCCGCTTTGGGCTCCCTGCTTAGTGGGGAGCCTGCTTCTCCTTCTTCCTCTGCCTGCTGCTCCCCCTGTTTGTGCTATTTCTCTCTCTCTCAAATAAATAAAATCTTAAAAAAAAAAAAAAAGAGCCAGGCCTAAACATCTGGTATACGTGGAAGAAGGTAGATGTAGCTACTCATTAAGGATACTGAACTGTGGTTTACAGGCGCAAATTTGCTTAATTCTTGTGAAAACCCAAAGATGGAGGAACTTGTTTTTCCTATTTTGCAGATGAGGAAAGTGATGTTCAGAGGGAATAAGTGAATGCCCACGGTCACATGGCCAGTAAGTGGTGAGCTGCTATTTTGAACCCAGTCCATTTAGCTCTGTTGCTAGGTTTTCTGGCCAGCCTCTTACCAGCCCTCTGTGAAAAAGCCAGAGGGGCCCCAGAGAGTGGCCTTGGAGCATCCAATGAACAAGTGAAAACCTCAAGTAACGACACAGTGGAGGGTGAATGGTTATTGTTCGTAAAAATTAATCCCTGGGTTTTACATGTAATGTGGTGTCTGTTTTTTAGGTTCACACAGTGCATGAAAGTGTTTTTATAAGAACTGTATTTTCTTTTCTCACTTGGAACAGAATTTACATAGAATATACGTACATCTTTTAAAACACTTATTCAACCACTTTTAACTCTGATGTTCTATCAAATGTGTGATCATTAGACTCATTCACTGGTGTTTCATCGGAGAATGAGATTGGTAGTTGTATTTACAATGGAATACATAAAGAAATCCATTCATTAATATCTAATAACCATTGAGAACTGCTTATTTTGCATGTCTTAGACCAGAGAGTAGATTATAGGTAATATGCCTATTTATTTGTCCACAAGAGAGGTTAGAAGGGTCTCTTCTACTGGAAGAATCACAGCACTATCTAAAAATCTCTGCTTCAAGTCCTTTTTTTGGAATGAGACAGGGTATAAATAAAAAATAAATGAACCCAACATGCCCATTATTTCTCTGTATTCTTGTTTACCATTTCCTTCATCTCTCCTCCATCTTCATGTTAAAGCCTCTGTGCCACTAAATTCATGCCAATTGTTATGTCACCCTCCCCCCATCCCCACTGCTGTCACCCTCTGACCTGTTGGCTTTCCCTAGCATGAACCAAGCCTTCTGTACCTCCTCATCTTTGGCTCCGCCCCAACTACCACCATTGTCCCTGGAATTCAACAAGCCTTGGAGGCCCCCTCCCCCACCCCGTCCCCCGACAACTTTCTGGACTCACCAGGGTCTTACTTCCTCAGAGCCAATGGGAGAGTCTTCTCACCCCCCCGCTACCCCAGCCTCAGAGCCAGTGGGGAAGCCTTCTCACCCCCCCGCTACCCCAGCCTCAGAGCCAGTGGGGGAGCCTTCTCACCCCCCTGCTACCCCAGCCTCAGAGCCAGTGGGGAAGCCTTCTCACCCCCCCGCTACCCCAGCCTC
>CM052901.1:12090110-12119087 GCA_028534135.1 Potos flavus
CTACCCCAGCCTCAGAGCCAGTGGGGGAGCCTTCTCACCCCCCTGCTACCCCAGCCTCAGAGCCAGTGGGGGAGGCTTCTCACCCCTCACTACCCCAGCCTCAGAGCCAGTGGGGGAGCCTTCTCACCTCCCTCTACCCCAGCCTCAGAGCCAGTGGGGAAGCCTTCTTACCCCCACTACCTCAGCCAGGCACTCCCACTAAGGCCACTCCCCACACTGGTATCAGTGGAAACTGCCCCTCCAAAACCACTGATTCAAGTCCCCCCACTGACCACATCCTCCATCCGTCCCACTCTCCACTGAACTGATTCTCCTGGATAACTCCCAGATGACTCCAACCCAGTATGACTAAATTGAGAGGAGCCAGAAGCAGGCCAATGGAATTCACTTCTTTATTGGCGTGTGCAGGTGTTAGCAGCACAGGGCTCCTTCTGTGAGAGGTTTCGGCACTGGGTGAGATGGTGTGGATGCCTTCCGGGCCCTGGGACCCAGGCATCCGTGGTTCTTGCTGGATTAGAACATTTCAGAGACCTGAGAAGTGGTGTCATCCTCGAAGACGTGGCTGTTCCGCATGTTGTTGTTCACGGCTCTCGGCGCTCTGCAGTTGTGCGGGGCCTCGTTGCCCACCAGCTCCAGAATGTTGGTGGCCACGTACTTCAGGATGGCCGAAAGGCAGACCTGGCTGGAGAAGCTCAGGTTCTGGGCGGGGTGGTTTTCTGGCAGAAGGGGCTCTTCATGGCTCGCGGGGAACTGCAGCTTAGTTTTTGTGGAGCAGGATGATGTCTGCTTCCCTGGCCTGTAGGAGCTCTGACTGCTTCTTTTCCCAGACATGATGTTGTGCTCTGATCGGCCTACCTTGACTGTCCAGCTGGCCCGAGCCTCTCAACACAGCAGTCACCAGTGCTCATTCACGCCCACTCTGTCCCCACGCTGCGGCCCCTCATTGGTCAGGGAGCAGCCTTTGTGACATCATAGACGTCGCTGTGTCATTGGCGTCCACTGGGCCCTGATCAGGCCTTAGCCTAGAAATGTGTGTGCTGGGCACTCAGTGGTCATCCTAATGCTTAGACCAGAATGTGACACCAATATACGCACGGGGATGGCTGGTAACACCTAACATGGCTGAGGTAGAACAGCTAGAACTCTCATACATGGTTAGCAGTGTGGGAGAAGGTTACAGCCACCAGTGGAAAAAGTCTGACAGTTTCTTATAAAACTAAACGCACGTACTATGTGACACAGCCATTTTCTTCTGGGTCTTTGAGAAATGTAAAAATCTAGCTACACACATGCACACACACACACACACACTATGCACCAGAATGTTTATATCACTTTTATTCAGAATAGCCAAAACTGGAAAGAGTTCAGGCGTTCATCAGTAGAAAAAAAGATAAATCATGGTATATTCATAAATTCGGCAAGAAACAAATGAACTACTGATGCACACATTAACAAGGGTGAGACTCCCAGGTACTGTGCTGAGTAAAGGAGCCAGACACAAGCATATATATTGTATATGTATGTGTATATGGAGTTCTAGAAGAGTCAGAATTCTGGTTGCCTCCAAGGTGGAGGAGGCACAGGACTGATATGAAGGAAACTTTGTGGATATAGGTGTGCATTGCATGGATGGATCCATTTTTCAAGATTGTGTGGTTGAAATGTGTACATTTTAACATGCCATTTTTACTCACAAAAGAAGTGTACGGGGATGCCCGGGTGGCTCAGTCAGTTAAGGGTCTGCTTTCAGCTCAGGTCATGATCTCAGGGTGGTGGGATTGAGCCCTGTGTCAGGCTCCCTGCTCCCTCTCCCTCGACACCCACTCCTCCACTCTCTCCTCTCTCTCAAATAAATAAAATCTTTTTTTTTAAGATTTTATTTATTATTCGACAGAGAGAGACACAGCGAGATAGGGAACATAATAGGGGGAATGGGAGAGGGAGAAGCAGGCTTCCTGCTGAGCAGAGAGCCCGATGTGGGGCTCAATCCCAGGACTCTGGTATCATGACCTGAGCCAAAGGCAGACGCTTAACGACTGAGCCACCCAGGTGCCCCTCAAATAAATAAAATCTTTGAAGAAAAAGAAGTGTATGAATGTAATAACCCAGCAGGGAAGTGGTGGGGGCAGATATAGATGAAGCAGGAGTGGCAGAATGTTGGTACTTGTCGAAGCTAAGCAATGAGTACATGGCGTTTCATCATATCATTTTGCTGCTTTTATGCTTGAATTTTTTTATAATACAAAGATATGAAAAAGAAACAAAGGATGAAAGAATGAAAGAAATAAGGCAGACATTAGTAATCCATCATACTATCCTTGTCTAAGAATCCTCTTCAGTCCATCGTCTCTAATAACCAGAAGAGCGCATGAGAGAACACCTATTTTTCATCCTTGGCCTGAAGCGTATACTCCTGACTTCATTCAACACACACACACACACACACACACACACAGACACACACACACACACAGAGCAAAAAATAACTAGAACAACTTATTCCAGTATATTAAAGTACTTAGCTTCAGGTGGTAAGATTATGAGTGATTTCTACCCCGTCTATATTTTGCTGCGTCTTCCAAATGGATGATTATGAATATACATTTCTTTTCTAATCAGAAAAGTAAACGATACAAATTTTTAAAATATCATTTTTCATTGAGTTTCTCCTATATTGTTACTATGGTTTCAAAAATTCAACAGGCTTCACCATGTTATCACTCTCAGGAAAAGCAATGCCTCTGATCGTATTATTTGTTAGCAAAAAAAGCTTTTGCCAAGGTATGAGCCTCCAGGGTCCTTTTTTTGTATAGATAAAAATGCAGTACCGCACAAGAGATCTGCTTATTAGACATTGAGCACGCTCTCTGTAGAACCAAAATAACTCTTCAGAAATTTCCTGCCAAATTCACAGCTAAACTGTTATGCAAATGTAACTACATCTAAATTAAAAGTGTTGAGATGATACAGCCAACCGACTTTGAAGTTTGATTGCTTTCAGTGGTGTAGGCCGAAAGGTTTGGGTGTTTCAAAGTAAACAAGACACATACACTTTATTTTGTTTCCTGTTTCACCAGGGGTTTACAGGATGCAGGAAAGCCAGAATGGTAAATGAAAATAACATAGAGTGAAGGAGAAAGGAAAGGGTAGGATTAAGTGTTTGAGGGAAGAGCATCGAAGCCTTCAGAAAACAAAACTGGACATGAACTTAATTGCAGGCAGAATCCATAAGCCTTAGAACTCTATCTAAAAAAGGATGCCGGCCTTTGAATGATATATGTGAGAAAGTCTCATTATTTAACTTTCTTGCATTTATGTCTTGCCTTCTCAACTTGATTTTAAAATAGCTAGCTCCCAAAAGGAGGGAATCTATCTTTTACTTCTGGCCACTTGTCATTGAGCTAGCTATAAGCTCTAAGAGGGCACACTAAATCCTCCATAGTTAGACCCTTTGAACCTAGCCCAGTGCCTCAGACATAGTAGGCATTCAATATTTGTTGAATAAATGAAAGACTCTTCCCAATAGCATGTTACCTGGAGCCTTGCCCACAGTAGAAATTCGGTAGGTCTGTGTTGAAGTAGTTGTCCATCGATCCATGTACTCATCCCACAAATATTACTGGGTGTCCGCTACATGCCAGGCACTCTTCTAGGTGCTAGAGACATGGTATTACGCAAAGTAAGATCCCTGTTTCCATGGCACTTACATTCCAAGAAAAAAATTACCGTCTAGACAACAGAACAATATAATTTTTAGTTTTCTGACATCATGACAACCATCCTCCATTTTAAATGTTGCCATACTAAGCAACTCCTGGGTGCGTTGGGTTGCCATTTCACTCTTGTGGCACTTCGCATGGGTAGGCAAAGGTGATTTAAAGTGGTTTAAGGTGACACGTTGAAGCATACCTAATTCTTGCAGTTGGAGGACTTTCCAAGATAACCCATGAGAATTGCTACCGAATATACATTTCTTGAAGACTACACCCTCTGAACCAGGAGAGAGATGGTTTCCAATAGAAACAGAGATTCCTTTTATTGACAAAGATGAATTGTTTCACTATGACTCTCCTCTTTCTAATTTCCTGGCTAGTCGAGATCAATCAATACTCCTTAGACAGTACCCATTTAAGGCTCTGACAAGTGTTATTTTTTAGAGGCCATTCTTTAAGCTTCTCATTAATGAAAAGCAGTACTGTAGTGTTCATTGCTGCTTCTACTCTTTTTCTTGGCCTTGCTCCGTCTGGTCCTGATATTACAAACAGCTGAAATCAGTACATTGTGATATTATGCAAATGTGCTCTGGCAGATTGAGCTAAGAATAGTGTGCATTGGGCTATTTCAATTTATTTGGTGTATAGATGAATTTGGCGTTTTTTAATTAAAGAACTTTACGGACACTTCGAAATATCTCTGCATTAGAAATGTGTTTCCTTACAAAGGTAAAATAAACACCAGTCTGCAGGACAACTTTAGACTGGCTGAGGTTAAAAGTAGGAATTCAGAGAGGAAGAAAAAGAGGGCATCCAGAAAGCAGATATTAGTGTTTTTCATGATGCCCTTTTGGATGAGCTACAGAAACATGGGCTAGATGCCAGTAGAGCTTGGTGGATTCAGCCCTGGTCAATTTACTGTAGCCAAAAGGTGCTGATTATGGCTCACTGCAATCCTGGAGGGAACTTTCTAGTGTCATACTGCAGAGCTGGAAATTTGGGCTTGTCTTGTTCAACAATTTTTTAATGACTTGGAGGAGGACATTCGTAACATATATATAAAATCTGCTTATCACAAGAATTTGGTAGGGACAGTGAATGGACTGTTAGGACATAATAGGGAACCTTAAAGATCTCTCCAGGCCAGACTCTTCATCTGAATCTAGAAGATGAAACTTGATTGATATAAATAAACATAAAGTTTGATATTTATGTTGAACAAAGAGCCTGTCTCTTATTTCAGGGGAATTCTTAGTCAAAGATCCGAAGACACTTCTTTGAAGGCCCTCAGTTAATTGATTGATCATTTTCATAAGGTGGCAAGTGAAAGCTTTTGGACTCAAAAAGAAAGTTGAAAGTTTTTCAACAAAAGTTAATAAAGGTAATATTTATTTATTGACTTATTTTTATTAGTATTAAAGAACAATTCCATTTTACATGTAATGGTTTTTCAACCCTAGCCTGGTAACCTTTTTTTCTTTTTCAAAAGAGTCTGGAAGGCGTAAACCCCACCCCTCTCCACCTTGTCAGGAGAACCAAGCTCCTTGAGCATTACCTATTTATTGCATCTTAGGGGGAGTGCACCTGACTCCTATAAGGAAGGTGGTAGTCTTGTCTGATTGCCAGTTTTCCTTTTTCATTTGGGACACGAAAGGTGGGCTTCCTCTGTACTTAAAAAATTACAAAGTAACCAACATACATATTGTCTCAGGACAGAAAAGAAGATCGAACATTTTTGCGGAGCATCTCATGTTTTGTTCCCTTCCCTGGTAAAGCATGTGATGCCTAAATTATCATTTGGAAATAGGATGGCCAAGCACTGGTAATACCACTCTCTAGGAATCTGAATGAGAGTTTATTAAGCCCATTTCCTTTTTTTTAAATAAAGGATTGTCACAGGGCACCTGGGTCCTTCAGTCTGTTAAGGGTCTGCCTTCAGCTCAGGTCATGATCCCAGGGTCCTGGGATTGAGCCCCACATCGGGCTCTCTGCTTAGTGGGGAGTCTGCTTCTCCCTCTCCCTCTGCCCCTCCACACCCACCCCCACCCAGCTCATGCTCTACCTCTCACTTGTGCTCTCTCTTAAATGAATAAATAAAATCTTAAAAAATAAATAAATAAAGGGTGGTCACATGGAAACTGACCAAATCCTCCTGGCTTGGAAGAACAGGATTTTTCATGTGTCTCCTGGCACAGTACTAAAAGGAGCATACTGGAAAAAAGAAGAAAGCACATAGCACATTTGCCGAAAGTAGATATACATAAAGTATAAAATGCATCTTCCAAAAAAGCTAGTGTAGCCTTGGTTCTATTAACGAAAATGGAATGTCCAAGGAAAACAGGTAATGGTTCTGCTTTGCTATGTACTAGTCAGACCATCCTTGTGTTTCTGTGTTCTGTTCTGGACACTGTATTTTGCAAGAGACTGACAAATGGGAGCATATCCAAATACTGCTATCCATAGAGAGGATGAACATTCTGGAAAGTATGTGATCACTATGAACTTATAAACAAGTCTGGGCTATAACCTCCTTGAGGATGAGACACCAGAGAGAGATCATTAGAGGCCCAGCCTTCCCAGCTGTAGCAACCCTTAGGCCTGGAGCCCTGACGGGCTAGAGAGGACATCTAGAAACAACCAATTCTCCAGACAACCCACCACCAGACTGAAAATGCATCTCTGCCACTGGCAGAAGGTGGAGCAGAGATGAGCCATGCCACCTGAGCCCTGCCCAGATTGCCAACCCACAAAATAGTGAACAAATACATGGCTGTTGTTTTATAGGGCAGTTTGTTACGCAACAGTAGAAACTTGTATGGGCTTTTATCTAGCAAATTTTGCTTCTAAAAATAACTCTATGCAAGACAGATGTACACATACAACCACTACAGTACTTCTAATAAGGATCGAAATAGAAAAAAAGAGGACTTGTTAAAAATTATGGCCTATCCGGGTAATGGAATACTCAGCACTGGAAAGGAATTGGGTCGTTCTCGATATATATATGTGCAAAGATGTCTAAGGTATGTTGTTAAGTGAAAAAGCAATGTTCAGAACAGCGGGAACAGTTAACCACATTTATGCAAGTAAACAACCATAGGAATACACGAAAATGTTGGATGCACAGAAACGATCCGGAAGGATGCACACGAAACTGGAGGCAGTCTCGGGCTAAGGAGTTGGGCTGAAAGTTGAGGACAGAAAGAGGACTTTGTACCTTTTATTCCTTTCAATATGTTTTTTATTTCTTATTTATTTATTTTTAAAGATTTTACTTATTTATTTGACAGAGAGAGAGAGCACAAGTATGGGGAGCAGCAGGCAGAGGGAGATGAAGAAGCAGGCTCCCTGCCGACCGGGGAGCCCGAAGCGGGGCTCGATCCCAGGACCCTGAGATCATGACCTGAGCCGAAAGCATACGCTTAACCGACTGAGCCATCCAGGTGCCCCAAAACGTGTACATTTTCAATGAATTCAGTTTATTGTATGTAAATCCTATCTAAAGTTAATTAAAAAGAAATATTAGAAAGTATACTAACTGGAGTACACAAGACGAAAACAAAGAACTCTGCTAGATGCTGAGGATACAGTGGTGAGCAGAAAAGTGCCTTTGGTCTTTTTCATGTTGATTACAGGTTCTACAGTGAAGATGACTGCAAAGAAAATAATCATGGCGAGTTACCGACTCCAAAAAAGGACTAGCAAGGAAAGCGGAGGTTTTAGGAGAGCCTACACTGAAAGAACTTTCCCTAGCTTGTGAGGTCAGGAGAGGAAGGTAGAAATTAGTTGAAACAGATGGAGAATCATGAACTGCCCTAACCTTTACAAGCCATACCTCTCATTTGGCACATGGCCCAAACTTTTAGTGTAGGATGGTTGTGCATAGATATCTTCACTCCCTAACTAGACCATAAGCAACTAGAGTCTGGAGTCTGGAGCCCATGTCACACATCTCTTTGGATCTCCCTCTTAGAGTACTTAGAGGAGGGTGTACACAGAGGCAGTCCATATTTACCAGTGGACTGCTTCGCCTCCCAAAGAGACTGGAGGCATCCAATGTTGCCTCCTGCGGGAGCTAGTGGCTGTGGGACAAGCAGGGTGCCTGGCCCTCCACCCACCCCTCCCCGTCCCTTTCTAACGCCACATGCACCATGGCTCTTGCTGCCCCTTGCTTCTGGCTTTTCCCGGTGCCTGCTCTATGGACACACAGTTTGGGCGAACTTTTAAGGTATCTCTGCCTTGTTTGCCCAGGCATTTCCGTTCTAGTTTTTCACTTCACAGATTTGATCTGTGCTTCAAAACTCCCCTTTCGCCTTCTAACTCAAACAATTCAGTCACTTTGACAGCCATAGACACATGGCGAGGGCTCAAGAAATATCTATCAGTCAGGCGAAATGTCAGCCTCAGCCCATAAAAGGGCTCTCTCCGTTGTCCTAGAACATGAATTCAGCGTCTGTCTGAACCTGAGCTGAAAATAGCTCTCCCGAAGTTGTGCCGGGGTGCCGTGTTTACACAGCCCCGGATTTAACCGTTAACCACATAGAGCTTTTAACTGCCAGGATTGGGGATTGTGACAGTGAGTCTACATGTCACCTGTCTTAACATGCTGTTTCAGGTCGCTGTTTGGCCAGGTTGCTCCATTGTGTGAAAATCGGCCATTAGCACCGGCTAAAAATAGAGAAGTGGCTCTTCTGTTAGATCCACGACTTTAGAGGTGTAGGGATATGAAAATGGTTGATGTCCTAGAACAAAGAGAATATCTCACAGACTTGAAGAAAGAATCTCCCAGAAAGTGCGAGGGAGGGAGGGATTTTTTTTTTGTATAGCTACAAGTAAGCAGACAAGCCATAAATGGGATTGCCCTCAGCATGACCATTGATTACTTTATCGGCTGCTCATTCAATGAAGTCTTTTGGTGGTAGCTCTTCTAACTCAGCCTTGCTCTTTAAAGAAGAAAATTAAGAAAAGAAACGGAATACTTAGCGGAACTACTCATTCTGTAAATTGTGCCATGACGGTTGTTTCTTACGTAAACAAAGGCATGAAAACTAAAAGGAGGATCGAATTAGTCTACAAACTGGAGTTCTATACTAAATGTCAGAGTCCTTGACCCTCAAAATACAGCATCTCTTCAGGCCGAAGCCACTGCTTTAGCATACTGACGGGGCATGTTCAAAGGGAAACCGTAGACCTCCAGAACTTCAAATCAAGGAACATTGCTCTCCCAAAACTGCGTCGATGAATCATGTTATGATGTGTATGCTGTGTCAGATTGGCTATTATTCATGTCACTGTGCTGTATTAGTCTCGATATTGACATGAAATATAAAGGCAGCCATTTCTGCGTGTAAAAAATCAGAGTGATGGTGTAATAGGAGATATTGTAAGTAAAATATGGCAACAGCCAGTTAGCATGAATAATTAACTTTGCTGGGAGGCCCCAAGAGCCACAGGAAACTGGGATTTGGTGCAGTACCTTTATATTTTAGATAATTATTTTCCTAGCCACTTTGTAAAGTGTCAAAGGCTTCATTCTTTTCAAAAGGTTACTTATTTGTCCTTACTGTTCCAATAAGGATAGATTTCCTTTGCTTGAAAAGCGTTTTCGCTTCTGTTATCTTGTTTCATTCTCACAACAGCCCTAAGAAGTTGGTAAGAAAGCTGTTATCCTATTTTATGCATGAGGAATAGAAGCCCCTAGAAATTAAGAACTTGCCCAGCGTCGTCAGCTAGTATGTGGCTGAGCTTGGCCCTCCTGACACCTTGGTTTCAGCTCACCGAGACTAATTGTCGACCTCTGGCCTCTAGAACTTAGAGTTCAGAGAACACATCTGTGTTGTTTTCAGCCTTTCAGTTTGTGGCAATATGTTATAGCTGCAATAGAAAATGATTACGGGGAGAGATATAACCAGATAATAAAGTGAAGTGTGAGTGCCCACTTTGTCAGCATATGAACTAAACCTGGAGCCATAAAGAGAAGAGTGGCCTGAAGCAGAATCACAAAGTGTTTCATAGTAGGAAGAGGAGAACAGTTTAATAATTTGTCCTAGAAAAACAGGCTACCCGTATGAAAATTAAGTACATGTGGATTTCTATTCCACACTACATACAAAACTCAGTTTTGGGTGGCCCGAAAGTCTAATGTGAAGAGCAAAACTTATTAATCTAAAAGAAAATCCAGGGAAATATCCTTATGAGTTTAGAGTAGAGAAATAGTTCCTTAAGAAGGCAAAGAAAACACATACTATAAAAGGAACAACCTGATAAATAGAACCACCATGATTTTTAAACATTTGAATACAAAATAATAGGTTTTTAAGTGATAAGACACACTGTACGTTGGGAGAAAATATTTGCCATGCACATAAACAAAAAAAAAAAAAAGGAAAGGAAAGATTAGCATCCAGAATATCTAAGGAACGCCCACAAATCAGTAAGGAAAAGTCACTCCAAAAACAATGAAGGTATGATTCTAGCTCATGCTATGGTGGCCCCACAGAGAAGGAACTGAGGGAATAAAAATTCTGCCCTCCATTCAATTTCCTTCTGATGCTCCCCACAGGAAACCAAATAGAAGTGGCACAAGACCCATCAGATTTTAAGTCTAACCATTCTAAGTGTTGGAGAGTTTGGAGACCAAGGGCAAATCCCATACAATTATGATGGGAGTGTAAATTCCTACAACTGCTTTGGAGAGCAATTTGGCAATATTTATTAAAGCCTAGCTCATACATACTTTATTTTTTTTGAAAGATTTTACTCATTTATGAGTGAGAGATGGAGAGAGCACGTGCACTGAGTGTGGGAAGGGGCAGAGGGAGAGGGACAGGCAGACTCCACACAGAGGTCAGAGCCTGACTTAGGACTCAATGCCGGGACCCTGAGATCATGACCTGAGCTGAAGGCAGATGCCCAACCAACTGAGCCACCCAGGCGCCCCTCATACATACTTTATGATCCAACAATTGTACTTCTTTGTGTATGTCCTACAGAAAGATATACACTAGTGCAGCAAAAGACAAATATGAGAAAGTTCACGGCATAATTATCTTAAAACATGTTTTGAAAAACAGTCCACCAATTAGAAGAATTCATGACTACCTTGTAGTAGACTCAAGCCTGAATATGTAGTATACTCAAGGAGACAACACAGGAGAATCTCACATGCAACATTGAGAAAAAGTGCACATCACAGAAGGATACTTTAAGTATAATTCCATGTAAGGTTTTAAGAATGTGCCAAATCATACTATATGGTGTATAGTTCTACATCTGTTTGTAGCTAAATGATACAGAATTGCATGGATTAACAGACATCAATTCAGAATAGTAGCTACCTCTGAGAGTTATGGAAGGGCTGCCTGGGAGGCTTCAGTCTACTGATAATGTCATCCCTTTTTAACCTGGTGATGAGTATATAAGTGATCAGATATTATTTTTTTCAATTTTATGTTAGATATACTTTATAATGCTCTTTCAAACATGAAGTGTGACAGGTGCTAAAAAAGAGATATGCCCAGGGGCCTCTGAGAGCACAGAGGAGGGGCCCCTAACCTAGACCTGGTCAGGGTGGTCAGGGAAGGATTGCTAGAGGAGCTAGCATTCATCAAATGGTCTAGACCATCATAAAATCTCTGGGACATCAGTGCGGGAAGAAATCAATGTGGTGTGGCTACATCATTGAGGAGCTAGACTTTACACAGGCCCAAAAGAACGGGGAAAAATTACATGGAGAGAGCAGTAGTTGGAAATAAGTAGCTAACTCAGAGAGAGGGGACAGGCACATTTCTAGAGAAAGCATATTTCCATGCAAGAGACAAGTTTAGCCCGTAAGTCTCTAAGTTTTATTCACTGAGAAACTAGAATTTCTCTCGGCGAAATTTACGCTCAGTCCATAAAGAAAAGCTCAAAGTGGGGGAATTTGTTTGGTTATGGTATGGCTATCATCCCTTCAATGTGTATTGTGCTCTGTTGCCTACAAAGCTTGTCTATACTCACAGACCCGAGAGGTAAGAGGACAGGAAGCATTATCCCCCCATTTTACAGGTAACAAGTCAAAGCCTTAGAAAGATACAATGACTTGCCCAAGGTGACCTGACTAATAAGCGATGGGGTCGGGCCTAGAACCAGTTCTTCCAAGTGCAAGTTCAAAATTTATTCTGCTAACATCTGCATATTATTTCACATTTTCACAGCTTAAGTTAGACCAACAGTTGAACACATTGCCTTACATAAACACGAATCAACTGAAGAGCTTTTTAGCAAATTTGAATGGGAAGAGAGTGCTCATAGACACATTGCTGATAATGTATTTGTACAAAGCAATGATTTATTGCAGTGGAGTGAATTGCCTAATCCCTTGGGAAGGGTGGGTTGGTAAGTAATTGGGATATTCTAATATGCATAACCTTTTTAAAGGTACACAGCCTGATTAAAAGTGTAGTCTTCCAGTAATAAATGGTTCAGAGGTTACATTTCTTCTATTAGACTGAAATTCTATAAATGAAATTAATGAAATAAAGCTGATGAGGTCTTTTAATAGAGTGGTTATGAAAATTGTCCTTTGGCAGATCGGTAAGCCTGTCTGTGAGCCCACAGAGGGGACAAAGCATGATCTCAGTGCAGTTGTAGGTGACCAGTTGGGTTAAAAAGATGAATTTTCCCAGATTTTATACTTGGAGAGAGCCAGTAGCCAAGGCGTTGAAGGAGAAATGGTGCTGAAACATATGAATCACTTCACATTTGGAGACCCATTCTGACCCTAACGTTTCACTTGATGTTATGGGGGCAAACAAAGGCATGATGTAAATTCTCTGCCTTCAAGAAGCTTACATTTGGGAACCCAAAAACATTATAACACAGTAACTTTTGAGGTATCCACTGCAAGAACTGTTGGGAAGAAACTAATTAGAATGCCTAGCAGATAGTTGTTACTCAATAAAAATAGGTGGGGTGGCATCTTGAGAAATTTTGTGCCGGTGGTTGGCTTCTTTGTAAAATATTTGAGAAATATGGTGAAACCACCATGTTTCCCAGATGGTTTGAGCCACACACAATGTGAAAGGCCAGAAAGGACAAAATGGCTCCTGGACTGATTATTCAATCAACAAAGGGCTTCTGAAGCCATTGTTTTACAAAAAAAGATGCAATTGTGTTTAAATTGCATCTACCTTCAAGTGGTAATAGTTTAAAGAGAGAAAAATGGTTTGTTTAAAAAAAAATTCCTAACAATATTCTGTAACTCTCATTATTCCCCAAGTAACAAAGAGGTGATATTTTATCCACTCTTTTAATACATGCCAAAATACGAGGCATTTAACCATGATTTTAAATAAACTGGAAATACTTTATAATTAGGACAAGATCTAAGAAAAATCTCATAAGGAAAAAATAATAAAACTAGTGTTTAGGGCTAGGAAAACAAAAGCAGTGTGCAGTAATTGGATGAGCTCAAAGAAAAAGAACAAAGGATAAGCAATAACATATTAAATTATTGTTAATTGGAAAAGCCAAGATGTTCCTTCAGGCAGAAATCAGTAATTAGAATGTGGTGAAGCTCATTATCGTCATCTGGGTTGGAAATAAAAAGTGGATTGCATCTCCTCTCTACTCAAGTTTCTCCCAGTCAACAGCATTTAGATATTTCTACCGGTGAGAGAAAGCAGTTCAGGAGGTAAAATGTACCATTTCAACCTTTTCTCCCTTAGAGACAATATACCTGGAGGCTTCTGAAGTCCTTGCCTTCCAATCAACGTCTTCGCACTCAAGGCCGCCCCGACACAGCAGGGGGCATAGAGCTAGGTGGAGAGCAGCCTGTGGGAGGAACAGGCTTCAGCTCTCACTATCTCACTGATTTCCTGATTTCTGCTGTTTGGAACAGTGTCTGACTAGACCTGTGGTCTACACCACCCTACCTTTATCTCCTCTCCAACCTTGATTCACAAACCTACGGGGTTCCATTTGGCCCGCTCATTCCATTGTCACCCCTGCCTCCAGGGTTAGGAGATTCCATGGGTCCTTTCTCTAGGCCCAAAGCTCTGGATTCCCCAACCCATTTTGGGTTTCAGTATGCAGATCCATCCCACACACCAAGAAGCAGGCCCTAGATCCGTTGTTTGTCAAAATATGATAGATAGACCACCAGAGTCAGAAATGCCTTGGGGTGGGCATGAAGCTTGCTAAAACTCAGATTTACTGAACCAGAATAGTGGAGCTAGAGCCCAGAAATTGTCATTTAAATCAGCACTCTGGGAGATTTTAACATGCATGAATATTTAAGAACCAGTCCTTGTTGCTTGTAGTCGTTTCTTCCCTGGGGAGTGCCTTGCCCCAAATCCGCATATAGCTTTTTCTCATCCTTCAGGGGTCAGCTCTTATGTCGCCCCCTCCTAAAGGCTTTCCAGAAAGAGCCTCTCTAGAGCACGGTGCCCTGCCCACCCCACTTAAAGTCACGGTCACATCGCAGCCTTTCACTTCTTTCGCCCTAGTTCACATCATCTCCGGTTATCTTATTGTGTATATGTTTACTCACGCATCGTCTGTCTTACTCAATGAGAATGCAAACTCCACGAAAGCAAGACCTGATCTTTCTTTCACAGTTGCCTTCGCTGTGCCTATGAGAGTACCTGACATGTAATAGGTAGGTTCTCAATAAATTTAGCTGAATTAAGCAAACACGATCTAATGGAAACACCCAGCTTCCCAGGAACAATAAGATCTTTTTTTTGTACTCAGCCGAGTTTTGTTTTTTCACAATCTGAACCAGGTATATACAAGCATTTTGAACCTGCCACTTTGGGTCTGTGTGTGTCAGCTCTACTTCAGTTGGAAAAACCCTCTAAAACCTTTGGAGAAGTAGTTGTTTGGATAAACTATTTTTCTGGATAGATGAAGAGTAACCCTTAGGTATAATGAGATTCTTTCTATACTGTTTTATGTACTTGCAGTATTATGATTTATAAAAAAATATATCTCAATGACCAAAATATATTCCTCATATGTTTTTGGTTCTTGTCCAGGGTTCCTGCCTCACAGCTCCCAACACCTGGGGGGCTTTCCTGCAGGATGAGAGCTTAAAGGTGTCTTTTGTTATGTTAATTGATTACTTTTGGTAAACACTTAAGTATGGGGGGCTGGTTGCTTCGGGAGCCAACCTTGTGATTAGAGGGTTGAAACTATAAGTCCCACCTCCGGGGAGGGGAGAGGGGCTGGAAATTGAGTTCAATCATCAATGGCCAATGATTTAATCAACCACGCCTCTATAATGAAGCCTATGTAAAAACCCAGAAAAGAGGCCAGGTTCTGAGAGCTTCCAGGTTGGTAAACATGTGGAGGTTTGGGGAGAGTGGCAGCCTGGAGAGGGCAGGGAGGCTGTGTGCCCTTTCTCCAGACCTCGCCCTGTGCATCTCTTCCTTCTACCTGTTCTGAGTTGCATCCTTTTATAATAAGTCAGTGATGTACTAGGTAAAATGTTTCTCTGAGTTCTGTGAGCCACTTTAGCCAGTTCATTGAGCCTGAGGAGGGGGTCTTGGCAACCTCTGATTTATAGCCAGTTGGTCTGAAGTACAGGTAATGGTCTAGGCCTGCTACTGGTGTCTGAAGTCGGCGTGGGGGGCAGTCTTGTGAGACAGACTCTGGACTCTATCTCAGGGTAGATCGCATTAAAATCGAGTTGGGAACCCCCTCCCCAACATACACGTTGGAAATTGATTCTCAGAACACTAAAAGAGCACTTCTTGGCCTTAACGAAGGTTTTTGTTTTGTTTTTTTTTTTAGTTTTTCTTATTTATTTGAGAGAGAGAGAGAGAGAGCACGCGAGCGAGCGAGCAGGGGGAGGGCCAGAGGGAGAGAAACTCAAGCGGACTCTGTGTTGAGCGCAGAATCCAATGGGGGGCTCGATCTCATGACCCTGAGATCAAGACCTGAGCCTAAATCTCGAGTCCAATGCTTAACCAACTGAGCCATCCAGGTGTCCTGGCCTTTTAAATGTATTAAAGGGCTGGGAACTTGGCATATGACTTGGGATCACCTGAGGAAAGATTCCCACGCATTCAGATATCAGGGGTTCATTAAGGAGGAACTGAAGCCCCATTATCAGCATGTGTAGAATGCAGCAATCCCTCAAATTAGTAAATTTATTTTGGCAGTTTATCAATGCTTTCCTAAGTGTTTGGGCACCTACGGTGGCTCTTTTGAAGAAATGTACCTTGTTTTATTGAATCCAGCAGCTCAAATGATCTCCCATCCACTATTTTTACCACTCTGTTTTGGGGACTTATTATCAGGAGGGCTAATACCTTTGAGTAGACCTTGCTCCACCCATGCCATTTAATTAAAAGTCACAGCCTTTTATCATTATCTTAGCAACAAAGGCTCAGAAAGTTTAAATAATTTACCTAAAGTCCACGCCGGTGTATGACTATGTATAAAGTGATCTTCCAGAAATTGTTTACTTGGCTGCCCAGATGCCAGACCTCATTGGATTCCCAAGTTCTAGTCTTTCCTAATAAGCTTTGCCTGTTGCTAGCTCATTAAATACAGATGAGAAGGAGATGTATGGATTCATTTTTATTTTCCTTATTTTTAGGTTTTTACAGAGGCCTTTTTTGAGAAAGTAATACATTATCGTAATAAATTCCATACAGTATAGGATGGTATACAGTGAGATGTACCCGAGGCAGGCACAATGCAACCACCATTGATGGTCTCTTGTCTATCTTTCCAAAATATTTTATGCATAGAATACAAGAAACTATATGCACACACACACAAGCACACCTATAATATAAAAAAATATATATACACATATATATTACACAAATGGAACCATCTGTGCCTTGACTTTTTTCACTTAATGATATATTTTAGAGACAATTACTTTAAAAAACAGATTTTTATTTATGTATTTGAGAGCAAGATCGAGAGAGCACAAGTGGTGGGGAGGGGCAGAGGGAGAGAGAGAAGCAGAGCAGGGAGCCCGATGCAGGGCTCCATCCCAGGACCTTGATCATGACCTGAGCCTTGGGCAGCCACCCAGGCACCCCTAGAGATAATTATTTTTCATTATAACCCTATAACATCTACTCCTGTCGGTTTGAATTTACCAACATCTTAACAATTAAATCTTTGAAGCACACACAAATAATTAAAAGAATGAGATGGTTAGTACGAATATACACATTATGTAGATTTTAGAATTAACAGTCTACAATATCTGTTTTATCACATCTCTATCCACCAATCAATTCATCTTATTTTCTGTGATACATTTCAAAATAAATGGCAGGCATTAGTTCACTTCAGCAGGAAACACCACAGAACGCCTATCAACAACCAGAGTTAAATGTTTGTGTACAGTTCTTAAGGTAAAATTACACAAAATGAAATGTAGAAATCTTAAATGTAACATTCAGTGAGTGTCAATAAAGGACTACCCCATGTAACCCCAAACTCTCTCAAACTATAGAATATTACCATCACTCCAGAAATTTCCCTGACGCCTCATTCCCTGTCGCACCCTTCCTACACCCTCACCAGAGGCCATGTTCTGATTTTTTTTCACATTAGATTAGTTTTGTCTGTTCTAGAACTTCCTATAAGTGGAATCAGACAGTGTATACTCTCTTGCGTAGTAAGACTTTTTTTTGACATAATACTTTTGAGATTCGTTCATATCGTTGTGTGTATCAATACTTAGTTCCTTTTTATTATGAAACTGTATTCCATTGTATAAATATGCAATATATATTTTACATTTATGTCAATGATCCAGCTCAAATTAATTTTTCTTTATGATGTGAGGTGGAGGTTGAACTTTATTACCTTTTCATATGGATAGCCAGTCATTCCACTGCCATTTATTGAAAAAATATTCCTTTCAACATTGGATTGCTTTAGTGACTTTTTCAAACACATAACTGTTATAAATGTGGGTCTTTTTCTGGACTCTGTTGTATTATTTCTTTATGCCAGTAGTATACTGTCTTAGTAATGTAACTTGAGGGTGATCCTTGAAAAAAGGTAGTGTGCTTCTCCAAATTTGTTCTTTTTCTAACTGCTTTTACTGTTGTAGATCCTTTTAATACCATATACATTTAGGGAAGTGGGTTGTCATTTTCTCCAGAAGTCATGGTGGGATTATGTTTGAGATTGCATTGAATCTATAGATCACTTTGAGAATTGATAACTGCCGTCTTAGAAATATTAAGTCCTCCAATTCATGAACATAGCAAATGCCTCCATTTATTTAGGTGTTAATTACCTCCAGTAAAGTGCTGAATAGATACGGTGGAAGTGGCCATCTTTCTCTTGTTCTGAGGGGAAAAGCATTCAATATTTCACCGTTAAATGTGATATTGACTCTAGGTTTTTTTGGTAAATGCCTTTTATCTAAATAAAGAAGTTTCCTTCTATACCTAGTTTGCTGACGTTTCTTATGATGAGTGGGTGTTGAATTCTGCCATATGTAGTTTTTCCTTTATTCAATAAATATGGCAAACTATGTTTAATTTTTTGAATTATACCAATCTTATATCCCTGTGATAAATGTTGCATGGTTATGATATAGCCTTCTATATTTTTGAGTTTTATTTGCTTAAATTGTGTGAAGTGTTTTGTGCCTGTACTCATGAGGGATACTGGTCTTTTAGTGTTTTTTTTTAATTTAAGTTTTATTTATTTATTTTTAAGTTATCTCTACATCCAACGTGGGCCTCAAACTCACAACCCTGAGATCAAGCACTGCAGGCTTCTACTGACTGAACCAGCCAGGTACCCCTGTTTTTTGCATTTTTTTTTTTTTGTAATGAGTTCCTCACATTTTAAGATTATGTTTATGCTTTGTCTCATAAAGTAAGTTGTGAATTGATCCTTCTTCCTCTGTTATCTGAAAGAATTTAAGATTCATGTTAGTTTCTTCTTAAATATTTGCTACAATTCACCAGTGAAACCATAAGAGCTAGAAGTTTTCTTTTTGGACAGTTAAAAAAATAACAAAATCAATTTCTTGAAGATTTATTGTGTAATTTAGATTTTCTGTTTTATTTTTTGTCAGTTTTGGGAAGTTGTATATTTCAGTAAATTTGCACATTTCCTCTAAGTTGTCTGCTTTGTTCTAACATGATCCATATTTCTTTATTATACTTTAATATCTGTAAGATTTGTAGTGATAACTACTCTTTCATCACTTACCTTGCTAGTTTGTGTTCTTCCTCTTTTTTCCTTAACCAGTCTAAGGGGCTTATCACTTCTGTTGGACTTTTCAGAGAATCCAGTTTTGGCTTTGTTCGTGTCCTGTGAGGATTGTCTGTTTTCTATTGCATGGGTATCTGCTCTTCATTATTTATTTCCTTCTGTTTAATTTAGAATTAAAAATTATCTTTGCGTTTTTTTTCCTAGCTTTTTTGGAATGGAATTTTATTCTGTTGTAAGTACTTAAAACTACAGAGTTTTCCCAAGCACTGCTTTACCTACATTCCTCAGTTTATATATATTTTTATTTATTTATATTTATATATTTTATCACTATTGTTATTATTATTCAGTTCAAAATATTTTCTAATGCCCCTTGTGATTTATTATTTTGTCTCCTGATCATTTAGTAGCAAGTTGTTTTAGTTCCCAGATATTTATTTCTTTTTCTAGATATATGTTATTGTTATAGGTTTATAAATTAACTCCCTGTGATCAGAGAACCTATTTTATATGATTTCAGTCCGATTAAATACAATCGACTTTTTCTTTTGGCCCAGACAATGGTTTCTCTACACTCAGATGGGAATGTGCACTCTACAATAAGTACAAACCAACTCAAAGTGCTTGATGAAGGTTGTTCACGTCTTCTGTCTCCTTACTGATTTTTGTCTTCTTCTACAGTTACTGAAAGAGGGATGTTAAAATCTCCAGCTATGAGTGCAGAAGTGTCAAGCTTTCCTTTTTACTTTGTCAAATTTGTTCATTATTTTGAAGCTGTGTTATAAGGTACATAAATATTTATTACTGTTACATCTTCCTGATGAATTGGCCCCTCGTTTTTAATTATGAAATGCCCCCCTTTATCTCTGGTAATACTCTTTTATTGAAGTCTTTCTTATCTGGTATTAATATAGTGACCCATGACGTCCTAGGCATACTTTAATATCATATATCTTCTTTTCCCATCAATATATTTTTTAAAGATCTTATTTATTTATTTGAAGGAGAGAGAGAGCACGTGAGCATGAGCAGAAGGAGGGGTAGAGGGAGAGGGAGAAGCAGGCTCTGGGCTGAGCAGGGAGCCCGAAGTAGGGCTTGATCCCTGGACTCCCGGATCATGACCTGAGCCAAAGGCAGACGCTTAACTGACTGAGCCACCCAGGTGCCCCTCAATATTTTTAAATCAATTTGTTTCTGTACCTTTAAAGTGTATCTCCAGCTGATAGCACATACTTGGGTCTTGGTTTTTATCCATTTTGACAACTTCTGCATTGTAATTGGAGTGTTTAATCATCAACATTTACTGTACAGTTTGATACAGTTGGATTTAGGCTCACATTTTACTATTTATTTTGTGATGTCTCCTTTCTCGTTTATTCTACTAATCATCTTTTCCTATCCCCATTGGATTAATCGAATATATTTTTCTAGAAATTCATTTTATTTTATCTTTTGGCTTTGTAGCTATATCTCTTATTTTTGTTTTAGTATTCACTCGAGAGATAACAGTATACTTCCTTGACTTTTCAACAGTCTGCTTAGGGGCACCTGGGTGGCTCCATGGGTGTCGAATTCTTGATTTCCGCTCAGGTCATGATCGCAGGGTGGTGATTTTATTGATTCCAGGTGTTTGTAGTTTACATATTAACGTGATGACTCTAAGAGAGGCAGGATCACAGGATCACAGAATGTCAGAGCTGGAAAAGATCTTAAAAATCATCCAGTCCGGTGTTTCCCCAGAGGGACACTACCGGCATTTTGAGGGAGACGATTCTTGATTGTGCAAGACTGTCATGCACACAGACTTTCCATATTGCTGGCACCTGCCTTCTAAATGTCAAAAATGCCACCATAGATGATCCCAGTCCCAAATGGGGGTATTGAACAGCCCTCAGTTAAGAATCATTGTTATGAAATCATATTGTCCAGGTGGATAAACTGAGATTCAGAGAGGGTAGGTAACTCGTTTCGAGTTAACACCAATTTCTTTTTTTTTTCATAGAACTGTGACTAAACCCTAGTTCCCATTTTAACTCTCTTAACTATATTGTGCTGTGAGATTGGTCATGAAAATATTCGAACTATAACCAAAATTTAAAACTAGGAGATATTTTTATTTCTCGTGTCCTAAATTAATACCATGTGTTGGAAAAATCACCCTCAAGAGGTAAAGACATGGGGGCTCTGAACAGAACTTCAGTCTACGCTTCATGGACCTTGCACAGCACGAGAGCTGCATTTGCTGTTTTTCTCTGCTGGGCTGCTTTAGCTACGTTTAGAATATGCTCCGTGCAAAACCTTCACACACACACAAAAGGCACAATATAATCTCAGTAGAATAATTAGTGCTTCATTTTGGTTCTGTATAAATATGTATACATTTCTATTTTTAAATTCCGAAAAGCTCAGTTCTTAGTATTTATTTTTTTCTAGAGTTTAATGGGCATGAATACAGTCTTTTGCTGCTTACTGTCCTAAGCATGGCTACTCAAACAGCTCCTGAAAGCGGCTGGAGAACTACCTCCCACGGTCGTGCTGTCCACACACAGCTCAGCCTGTCCCTGCATCCCCAGTGTGAGGCAGGTATTTAACGCAGCCTGTACGAGATCTGAACCTGGGTCACATCAGCCCCGTGGTGAGCAGGGCAGGGGGCCCGGATGTGCGAGAACCCCTGAGGAGAGGAGGCTGGGGTTCAGAGTGCCTGGGATGAGAAATAACACCAAGTCTTGGACAGAAAAAGGCTAAATATGTACCAGACACTGAGATTATGCTTCTTGCTTTGGACAAGAAAAAGTTTAGATGGGACTAAAAACAAAGCCACAAGGCAAATACATGAATAGAAACATTTAGCAGATGGATAGGGTAAAGGGGGTTCTGAGTGGGTGTTGGCAGAGATTGTCATAGTTCTTGGATTCTATCCAACCGGATTGATGCTGCTTAAGTATGTAAGACTTTCTTTGTTAGCATTTGTTAGTAATTAATAGGAAGGATTTTCACTGAGGCATTTATTTCATCATTAGGTGGCATGAGATTATTTATTCATTTTTTATATAACAAATATTTATTGAGTACCTACTAAAAGTCTAGCAGTATTCTAAAATGCTATCATGAGAAAGACAAATACTGCATGATCTCACTTATGTATGGAATCTTCAAAAAAAAAAAAAAAGACCCAAAAAGCAAAAAACCAAACTCTTAGGTACAGAGAAGAGATTGGTGGTTGCTAACGGGTAGGAGTTAGGGAGGGGGCAAAAAGGGTGAAGGGAGTTAAGAAGTAAAAACTTCCAGCTGTAAGATAAATAGGGGCTGGAGACTCTAGCTAATGATGCTGTATTGCACGTTTGAAAGCTGCTAAGAGAGTGGATCTTAAAAGTTCTCATCGCGAGAAAAAATTCTATATTTTAGGTGACACACGTTCACTGGACTTACTGTGATTATTTCACAAGGTATACAGATATAAAAATCATTATGTCTTACACCTGAAACTAATGTTATGTGGCAGTTATACCTCAGTTTTCAAAAATGCTGTAGATACCATGGGGTGGGTGGGAGAGAGAAAGGCTGAGAGAAGAGCTTACTGCCCTGAGGCTAACCCTCTCACTGGGCATATCGATAATAAGGGGGATGGGAAGCGCAGGTGAGGACGGTTAGAGAAATCTCAGCTACAATACCATGTGAGCAGGGACATGAAGGAAGTAAAGGAGAAGATAGGTCCGGGCAGAGGCAACAGCAGATATCTCTCTAAGCCTGGGGCAAGCCTAGTGTATTCCAGGAACGGCAGAGAGACAGTACAGCTGGAGGCACACAAAGGAGGGGAGAGTGGTAAGAGATGAGGAACGCTTCCATTACCATAGGTTCATGTCTCATTAGAAATGTATGATGGGACTGATTTTGTGATTTTGCAAGAGGAAGACGTAGCTGTGCATGAACCATGGTCTCGTGGTTTCAGATCATCTTATGTGTCCCTTTCTTTGCCAGTATTGAACCTTTGTTCCTTTTATCCTGTCTTCGTCCACATCTCTGTTTATCCTTTTCCTTCTGCTAGCGAACTGAATTTAGCAGATGTAGTCAAATAAATCCAGGAGCTAGGGTAGACAGTTGTGGAAGACAAATGCCAGTTCTGAGTACTATTTTTAAGATGGCCCAGTTGTCTCCTCAAAGGCAGGCTCAGGATGGTCAGAAGAGTCATGGGTGCAAGCTAACTTTTCTCCAGAAAAGGAATCCAGGCCTCTCAGCTCCTGAATCCTACCTCCCAGAGTCTCTCTTAATATTTTCCTATCAACTGTGACCTTAGACTGTTCTGCAGAGGGCAGTGTGTCTTTCACAATAGTCTGCTTAAAAATGAACATCTCCTCTTCTCCGATTCCAGGAACTGACTGATTTTACTCCTGATCCCCTGATTTTACTCCTCTCCAGTGGCTTGACAACTGCTGATTTCAGCAACTCTGCTGGGTCGTGTTAGCATCTTACTCTATGTCTACTGTGTGGAAAGCAAATTACAGTAGTCCAGGTGCAATAGGATCATGGCTTAGACTAAAGGAAGCGCTGTGGAAAGGGAGAAATACTTAGCTTGGGATATTGCCAGGACTCGAGGATAGATTAGCTAGCCGGTGTTGAGGGAGAAGGAGATGTTATAGCTGACTCCTAGGTTTCTGACTTTCCAAACTCAGTGGAAAGTGGAACTACTCTACTCACTGAGGCATGGCATCCTGAAAGAAGACCTGGCTGGTGGAGGAAGTTTATAAGGAAAAATTGCATTTAAAATGCCTTTGAAGAAATAAAATATCAAGTAGACAAAAGAAGAGATGTGTTTCTGTGGGTCAGGGGAGAGGTTTGCCTCGGAAGTATAAATTTTTGGAGTCATCAGCATATAGATATGAAATGGATCTTTGGATGCCTTCCAAGGGAAGTCTCTAAAAAAAGAAAAAATAAAGAATGAGAAGAGATCCCCCTATGACTGAATCCCAAAGTGCTCCATCATTTTCAAGTCAGGTTATGGAGGAAGGGCCAACCAAAGGACACAGTGGGTTGGGAGGCAAACCAGGAGAATATGTGGTCAGTCTCAGTCCCTTACATTCTGAATTGCTTTCTTGAATGAAAAGAAAAGGGATGCAATTATGCCTGGTGCCCTGGGGCTTTCTCAGAGGAGGGCGGTAAGCATATTCATGCTTTCGGTTCCATATACCATGGGAGAATCGAGTTGAGAATTGTTGCCTTGAGTCATTCTATCTTTCCATTTACAGTAGCCAGATAAATGTGAAGTCTTTAAAAAAGATCTCTTTTTAACTAGAGCCAGGAAAATTTAAGACTACTAAGATAAAACTGTTTTTGCAAGCTAAAAAGGAGTAATTTTGGAGAATGAGTTGGTGGTGGGAGGGACTATGGGATTTAAAGGGATGGGCTATACAGTATTTTAATGACGTTGGTGAAATGCTTGAAAAGAAACTGTTTTTAAGCAACCAAGTCCCTTCATTCCTGGGAACGTTCTAGCCCACAGAACATCAGTATTCTGCAGTTTCATCTGAACCTTAACTGGGCCAGGCTATGTCATGGCAGAGTCCGCAGGTAACAGCTTGTTGGGAGGACGGTGCTACCGAGCCAACAGCAGTAGTGAGGGCGGAGGCAGTGAAGTGGCTTTTATAGTTCACACTTAGTGGGAAGTAATGGCTAGTATCATAAAAAATGCCGAGAATGCATTTCTTTTGTGCTCTTGGCTGTAGATCAGCAAGGGCAGCCAATGGTCTTTGCTACACAGTCACTCTGACCTCTGTAGGAGCCGTGACTGGAGATACTTTAAAATAAAGGAAACTACCAGCTTCCGTTCCTAAGGCTGAAGTGGTGCCAGACATGGACGTTTTGTTTCGTATCCAAGAAAGGAGGGTGGCAGGTGGGGTGAAGGGGTGAAGGGAGACAGATTGGTTTCCCGATGCATGGCCAAGAAATAGTTCCCTCCCGACAGGAGTATCATCTACAGAAATTGTCTAGGAGAACGCGTCTGGCTCCCACCAAATGCTTCATAAATGTCTGTTGCAGCTGATCTCTTTAACTATGTCTCTCAAATGGATTAATTACAAGTGACGTGTGATTCCGATCAGTATCTAGCACACTGATATCAGATCATTAAGTGAAACAAGCAACAACTGAAGAAGCAGTTACATAGTCACACTTCAGCCCAGTATTCAGCATCACATTGTGTATTTGTGGTTTATCTTACACCAGTAACCTAGTTCCTCCCAAGTCTGACAATTCTCCAATACTTCTTAGTAGGCAATTGAGTAGGGATGTTCTGCAAGTATAGGAATATTGACCTGGTGGTGCTGAGCAGCTGTTTATCTTTCCTGAGACAAGGACAAGAGAAAATGGATTTCAATTGTATAAATTAAACACCTCCTGTGACATCAGATAAAATTTACCTATAGAGATTATTTGAAACTGACACGATGCACCCAGGTTAAACTTCCAAAGCATAGCTCTGATCTAATAATTCCCTACGCAGAAAGCTTTAATGGCTCCCCCTTGGCTGGGGAATCAAATTAATCCCTTAATCTGGCTCTATGATATGTTCTGCCTTTCAAGGTTATATCCAGCTCTTCCGCTTCACAGACCCTAAAACTCGACCTAAACTATTCTTTGCATGTTGCCTTGTTTTTCCTTATGCCGTGCTTTCTAAAGTATATGACCTTGGGGTGCCTGGGTGGCTCAGTAGTTAAGCATCTGCCTTTGGGTCAGGTTATGATCCCAGGGTCCTGGGGGTCCTGGGATCGAGCCCCGCATCGGGCTCCTTACTCAGTGGGAAGCCTGCTTCTCCCTCTCCCACTCCCTTTGCTTGTGTTCCCTCTCTTGCTGTGTCTCTCTGTCAAATAAATTAAGTATATGACCTTTTTTTCACATTCAGGTCCATTCCCTGCCTGTCCATCCTTTATGTTGAACTCGGTTCAGATGTTACCTTTTTCATTAAATTATGGTTGATCTCTTCAGAATAATCCCATTCTCCTTTCTGCAGAACCTTTGAAGAGTTTTTCTGGTTCTGACTCAGGCCAGCCATCTCTTGTAATTCTCAAATACCCAAAGCTATGAAAATAGAAAACATATCATAATTCATTAAAGAGTCAGAACGGACCTGAATTTATTTGGTAGTAAAATCATACTTGAAGTGATGTGAGACTCTCTCTAGTCTTTATTTATCTCACTTTAGTGTTAATAGTCGTATATTTCGGGGCACCTAGGGCCTAGTTAATTAAGCATCTGCGTTCGGCTCAAGTCATGATCCTGGGGTCCTGGGATCAAGCCCTGTATGGAGCTCTCTGCTCAGCGGGGAGCCTGCTTCTCCCTCTCCCTCTGCCCCTCCCCTTGCTTGTGCTGTCGCTCCTGTTCTCTCTCACTCCCTCAAATAAGTGAATAAAATCTTCAAAAAAATAGCCATATGTTTCAGTTCAGAAATATAAATGTGTTTGATCATGGGCTACCGCCCCAGATCCCACTCGGTGTGTTATTTAATATGCAGTATATGGATCTTATTACTGTTCCAAATCTGAAAATTTATGAATTATGAAATAATCTGTTTCCAAGGTTTTTAGATAGGGATCATAAACTTGATTATATTTATGCACAATTGTCTTTTTTTTTTTTTTTTTTTTGGCTGCCTAACATCTCAACAGTCATTCCGTTCTGAGAGAATTGGCCACTGTGTCAGCCTGGGGTTGGGGGTCGTGATCAGTGCTCCATCTCCATCGTGGATTGTGATGTGGCCAGGTACTTTGACCTCTTCCTCCCTGGCGCCTAGTCATGGAGTCATGGAGACATAATCTCAGCTTCCACCAAAGCCTAGGTTATGCTCCCTCCTGGGGCTTTGAATTCTGAGGGACTGATGCAAGGAAACAGGAAAAGTTAAAGATTAGTAATCGAGGTGGGAGAGTCAAATGGCCAGTGGCAGTGGTGCCAACACCAGCTATTCCTGTGGAGTGACATTGGCTGTATTTCTTGCTTCCCAGTCACCTTTGGTTCCTGACTAGTTCTGAACCTACTTTGCCAGACTTCCCGTTACTTCTGTGAACCAGCCCAGTGTTCTTTCAAGCAACATTTCCCTTCCGTTAGCTGGGGTTCATTTCTATTATTTGTATCCCCAAATCTTAACTTATTATAGACTATTTCGTCTTTCCATCTTTTGCCTGACTTAGTCCATTCAGGCTTCTATAACCAAGACCATAGACTGGGTAGCTTATAAACACAACGGAAATGTATTTCTCACAGTTCTGGAGACTGGAAGTTTGACATTAGAATGGCAGCGTATTTAGCTTCTGACAAGGACTCTTTTCCAGGTTGTAGATGGCCGACTTCGTGCTATACTGTCACATAGTGGAAAGAGCTAGCTAGCTCTCTGGCCTCCTTTTAAGGGCAGTAATCCTATTCTTGAGGGCTCCATGCTCATGACCTAATGACCTCTGAAAGGCCCACCTTCTAATACCATCACATTGGGATTAGGGTTTATTTTGAGGGGACATAAACATTCAGTCCATAATACCACCTTCATCTAGATCAAAGCTCTTTAAAAATAAGAATCACAGGGGCGCCTGGGTGGCTCAGTCAGTTAAGTGGCTGTTGCTGTTTCGGCTCAGAACATGATCTCCAGGTCCTGGGATTAAGCCCCATGTTGGGCTCCCAGCTCAGTGGGGAGTCTGCTTCTCCCTCTGCCTCTGCCTCTCCCCCTGCTCATGCTCTCTCTCTCAAATGAATAAATAAAATCTTAAAAAAAATAAGAATCACATATTTTTTTCATCTTTGTATATACTCAGAGCCCTTAGTAATAACAGATAATTGATTACTTTTGTGTATGGTAGTGATAAGATCATACTGGTATTTTAGCAAGATCACTCTCTTGGACATATAAAAAATGGGGTAGAATAGGAAAAGTTGAGTATTCCAGTACTGGAATACTGGGAGGTGATAGTTTTGTGATATATAGTGGAAGTGGAGATAGAGATTTTATGGATTTGAGAGATATTTAAGGAAACAGAAAGGTCAGGATTTGGTGATTGATTGATCATGGTGGATAGTGGATAGGGAGGAATTGAAATGACTCCCAAATGTCTGGCTTCAGTCACTGGTTGGATAATGGTGCCATTCAAAGAGCTAGGAACATAGGAATAGTAGGAGTTTGGGGATGATGAAGGAGATAATTAGGTCAGCTGGAATTGTGTTGCGTTTCAGGACCACTGGAGAGGTCCTGTAGACAGTGAGTGATAAGTCTTGAGCTCATTCGGAGTCATCACAATATCAATATCACAATCTCAATAAGGGACTGAAAGTGGCTGAGTATGGAGTTGACCATCTTCATCTTGGCTTGCTCTTGGCCCTTGAGTTTTTTTTTTTTTTTCCTTTTCAGGAGGACTATTTTAAAGCACAAAGAACTTAGGAATGTAAAGAGGCATCCTGGTTTCTAATTCCACCTCTGTTCCTTGTTAAATTTGTAATCTTACTGTCTTGTTGATTTTGGCCATTCTAACTGGTGTAAGGTGGTATCTCAATGTGGTTTTGATTTGAATCTCCCTGATGGCTAATGATGATGAACATTTTTTCATGTGTCTGTTAGCCATTTGTATGTCTTCTTTGGAGAAGTGTCTGTTCATGTCTTCTGCCCATTTTTTTATGTGATTATCAGTTTTTTGAGTGTTGAGTTTGAGGGTGGAGAAAGGGGAACCCTCTTACACTGTTGGTGGGAATGCAAGTTGGTGCAGCCACTTTGGAAAACAGTGTGGAGATTCCTTAAGAAATTAAAAATAGAGCTACCCTATGACCCTGCCATTGCACTACTGGGTATCTACCCCAAAGATACACATGTAGTGCAAAGAAGGGCCACATGTACCCCAATGTTCATAGCAGCAAAGGCCACAATCGCCAAACTGTGGAAAGAGCCAAGATGCCCTTCAACAGATGAATGGATCAAGAAGATATGGTCCATATATACAATGGGATATTATGCCTCCATCAGAAAGGATGAATACCCAACTTTTGTTTCAACATGGACTGGACTGGAAGAGATTATGCTGAGTGAAATAAGTCAAGCAGAGAG
>CM052901.1:12119587-12158808 GCA_028534135.1 Potos flavus
CATGAGGCAGGAATCTATCAAAATCCTGGAGGAGAACATAGGCAGTAACCTCTTCGACATCGGCCACAGCAACTTCTTTCAAGACATGTCTCCAAAGGCAAAGGAAACAGAAGCGAAAATGAACTTTTGGGACTTCATCAAGGTCATAAAGATTTACACCTATGTTTTCTTCTAAGAGTTATACTTTTAGCTCTTTCATTTAGGGTATTGATCTATTTTGTGTTGATTTTTGTATGTGGTGTGAGACAGGGGTCCAAATTTATGTTTTTGCATTGGGATATACAATTGTCCAAACACTGTTAGTTGAAGAGACTATTTTGAACCCCATTGATTGGTCTTGGCACCCCTGTTGAAAATCAGTTGGCCATAGACGTTTGAATTTACTTCTGGACTCCCAATTCTAGTCCATTGGTCCATGTATCTGTCCTTACACAGCATCACATTGTTTTGATCATGGTAGATTTGTCGTAAGTTTGAAACTATAAAGCATAAGTTCAACTTTGTTCTTTTTTCCAAAATTGTATTGGCCATTCATGGCCCCTGGCAATTGTATGTCAGTTTTAGTATTGGCTTTTTCATGTCTGCAAAAAAGGATGTTGAATTTCAATAGGGGCACATTGAATCTGTAGATTGATTTTGGTAGTGTTTGAATATTACCTTTTTTTTTATAAAGGTTTTGTTTATTCATCCTAGAGAGAGCGTGTGCACGAGAGCAGAGGGAGGGGCAGAGGGAGAGGGAGAATCCCAAGCGGACTCTGGGCTGAGCATGGAGCGAGACTCCACGTCCAATCCCAGGACCCCGAGATTACAAGTGGAGCCAATATCAAGAGCCAGACGCCCAACTGACTGAGCCACCCAGGTGCCCCTGAATATTATCTTAGCAATATTATGTTTTCTAATTCATAAACATGGCATTTATTTCCATTTATTTAAGTCCTCTTTCATTTGTTTCACCAATACCTTATAGGTTTCAGTGTATAAGACTTTCACCTCTTTGGTTAAATTTACATATAGGTATTTTATTCTTTTGGAGGCTATCATAAATGGAATTTTCTCAATTTACTTTTCAGATTGGGCATTGCTGGTATATAGAATTATAGCTGAATTTTGTGTGTTGATCTCATACCCTGCACTTTTGCTGAATTTCTTTTAATAGCATTAATATTGTGTGTGTGTCTGTCTGTGTATTCTTTAGGATTTTCCATGTAAAAGATACTGTCTACAAAGATGGGTTGATTTACTTTTACCTTCAGGTCTTTGAGGTTTTTTTCCCTCTTGTGATTTTCCAATGTGAAAATTAGGTCCACCTCATACTCAGATTAATTTAAAAGATAAATTATATTAGGATTGAAACCAGCACAGATCTTCATAATGTGTTCTTGCCCTCCATCTCCACTATTAACAGTAAAGCATTCTTCTTGAGGCATTAGTAAAAAAACAAACATTATCGAGGAAAGTGGTTTTTTACCCTTATGGTACTCTCTGAAGTCATTTATTTAAAAAATTTAAAAAATATTTATTTTAAACATTATTTTAAATAAAAACATTATTTAAATAAAAAATATTTATTTTAAACATTATTTAAAAAATAATGTTTAAAATACTCCTAATTCCCTAAAATAAAAGTGAAGCACAAAGTGGAGTCAAACAAAAGTTATCAGGTACTATGGTGGAGTCAGAAGAAAAAATATTTAAAAAAAATGATTTGAGTAGACATTTTTCCAAGAAGACATACAGGTGACCAACAAGTACATGAAAAGATGCTTAACATCACTAATCATGGGGGAAATGCAAGCCCAAACCCAATGAGATATCACCTCACTCCTGTTAGAGTGGCTAGAATCAAAAAGATAAGATGTAAGTGTTGGTGAGGATGTGGAGTAAAAGGGACTCTTGTACACTGTTGGTGAGAATATAAATTTGTGCAGCCCCTATGGAAAACAGACATGACCTAAGTATCCACTGGATGAAAAAATATGATGCGCACGCACACCCACACCCACACCCACACCCACACACACTGGAATATTACTCAACCATAGAAAAGAATAAAATCTTCCACTTCAAACAACATGGAAGGACCTGCAAATCTTAGAAGACAGATTTAGGACCCACCACAGCTGCCCAACAATGGGATTCGTGACCTTTTGTCCTCCTAGTCACTGTGAATATTTGAGCAGGGACTAAAAAACTCTGTCAAGGATGTCAAAGAGGGAATCCTACACAGAAAGGGAAGTTGGACTTGATAAACTTTAAAATAGTTTTCAACACTGAGATTCTATGGCTCAAATCTAGGAAGGTAAATAGACATATGGCAAAGCAATATGTTGGGTATTTAATTTCATAGCTATTCAGAGAGGGAGGAATCCATGTTATACTATTCCCTTTGAAGAACACTATGATGTGAACTGTAAATCAACCAGTGAAATTAGAAACGGTTACTTTGACTGTGATTAAAAAATAACTAGGGTATATATTTTCATATATATGTGTGTGTGTGTATAGATATATAAAAATATATATATTCATATATATATATGAAATTCTCAAATGTAGACTTTAGAAATGATTGCATCTCTGTAAATGTTAAGCAACTTCTTTGAGTTTCAATTTCCTCAATGATAAAATGAAACTGACCATATACCTAGCTCATAGGATTTCTATGGAAATTATATGAGATAGCATGTCACTTGTTCAGTTCTATGCCTGGCACATCAGGCTCTCAGTAATTCACCTATACGCTTATTATTGATGTACATATGTTAGAGCCTTGATTGGTGGTGAAAGACTCCATTTTATTTAACATATAAATATTCTTTCTCCAGGTTAAACTGCTCTTCATATGAAACTCACACACACCCACATTTCACCCACATTAATCTATACATTGGCACTTGATTGAAAGAGCTCCTTTGCTACCTGTGGCTACAACCAAAGTTGCAGTGTAGAAATTTTAAACTGTATTAAAGACCAGAAATCCAATTTTATAAATGCCCATATTGGCCCAGATAAGTCATCTTATTTATGTTTGGTTACACCTTGTGATGAGAATCATATATGTATTCTACAAAAATACTGATTGTTGGCTTTTTCTACAAGTTGGCCTATTCCTAGAGGTAATCTCTCACATTATATTCAGGTAAATTAAATATGAGATAATTCCACAAATAAGATAAACAGCAACTCCACCACATGGTTTGCAGTAAGTACAGGGTCCTGCCATAATTGTATATTCACTGTATTGGATCTTTTTTTGGTATTTTGATGAGCTAAGATTAAACTACTTTGCGTAGCAATTTTCTTTCAAGAAGATTTTTAATTCTATCAACTGTAAGAATGAGTGCTCTTAATTGGTTCTCTGGCTTTTATAGTTTTAATTCTATCATGATGATTCCCAAATCTCTGCTGTCAACATAGAATGCTCCCCTGATACCTTTTGGTCATTTCCATTTGGCTGGTCCACTGGCCCTACCAGCTTAACATGCCCCAAATATAATCTGTTATCTTCCCTAAAAATCTTATCCCTTCTCCCACATTTCCCATGTCATTTTTCTGGTCACTAGGATAAGATATTTGAAGTCACCCCAGAGTCATTCTCTCTCATCACCCCATGTAGTCAACCACTCAGACTTCTGGATTTTACTCCTACAAGTTTTTTCTATGGCCTTATCTCCATCTCTCCCAACTATTGCACTAGTTTAAGCTAACATTATCTTTCCTGGATTAACCTAACATTAGTCTAGTAATTTCCCTGTCTCTACTCTTACAGACTTGAATGCAATGCTCCATGTGTTTTCAGAATAACCCATCTGAAAGAAGTCTGATTGTATTACTCTTGTGCTAAAACCTTTTTTCAGAGTGCCTGGGTGGCTCAGTTGGGCTAAGCATTTGCCTTCAGCTCAGGTCCTGATCTCCAGGTCCTGGGATCAAGCCCCATGTTGGGCTCCCTGCTCAGCAGGGAGTCTGCTTCTCCCTCTTCCTCTGATCCTCCCACCCTTGCTTGTGCTCTCATGCATGCTCTCTCTCTTAAATGAATAAATAAAAAAATCTTAAAAATAAAATAAAAACTTTTCAATGGCTCACCATTGTTTTTACAACTAAGTGCAAGATGCCTGACTTGGCAAACGTAGTTTTTCATGATCTGACATCTGCCTACCTTTCCAGCCCTGTCTCTCATAATTCCCGAAGTGCACTTGACATTCCAACAACCCTGAAATATGTTTGATTCTCTATATGAAGAGTTGCCAGACATAGAAAATATAAATATAGGACACCCTGTTAAATTTGAATTTCAAATAAACAATGAATATATATTTTTTTAGTATATCTCATGTAACATGTTGTGTCTTACCTTTGCTTTAGTTCCTGCTATTGCGTCTCCCTGGAATGCAGTTGCCAATTTTAAGATTCAACTGAATTACTATCTCTTGTAGGGCATTCATCCTCCACAGTCTTTCACACCAATCCTGAATGAATTAGATGACTGCAGTCATCACATTCTATAATTGTTGGGTTTTGTGTCTTTTCCTATCAGTGAGATTCCTTGAGGGCAGGGACCATTTGTCTCTGTATTGCCATTGTCCAGCAGGGTGCCACATATGTAGTAGACACTTTGTAAATATTTGATGAATAAATAATTCTCCTGATATTAATATTTATATTTTTTATACCCAACATGAAGAATATTTTTACCACCACACAAAAGAAAATTAGAAGAAAACCCTTCTTAAAACAGAGCCCCAAACTCAAAGCTGATAGGACAGTGTTTTCCTCTAGAGATTAAAAAATTAAGATAAATTTAGTGGCAACAAGTTTTTTTCTTTATTTTTGAACATTATGAGACTGATTCTATTTCATGAATTTTTAACACCTTCTTTGACCTCAGAACGATATGTACTGTCTTATATTAACTGATTTTTCTCTTCTGCACCCACACATCTTTAAACTCATATATTTTCTGTACTTCAAAGACCTGGGGGCATGGGAAACTGATATAAATCCCAGCACACAACCTGAGAAGGAACTCGTACTAACAGTTTGGTAGGTACAAGTTTATTTGCCTATTGCCTACATTTTATTTCACTAAAAATAAGTTTTTTACTTAGCACTGGAAAAAGAGTGTGTTTGAATATCCGTTAAAAAGTGAGTCAGCTAAAAATTTGATATTCAACTCTATGCTCATGGAGAAGACAGGTAAACACATTAATCAATGAGTAAGCAAAGGTTAGTCATATGGAGAGTCTGAACACGGCAATGAAATTTCTGCTACCAGCCTCTCCTGTTTTCAAAGCACATTCTTTAGTGGTTCATTAAACCATGCAGTGATTCTTAAAAGGTATAATATTTTGTAGTCTTAGTCATAGAAATCACAGCAAATTTTGCTTTATGCTTTCCTAAAGGTATCTTGGGTCTGGCTGCTGAACAAATACCTGAAAATGGAAAGTCCTGGGTTTCATAGGTTGCTAAAAATATTTATAATAATGATGGAACTTGAGAGTTAGGGTATTAGTTTTCTAGGGCTGCTGAAACAAACTGCATAGCACAGAACGACAGAAATTTATTGTTGTATGGTTCTGGGGGTCAGAAGTCTGAAATCAAGATGTTGGTTCCTTCTGAGTGTTCTGAAGGGGAATCTGTTTCATGCTTATATTCTAGCTTCCGGTGACAGCTTCGATCTTTGGTGTTCCATGGGCTATGGGAGCATCATACCAATCTGTCTTCATCTTCATATGGCATTCTCCCTGTGTGTCTGTCTGTCTCTTCACATTGTTTCCCCTTTTTCTGTAAGGACTCCAATCCTATTGGGTTATGGCCTACCCCTAATGTCTTGATTGATCTAGAAAAACTCTTATTTCCAAATAAGGTCACATTCACAGGTACTGGGGTTTAGGACTTTGACGTGTTTCTTGGGGAACACAGTTTAACCCATAACAAGGAGGAATCTATCAACTTTGAAATTCTAGACAAAATTATGAGTTTTGTGCACAAACGAGAGAATTCTCTCTTGGCAAAAGTTTCCATTTCCCCTGCTTTCATCAGATTCTGAAAGGGCTCCATAACCCCAAACATTGAAAGTCACACTCTAAATGAAAGCAACATTGATGGGAATGGTGAAAAGGGTGTCCTTGACAAAGTTTTGGAGTGTTCTTTGAAAGCTGCTATGTGACTTCAGGATGACTGTTGTATATCCAATTCATGACTCAAGAGTAAGAGTCTCTCTTACGCTTACTGCCTGTGAAGAGCCAAGTAAGGGAAAGTGAAATCCCTACCAGATTCTTTTAAGTGAAGGGCATGGCTTCAAATGCTCTGCCTGTCTCCCATTCATGGCAAATAATTATTCTTATTTCCTTATATAGATATTCAAGAGACCATTCCAACTTCCTGCCTATATAATATGGATGTTGTCATACTTTGCTGTATTGAAAAAAATAACAGAAACCTTTAAAACTGCAGAATCTTTGCTGAATAGAATGTAATGTTATTTTATGAACCCAGCCCAACTTAGTTTTGCTTACTTTTTAAGTCACACATTTTGGCTGATGATTGTTCTACTTCCACAGTATTTGTAAGTTCCAAGAAATTTGTTGAAACAAATGTTTTGATTTAAAACAGCATGAAAACTTGTGAACATATATAGCAACCAAACTTCTAGGTATATGATTCAGAATAATTAGGCAGAGATTTATAAGATTCTGATTTCATACTAATTCTGTCTTGTGACAATTACGTTTTAGGTTCTGAGTACTTAAGTAGCACTTACTTATAGTTTGAAACTCATATGTTAGGGGCACCAGAGTGCTCAGTGGGTTAAGGCCTCTGCCTTCGGCTAGGATCGTGGTCTCGGCGTCCTGGGATCGAGCCCCGCATTGGGCTCTTTGCTCAGCGGGAGGCCTGCTTCCCGCCCCCTCTCTCTCTCTGCCTGCCTCTCTGCCTACTTGTGATCTGTCTCCCTCTGTCAAATAAATAAATAAAATCTTAAAAAAAAAAAGAAACTCATATGTTAAATGTAAATGTCTATTCTGCTAACAATGATTTTAGCCCGATTTGAGCAATTTAACTGGCTTAGCTGTAACAATGCTTAAACCAGTTATTCCTGTAGATAGTTCAAGTGTGTGCTAATTAGGTTTGCAGATGACACTAACTAGTGAATTTGCTAGTACATTTAAATTAGGATTTAAATTCAAAGTGACCTGACTACTTAGAGACATGGTTTTTCAGAAACAGAAATTTAAGTGTTGTACGTGCACAATATGGGATAGTTGGGTCAAAGGAGTAGCTGACTCCTAGGAGTAGCAAATTCACTAGTTAGTATGAGTTTCAGTTTTTTATGTCATCAGGACCCCTAGACATTTGGACATTAAATAATACATTTTTACTAACCCATGCTTCAAAAGAAAAACTGAAGGAAATTAGAAAATAGTTTGAACTGAATGAAAATCTAAATACATATCAGAATTTATGGCACTTCACTAAAGCAGTGCCAAGTGGGAAATTTATGTCATTAAATGCTTGTATTAGGAAAAAGGACTCAATTCGATAATATCAGCTTCCACCTTAAACTATAAAAAGAAAAAGTTAATTAAATCCAATGCAAACAGAAGGCTTATAACAATATATGTAAGAGCAGAAATCAATGAAATTGGAATTATAGAAATGATAAATAATATGAATGGAACAAAAACCATTTCTTTGGGGCACCTGGGTGGCTCAGTGGGTTGAGCCTCTGCCTTCGGCTCAGGTCATGATCTCAGGGTCCTGGGATCGAGCCCCACATCGGGCTCTCTGCTCGGCAGGGAGCCTGCTTCCCCCTCTCTCTCTGCCTGCCTCTGCCTACTTGTGATCTCGCTCTCTCTCTGTCAAGTAAATAAATAAAATCTTAAAAAAAAAACCAAAAACCGTTTCTTTGAAAAGATAAAAGAAACCGAAATGCCCCAAGAACTTTTTTCAAAAAGACTTACAAGCAATAGCTTTGGACATTGTCTTAGCTTAGACAGGTTAGGCTCCTGTAACAGAATCCCATAAACCGGGAGGCTTATCAACAACAGAATTTTATTTCTCATGGTTCTGAAGGCTAGAATTGTGAGATCGTAGTGCCCACATGGTCGGGTTCTGGGGAGAGCCCTCTTCCAGATTCTAGATTGCCAACTTCTTGGTATCCTAACATGGCAGAAAGAGAACTAGCTAGTTCTCGGGCCTCTTACGAGGATACAGTCCCATTCATAAGGGTTCCACCTTTATGAACTAAGTACGTCCCACAGGCCCTGCCTCCAAATACATGAAATTGGGGAAGACACAAATATTCAGCCTATTATAGACATAGCTTAAAGTATACAAAACTGTGCATATAGAGGAAAAGATTTACAGAAGTTTGCAGAAAGGGCAAAAATGACAGGACACCTACAATCATAAATGATGTAGTAGTAATTTGTAATGGTTGGGCTATAGTCATCAGATTATTTAGATCTACAGCAAATGCATATAAAAGCAACAAGGTAAGGTGGGAAAATAAGGAACAGTTTTAATTTTGTAGGGGGAAAATGCTAGCTCAATATTCCATGGTGTTGGTAAAAAAAATGGTATTGGCAGATACTGGTGCTTACTAATTCACTTGCATCTTTCTTTGGAGAAGGTGAACCTATATTCTAAAAGGGAAAAAATAGAAGTATTACAAGATGATTCCATTGCAAAGAAATAATGTGTATATATTTTATGACTTAAAATCTACAGAAACACCTTTGGATCCCAATCATTTGGTAAAATTCTGGGATTTTCAGTTTCAGAATAGTGCCATGGTTCAAAAAATAAAGAGAAAAGGCTTGCATGAGGAAAGAGGCTGTGTAGTTGATCTAAAATAAAAGAACAGGTGATTTAGGCACCCAAATAATGTGGAATGATATCGATGACCAGTAATGGCTTTCTTTGGGCAGTGTGTCAATGAAATCATTAAAATGGTGGAATTATTGAATGCAGAATGGGAGCTTGTGAGGTATAGCTAAAAACAAAGCATATAACATATATAGTAGAGAAGTATTATCCAAATTATGAATCAGCACTTTTTACATGGTACTTACATTGTGAAATATAATGGTGTGTTAAGAAACTGTGTTGATAGTTGTGTGCTAGTCTCTGAAAGACGAATAAACATTCTTATGAAAATGTCGTATCAATCAGGAAAATCAAAGTGCATTTCAGGCACAATTTGGAATTAATGCAGTAATGACTGAAGAACATATTTTTAAAATAGCATGATTTATTTATTATGAGTTTTGACAAGAGACATAAACAACACTCCTAGTAATGAATGTGATAATTCTAATTCCTTCTCCTAAAATTGCTTGTATACTGTGCTTCCTATAAATATTGGATCCAATCAAATAATGGAGAATATGATTTAGATGTAAATATTATTTCCCCTTTTAAAATATGTGAATACTTTTTCTGGAGAGAGGGCTTTATTTATTTATTTTTAAGATTTTATTTGAGAGAGAGACAGAGAGAGCACAAGAGCAGGGAGAGTGTGAGAGGGAGAAGCAGACTCCCTGTTGAGCAGGGATCCTGATGTGGGACTTGAATCTGGGACTCAGGGATTAACCGACTAAGCCACCCAGGCACCCTGGAGAGAGGGCTTTAAAAAGAAGGTAGATTCTAAAAAAAAAAAAAAAGGAAGGTAGATTCTTATCTGCGCAGCACTGTCTTTGAAAGTGTGAGGAAAGTGGCATAACTACACTGTATTTCTCAAATACATTGCTAATTGAATGGAATGCATTTCTTTTCTCTCTAGTCAAACAAGCAGTAGGCATGCCAGAGGTGGATAGAATCTGGCAAGAGGCTGATCAATATTGTAAACAAACCATCTAAAGAACGTGTATTCATTTTTAGTAGTCAAAATCACATTTTGAAATACTTATGTTTTATAATTATAAAGGTAATTCATGTGTTTCATAAATGCTGGTAATTTTTAAAACCATACATAAGAAAATGAAGGGATCACTTAGACTTCCGTTAGCAGAGGAAAACACCGTTGGTGCTTTGCTGTCTATCTTGTAAATTAGTATGTCTATGTTAACATAAATGTGTCCACAGCCTTTCAGTTCTGATTTTAATTTGAATAAGATTAAAATTTTGGGACATTTATCATGCCTAGATAATTTAGATTTCAAATTTGGATTATAGGACTTCTAACCACAATGAAGTAACAGGAACTGAGCTCCTACATGATATACCTAAAAATCCAGATGAAACATACAAAACAATTTTCAATTTATTGAACATCAGGTCACGAAGGATAGCGATCTCTAAGAAATGGAAAACGAATGAGGTCAGTTCTATGATACCCTGGTTTATTTGCCTGGGGAGGTAATGCATGCCACAGTGCACAGAGGGAGAAGCCTGGACAGTCTCCTTGAGTTGAGATGAAGCTGGGAGTCCAGGAAGGCTAAGGTAGCTAAAATTTCTAGGACAGAATACTAAGAGGAGATTGCTGCACAGAAAGAGAACTCTGGAACTCACATGGGGCTGGGAATAATTCCTGCTCCCATTAGAGTGGAAATCCTAATCGTTTGTGTGGCATTAGAGTAGTTGAAGGGTTCTGCCTTTGTAGTGAAACATGGCTGCCAAGTCAGGGAAGGCCCTCCATGTTATTTGGTGCTGAGAAACTACTAGGGAAAGGCACTAGCTAGGGCTTCTTTGCAGAAGAGAGTTTGAAGCAAGGCTAGGAAAGAAGGAAGAGATAAGGATTGGCATCAGCAGGAAAGAAGAGCCTGTGAAAAATCCTAACAGAATCCTAAGGTGGATAGTGGGTTACAGGAAAGGCAGCTGGTCCCATGCTGAAAATCGAGACTGGATGAGTGGGTAGGACAGCACACTAGACAGTGTGTGTCTAGGTCAGGGGTGGTGCAGTAAGGAGTTGGGAACAAGAAATAGGGTAGTAAGGTAGGCTGGAGATGCAGAAATTGGGGCTCACGAGTTGTTGACGATGCTGGAGAGCCAGGCAGCAAAACTGGGATTCAGTGCATTGGGCAGAATGGAGTCCGCACAGATTCATGCCTGCGAGGGGCGTGACAGTCCACGGCCCAGGAAGGGGCTTCTAGCACAGGGTTTTCCCCGCAGTGCTCAGAGGAAACCTAGAGTTCTGTGGTTGGGTGACAGGGCCTTTGTCCCCAAGGAAGAGGCAAGGGTAGTGAGTGGGCAGGACTCTGGGATTATAGTCCTCACTTTGGTCGGAATGCTCTGCCTTCCTCATGTTTATGGATTGGATTTCTTTTGAAGGCTTCAGTTGGAGTGTGATGTCCCACGTCTAAAATTTTGACAATCACTGTCCACCAATGAGGTATAAGATGCATTATGGAATCTCTGCCTCCCGTTACCAGGGAACCTCCAGCCCCTTGTTCTGTTTGTGATGAGAAACTAGTCACTGTGGAGCTTCCAGTGGCTTCAAACAGATACACTAAGTTAGAGGACTGAAGTTTCTGGTTCCGGTGGGTGTAAGCTCAGAGTTGGACAAAGGATGCCAAGAGTAAATGGTTTCCAAGAAGTCTATTTGCACAATCACCTTTGTAATTGAAATATTTAAATAAGCTTAACCACAGAAATAAGTGCTGTGCATTAATTAGTTAAAACAAGTGTTAGCTTATGCAACAGAGAAGTCCTGAAATTTGAATGGTTTTAGACAATGAAGGTTTATTTCTTATGCACATCAATTCCCTCGTGGGTTGGCAGGGACTTCCTGCTCAGGTAATTCGGGCATCTGGGCGGTTTCCATGTTGTCGCTCTCCATCTCAACACGGGGTCCCCATGTTTGCTGCTGACCAGCAGAGGAAGTATGGAAATGTCATACTGGCTCCTGCCGGACTACAAGCGGGCCACCCAGGAAGGAGAGACAGATGTGGATGAGCACTTGTGGTCTCTCCCAGAAGCCACCATCTAGTAGGTACTCAATAAAAAGCAGTTAGGAGATTTTGGCATGATAACTCCTTTCATTTCTTGGGGGAGTTCCTAAGAAAACCAAATTTGCCTTGAAATTCAGCAACTTTTTCAAGTGCCTACTATGTGACAGGTGTTCTCAAATACAGGATCACATCTAGTTTTCCTGACCCCGTCAGTGGCGGCAGGGAGTTCTGCCTTGCCCTTTCCAGTAAACTCTGTGATCTCGGTAGCCTGGGAATGTTCTCCATCCTTATAATGCATGATCAAAACCTTAACTTGTGAGTCTCTGCTTCCCTCTGCATGACTAAACATTCCCAAATACCTGCACAGGTGCCATTAGGCAGACTGCAAACTAGGATTTTCCTGTGGGCAAGATATATGTACAAGAAGTAGTGGAAGGATGGCTAACTTGTTTTTTGTTTTTTTTTAAACCAGAGCAACACGTCCATCAAAGAACCGTTGGTCACCTCCTAGGACTCCAGGGTTTTACATTCAGCGCCTGTAGCCATCTGCTTATGTGGTGGTTTCTGTGCTGTTGCCTCATCTACCACTTAGGAGAGGTGTTTTGGTTTTTGACCATCTAGGTGAGCTTGCTCATCTGCCGATGTGATCAGTGGCCCATTTCAAATAATACATCTTATTATTCCCTTATTACACTTTTAATAATTTTATTAGACTCTTACTGCACATGTTAGTGTGGTTTCAAAAACCCACTCTAACATCTGGGTTACATCCTGAGAACCAGTAGGTTATGTGCAAATCAGACTATACTCGCCAGCTCATTTGAAAAACAATTTGAGCGTTCGGGATGCCAAGAGGGGTGTTCCGGCGTCTAACCACCCTCCAAAGTGCACTTTTACTGCTAAAAGGCTGTTGCTAACAGGGTTCCAGAAAAAGGGAGGGACCACCAGGGGGACATCCTTCTGTAAAGAGCAGGACAGGGGGAAGATGGGTGACTGGGGCTGTTGCACTGGGAGCACAGGTCTTCAAAGGAAGAGGAAGTGATAAGCTGGTCAGCAGGCCAGATTCTCGAGTTGGACAGGAGGGCAGACAGAGAAAGACTAGGGCAAGGGTGTAGTCACGCAGGAAAGTGCTGGGACTGGACACACACATAGCAGCACTCTAGGAGTCAGCTCTCCAGGAGCTCTGGTGCTCAGGCAGGCAGACTCTAGGGAAATAAAGCCCAGATGGTCCCCAAATCCTGTTTGTCATTGCCCCCTTCCTTCTTTGGGCCTACTTTGGCCATAGGACCTGTCTTTTTGTTGCCTGAAAGACCTTATAGAGCATGGAGAAGAGAAATGAGCAGAGACAAAGGTCAGCCTCAGACTTGGAGGAGTGAGAACCAGCCCAGGCTCAGGCAAATTCGGACTAGGGATCTAGTCCCAGCCCTGTCATGTACTGGACATGTGATCTTGGGCAAACTGTCAAGTGCTGTGAGCCTTAGGTTCTTCATCTGTGAAGTGGGTTGATAAGCCCTATCTTATACAACTGCTAGAAAATATGTAATGAAAGTAAAGTGCCTGGCACGGTGCCTGGCATTTATTGGATTTTTTTTTTTTTTTTTTTTTTTTGACAGAGAGGAGAGAGATCACAAGTAGGCAGAGAAGCAGGCAGAGAGAGAGGGGGAAGCAGGCTCCCCGCTGAGCAGAGAGCCCTATGTGGGGCTCGATCCCAGGACCCTGACCTGAGCTGAAGGCAGAGGCCTTAACCCACTGAGCCACCCAGGCGCCCCATGGATCTTTAATAGCAGTAATTGCTAATATGATTTTGACCACAGACTCAACTCTATCACTCTCTCCTCCAGGACTCTCTCTCTCACTCTCTCTGTTTGTGTATGTGTTTTCCATGGCATCTCGGAGAATATGCATTACTCCAGGACACAAACCATGAAGTGAGCCAAAGATGCTGCTTTGTAAAGATACTCTACAAAATGTCCCTGTTCGTGGATGTATTATTTAATTTGGATATGGGGAAGTCTTCCCCAGGTGAATGTAACTGAAAGCTCCTAGAATTTGAGTCAAGGACTAATTCTATTCCTCCCTCCCAGCTTCTCTTCCATCCAAACCACTATTTTCACTCATTTCACCTCCACCAAAAGTTTAGCCCTTGCTTAGAGTTGGCCAAATCACACTCAAGATAATTAAAATGCCCTTTCAAAGGAGTGGGCTTTGTGTTTTCCAAAGTGCCAGCCCCTGGGCACCACCTCAAAGAAATATCCCCCTATTCTCTGGAAATCCTGTGAGAATGCATATAGAACACATGGTTTGTTCACAGAGTTCGGTGGCACCTTCCACACCTGCCACAGGTAGAGATTTCTCTCTGGTTTACCCATGATCTCAAAGGGACTGCTAAGAGCAGTTTTCCATTCTAGACTTTTCTCTTACCTGTAAAACACTCGTAAAAATAAATGAGCCAGTGAGCCAGGGCTTTCATTTATTAAGATTTAATTTCTCATGTATTCCTTAGCCAAACAAATCCAAGTACAGATCTTTAATTTTACTACCCAACAGACTAAATGTTATACAGGAAACCTAGGAGAAACATCTTTTACATTTCCCCATTTCTTTTTTTTTTTTTAAGATTTTATTTATTTATTTGACAGAGATCACAAGTAGACAGAGAGGCAGGCAGAGGGAGAGGGGGAAGCAGGCTCCCTGCTGAGCAGAGAGCCAGATGTGGGGGCTCGATCCCAGGACCCTGAGATCATGACCTGAGCCGAAGGCAGAGGTTTTAACCCACTGAGCCACCCAGGCGCCCCTCCCCCCTTTATTTCTTGATCCCATCTATTTTACTGAGATTTACTGGAAGAAGCTGGACTCTTCCATATTTCTAAGGAAATTCCGCTATCAGTGCTATGCTACCCTCTTCCAGATCAGAAAATAAAAATTTCCCAAAAGGTTTTCCAGAAGAGCAAAATTCTTATTCTTATATCTAATAAACAGCAATAAACATGTAACCAGTATCATTCATGAACCTAGACTCTGAAGCTAAAAAGCCTTTTAGAAAGCAGAATATTTGAAAAATACCAAAAAGGAAAAAAAGTAAAATCTGCATTTCAGTCCTCCACTATTTAGAGCCTTGATTGCCCTCTTCAAACACAGAGTGGAGGATCTTCTTCAGACTTTACTCAGGGCAGGAGGAGCTGCCAAATGGGACACTGGAACTTTCACTGACTGTGGCCCCAGTATCATCGGTGGCAGCAACTCTGGCCTGAGCTCGCTCTCTTTCATCTCTCAAAGCCTCCTCATACCAGGATGAGAAGGAAGCGGGGTCAGTGCCACTGACCTTGGCAAAAAACTGCAGGACTTTCATCTTGCTGGTTTCGATGTGGGCCCTGGGGCCCCACAGGAACTCGTAGCATGGAGGATCGCTGCTGGGCACCTGCCGGTACTCCAGATACTTTTCCTGCACAAAATCTTTGGTGATGAGCTTCCTGGGCTCCCCATAGATGAAATCCTTCCTCCCAGCACACACTCCGATCTTCTTCAGCACCTCCCAGATCTTCTTCTCAGGGGCACGATTGCCCTCCACAAAGATCACTCCCAGGATCAGGATCAGGAGGCCGGTCTTGGGCATGCCCAGGTCATCACTCAGCATCCCATCGTAGGTGAGATCTAGGGTTTTGACCAGCACGTAGGAGTGGCTGATGGGGTCCGCTTCCTTCACTTCAATACCAAAGACAATCTCCATGCACTCACAGGCTTTCTTGAAGATCACAGGGAAGTGGCCCTTGTGCTCTTTGATGACACTCTGCATTTCTGCCTCTGTGATAGGCTCCTTTGTTACATACTTGACACTCAGGAACTGCACCAATTCAGCCACCTTCTGGTTGATCACATCACCGAGCAAGGACTCAGGATCTGGTGGAGCCTGGGAGGTGCTCGGGCCCTGTTTCGGGCTGCTGGAGCCCTCCTCTGGTTTGCTTGATGGAGTGGCTTTGACGGTGGTGGAGGAGGAGCCGGCTTTCTGAGAACTCTTGCGAACACTTGGTTTTCCAGCAGCAGGCACCACCTCTGGGGTGCCCTGGATCAAAGCAGAGGGAGGGGAGGAGGCGGTTTCCTTCCCAGTTACAGGAACCTGTGCACCCACCGGGCCCTGAGCTTCCCTTTGGGCCTTAAGGCCGGCTTCAAGCTTGCGGCTATGACTCTTCTTACTGCGAGGCATGGCGAGTCGTGTTGGGGGCAGCGGGCAGGAGGTGGGGGATGGCAACCAACTGGCTGAGGGAGAGAGGAATAATGCGAGAAACTCAATTTTGTCAGCGGTGACAAAAAAGGCCCTTGTCTCCCAAAGACACCAGGTAAGGAAGTGAGGAGGGTAGAGGGGACATCTGTATCTGACAGCCCTGCCTGGGACCTCTCACAGCTGAGAGAAAGGACAAGCTTCTGTCGGGCCCTGTCCATCCTCTCAGCCTTACCTTAAGGTCCTCACCTTTATACCTGCCAGGGCCTGAAACTCCTCTCTATGATCACCAGATACTGGGTCCTTCAGACCCAGGCCCTCACCTCTCCGAGACCCCCGATGTGGAAATTGAAGGAAGTTCAGCCTGACTGTATCGCCCGGGGGTCCCTGGAGCTGACAGAAGGGATCAGGATAAACTTCTATGGAGGTTCCTCTAGGTTCTGCGGTGGGGCATACTCACAGTCCTTCCCAAGGACTTGGTATTTATTCCTGACAAGGCCCGCACCCTGTCTCCCTTCTGCGCACAGGGGAATGAGACCCTCAGGCCAAGGCAGCCGTCTCCCGGAACCACCCACAAAGAAGTACAGACAGTTGGGGGAGACGCCTCTGCCTAACTGCCCTGCCCGGGGCCCCCTCAAGGCTGACAACAGGGAAGGGTATCTGTGTGCTCCCTTTTGGCTGGAGGGAGATCCCCTTAGCCCTCCACGACGGTCTTCATCTTATGGCCCAGCTGAGCCTAGGACTCCTCCCTCTGACCGCTTGAGTTCACGCCCCTCAAAAAAACCCTCATTCCTTCAGACCCCCCAAGATGGAGGTCCGGATACGCCGCATCTGGGGCTCTGCGTGCAGCTTTTAAGGCAGACAATGGGCAAGGTAAGAATGAGCAGTGCCTGCGCCCCTCAGTCCTTATTCTGGGTCCTCTCACCTTAATGCCTCCCAGAGCCTGGGACACGTCCCTCTGATGACCCGAGTACCCTTCCGTCAGAGAAAGCCTCACGTCGCTCAGACTCGTAAGATGGACGTCCTGATACAACACATCCCGGGCCCTGCAAGGGGCCTTCCGGGCAGACGGGCAGACAACAAGGGGCGGGTGGGGGCTTGGGCACCCTCTCTGCGGTGAGGGCTCCCTTCAGTCCTTTCCCGGAATCCTCACCTTAGCGCCAGCCAAGACCTGGAACTCCTTCCTCTGGCAACCTGACTCGGCTTCCGTCAGGAAAAGCCTCGCGTCCCTCCGACCCCCCCAAGATCGACGTCCGGATAAAACACGTACGGCGCCCTGAGCAGAGCATTCTGGGCAGACGCTAGGGGCGGGGGGTAGGGGGGTGGGGGCAGGATGCTGGGGGTGGAGGAGTGGGAGGTGCAAACCCTCCGCGAGGTGAGAGTTCCCCTCCGTCCTTTCTCGGAGTCCTCACCTTCACGCCTGCCAGAGCCTAGGACACGTCCCTCCGAAGATCTGAGTCCACGCCCCAACGATGAAGCCTCACGTCCCTCAGACTCCTAAGGCGGAAGTTAGTATACCTCACTTCCGGGAACTCTGCGTGAGGCCTTCCAGGGATAACTTGGGGGTAGGGCGGGACTGAGGGCCCCTTCTATCTGGTGAGAGGTCCCCTCGCTCCTCCTAGTTCTTTACTTTGAAGCCTGGCAGGGCCTAAGACTCCTCCCTCTGCTGACAAGAGTCCAGCCCCCTAAGAGTAAACCTCACCTCCCTCAAATTCCCGAAGTCAGGACACGACACATCCCTGTACCAGGGCTGATAGTAGAGTGGGGTGGCTTCCAATCTACGCGGGATAGGAGAGCTCCTGATTCCTATCTTGACTCCTTGCACTGCCTGAGCGCCCTCTCTCTGTTGAGCTGAGACCTCACCCGTCAGGTCAAGGCCCTTATCTCACCAAGGTGCTAGTGAGGCTGGGTCTTAGCATGACAGGCCTGTGTGGGTCTGTAGGAGCTGACAGTAAGGGCAGGGTAGGTTTCTTTGTGGCTCCCTATATATTGTGGGTTGGGGGTTTACACTCAGTCTTCCGCAAGTACTTATACTTCTTCCCCATACGGCCTGGACCCTCTGCCTTCACAAGGTCATCTCCCTGAGATGCCCACCACACAAATGCAGGTGATAGTTGGGTGGTAGTTGATACCTGTTCCTGGGGCCTCCCAGGGCTGAAAGCAGGTGTGCGTTCCTGTGGGCCCTCTCTGTTTGGGGTGGGTGGCTAATTCAGCCCTCCATAAGTGTCCTCACTCTATCTCAGGACTCTGAAATCATGACCAGAGCCGAAGGCAGACTCTTAACTATCTGAACCACCCAGGGGCCCTGAGCCCATCCACTTTAAACCAAGAGCGGAGCACAGCAGCCTAAGTTTGTCATCTTGGCACATTCAGGTAAGGCAGTAAATCTGTAAATACTTTAAGGACAATTGACATATTTCTAATATTCTGAATCCATCAGAAACATTTTATAGTTGTCTTCATAAAGGTCTTGAACATTTTCGTGAGGCTGTTTCTTAGGTAATCTTTGGATTTTCATGCTGTGGTGAATGTGATATTTAAAAAATTCATAATGCATTTATTATCCTACACTTTTTGCATTTTCCTAGAGACAAATCAATTAAAGGTTGCAGTGTCAAATGAGAGAAAGGGTAATGTTTTTTATAAAATTTAATGTTTCCAGTTTTATTGAACTGTACTTGACAAATAAAAATTGTATGTATTTAAGGTATACAGTGCGATGCTTAGATATATATTGTGAAATGATTATGACAATCGAGCTAATTAACATATCCATCACCTCATACAGTTACCGTTTTGTGTGTGTGTGGTGAGAACACTTAAGGTCAACTCTCTTAGCAAATTTTAAGTGTATAGTAGAGTGTGGTCAACTGTAGTCACCATGCTGTATATTAGATCTCCAGAACTTATTCATCCCCTATAACTGAACCTTTATACCCTTTTACCGCAATCTCTCCATTTCTCGCACACCTCAACTTCTGGCAACCACCATCTCAGTTTGCTTTTATGAATTTGACTTTGTTTAATTCCACATATAATTGAGATCATGCAGTAGTTGTCCCTTTCTGTCTTATTACACTTAGATTAATGGCCTCCAGGTTCTTCAGTATTGTCACAAATAGCAAGATTTCCTTTTTTTAAAAAAGCTGAATAATATTGCAGTGACACAATGGAATATAATATTGATTAATTAATGATCTGTAATATATTAATATATATCACATTTCCATACATATGTATCTCGTTTTCTTTTCTTTTTTTTAAAAAGATTTTATTTATTTATTTGATAGAGAGATAGAGAGCACAAGTAGGCAGAGCAGCAGGCAGAGGGAGAGGAAGAAGCAGACTCCCCGCCGAGCAGGGAGCCCGATGCGGGGCTTGATGCGGGGCTCGATCCCAGGACCCTGGGATCATGACCTGAACTGAAGGCAGCCGCTTAACTGACTGAGCCACCCAGGCACCCCTCACATTTTCTTTATCCATCTGTCCATTAACTGACACTAGATTATTTCCTTATCTTGACTCTTGCAAGTAATGCTGCAATGAACATGGAGCACACATAGCCCTTTCAGATACTGATTCCATTTTCCTTTGGATACGTACCCAGAAGAGGGATTGCTGGATCACATGGGAGTCCTATTTTTAATTTGTTGAAAAACTTTCATGCTGTCTTCCATAATGGTTGTACCAATTTACATTCCCACTGACAGTGTATAAGAATACCCTTTTCCCCACATCCTTGCCAACCTTTGTTATCTCTTCTCTTTTTTGGTAATAGCCATCCTCACAGGTGAAAGGTGATATCCCATTGTGGTTTTGATTTGCATTTCCCTGATGATTAGTGATGCGGAGCACCTTTTCATATACCTATTGGCCATTTGTATATCTTCTTTGGAGAAATATCTATTTTGGTCCTTAGCCCATATTTTTAAATTCAGGTTGTTTTTTTTGCTATTGAGTTGTTCGTGTTACTTATATATTTTGGATATTAACCCTAATCAGATAGATAATTTGCAAATATTTTCTTCCATTCAGTAGGCTGCCTTTTCAGTTGATTGTTTCCTTTGCCTGTACAGAAGCTCTTCAGCTTGATGCAATCCCATTTTTCTATTTTTACTTTTGTTGTCTGTGCTTTGGGTGTCATAACCAAAAAATCATTGCTAAGACCAATGTCTATTTTTTTTTGAGTAGTTTTAAAGTTTCAGGTCTTACATTTAAGTCTTTAATCCATTTGGAGTTGATTTTTGTGTGTTGCGTGAGATAGAGGTCCAATTTCAGTCTTCTGTATGTGTATATCTTGTTTTCTCAATCATTTATTGAAGAGACTATCCTTTCCCCATTGTGTAGTCTTGGAACTCTTGTCCAAGATCACTTGACTGTAGATGTGTAGACTTAGGTCTGATCTCTTTATTCTGTTTCATTGGTCTGTATATTTTTTTACTATACTGTTTGATTACTGTAGATTTCTAATGTATTTTGAAATCAAGAAGTATAATGCCTCTAGCTTTGTTCTTTTTGCTTATGTTTGCTTTGGCTATTCAGGGTCTTTGTGGTTCCATATAAAATTTTAAGACTTTTTTTTCTATTTCTGTAAAGAATACCTGTGGAATTTTGATAGGGATTGTATTGACTCTGTAGACCACATTGGGTGGTTGTTTATTTTTTAACAATATCAATTCTTACACTCCATGAACATAGAAGTCTTTCCATTTATCTCTGTGTTCTTTAATTTCCTTCATCGATGTTTTATAATTTTCAGTGTATAAATCTTTTACCTCTTTGGTTACATTATTCTTACATACTTTAATCTTTTTGTTGCTATTGTGAATTGGATTGATTTCTTAATTTCCATTTTTAATTGTTCATTGTTTGTGCATAGAAACACCACTGATTTTTGTGTTGGTTTTTGTATCCTGAAACTTTACTGAATTTCTTTATTATTACTACTAGTTTTTTGCCGTTGTTGAGAATTTTCTATTTATATGATCATGATATAATCCATTTAGCATTTCTTCTAAGGCAGGTCTAGTGGTGCTAAACTCCCTTAGCTTTTGTTTGAGAAAGTCTTCACTGCTTCATTTCTGAAGGATGGCTTTGCCAAGTATAGTATTTATCTTCATGTATTTCATTATTATCCTTTTAATGTCCATAGGATGAGTAGTGATGATCCCTATTGCATTTCTGATATTGGTAATTCTGTCTTCTTTTTTCTTGGTAAGCCTGACTAGGGGTTTATCAATTTTATTGATCTTTCCAAAAAACTAGCCTTGGGTTTCATTGATTTTCTTTATTTTTTTCCTGTTTTCAATTTCATTGATTTTTGCTCTATTTTTTCTCTGCTTTCTCTAAACTTTGTTAAGCTGTACTTTTATGGTCACGTAGGTCAAAATATATATATATATTAAATCTCTGAGCTTTTTTCTTTGACCTATGAATTATTTAGAAGTGTGTTATTTAATTTCCAAATATATGGGGGGTACTCGACCTACTTGCTGTTGCTTTTGTTTAATTGCATTGCAGCTTATAAACGTACTTTGTACGATTTCTGTTCTTCTGAATTTGTTAAGGTGTGTTTAATGGCTCTGAATTTTTTTCTATCTTGATAAATATTTTATGTCACTTGAGAATAATATACATTCTGTTGTTTTTGGATGGAGTATTTTATAAATGTCAAGTAGATGAAGTTGATTGATAGTACTGTTCAGGTCACCCGTATCCCTACTGATTTTCTGCCTGTTTGATCTATCAACTACTGACAGAGTAGTATTGAAGTCTGCAAATAGAATAGTGGATTTGTCTATTTCTTCTTTCATCTCTATCAGATTTTGTTTCACATATTCTGACACTTTGTTTTTAGTCACATATGCATTTAATATCTTCTTGGATAATTGACTCCTTTTTCAGTATGTGATGCCCTTCTGTATCCCTGATGATCTCCCTTGCTCTAAAATCTGCTTCTATGAAATTAATATAGTTATAATAGCTTTCCTTTGATTATTGTTAGTATGGTATAATTCTTTCCATCCCTTTACTTTTGGCCTATCTGAATCTTTGTATTTAATATCAATTTCTTATAGAAAAAATATGATTGGATATTTTTTCTATCACTTTGGCTATCTGTGTCTTTTAACTAGGGTATATAAGGCATTCACATTTAAAATGTTGATATTGTTGGATTAATATTTATCACATTTGTAACTGTTTTCTATTTGTTTCATTTATTTTACATTTCCTTTTTTCCCCACATTCTTTGATTTTGAGTACTTAATATGAGTCCATTTTATCTCTTCTCTTGTCACTTAGTATATCAAAGATACCTTTTTACAGACTTATTGAGATATAATTGACATATAACATTGTGTAAGTTTAAGTTTAAGGTATGCAACATAGTAATTTGATATACATATGTATTGCAAAATGATTACCCCAGTAAGGTTAGTTTAACATGTCCAGTACTCTTATAGTTACAATTTTGTGTGTGTGTGTGTGTGTGTGTGGTAAGAACTTTTAAAATCTATTCTTTTAGCCACCTTCAAGTATGCAACACAGTATTATAAGCTGTAATCATCATGCCATATATTATATCCCTAGAACTTACTCATCTTATAACGGGAAGTTTGTACCCTTTGTGTACCTTCACCCATTTCCACCCACCCCCCACCTCCACCCTGGAAACCACCAATCTGTCCTCTGTTTCTGTTAGTTTGGTTTTTTGGAATCTACATGTAAGTGAGATCTTACAGTATTTGTCTTTCTCTGTCTGACTTATCAAATATATGTCTTTATTTTTTTAATTAAAAATATTTTTTATTTTCTTTATTTAGTGAGCTCTCCTGGTATATGAAAAACATGATTTAAAAAATTCAATTAACATTTATTATTTTGGTGAAATATGCCATCGATTTTTTTAAAAATAATTTGCACAAAAGCAATCTTGATGTGAAGCAACGGCATATTTCACCAAAATATATGCCTTTAAAAGTTTTTAACAATTTCCCTAGTTTACCATTACATTTGTAATTCATAAAAGTCTACCTTGAAATAACACTTAACTGCTTCACATGTACTGAATATATTTTATTAGTGTTCCCAATTCCTTCCTGTTATTCATTTTTCTTACGCATATACTATAATCATCAAATACATTGTTACTAGGCAGTTATCAGATCAATTAAGAATAAGAAAAATAAATCATTCTATTTCTTCATTTATTTCTTCTCTAATGCTCTATCTACCTTTCTTTATGTAGATTGAAGGTTTCGACCTATGGTTTTTTTCCCTTCCGCCTGAAGAACTTCTTTTTAACGTATCTTTCAAGGTGCATGTATAGGGAATGAATACCCTCAGTTGTTGTTTGTCTGAGGAATTCTTTATTTTCCCTTTCATTTTTGAAGAACACTTGCTGGATATGGAATTCTAGGTTGGTGAATTTTTTTTCTTTCAATACTTTAAATGTTTCACTTCACACCATTTTTCTGCATATTTTCTGTAACTTTATTGTCCACTGTAATTCTTACATCTATGTATTAGTTTCCTAGGGTTACCATAACAAATTACCATGGACTGGGTACCTTAAAACAGAAATATATTCTTTTTTATTATTTATTTATTTATTTTAAAGGACTTTATTTATTTATTTGTCAGCAAGAGAGAGTGAGAGCACAATCAGGGGGAGCAGCAGGCAGAGGGAGTGGCAGGCAAAGGGAGAAGCAGGCTCCCTGCTGAGCAAGGGGCCTGATGCGGGACTTGATCCCAGGACCCCGGAATCATGACCTGAGCCGGAGGTAGACACTTAACCAATTGAGCCACCCAGGCATCCTTGTATTCTCTTTTTTAGATTTACTTATTTATTGGGGGGGAGGGGCGGAGGGAAAGGGAGAGAGAGTCTTAAGCAAACTCTGCACTGAGTGTTTAGGGCTCAGTCTCACAATCCTGAGATCACGACCTCAACTGAAACCAAGAGTCAGATGCTTAACCAACTTCGCCATCCAGATGCCCCCAGAAATGTATTCTTCCACAGTTCTAGAGGCCTGAAGTCTGAAATCAAGGCGTTGGCAGGACTGCACTTCTTCCCAAGACTTTTTCCCGAGACTCCTTGCTTTTTCCATCTTCCGGTGGGTCTAGGCATTCCTTGACTTGGGGCTGCATAATTCAAATATCTGCCCCTATCTTCTCATGACCTTCTCCCCTGTGTCTCTCCTTTGTGTATTCTGTATATTTTCCTGTTCTTATAAGGACATTTGTCATTGGATTTAGCGCCCATCCAGATAACCCAGGATGATCTTATTGTGGTATTCTTTAATTAATTGCATTTGCAAATAACTTTTCTTTTTTAAGATTTTGTTTATTTATTTGAGAGAGAGAAAAAGAGTGCACATGTGCACATGAACTGAGGAGGGGAGCAGAGGAAGAGGGAGAGGAAGAAGCAGATTTCCCGCTGAGTGTGGAGCCTGATGCCAGGCTCGATCTCCCAACCTGGAGATCATGACCTGAGCTGAAACCAAGAGTTGGATGCTTAACCACCCAGGAGCCCCAAGATTTCGTTCTTTTTGATGGCTGAGTAAAATTCCATTGTATATATAAACACCCCCTCTTCTTTATCCATTTATCAGTTGATAGACATTTGGGCTCTTTCCATAGTTTGACTATTGTTGATAATGCTGCTATAAGCATCAGGGTTCGTGTATACCTTCAAATCTATATTTTTGTGTCCTTTGGGTAGGTACCCAGTAGTACAATTGCTGAATTGTAGGGTACTTCTATTTTTAACTTTTTGAGGGACCTCCATACTGGGACTGCACCAGTTTGTATTCCCACCAACAGTGTATGAGGGTTCCCCCTTATCCCAATTCTCATCAACATCTGTTGTTTGCTCTGTTGTTAATTTTAGCCATTCTCACAGGTGTGAGGTGGTATCTCATCGTGGTTTTGATTTGTATTTCCCTGATGATGAGTGAGGTTGATCATCTTTTCATATGCCTGTTAGCCATCTCTATGTCTTTTTTGGAAAAATGTATATTCATGTCTTCTGTCGGTTTCTTAACTGGATTATTTGTTTCTTGGGTGTTGAGTTTGATAAGTTCTTTATAGATTTTGGATACTAACCCTTTATCAGATATGTTGTTTGCAAATATCTTCTCCCATTCCGTAGGCTGCCTTTTAGTTTTGATTGTATCCTTCACTGTGCAGAAGCTTTTTATCTTGATGAAGTCCCAATAGTTCATTTTTGCTTTTCTTTCCCTTGCTTCTGGCGACATGTTAGTAAGAAGTTGCTATGGCTGAGGTCAAAGAGGTTGCTGCTTATGTTCTCCTCTAGAATTTTGATAGTTTCCTGTCTCACACTTAGGTCTTTCATCCATTTTGAATTTATTTTTGTGCATGGTGTAAGAAAGTGGTCTGTTTCATTCTTCTGCATGTTGCTGTCCAGTTTTCCCAGTACCATTAGATAGTAGTTTCTCGAATGCAAATACTCAGAACAACTTTCAGCATGTGAATATCTCTCTCCATCTATGCTGCTAAAGACCTAAGTCTGGGTAATACACTTTCTGAGATGAACATAACCCCTCAGGTTTAAAACAGTACTAGGCTACTCAGTAGGACAAGTTTATTCACTTTTTAAAATTCTTTTAACTTTTATTTTTTTTAATTTATTTTTTTCATTATGTTCAATTAGCGAACATATAGTAGGGCAAGTTTAATTCACTAAAGTCTTGACAGAAATGATTGCCTTGAAGCCTTGAAGGAAGTTCTTTCAGGCTGGAAATAGAAATCTGAGAAGTGCTACATGGACGTTGGGAAAATGAGGAGGGATGGAAAAGTTACCTACAAGTAGCCAAGAAGTGAGTGGTCTTCAAGGCACATAAGGGAAATTTGTAGGAAAGAAGTGAGATGATTCACATATCTACCGAGACTTAAATATTAAATGTCACATTACCTTGGAGGGATCTTAGGTAAGACATCCAAAGTAGTAGGTCATGCTTGCTAAAAGGTGGGAGAGAACCAGCATGAACCACTGAATGGGATGGTTGTGGTGAAAGGCTTGGAGGAAGCATCCTCTCTCTGCCATATGGGCAGTCAGAATTGAACATGAGATGAGGAAAGATGGAAGGTAATTTGGGCAAGGCTCTTTAGAGTTGTTTAAAAATGCTCTCTTTCTCCAGTTAGAGAATTTTCTTTCAGGATCCCCTTACACTGCACCCCCCACTCCCCAAGGTATCAGGAGTGGTGCTTTTTAATGTCCAAGCCGCCCAAGAGTTACCATTGCTGGGGAAATTCCTTGGTGACCAAACAAAGCCTAAGGGTATGGTTCTTCACTGTCCTGGGAAGGGATATATAGGGAAATGACAAAAATTATTTAGACATTCATAGAACTAAAACCTTTGTCATGTGGCTCTGGTAAAATACATAATCAGTTTTGCATGCACCTGAAAAGGTAGAACTAAAATGTTAATGAATCATCATTGCACAGTTTTCATGTTTAAAAACTAAACATCCTATCTTATTGAATTTGGGAAATCTTTAGAATTTCTTCAAATAATTTAAGACAAATAGTTTAGCATATATATATATATATATATATATATATATATATGAAGCTGAGAAATATGCTTAACAGTGGGAACCATGTTAAATAAAGCTTAGCAGAAGTATATCTCTTTTACCATAAAACAATGCACTCACCTTGTAATATTTTTAGACAGTTGAGACATGCTTAAAATAGATAATAAAAACCACATGCATTTCTTTTCCATTTATACCCCCAGAATATACCACCGTGAACAATTTCTATATATTCTTCCAGAGGAGTTTTATATGGATACTAACATTTATATGAAGAATTTTAAATTACAATAAAATTCTTCTTGGACTTACTGTTCTGCATCTTGCTCTTACACTTAACATTAGATCTCGGACATTTTTCCATGTTACTATATATTTGTCTATCTCTTTATTTTCATTGAGTAATACAGCCTTTGGGAATTTTCCAGTTTCTTATATTACAAATAATATGGTAATAAATATTCTTCTGTCTTAATGTATTTACGTGACAGTTTTTGTAGGATAAATTCCCATAAGTGGAATTGCTTGATCGAAAATGTATGCACATTTTATAATTTGTTAGTTACTGTCACATTTTCCTGCAAAATTGTGCCAATTTATACTCTCAGTGTTCAAAAACACTTGTTTCTCTTACATTCTTGCCAACACATTTTAATCTTTGCCAATATGACTGGAGAAATGATATCTGAGAGTTTTAATATACTTTTACAATTATTAGTAAAGATGATTTTATATGCATATTGGACAGTTTTATTTCTTATTTTGTGCATTCCTTTTTGTCTGCTTGCTTGTTTTCTATTAGGGTTGTCTCTTTCTTTTCTTTATGGATCTGTAGTTAATATAACAGCAACAATGATAGGTAACATTGTTACCTATCTTGGTAACAATGTTGGAATTTATCCTACAAAAACTGTCACGTAAATACACTAAGACAGAAGAATATTTATTACCATATTATTTGTAATATAAGAAACTGGAAAATTCCCAAAGGCTGTATTACTCAGTCAATGAAAATAAAGAGACAGACAAATATATAGTAACATGGGAAAATGTCCAAGATCTAATGTTAAGTGTAAGAGCAAGATGCAGAACAGTAAGTCCAGCACCTGTGTGCCAGAAATACACGAAATACTTTATATTTACTATTTTATTTATTCTCCACAAAAACCCAAAAGGGAAAAGAATACATTAGCTCTACCTGACAACAAAACTGAAGTACAGAAGGGTGAAGTAACTTACCCAAGGTCATATAGTAAATAGTTGCATTGGAATTTGAACCCTTGGAGTTTGTATCCATACCTTACTCTCCTAATTGGAATTACATTGAATTTATACATTAATTAGGCAAGAATTGATAGCTTGACTCTATTGAAACTTCCCCTGACCACTGTTCTCCACTTATTTAGATTTTTAAAATACCTTTCAATTAAAATTTTATAATTTTGTGTATGATGGTCTTACACATCTTTCATTGGATTTATTTCTAGATACCTAGTATTTTTGTGACTCATATAAATAATAATAAACTTTTCCTTTTTTTTAAAAGATCTTATTTTGGGGGCGCCTGGGTGGCTCAGTGGGTTAAGCCTCTGCCTTCGGCTCAGGTCATGGTCTCAGGGTCCCGGGATCGAGCCCCGCATCGGGCTCTCTGCTCAGCGGGGAGCCTGTTTCCCCCTCTCTCTCTGCCTGCCTCTCTGCCTACTTGTGATCTCTCTCTCTCTGTCAAATAAATAAATAAAATCTTAAAAAAAAAAAGATCTTATTTTTGAAGTAATCTCTACACCCAATGTGGGGCTTGAATTCACAACCCTGAGATTAAGAGTTGCACGCTCTGCTGACTGAGCCAGTCAGGTACCCTGATAGTAAAATATTAAAAATTTTCAATTGTAGTTTCTAACTCTTTATCGCTAGTATGTAGAAATTAAACTGATTTTTGTATGCTTATATCACTTTCAACAAGGTAAATAAATCCACTCCTTAGTTCCAAAAAATTTATCTGTTTGTTCTCTTTTATTTGTAAAATAAAATGTATTTATTTATTTTTATTTTATTTTTATCTGTTTTCTCTTTTATTTATTTATTTTAATTTTTAATTTTTTTAATTTTATTTTATTTTTTCAGTGTTCCAAGATTCATTGTTTATGCACCACACACAGTGCTCCATGCAATTCGTGCCCTCCTTAATACCCAGCACCAGGCCCACCCATCCCCCTACCCCCCTCCCCTCCAAAACCCTCAGTTTGTTTCTCAGAGCCCACAGTCTGTCATGCTTCATCTCCCCCTCCGATTTCCTCCAATTCACTTTTCCTTTCCTTCCCCTAATGTCATCCATGTTTTTCCTTATGCTCCACAAATAGGTGAAACCATATGATAATTGACTCTCTCTGCTTGACTTATTTCACTCAGCATAATCTGTTCTCTTGGTTTTCTATGTAGATAAACTTATCTGCGATTAATATCAGTCCTGTTTTCTTCCTTTCCAAACCCAACACCTTTTGTTTCGTTTTCTTGTCTTACAGTGCTAGGAATTCTACTACAGTGTTAAATAGATATGATTCTAGTCCATTTTTTAATAGCTAGACTCTTATAGATTCTCAATGACCATAACCATATTAAAGGTATTGTGAAGCTGCTCAGTTAATCAGTATGCTACCAGTTATATATACTGTGTGTCAGGTACTATTCTGCGTGCTTTCTATTATGTTAGCGCATTAAATCCACCTAAAATGCTGTGAGGCAGGGACAAATGTTATCTTTATTCTGTAGTTGATGAATCTAAAGAACCCGGAGAATGTTATTTGTTCCATGTCACATGACTAGTAAGGGACAGTGTCCACATGGTGTGGTTCTAAAGTCCATCCTTTTAACTACTCTGCCAAACAGAATTAAATTATATTATAATGCACTTACTTTTTTAAAAAAGATTTCACTGAAAAAATTAAATTAAATTTAAAAAAAACAAAAAAAGAGAAAAGATTTCATACCTTAGTAATCTCTACACCCAACTATCAAGAGTTGCATGATTTACCAACTGAGCCAGCCAGGCGCCCCTTCTAATGCATTTACTTTAAGTAGTAGATGGAACTGTAATGTCACTTGCCTAGTTTGAAACAACAGTTAATATAGATTACATTTATCTTGAAGTCGTGGGAAAATGCAAGTCATCTTAAGTCATATGTGTATGAAAATATAAGAAGAGGTCTCCTCTTGCCAGTTAATGTCTTAATCTTCCTTTGCCTATATGATCACATGCAGACCATGTGAGCTGGATTCTCCAATAAAGTGAGTAATTAAATACCAAATGGCCATCTAAAGTAGAACAGTGATAAAACATAGTGAGTAGATTGCCTAGGTGTATGTAATAGTGAATAGTGTATTTTTCCCTAAAGAGTTTATAACCAGGACTTCTACATACAAAATCTGGTTAGTTTAAGAACGTTCACTGGTGTTTCCAAAATTGGTATGATATCACTGGCAGATCTTTTTGTTCATGTGTAATTATACTTGGGTAGTATTTATATGGTGGAGAGGAACATTTTCCTATCCAGAGCCAGTCAGAAGCAAAATGCCAGTGCCACTCGTAGGGACGGAGTCCGTTTTGGGGCCTCTGTAATGGAACAATAGGTTGACGACTAACAATGTAAACCTGCTTATAGGAGCTCTGAGCCACTTATTCATATGATCCGCTTTTTTATAACTTATGAGTAACAATGGGTGGGTGAAAGTCATGCAGGTTTTGTTTTGATTGTACTTCTCTGTAAACACAAATCAGACTTTTATATAGGTGACATTTTTATATAGGAATGTATAGCACTTCTCAAATTAATCTGGTGCTAGTATCATGAGAGATGGCAATGTGTGGTCTGTGGAAAAGGAATTTCATAATCAAATTATTTTAGCCTCTTTACCCTATCCAACAGCTTAATCATACTTCTGCTCTGTATAAGATTATTCTTTAAATGAATACTTATAGCTGTCCAATATCCAATTTCAGATATCTCTTTTCTTCTTTTTCATCAAAACCATGTGTAATGAATACACCTTAAGAAAAATGAATGTGTTCTTTGTATTTTAATATGATATTTTTGGTCCTCGCTGTCCTTGGAGAAATGGCAAACATGTAAACCAGCAGTAACAAAACTGTATCATAAGCGGTAGACTAAAGCAGATAATGATACAAATATATATGTAGTAGAAAAGGGAAACCTAAGTCTTCTGGGGAATTTGGGAAGGCTTCATAAAGGTGGTGGCCCTTAGGTTGAGAATAAAAAGATGCATAGGAGTTTTCTAGGCAGACAAGGGTCCTTAAGTGCGGGTTTTTTTTTTTAAAGATTTTATTTATTTATTTATTTATTTGAGAGGGTCAGGGGAAGGCACACCTGGGTCAGGGGAGGGCAGAGGGAGAGGAAGGGAGAGAATCTCAAGCAGACTCTGTGCCAAGTGTGGAGCCCGATGTGGGGCTCAATCTTACCACCCTGAGATCATGACCTGAGCCAACATCAAGAGTTGGATGCTCAACTGACTGAGGTACCCAGGTGCCCCAAGTGCAGGTTATTTTTTAAGTCAAGGGTATAGTTACTCTCACCTCTTAGTGCTCAGCATTAAATCATTCTTCAACTACTGACTTCTTTCTTGGCCCGTTCCACAGTACTTTAGGCATCTTTATTCCATAGTAAATAAATCCCCCTATATCCAGAACTTCTACATAGAGTACTTTGCTTTCAAGACATGAAGAAATATAACCATAGCTAACTGTCTTCCAACACTTGTCATCTGAACTGTAGACTGATACATATTCATCTGAATAGTGGATATCTCTACTTGGGTATCTTAAAAAAAAACTTCAAATTAAACATGTTCAAAATTGAATTCTTTTTCTCCCAAACATCTGCATAACCTTTTCTGGTATGTTCACTTCTTGCCCAATGACTGAAGACTATGGGTCACATATAGAATCCTACAGAAGCAAAGAAGAGGGAGGACCGTAACTCTCCCTTTGGTGTCTTGAGGGTGGGCATCAGGGAAAGCTTTACAAAGGACATGACACTGAGAAGAACCCTAACAGATAAAAAAGAAAGTGAAGGAAGTGAAGGGTGTTGAAAGAAGATAGAACAGTGTACCCAAAATACGTGCATTTAGGAAACTATGGCGTGTTGAAGACTTGCATGGCTAGACAAGGTGGGACAGAATCAGAGGAAGGAGGAAGGCAGGCAGCTGCACACGGTGTCAGTCTCTTACAGGCACTGAACCACTGAAGTGTTAAATAGTAAATGACACCAGTTAATTCAAGCTTCTGTCTACAATTCATTATATAGAAATCAGACCCCGTCTAACTGAAATATACAGCACCTTGAGTAGAAATAAAAATGTTCCTGGTGGTGCTGACTTCTCATTGTTGAATGGATTTTGCAGCAGACTCATGCAAGTTGCAGGTTCCAACTATAGGTGACACAACTAAACCCAAGACCAGTTATAGGACAGTCACCTAAATTCAGCAGCAAAGTATAGAACTATTTATTTGGAGTAAGAAATTTCATCTAGTAGCTACATTTTAAATGATTCACTATGCCTCCCAAGAAGATGGCAGGATTTGGGAATTGTATGGAATAAATTAATGTCATAAATCCTTTACCTTAAACATAAAGAAGAATGAAATTTTATTATTAGGAAATCCATTTCTTCCCATCCTCATTTTTAAAAATGGCTGAAGAAGTATTTAAAGAATATTGATTTTATTGGGTGACGAATTATTAGCCATCCTAGGAGTGCTAATTTTTTTATCATTCTGGCTCTGAATATAGGTGAGCAATGAGATATGAGGCTGCAGAGATCAGCAGGGGACAGATAACTAGCAGGCCATATAAGCAACTAGCAGGCCATATAAGCAACGTAAATATGAAGTTTATCTTATGTGTTATTGGGATTCATGGAAAGGATTGAGCTAAGAGAGTGGTGTAATCCCATTTACATTTCAGACAAATCACTCTGCTAGTCATGCAGAAGGTAGCCTGAGCAGGGAGAGGAGAGAGTACAATTAAAGGCCAAAAAACCACTTAGGACTATGCTGACATAGTCTAGGGATGAAATGATGAGGTATTAAACTAGTCAGTGCTTGTAGGAATGAAGAGGATATTCAGAATCTTTTTTAAGAGACAGATGCTGCAAGACTTGGTGACTGGCTGGGTGTGGGGGATAAAGTGGAGGTATGAGTCTAGAAAGACTTATTCATCCATTCATTCCCAAAATATATAGATCTCCTAATTTGTGCCTGAAACTGCTAGAGCCTAGAAATCCAAAGATAAGTAAAACGCGATCCCTGTCTTCTGGTAAAAGAAATAGATGTGCATATAAATAATTATAAGGCAGCATGATAGGTCTATAGTATAATTATGTACAAGCTACTAGTGGGAAATGAAGAGGAGGAAGGGATTTACTCTACCTGGGAAATTTGAGGAAGGCTCCAGAGAGAGGGTACCCTTTGAGGCAAGTCTTCAAGAACATATAAGAGTTCCTATAAAATCATTCCTGGAGGAGGGAGCTATGTGTGCAAAGCAAAGACTTACAACTTTAAAGCAATGTAACTTTATTTGGATAATGAAACTTCAAGTTTTTCAACCTGACCGTGTGGGTGAATGAGGGAATGAGGGTTGAGAGAGGCCATATACAATTAGAATGGCTAGTTCATAAAGTGCTTTGGAAAACCCCATGCTGATGAGTTTGACCTTGTCCTAAAAGCAATGAGTAGTCACTGAAGGCTTTGAAAGAGAGAAATGACATGGTCTGCATTGTGTTTTAGAAAAAAATCCTATTCTTTGAGACAGAATTCTGCAAACAAAGTTGATCATGCTTTTTTTGTGGGTTTCTACAGTATTTACTATTTTATCGCTTATCACATTTGAGTCAGATTGAAAGGGTTTGATTCCTGGATCCATCAGCCGCTTACCATTGGACGTTGAGCAAGTCAGTTTCCCACTGATTCTTTTTCCTCTTCTTTTGAACGAAATAATAATAGTACCACCTTATTGGTTCCTGGTGGGTATTCAAAGAAATAATGTATGTAACAGTGCCTTAAATACCATAGGCACAAAACAAATAACACTATTATTTTTGTGTGTTTCCAAGATAATCTACCCTACCAGACTTTGACCTTTCCAAGGGTAAGAACTATGCCTATATTCGTTTCCAGGCTCTAGTGTGGTGCATGGCTATGGTGGACAAGATAATGTGCCATCCAGATCCCTCTTTAGTGAAAGATTTGCTGCCCCAGCTCCTGGGAGAGAACTGTCAGCAGACAGTCTTCAGTTAGCCCCTTCCGGGATCACCTCAGCTACACAGAGCTGCCTTGCTCAAGGTCACATCCCTTCCCAAGGTGGCTCAGATACAGTGAGTGGTTGATTTAGACATATATAGGCTTGGTAATATCCACCCATGGAGAGGGCAGTTCTGAAGGGCAGCTATAGCTTCAGAGAGCATTGTTGGGTTAGACAAGGCTATCATTGGGCTGCATCATAACTTCTCCCACTGCCCACTCCTACCGCCTTCGTCTCCCTTCCGTAGACGTTTATCTCAAGGGCAATCCTTAGCAAACATCTTGTGCATTGAAGTCCATCTCAGAACTGTCTTCCTAGAGAATGCAACCCACAATTGTGGCATTTAGTAGGTAGTCAAAAAGCTAGTTAAATGAATGAATGCTCATCCTATTTCTGCGGCTGAATGTGAAAATCATGGGCTTTATGTGTTATTTAACCTTTTCTCCTTTCATCTTTATGGGGTTGTAGTAAACAATGTGCTCCAAAAGGAGAATATACTCTTAGGTATGTGAATCCAGGAATAAATTATACTCTGGCAGAGTGCAGACTTTCTCTGCCAAAAGTATTTCTGTTGGCTTCTCTCTTAAACCATGTTCATCCTTGAGGATGTCTTAAAAAGAAATGCTTAGATTTTAAGAGAATGCAATATGAATGGAAGCTGTGTTGATAATGTCTTCCTTAAGGACTATCTAATGCAAGAAACTTTAAAAATATTACATAAAGTAAATCAACTCAGTATATCATATGAAAATGTCGTCTTTTGTTTCTTAGTGTTTTTGTTGGTAGGAAAGGATCTTTAATTTCTTTTGTACTTTTTTTTTTTTTTTTGAGAGAGAGGGAGAGAGAAAGTGAGCAGGGGTGGAGGGGCAGAAGAAGAAGGAGAGAGAGAATCTTAAGCAGGCTCCACATCCAGCACAGAGCCGGACATGGGGCTTGATCTCATGATCCTGAAATCAAAAGTTGGATGAAATCAAGAATTGAAATCAAGAGTTAAATGCCTAACTGACTGAGCCACCCAGGTGCCCCAGGGCTTTTAATTTCTTTATTCATCATGTTGTCATATATAACAAGGTGTTTATATATATGTATTTATATTTATATTTATATTTATATTTATGATCTGGCTGTCACACAGAACTTGGTTCTGCTGTCCTGTGGTGAGAGAAAGGTTCAGGTTGGAAAGTTCCATCTTCGATTTTGTTACAGTTCTGAAGGCATATGTGTAATAGCACTGGGCATGCCTATAGATAGCTATTCTAATTAGAACTTTCTCCCCTAGGGAAGGTATAGATGAAACCAGAGTTATGGATGGGGATTAATATGTAGGTGCACACTTTAAAATTATGCACTTGAATGAAATTTGACCTGATAAGAGGCAATGATTTCAATGTACTGTGACTAGACATCTAAATTCTGGCTTCCAAGTGAAGAAATGAAATTATGAAGATGTGATATATTTGGAAAATGCAATTTAAGAAGGAGTAATCAAATTAATCACTTTATAGTGGATATCAGTGGGCATGCAAGAACTAAATGAACCTTTAAAAGTGGTCAGGCAGATGGACTTTCTAATTTCACAAATATGTATTAAGCTGCTACTATGTATAGTCATTACTAGATTGTAGAGGAAGAATCATACTGGGCCTAGCCCAGAGCTTCTACACTGCAGGGTAGGGTGCTAGGCTTTAGGCTGGCCTTGGCTTAGCTGGTAGCCTAAGAATGCTCATGGCATGACTAACAGCATAGCATGGGTCTATAGGACCTGCGTATTTCAACCATGACCTTAACTCATCATTATAGATAACAGGTTCACTCCTGTAATGAGGAGTTTTGAGCCCTAAATTCCTCCAAGATGAAGAAAAATTCCTCTGAAATTTCATGTAAGGAAGACATGTTACAGAAGAGAAATATATGCCATATTCGAGAGTTCTAGATTACATGTATGCTTTGTGTGATACAGTAGGCCCATATGCCAATAAGACAACCAGTTACTAGATATATTTATAGAGTTGAGGAAAATAACTTGAAGTTACTTTTATTTTTATGAACACTATGGAAGGAGAATAAAATTGAGATGGAGAAAAAATTGAGATTTGTTTTGAATTTTATAATACTAAAATTCAGCAGCTAGAACTGATCAAACCAGAGAAAGAGCTGGGTGCCAACTTGTACTTCCAAGAGGCACTTCATAATATTCCTACAGTAGTTTTGATGTGAATATGAAGCCAGTAGTTCAAATACATATCAAAGGTTTCCTTTCAAGATGCTTAAAGCAACAAATGAATCCTATGTCTTGGTCCAAACACAGGGAACAAAATTTAATAGTAAAGGAAATAAGGACTAAAGAACAAATGCAAAAATCCCAGAAGTGGTGTCAACCTTGCCTTGGGTTTGATGTGATGATGGACTATAATACTTCACATTGTTTGGAGTTGATAATTTCTAGTGTATCCTCTGAATGTCTTTATAGTCATTCTCAGAGTAAGGGCTGTTCCAGTGGTTCAGTTTTATCCAATTTTTAGCTTCAACATTTGTTCTCCTTTGTAAATACATAGCCATTACATAAAAGTAAACATCCATTAAAAAGAAATAGGATATCTTACCTCATTTTATAGCATTTAAGATTAAAATGATGGCTCTCAAGCAAATTGCTTCTCCAGAGGTATTATCTGTGCAGTTACATATGCATTCATCCATTCAGTAAACTTTTAAACAGCTTTATTATCACTGGCATATAAAAATTTTATATATTTAGGGTATACAACCTGAAGTTCTGATCAACATATACATTGTGAAATCATCATCAAGATCCAGCTAGTTAACATATCCATTACTTTTACATGGTTACCATTGTGTGTGTGTGTGTGTGTGTGTGTGTGTGTGTGTGTGTGTGTGTTGAAGATTTAATTTAAGACATATCCTCTTAGCAAATTTCAAGTACACAATACAGCATTATTCACTACAGTCATCCATGCTGTACATTATATCTCCAGAATTTGTCCATCTTGTGTAACTGAAAGTTAGTATGCTTTGACCAGCATCACCCCATTTCCCCTGCCCCTGCCCCAGCCCTGGCAACCACTATCCTACTGTCTGCTTCTATGCATTTGACTATTTTAGATTCCACATAGAAGTGAGATCACGCAATACTTGTCTTTTTGTATCTGGCTTACTTAGCATAATGTTCTCCAGGTTCACCTATGTTGTTGCAAATGGCAGGATTTCCTTCTTTTTAAAGGCTGAATAATATCCCATTGTGTATACACCACATTTCCTTATTCATTCATCTGTCAAAGGACATTTAGGTTGTTTCCATATCTTGGCTATTGTGAATAATGCTGCAGTGAACATGGGAGTGCAGATATCTCTTCACAGTGCTGTTTTCAGTACCTTTGGATATATACCCAGAAATGGGAATGTTGGATCTATTTTTAATTTTTTGAGGAATCTTCATACTATTTCCCATAATGACTATACAAATTTACATTCCAGCCAACAATGTCCAAGGGTTCCCTTTTCTCCACATCCTCATTAATGCTTGCTATCTTCTGTCTCTTTTACAATAGTCATCCTATATATATATATATATATATATATATATATATATATATATATCCTAAAAATATATCCTAAAGAATATATCCTAAAGAAATATATATATATATTTCTAAAATATATCCTAAAATATATATATATATTTATATTATATAATATGTGTTTATTTTTATAGTCATTCTGATAGATGTGAGGTGATAATGTGGTTTCGATTTGCATTTCCCTGATGATTAGAGATGTTGAGCACCTTTTCACACACCTGTTGGCCATTTGAATTTCTTTTTTAAAAATTTTATTAACATATAATGTATTATTTGCCCAGGGGTACAGGTCTGTGAATCATCAGGCTTACACATTTCACAGCACTCACCATAGCACATACCCTCCCCAATGTCCATAACCGAGCCACCCTATCCCTACCTCCCCACCCCCCAGCAACCCTCAGTTTGTTTTGTGAGATTAAGAGTCTCTTATGGTTTGTCTCTCTCCTGATCCCATCTTGTTTCATTTTTTCCCTACCTACTTCCCACAACCCCCTGCCCTGCCTCTCAAATTCCTCATATCTGAGAGATCATATGATAATTGTCTTTCTCTGACTGTCTTATTTTGCTTAGCATAATACCCTCTAGTTCCATCCACATTGTTGCAAATGGCAGGATTTCATTTTTTGATGGCTGCATAGTATTCCATTGTATATATATAACACTTCTTCTTTATCCATTCATCTGTTGATGGACATCTAGGTTCTTTCCATAGTTTGGCTATTGTGGACATTGCTGCTATAACATTCGGGGGCATGTGCCCCTTCGGATCACTATATTTGTATCTTTAGGGTAAATACCCAGTAGTGCAATTGCTGGGTCGTAGGGTAACTCTATTTTCAACTTTTTGAGGAACCTCCATACTGTTTTCCAGAATGGCTGCACCAGCTTGCATTCCCACCAACACTTTAGGAGGGTTCTTTCTCCGCATCCTCGCCAACATGTGTCATTTCCTGACTTGTTAATTTTAGCCATTCTAACTGGTGTGAGGTGGTATCTCACTGTGGTTTTGATTTGTATCTCCCTGATGCCGAGTGATGTTGAGCACTTTTTCATGTGTCTGTTGGCCATTTGGATATCTTCTTTGCAGAAATGTCTGTTCATGTCTTCTGCCCATTTCTTGATTGGATTATTTGTTATTTGGGTGTTGAGTTTGATAAATTCTTTATAGATTTTGGATATTAGCCCTTTATCTGATATGTCATTTGGAAACATCTTTTCCCATTCTGTCAGTTGTTTTAATTTTGTTGACTGTTTCCTTTGCTTAGCAAAAGCTTCTTATCTTGATGAAGTCCCAATAGTTCATTTTTGCCCTTGCTTCCCTTGCTTTTGGTGATGTTTCTAGGAAGAAGTTGCTGCGGCTGAGGTCGAAGAGGTTGCTGCCTGTCTTCTCCTCAAGGATTTTGATGGATTCCTGTCTCACATTGAATTCCTTCTTCCATTTTGAGTCTGTTTTTGTGTGTGGTGTAAGGAAATGGTCCAGTTTCATTCTTCTGCATGTGGCTATCCAATTTTCCCAATACCATTTGTTGAAGAGACTGTCTTTTTTCCATTGGACATTCTTTCCTGCTCTGTCGAAGATGAGTTGACCATAGAGTTGAGGGTCCATTTCTGGGCTCTCTATTCTGTTCCGTTGATCTGTGTGTCTGTT
>CM052901.1:12167923-12179678 GCA_028534135.1 Potos flavus
TCGCTTAGCATAATACCCTCTAGTTCCATCCATGTCGTTGCAAATGGCAAGATTTCATTTCTCTTGATGGAAGCCAGGAAATTCGAATTTTAGTGGCTTCTTAGTTGTGTGATTTGGGCCACTTGGGGATTTATTTGAATGCACCATTCACAAAATTGAGGATACTAATACCTGCTGCATAAGGTTGTTGTATGGATTAAATCGATACCTGCCAATGCTTTGTCAGTTCTAAAGCACTACATAAAAGTTAGACTTTATTTACTTCATCAACAATGCTATATCTAGGGACGTCTAGGTGGTTCGGTTGGTTAAGTGGTGGACTCTTGACTTCGGCTCAGGTCATGAGCTCAGGGTCCTGGGATGGAGCCCCATGTTGGGCTCCATGCTCAACAAGGAGTCCACTTCAGGATTCTCTCACTCCCTTTGCCCCTCCCCGACTCGAGTACGTCACGCACACGCTCTAGAATTCTCTCTCTCTCTGAAATAAAGAAACAGATCTTTAAAAATCATACCGTGTTTCAAGAGGGTACTGATAAAATATTTATAGATCCATGTACAAAAAAGATCAAATAATGATATCTGTTTCTTTTTTCCTTGGTGTGTGAGGGTATCTAAAAGGGCACATTGATGAGGTATTTTCAGTATCATAACTTGTTATCCTCTCTGCCTAAAAAGATGCTAAGGTATAAAGAAAAAAAAAAGAAAAGCTAGAATGTAAAACCATTTCTTAAGACCTAGCTCAAATTCTAGATTCTTAATATATTTGGTGGTAAAGTCACATTCTCTCCCTTGGCCTTGTTTTCCATATCTGTAAACTAGAGTATGGGCCAAGGTCTTATATTTACCATCAGGTGGTAACTACTTCTTAATTTCCAACATTTATATTAGTCCACTTCAAGAGGAGCTACTGAACTAGTTTCAGCCTTTGCCAAACTAATGGAAAGGATAACCTTCCAGTTGGAGAAAGTAACTCTCATTTTCCTGGAGTTTCAGGAAATATTATCAGGAAATAATGAGTGGTATAATTTTTTTCCTTTCCCTTCTTCTCCAAAGGACAGTCAGAGTCTTGTATCTCAGAGGCTTATTTGTCCTAAGTCCACAATTAGATATTATTATTTTCCATGCTGTGACCTCCTTGTTTTCCTCCACGGTTAAAACGTTCCTCTTGGGGCGCCTGGGTGGCTCAGTTGGTTAAGTGTCTGTCTCTTGCTTTCAGCTCAGGTCATGATCTCCAGGTCATGAGATGGGGTCCCTCATTGGGCTCCTTGCTCCGTGTGGAGTCTGCTTGAGATTCTCTCCCTTTCACTCTCCCTCCCTCTCTGCCCCTCTCCATGCACTCTCTCTCTTTCTCTCTCTCAAATACATAAAATCTTTAGAAATTATGAAAAAGCTGTCTCCTCTCTCCTCTCCATGCCACTGTTAAAGGCAAGTCTTCCCATTCCTTACGGCCCACCTCCAGTATTAGCTTCTCTAAAATTCTCCCTCTCCCCCAAGGTTTGCTGTTTTGTGATTGTTGAAGACTATAGTAGTCTATTTAATGACTGACCCAAACTAATTTGCAAAGACATGCATTCTTTTTCACTTCACTGAAATCTCTGTTCTTTAGCTTGTGTTCAGCTAGTGTTTTGACAGAGATTTCCTTGGCCTCCTGGAGCTAAAACAAATAAACAAATGATACCCCTCTCAGTCATTACAGATTAGCTCTGTAGGGCAGGCATTCCATCAACTGATTCTAGGAAGCAGCCCAAGATGAAACCTTAGCATATTCTTGGGTCTTTTCTAAGCATAAGTCTTGCCCTGGACATGCACATGGCTTTCTAAATTGCCACAGATGCACAGCTGCTTTTGAATATCTTGGTTTCACAAAGAAATTCTCCTCAGGTTTTGTTCCCATGCCTTAGGTGGTCTATCGTATGCTTCAGCTATAACTGTGTCTGCCCTCTGTGTCTGAGAGTTGTTAGTCCAGCTTAAAGTGTTTTTGAGCAAAGTCTTAACTACTTTTCTAGCCTGATTCTGGAGTTAGGCAGAACAGAGATTAGTTCTTTATGTCAGTCTTTCAGGTAGCTGCAAAGAGGTTAGAACAGACATACACAGTAGTTTGGGGGGAAAGTCTGTTCTGCTCCCTCCAGAACCAGGAACGATAGTCCCACATTGGGAATGCAAGTTGCCACTGCTTAGAGAGCAAGGCCACTACCAGCGAGTGGGGCAGGTGGGGCAAGGGCAAGCAAAATGCCACAAAACTTGCCTATCTTTTTTATGTTGCCTTTTTCTTGATTCAGTGTTTGCTTGGTTGCTTTAAACTTTTGACTGTATTCCAGAATTCTGACAAAGTGGGTTCTGACAGTTTCTGCTTGTTTTTTGATGTTTCTTTGGAGGTGCAGGGGTGGAGGTAAGCTTGGAGCTGCCTACTCCATCATTTTGCTGATGTCACTCATCTGTACTATCTTTTATAATTACATAATTACCTTAACTGGTACATGTGTGTGTGCCTATGTGTGTGTGTGCTCTTGAATTATTGTCTGGGATTACTTACTTTCAGCCTGAAAAACTTACTTTAATATTTCTTGTATAGCAGGTCTGCTAGCAGTGAATTCTCTCAGTTTTTTTTTTTTTTTTAATGTGGAATGTCTTTATTTCCTCTTCATTTTTTAAATATAGTTTTGCTGGATATAGGATTCTTGGTTGACAGGTGGTGTTTCTTTTTTGAGCATTTTGAATATGTTCTCATACTGCTTTCTGGCCTCCAATGTTTCTGGTGAGAAGTCAGCTATTTATCTTATTGGGGCTCCCTTCTAACTGATGAGCCATTTTTCTCTTACTGCTTTCAAGATTTTCTCCTTTTCTTTGTCTTTCAGCCCTTTAACTATTATGCATATGTTTGGGGGTCTCTGCTTTTATCCTATTTGGAGTTTGTTGAGATTCTTGGATGTGTTAATGTTTTTCAAGAAATTTGGCAAGTTTCGAGCCATTATTTCTTTTTAGAGATTTATTTATTTGAGAGAAAGAGAGAGAGAGCATGAGTGGGGGAAGAGGCAGGGGGAGAGGGAAAGAGAGAATCTCAAGCAGACTCACCACTGAGCATGGAGCCCAACATGGGGCTTGATTTCAAGACTCTGAGATCACGACCTGAGCTGAAATGAAGAGTTGGCCGCTTAACCAACTGAGCCACCCAGGCTGGTGCTCTGAGCCATTATTTCTTTAAGCATCTTTAAACATCTAGGGGCGCCTGGGTGGCTTAGTTGGTTAAGCAGCTGCCTTCGGCTCAGGTTATGATCTCAGGGTCCCGGGATCGAGCCCGGCATCGGGCTCCCTGCTCAGCAGAGAGCCTGCTTCTCTCTCTCCCTCTGCCTGCCACTCCGCTTACTTGTGCTCTCTCTCTATCTCTCTGTCAAATAAATAAATAAAATCTTTAAAAAAAACAAACATCTTTAAACATCTTTTCTTCTCTTTTCTCTCTTCTCCTCTGTTACTTCCATTATGCTTATGTTGGTGCCCTTACAGTGGTATCCCACATTTCTTTGAGGCTCTCTTTGCTTTTCTTTTTTCTTCTCTCTGTTCTTCGCATGGCAAAACCCTATTGATCTACAAATTCACATATTATTTTTTCTGTCAGTTCACGTCTCCTGTTCAGCTCCTCAAGTGAAATTTTCACTTCAGGTATTGTACTTTTCAGCACCAGAATTTTCATTTGGTGCTCATTTATAATTTCTGCTTCTCTATAGATATTCTCTATTTGACTAGACATTGTCATCATAACTACCTTTATTAAGTGTGGTTCCCTTTACTTCTTTGAACACACTTTTAATGACTACTTTGAAGCCTTTGTTAAATAGGACACCTGTTCCATCTTACAGGTTGTTTTCTGTTGTCTGATCTTCCCCTTTTATGTGTGTCAGTCCTTCCTGTTTGATAAATTTTTATGGAAACTGGACATTTTAGATAATATATTGTAGCAAGTCTGGGGGCTGGCCCCACTCACACCCTCTGGGCTTGTTATTGTTGTTTTCTTGTTTGTTTGGTGACTGGCTGGATTAGTTCAGTGAGGTCTGTTTACCCCTGCAAGGTGAGGCCTCTGATGTTCCCTCGAAGGTACAGCTTAGGCATGCTCAGAGTCACCCTGGGATGACAGTGGTTTTAGTAGAGCTCTCTTGGACGATCTCTTTCCCTGACTACATGCAGATGATGATAAGCTCCATTAACTGTAGGCTTATTACTATGCTGCTTTAATTTTTAAAATTAAAAAAATAATTCCACTCTACTTCCTAAAGAATGCTCTTAACTCCTGGAAAAAGAAGGCAGAAGGAGGTTGCATAAACCATGGTGGCACTGGCTCTCAGAGGAGTCAAGACACAAGATTTAAAACCTTGGGGGTTAGCAGGTGTGGCTTTAGCACAGTGACAATTGAGAGGTGGTAATAGTTGTGGTGATGCTGATGGTAAGGAATGGGTGGTAAGGTTAGAATTTTAAAAAATCTCATTTTAAAGGGATAAAAATGATTTTTAATAAACCAAGTTCTGATGTTTCCTTCCTCCCACTTCCTAAAGGGAATTCTAGCTTGGTATGTGTCAGTCTCTTCTTTTCCTGCACCCTGGAAAGACAGCTCTGTCTTACCAGATCCACTCTTGGAGTTTTGAACATAGAATAAATCAGGTAAAGGGGCGGACTGGCGCCTCGCTGGCTTGGTTGGTAGAACATGTGACTCTTGATCTTGGGGTCTTGAATCAAGCCCCATGTTGGGTGCAGGGCTTACTTTAAAAAAAAAGTAAAGGGGGAGAACAGGAGCATGAGACATTAATAAGAGACATATAGACTAGAGAACTAGAGGGTCTTTTAGGGATTATGAAGAGAAGAGCTGTGACTTGTGAAGGAAATGGATGAAAGAGAAATGGGACATTTTAAGGACATGTTGATATAGCTTATGAATCCTGATTCACAGTTACACTGGTTATTCTCCACTTGTTCTTGCAGCATCATTCTCCACCCTTCTCTGCTCTGCTTTGTACCCCTGGAAGCTCTAGGTATTGTACCTCCTGGGTCTCTAGCTGGGGCTAGCATCAGATTCAGTTAATGGGAGTCACTAGCTTAAGATCAATGGATGGGAAGAGAGAGAGAAGTGGGGTAGGGTTTTCCTTCCCCATTCTTTCATGGCTACAGCTCTCACTGAGTTCTAGTAATACCACTTCCCGCCACCCCCTACACCCCAGCTCCTCAGTCCTAAGCATGGTAGCAGCTTCCCTCTGTTCTTAGTCTCTAGGCACTTTATCCTCTTTGTTGGTTTCTCTTAACCTGCCTACCCCTTTGTAAAAATGACCTCTATATTAAACCTTCCTCACTTACACCCTTTGAATGTGCCGTCTATGTCCTGGTGGAACTCTGACCGATACAGCAATGTTTAAAAAATACAAATGAAAACTTGGCGTATTTTGAAATTACTCTTGATTGCATAGGCTGTTTTTGGCTAGGATCCAATTCCAGGAATAAACACAGAATAACGACCTTGTATGTGTCTTACAATACAGGATAATCGTAATCTCTTATGTAAAATTCTCTAAGTCTAGGAAGGGGGCATGAGAAAATGAATTATGTTTCTGGCAGGGTTTTGAGGTAATACTGGATAAATTTAGAAGGGAAATAGATTCCATACTTATTGCTCCATCTATGGGCTTTATGATTTTAGACATGTAATTTGATTTCCTAATGGCTTTAACTCATTTTAATGAAGTCAGCTAATGCTTTCCTTTAATTTTAATAGAAACTAATTTTATTTCCTTCTTGCCTTTCTAAATTATAATTTCTCCTCTATCACCAAAAGAGCTATAGATGACACATGTAGACTTCCTGGGCCCCTAGAATCAGTATTTAATAGGTTTAACAATAGTGTATAGCTACAGAACATAATAGTTATTACAAGAAATCCTGGTATACATAGCAGCTTGGTGGAATGTTTAATTCCAAACAGACAATTCAGGAAGCACACTTAAAATTTCAGCCCCTTGGGTAACGTTTTAAGTTGTTCCTAATGATTGGCTATTAACACAGGTTGACCAATGAGAAGCCAGCTAAACAAATGAAAAGAGTTGTGTCCAGTTCATGCTTGCTTTCCTTGGCTCTTCATAAATCATCATTTCTTTCCTTTTTTGGAGAGAGAAAGAGAGAGAGCGAGCAGAAGGGCAGACGGAAAGGGAGGGAGAGAGAATCTTAAGCAGGCTCCACTCCCAGAATGAAGCCCAACACGGAGCTTGATCTCACCATCCTGAGATCGTGACGTGAGCTGAAATCAAGAGTCAGATGCTTAACTGACTGAGCCACCCAGGCGCCCCACTTCTTTCCATTTTTGTGGACTTTCTGCCTTTGCTCAATAGGTACATTCATGAGGAGTTGCATATGGAGAAAAGCCTTTCTAAAATGTACTACCGAAAAAAAATCATGGTGTGAATCTTTTTGTAAAGAAATAGTTTCTAATTTATCTTCAAGTAAATTCAACATTGGAAATTCCAATTTTACATATAAGCTGTGCCACATTTGTAACATGTTTGCTTTTCCCCAGCATTTCTTAAAGCACCTGCAGAGCCTATTTAGGGGAACACATTGACTTTAATAAGCATTTGTAACTTTCAGCTATTTTCTGAAATAAATTCTGTGTAATGTCTGAGCTTTAGGCCACTACTCCATTTGGCTTGTCTGAGAGAAGACTTTGTGGCTGATTCTAGACAAGGTAAGTAGGGCAGCCTGCTTAGCAACACTGCTGCTTGCATCCTTCTTTCTTGGTCTTTCTGTTCTCCACTCTCAAAAAAGGCTACCCCTGAAGATTTTTAGCTCATCTCTTCCCTGCCTAGACTTCTCTGATCAGTCAGTATGAGTTCTTCATGAGTGGGGATCTTTCTAAAGCATTTAGGGCAAAGCCGAAGGGCTGCTGAGTCTCCCACTGCATACCCTACCCTGACAAGCCCATACGCTCTCAAGCCCATCTGGCTGAAGACTTCAGAGTAAAGGTGCACAAAGCAGATCAAGGAGCCTTAAGTCATTAAATTTTCCCTCCTGCCTCTTGTAGTAGCATATTAAATGTTACGGTTTAATGAATTGTTTAACTTCCCTTCTATACACCCCAGATTGTTAAAGGAGAGCCTTTCAGAGCCGCAAGGCAGCAATGGTTTATCTTTAGCCATAGTCTGGAGAAAAGAAATGTCATGATCAGTCGCCCTTCACTTTTTTGGCCTTCCTGGGCCCATGTCTGTGTCTATGACTTAAGCCCTTATACTGTAGGAAGCCAAGAAAAAAAATGAGGGCAAGGTGTAGGGGAAGTAAATAACCATTCATTGAGCACCCATTATGTGCCAGACCTTTGTGGTAGGGGCTTTATAACACAGTATTTTAGTTAATCTTAATTAAACCTTCATAAATAGCTGCTATCATTAGTCCCATTTAACAAATGAGAGAACTGAGACCATGTTGACTGAAGTCACAGTATACATTCAGTGGCAGATCTGGAATCTAAATCCTCGTTTATGTGGCTTCAAAATCTGTGCAGTTTTCATCATACCACTGATAACAGCCCACTTTGTAAGACACCCGTCTCTCTGAGTTTCCTTTACATTTTGAGCCAGGTCTTTATGACTGGACAATGTCTCTGACAGAATTATATCAAACTAAAGAAGATATTTGGGTATTACAACCCATCCCTCTGCCTCTTGGTAAGACTATACCTACACTATGAGATGATGTGCAGGAATCATGAACTTCTGAGATCCTCCTATACTGGCTTATAGGAATGAACTTAATCTTCTGTTTTAGATTCAGAATGTCTGCATTAGATGCTACTTATCTCACACTCCCAGCCTCTCTCACACTCAGCCCTCAGATTGCACAGGTGAGTGACTAGTGTTGGCATCGTTCTTTGTGCTTCTCCTCATCCAATAACCACAAGCTGGACTGAAAGGCAGCAGGAAACTAGCTCTGACCATGTGACCATGTGACCAGAGACACTAAATGCTTCCAAATCTCAAGGAACCATGTAGGATGTGGGTCTTACCCTGCTAACTATTTTGCACTACTGTTGCTTCACCTGCTTCATCTACTCTTGGTGCTGTTGAGGGTAACCCACCCAGCACGTCCCTGCTGTTTCTTGAAGTTTTCTAGACTTTTATCCGTGTGGCTTTTGAAGTAGTTGCTAGAACTCCTGGGGTCTTCTGGCTTTGGTGGAGATGAGCAGCCATGAGAACTCCCTTCAACCAGCAATAGAGGAAGACAGAGGTGATGAGGAGAGGCTTAATAGGCTCCTGCTGGGACTCCTAAACCGTCCGGTAGTTAACTTACGTGTACTTCTTCCTCAGGTCTTCCCTAGCTTATTAACTTTGTCAGCCCTTAAATAGCTGGCAGCATTGCTGGCAAATGTAAAATAGAGAAGTTTGCTTCCTGTGAACACCCCAGACCTCTCTCCAGTGACTCTCTGGAAGAGGCCTTCCTACCCACGAGTGGTGGATCTCAAGCAAAATCAGGAGAGGAAACTCTACTTTTCAAAAATCGCCTTAAAAAGTACTATAGCCTGGAATGTGTAAGCCTGATGATTCACAGATCTGTACCCCTGGGGCAAATAATACATTATATGTTAATAAAAAAAAAGTACTATGGCCTAACTGGGGACTGGGCAGTTAGAACAGATACAGACGGTAGATTGGGCTGTGTTAGAATGTCCTAGCTGAATGTTAGCCTGTTAGGGGTTATTATTTTACTGATGGGGATGTAGGACCACGAAAGATTGGAGACATCCATTAGCAGTCATCTAGTTAACCCCTTGCTTTCCATTATTAGGCGGAAACTGAAATTTTCCTTTGTCTCAAGGCTCTGCCAAGAGCTCTCTTGGAGAAACTTTCATGGGTATGAGCAGAGCACAACAAAGGTTGGAGCTTTGGGCTGCTTCTCTAAATGACTTTCTCCCTTATCACTCCTTTATTCTCTTGATATGCTGTGAAGTGGCCACTAATCCCATGCAAAGTCCTTGGTCCCCTGTTTTTTGTTTTTTGTTTTTTTTCTGTAAAGTCCTTAGCTGGTGTTTATGGCTGTGTTGCTGGGGACTAGTGGCATGTTTATCCAGGTGTCAGTGAGAAAGATTTATGTGTCATTCAGTCTGTCCTCCTGCTGCAAACTTCAAATTACATGTGACAGTGCTTTGTCACTTCCCCTCGTAGTTCCCCGCATCACTCAGAGAGAGGCCCCCACAGATCCCTGAGAAGAAAAAAAAAAAATACAGTTGATGCTTCCTATCCTTCACTCCTCCCTTCATCTGACACTCAATCCCTTTTTCCTGGCTTCCTGTAGCCAATAACAGGGAACAGCAGGGTAGTGTACTTCACAGGCAACATCTCTGATGCCCCCAGAATTCTCTTCTCTCTCTCTACCCCTCAGAGACTTCTTGTTGACTTTGCGCTCTGATTGGTCAGAGTAAACCTAGGAGCAATTTGAATGAAGGGCAGAGAAGCCAGGTTGAAGGAAGGCAAACACAGGAGCAGTGCAGGGGAAAAGAGCAGGTGGCTAGGAGAGGGGGGCTTCTCTCTCTTATTCTGGAAGTGTGGTTGTGATTAGTGTTGAAAACTTAGAGATTTCTGTGACAGGAATTGGACTTTCTTAGGTCTCTGCCTGTGTTTGGCCCCAGTGAGACATTGTCAGAGTTCCGCTCCTTTGTATCATTCATAATATACTCTGTCAGCTGTGAGGTCTTGAAGAGCCACATCATGTCATTCTCCAACCTTGAGTCACTAATATTGAGCCCCCAAAAACCAAAACCAGGATGCCTCATTAGTAACCCTTATTAATACATATGTATAGTTGTTCTCCTAGTCCATTTTAAGAGGAATTAACAGCAGATGTTCAGGAAACATTAACCATAACTACTTTAATAAGAATATGAATAGGGCACATGATATTATAATTCAAAACCTTAATATAAGGAACTACCCAGCTTGAGACTTCTCTCAGTGTTTACCATGGGCCTATATCGATCCATTGCTGTGGGATTCAAATGAATAAGAAAAAAGGAATGTTATGATAGGAAGAGGCCCAAAGGGAGTCAAGACTCCAACCTTAGCGGATCCATGGCCTAGCATTATCTAATAATGAATTACAAATATCTGTAGTTCAAAAGGAAACCTGTATTTGTATTTTTCATTGAAAAGAATTTTTAGAAGGGCTGATATAATTTTTCTCTTTCCCTTTCCCACCATCTCCAGAAAATTTAGTGCTATAGCTATAACTGCTTAGTAACATAACCTTTTTGAACTGTATATGCTGTTCAGTCATTCAACATTCAGTATGTAATTCATTGATCACCTGTACCTTCTGTCTAGATCAGAATAGCTTTTGCGATGAGTTTTCCAATCATTTCAAATATTCTCCCTCTCCTAACACCTTCCTAATTCCATATTTAGATATGAAAATGACCTTTGCAGTGATTTAGTGGCAGAGTCAAAATCAGAGCTCAGATCTCCTGATTCCTAGATAAGCAGTCTTCCCAGTGTCCAGTGTTCCCCACCATGGGGGCTCCAAGAGTAAAACACTCAGTCTTCCCTGCAGGGGGCCTTGACGCTTGCTGACAGCTACCAAACTGTTTCATATTTTGTTGGAGATTACCATATCTTCAGTGAGGCCTTTTAAAAAGGACCTTCACAATAGCTGGCAAAATTGCTCAACTAACACAGTTAACTTGACAATGCATATACTCTTGACTTTGCCTGTTAGAGCACTAATAAAAATCATCAAAAAGATTAAAGTTGATAAGAATAGATGTATGGGTGTTATTTAGGCAGTATCAATGACAAGAAAATGAAGAACAATTTTTTTATTGCAGAAAATACTTCTGGGTGCCTGGGTGGCTCTGTTGGTTGGGTGTCCAACTGTTGATTTCGGTTTGGGTCGTGATCTTGGGGTCATGGGACTGAACCCCACATTGGGCTCCTTGCTCAGCATGGAGTCTGCTTGGGATTCTCCCTCTCCCTCTGCCCCTCCCCCCACTCGCACTCTCTCAATAAATAAATAAATAAAGTCTTTTTAAAAAAGAAAATATTTCTTGTGACAATATGCACAATAAGATCCCTATTTATATAAAATATATTAAAATTACATAGTTTTACCAAATGGTAGTAGGAATAATATCTGAGTAGTAGGATTCCAGTTGGAAATTTTCATTTTCCTTTGTTTTTTTTTTAAAAGATTTTATTTATTTATTTGACAGAGAGTGAGAGATCACAAGTTGGCAGAGAGGCCAGCAGAGGGAGAGGGAGAAGCAGGATCCCCACTGAGAACTTGATGTGGGGCTCGATACCAGGACCCTGAGATCATGACCTGAGCCAAAGCCAGATGCTTAACCGACTGAGCCACTCAGATGCCCCTTCTTTGTGTTTATGTATTTTCTAGATTCTTTACAAAGACAATGAATTACTCTAGTGCCTAGAAAAAACAGTTTTAATTGCTTTGAGACAAGACAAACATATATACAGGATTGAGAACTACTGAGCTATGCACCTCATAGAATGGTTCTCCCATAGAGTGACTATTCTTTTTTTTTTTTTTTTTTTTTTTTTTAAAGATTTTATTTATTTATTAGTCAGAGAGAGAGAGATTGAGAGCACAAGCAGGCAGAGCGGCAGGCAGAGGCAGAGGGAAAAGCAGGCTCCCCACTGAGCAGGGAGCCCGATGTGGGACTCGATCCCATAACAATGGGATCATGACCTGAGCCGAAGGCAGCCGCTCAACCAACTGAGCC
>CM052901.1:12179778-12205994 GCA_028534135.1 Potos flavus
CCATAGCACATACCCTCCCCAGTGTCCATCACCCAGCCACCCCATCCCTCCCACCCTCCTCCTCTCCAGCAATCCTCAGTTTGTTTCCTGAGATTAAGAGTCTCTTGTGGTTTGTCTCCCTCTCTAGTTTCATCTTGTTTCATTTTTCCCTCCCTTCCCCTATGATCCTCTGTCTTGTTTCTCAAATTCATCATATCAGTAAGATCATATAATTGTCTTTCTCTGATTGACTTATTTCGCTTAGCCTGATACCCTCTAGTTCCATCCACGTTGTTGCAAATGGCAAGATTTCATTTTTTATGGCTGCATAATATTCCATTGCATATATATACCATATCTTCTTTATCCATTCATCTGTCGATGGATATCTAGGCTCTTTCCATAGTTTGGCTATTGTGGACATTGCTGCTATGAACATTGGGGTGCACATGCCCCTTTGGATCACTACATTTGTATCTTTAGGGTAAATAGCCAGTAGTGCAATTGCTGGGTCTAGAGTAGCCCTATTTTCAACTTTTTGAGGAAACTCCATCCTGGTTTCCAGAGTGGCTGCACCAGCTTTCATTCCCTAGAGTGACTATTCTTATTTTTTATGTCATACAAATGAGGCATATTTATGTACTAATACTTCAACTCTAAAGTTATATAATTTATTTGTGCTATTTTAGCACATACATGGTGTGGTATCAGGCCATCTCTCTTGTTACTTGTATTTAGGTCATATGGTTCAAAGAAATTAGGTCAACTACATTGACCTAGTTAAGTGTCCACATATTGACTGTTTTTAGGAACTGCCTAGTCAGATGAATGTCCTTACAAGAAACTACTTAATCATTTTATTTTTCATACATCTATCAAGCTGGCACTATGGTCCAAGTGGAAACCATTTTGCTATGCTTCAGCATTATCTGGTTTTAATGAGGCTCTGGAGGTCTCTGGATGGATTTGGCTGCCAAATATGATTCAACCTAACACGACAAGTGAAGCATTGGACTCAGGGTGTTTTGTCTGCCAAGAGATTTTTGTTTGGAGTAGCATCCTACATTTGGAAGATTTTCAATTGACAAATTCCTAATACTTTACCACAAGACCACTCAGATGAATTCAATATGGTTCTAAAAAGTTGCATATACTCATCTTCACATAACTAGAAAAATATTTTGTACTACAAAAATACCTCAAAAAAATCTCATACTTACCTTTAATAAGTGAATCGATTCAATAGGTATTTGATTTCTAGTTAACAGCTATTTACTGTTTGTGTACTGTACAGCTATTAAACAAATTTTTGTGTTAACAATGATGGGGGTTCATACTATAATCTGTGCCTTCAAGTTGCTTACAAAGGGGTTGGAAGAGACAAGAAACAGTCCTCCCCCCAAATGTCTGATAAATATGTACTTAGGAAATGGGTGAGTGCATTTTATTTATTTTTTTTTTATTTTTATTTTTTTGGGTGAGTGCATTTTAGATGTTAGTGACAAGAACAAAAGGAAGCCATTCTTCACACTGTCACTACATGAAAGAATGAGGGAAATCAGTTCAGCTTTTGCAGTGGTCCATGTCTGAAGTGATAAGGGCCTAATCCAGGGTGGTGAAAATGGAAAATGGAGACATGAGTTCCAGAGCATTATAATGATAAACAAGTGGCTTAGTGATTAATTAATAATGGGAAAAAAGAGTTAAAAGTATCACAGATGGTTTAACTTTCAGTCCTGGGTAGCCTGAGGGAGAAGGGGCCTCTTGGTCAGGAATAGGGAAATCAAGAGGCAGATCCTTATGGAGGTAAGGTGATGAGATGGATTATGTTGAATTTTGTCAGTCTGATGCATAAAGGGCGCTCCATGAAAATAGTGTAACTGGATTTCTGTGTGGCATTTTACAAAGCCTGTCCTAGTATCCTATGTGTAAGATGGATAAATTGGGACCAGATGATTGTGTTGATATATATTGGGTTAAATTATCTTTGTCCTAATTAATAGATCAATATTAACCCATCTCTAATGAATGTTTATCTTATGCCTTGTCATATTGATTATTTATATTAATGAATTGAGTGAGAACATAGTTGACATGCTTATCCAACCATTAGTAGATATAAAGCCAGAAGGGATAATGACTCACATTGGAAAATAGAGTTTGCCCATCTCTTGAGCCTGTTGATATCAGGTTCTGGATTCTGATTTTAACAAGGTGAAACTTACTAGTGACACATTTTGACGTTTTGCTTTTGTGTATAAAACAAACTTTGTAAGTACAGTAATACAGTTTTTAGGTGACTTGCCTCATAAAAGTGAGGGACATGTGAAAAAGACTTCCTGTCTTACTGAGAAGGTTCCATGAGTCAACACTGTTATGTGGCTATATTAATAGATGTTCAGTTTCTAGAATAGGTGATAGGCCTGCTCCATTGTGCACAGGTTAAAAGATAACTGAAAAATGTACTCAATTTTTGGGTTGACATTTTGAAGGATTTATACTGGGATGTGTCCAGAGAAGTACCAGGATGGTGAACAGACTCAAAACCTCAATATCCTCCAACATTTCAAGGAACTAGAGATGTTTAATCTCAAGAAAGCTCAGAGAGGAAAAATGAAAAATATTGCAAACTGGCTCACTCAATACCCCTTTCAGTCCTCCTCTTCCATACTGTGTCCTACAATCACATAACTGCATTTCCCAGATTAGCTTGCTTCTAAGCATCTGCGTGTGATCTAGGCTTCACCAATCAAGTGCACTTGTCTGTTAAATTTGAGAGGGAGGTGGTGGCTGTGAATAAAGAGAATCTTCTAGGAAACTATGGCAAAAGGTTCTACTGTTTGTTGTCCAAAATCATAGGTGCTGAGTGAAAGTTGTGTTAGTTAGTGCCCCTGGTGTGGCTGGGCATTCCACTTAGCTGTGCTGTTACTGGCTGTGCAATACCCCAGGTTAGGTCCCGCACACTCCCAGACAGTCTGTAAGTTATCTAGCAACCTGTAAAAATTCCCTTTCTGCTTAAGCTAGCTAGAATGAAATCTATTAACTGTAACTGAAAAACTTGGACTGATACAGGTATATGTCTCAGACCAATGGGTTAGTGTTACGGGGATAATGATCTCATTAAAGCTGACCAATGATGGGACGCGATGCCTCAGAAAGATCATTAGTTATGCTCCATTATAAGGCGGGCAATCACTTGGTGGAGACAAAAGCACCAGGAGGTGCTTAGATGAGACAAATTTTAAGTCTCTTTCTGATCACTTGAGATTGTATTGGCATACATAGAAAGTATCCAGTTACCTCATCAAAATTCTCACTTTCATGTGAATGGCAGATAGACTTAACCTTCTACTGAGGCATATAAAAAGAGCTTTTTATTTTTCTGTTAGTCCTATTGTGAAATTAAAGCAAAGGTCTTTGAAGAAAGAGGACTTTCCAGTACTTTGTACTCTGGATAGTCCCCCTGAACACCTCACCCCTCCTCTTCATGGTTTCAGACAGAGAAGGCTAACAGGTATTTCATAATATATTTAATTGCTCATTGCTTGTGCAAAAAAGGAAGGGAAATAGACTTAAGACATAAAATATTACAATATATTTTAACTCATCTGACTCAATATTATAAAGCCATGTTAATAACTAACACTCTCCATAGAAAGTTTTGTATTTCTAAACCAGCACTTCTTTATCTTTCCCTAGACACAGGCATAGATAACTCCTCCCCTTCATTCAGCTGTCAGCTCAAATGCCACTCTGTAGAAAGAAAGATCTGACCAACCTAACTTAAAGAGCAATACTAGTCATCTTCTCTCTCATTACACCATTTTATTTTTGAATTTAACTTGCCACTCTCTGAAGACTGTCAGGCCCTAAAACCACCCTACTTACTTGTTTTCATATTTGGTGTGAAACTAAATTCCATGAGGGCAAGGCACCTGGGTAGCTCAGTCAGTTAAGCATCTGACTCTTCATTTCTGCTCAGGTCACGATCTCAGAGTCCCGAGATCCATCCACGCATCAGGCTCCACGCTCAGTGGGGAGTCTGCTTGAGATTCTCTCTGCCCCTCCCCCCACTCATGCTCTCTAAATAAGTAAATAAATGAATGAATGAATAAAATATTAAATTCCATGAGGGCAAGGTGTTTATTTTTTTCTTTTGTTATTATTGTATTTACAGAACGTAAAATAGTAATTGACCTATAGTAGAACTTCATAAATATTTGTTGAAGGAAAGAGGGCAGAAATGGACATATTCTCTCAATGGGATATGATGTCTCCCTTCTCTGAATTTCCCTTCATTGTGCTCATACTTCTTTTATAAGAGTATTAATGATATGTCATGTAACAATAAAGGCCATGTCTTATTTTTTATTTTCTCCTGCAATCCCTACCAATATAATAAGGGCTCAATATATACATTTGTCAAATTGGACATGATCAGTATTTCCCTATAGGTTTTTTACCAAGTCCTATACAAATAGAAGGTAACATTTCAAACATGTGGATGATATATATATGTGACTATCTTTAGTTTGAACACAACTGCAAACAAAAGAGGATCAAATATAATGAGGACATGAATCATATAAGAAGTAAACAAATAGAACCATATTCTTAACAGTTCTTATCAAAAGTTTGATGGTTAATTTTATGTGTCAAGTGGGAGGATGTTTTTGGATGAGATTAACATTTAAATCCATGAACTCTTGAGTAAAGCAGATTGCCCTCCATAATGTATGTGGGCATGAGTTAATCATTTGAAGGTCTTAAATACTGCAGAAAGACCAGCCTGCCTGAGCAAGAGGGAATTCTCCAGCAGACTGCCTCTGAACTGGAACTGCAGCATTGGCTTTCCTGGGTCTCCAGACTGCTGGCCCACACTGCAGATTTAGACTTGCCAGCCTCCATAATCTTACAAGCCAATTCTTGAAAATAAATCTGCGCACACACGCACACACACCCCTTATTGGTTCTGTTTCTCTGGAGAACCCTGACTAATACAGTGTCCATTCGATTTATTTTCTCTGCCCATTTCCTTGATGGACAAATTCTTATAACTGAGATTGTATTCTTTTGGCTCAGAATTTCTCGTTTTCTTGTTAAAATGAGACTGTTCCTGGAAGAGCAAGACCTGAAGCCTTATTAGACGTTTATACTTTTGCAAGTGATTTTCCTTAGAATAGGGTTTGACAAGAGAGGGGACTGAAGGAGAAACAAGGTTGAGAGAGAGTGATCCTCCAAGTCTTGGCAAGCTTTGTTAAATGGAGTTTGATGAAATATTGGCTATAACTTGATTTAATCTACAAAAGAGGTTTTAGATATATTGTGCCTTACATCTAAAATGCTTAAAACTACAATTTTATCATTTGGACCTAGTCACAACTAATATTCACACTAATTGAGCAAACCATTACTGTTACCGCTTCCCAGAATAATGTAGTCTTTACACCCCAGAGAAAAGCCTAAGGATATCCAGGAAGAAGTCTTAGGTCATTAGAGTTATTGAACATTTATCAGGCTTTCACAGCATACTAGACTGGCTGGGATGCACAGGAGACATGCTTTGCTTATACACAGCCCTATTTGAAAGGAAAATGGCAGTACTCTGCTAAGTCACTCTCTATTAAAAAAGCAAAAGAAAAATCAAGTTCATTTGACTGAATTCTACAATGCTTGTCATTTTGAGGTGGGGTGTGTCAGTTGGGAGGATAGAGGGGAAAGGCAGGTTTATGATTAGAAGCACAAATAATATCTCTCAAACTAGAGACCACATAATGTCTGTCTGGCTTTATTTTATGATGAGCAGAGTTTCTAGACTAAATTGGTCTCCTATTATGGAATAGTAAATATCTGCTCCCCCAAATCAAGAGTCCTTATACTGTCTAAAGCCCCTAACTATGGCAACCCACTTGGAGGATACTTCTCAGTGCTCCATATTCCCCAAATCTCTCAGTTTTCCGTCTTCCCTCTCTTCTTCCTTCTCCTTCCCTCCTCATTTCTCTCCTCTTCCTCCCTTCCATAATTAAAATCTTCATTTTCTCACTGCTAGAATTGAAACTAGCTTCTTAAGGGCAGACAATAATTGCATAAATTTAGTGAAAGCAACCTGAATTTTCATCCAGAATCTCTCTTTATTAGCTTTGAGTACAAAACATGCCCCCAAATCCACGTACTTATCATCTCCCCTCCCCCAGTCTACACGATACCTTCATCATTTCTCATGTGAACTACCACAGTATTCTCCTAACTGGTCTTTCTGTTTCCACTTTTAATTCTATAAAGTTCTTTCTCTACAAAGCAGCCACAAATAGCCATTTTCAATTTAAATCAGATCGTGGCACTCCCCTGCTAAAAGCCTTCCATGACTTTCCATTTTAGTCAGAGCAAAATCCCAAATTCTTCTATGTAATCAAGGCTCCTTTGGTGTCTCTCATCTCATGTTTTGATATCCCCCATTCTCTACATTCTAGCCCCACTTGATTTCTTTCTTTTCTTTTTTCTTTTTTCTTTTTTTTTTAAGATTTTATCCACTTATTTGAGAGAGAGAGAGAGAGCATGAGAGGGGAGAAGGTCAGAGGGAGAAGCAGACTCCCCATGGAGCCAGGAGCCTGATGATGCGGGACTCGATCCCGGGTCTCTGGGATCGTGACCTGAGCTGAAGGCAGTTGCCCAACCAACTGAGCCACCCAGGCTTTTCAAAGTCATTACCTTTTCAAAGTCACTTTCTTTTCAAAGTCATTACCACCTTAGAGTTACTGCTACTCTTATTTCCTGATGAACTCTGTCCTAAAATTTTATACATGGCTGCTTCTTTCCTCTTATTCATATCTCAGCTCCAGTGTCTTCTCAGAATGGCCTTCCTAGGTCCCAAACAAAAGCAGCTTCACCCCCATTACTGTCGTTCACACAACCTTTTTGTTTTCATATAACTTATTACTAAGTGAAATTTCCCTTTCTATTTACTGCTAGAATAAAAGCTCCTTGTGAAGAGATTCCAAATCTGATCGTTTACTGCTGTATCTCCAAGGCCTTGAAGAGTGTCTATAGTATGAAGTCAGTAAATAATTCCTGAATAAACGAATAAATAAATGATCTTGGAGAAGTGGTTAAGAGCTTAGGCCCTTAGAACCAGACTGCCAGGATTTGAATCCTGACTCACTGGTTACCAGTCCTGTATCCTTGGGCAAGGTACTTAACTTTTCCATGACTTGGCTTTATCATCTTTAAAAATGGTAATATAAATAGAAGCTACCATGTAAGGTTGATGTGATGATCAAATGAATTAATATACGTAGAGTACTTAAAACAGTGTCTGGCACATAATATATGTTACAGAAGGGTTTTACTACTATCAGTAGTAGTACTGCCGCTACTGCTACTACCAACACTACTACTATTATAACCACCTAAGTCATATGGTTCTGATGAAGATCAAATAAGTTAAAGGATATAGAAATAATTCCCAGAGTGTATTATTCCCAAAGTGTATTTATCCTTTACAAAATACAGAACACTATGCATATTTTAGAGACTGTTACTTGGCTTTATCATTGGGTTAATGTGTTCACCCTTAGATTGTTTACATTTTAAAAGAGATTGCCAGTCAAAATGGGTGAATTATAAGCAGTGAGAGGTGTGAGGCATAAATAATTTTGGGCAGAAGAACATAGTTAGGTTTCCTTACATGATACCACCAATGATGTCTGTGTTACAGAAGCCCACTTCTTGATATTGGCCCAGTTTCTTTCTTTGGAGCTATAAATTCAGAAAATTATAGAGATGCCATATATGGAACTATTTTAACTAAGAGACTATTGCTCAGTGAAAAACCACTGGACATGAACCTCAGTTTTAGGTATCCGAGCATTGTTTTTAAGTATGATTCATGGTAAAGTCTTATATTCATATAAGGGGTTATTTACAGATACCAAGTAACATGATGATAGAGACAAAGCTTTATAAATATTATACCAAAAAGGATTATTGTATTGTGACCTACAAAAACGTATCTTTTGCAGTGGAGAAATTCTGATTAACTACAGTTAACTTCTCAATAGGACTAAAATCACTTAATATGACTAAAAAGAGAATCTTATTCCCCCTTGCACTCTATGACAAAGGACAATTTTCATGAATATATTTTTAAATAGAGTAGTAGTGTAGGAAGAGCTGCAATTTTTGAGTCACAGGTTCACCAGAATTTGACATTTTTGTCATACCTAAGATTATTTGTTGTGTTTGATGGAAATATAAGACATTATTTTGTGTGTTTTTATCCTATCCAATCATATTTGGAAGTCAGTAGCAACAGGATTTGGGGTCAAATGTTCTATAATATAATTTTTGTTTACACATTTCTGTACTTACTCAGCCACCGTGATGTGACTTGAATCTGAGAAGGAAGTTAAAATCTATCAGCTTTAGTAGGTTCTAATTTTTCTTAGTATTTTGAGTTTCAGTATTTGATTAAAAAAATTGTAGGCTTTCAAGCACAAAAGTGGGCAACATCAGGTCCATATGTAATAGAGAACTTTCAAGAAGTTCAAAGGTTAGACCTACATATAAATAAGTATCAAAATGATGAAACTGGAAGAATTTGCTGCTGGAAGTTTTCCACCTCTTTTTTAAGTATTCCACTACCAGGATGTAGAAGAAAAATATTGATTTTAGAGTCAACTGACCTGTATTTGAATACTGGATTTGTCACTTACTAGCTGAGGGACCCTGGGCAAATAACTTCAAAACTGAAACACAATTTTCTTATCTGTAGGATGGGAAAATAATGCCTACTTTTCAGGAAAAATAAGACTCAATAATGCATATAAATTTCTTAGCATATAGTAGGTCCTTAATAAATGGCAGCTATTAAGGTTGCTTTAGCATTTGAAAATCAATCAATATAATTTTTTGAACATTAACATTAACAGAATAAAGGAGAGAAACTATATGATCATTTAAATAGATGTAGTAAAATCATTTGATAAAACTTAATACTCTGTTGTGATAAAAAATTCTCGGCAAACTAGGAATCCAAGGCAGTTTCCATAAATACAACAATTACCAGAAACCTACAGTTAATGTGGTAGATTTTCTGCAACTATAGCCACCAACAATCAAACACATATTACTTCTCTCAAAAAAAAGTGAGGCCTATTTCCTCTCTCCTTGAATTTAGACTGGTACTGTGGCTTCTGTTGACCAATAGATGTGGCCAAAGTGTCCTGTCTGACTTTTGGGCTTAAGATTTAGAGGCCTACAGCTTCTTTTGTTACCTGCTTGAAATGTTCTTGTAGTCATGTAAGGAAGCCTCATCAAACTATTGAGAGATGAGAGACCATATGGAGAGAAAGGTTCTGAGATTTCATGGAGAAAGGCCTTAGCTGCCCTAGCATCCCAGTTGAGTCAAGTACATTTCGCTGTACATCATGCTGAATGCATCCACGTGGGTTAGCCTAGGAGAAACTAGCAGAGTAAGCCCCTAGACAGCCCATAGATTTGTGAGAAGTAATAAATCTGTGTGGTTTTTAGCTACTAAGTTTTTGTTAGTTTATTCAATGGTAATAGATAACATCACACATAACAGCGAAGTATCCCTAAGATCAAGAACAAAGCAAAAATATAAACTTTAACCAGTTCTATTTGACAGTGATTGAGAGGACCTAGCCCATAAAGTAAAGTAAGAAAAATGAATAAAGATATCGGTAGAAAAATAATAAGAAAAATAATAAGTAAAACAATCATGTTCATCTGTGAACATGATTGTTTATGTAGAAATCCTAATGAATCTACAAAAAACTACTGAACATAAGTAAATTCAATAAAATTGAAGAATACAAGGTTCGATATATAAAAATCAATTGCATTCCTATACACCAGCGAAAACATGGAAAAATAAAAATTTTATTTTTTTTAAAGATTTTATTTAATTATTTGATAGAGAGAGAGAGAGAGCACACATGCAGGGAGAGTGGAAGAGGGAGAAGCAGGCTTCCAGCTGAGCAGGGAGCCTGATGCAGGACTCGATCTCAGGACCCCGAGATCATGATCTGAGCCGAAGGCAGTCACTTAACCAACCGAGCCACCCAGGCGCCTGGAAAAGTAAAAATTATAAATATTACCATTTACAATAGCATCAATAATACTTAGGACTAAATTTAACAAAGAAAATGTGAGACTTCTATACTGGAAATTACAAAATATTGCTAAAATTAAAGAAGGCCTAAGTAAATGAATTGGAAGACCCATTGTTGTTAAGATATCAGTTGTCTCCAATTCATCTAGAGATTCAGTACAATCCCAATTAAAATCCCGTTTTAAGAAACTTTTTGTAGAATTTACAAACTGATTATATGATTAGTATCGAAATGCAAAATATATATAACAGACAAAACTGTTGAAAAAGAACAAAGTTGGAAAACTCATAGTATCTGATTTCAGTATTTACTGTAAAGCTATGGTAGTCAAGACAGTGTGGTGTTGATGTAAGGACAGATATATAGATCAATGGAAGGTGTTGATGTAAGGACAGACATAGATCAATGGAAAACAATAAAGAGTACTACAGTAATTAGTTTAAACATATACAAGAAATCTTTGGAAAACACAAGGAATTGAACGGGAAAACAATGTCTTTCTAATGTACAGTGCTAGAATAATTAGATAAACATACAAAGAAAAACTTAAACTTGATTCTCTACTGCACGTTTTACAAAAGTGATTGATTATTGATCATAGATCAAAACATAAAGGCTAAAAATTATACATCTTCTAGAAGAATGCATAGCAAAGTATATTGGTAGCCTTAGGAGTAGGTGAACATTTATTAAACCAGACATAAAAAGCACTAACCAGACAATGAAAAAAAATGTCCTGCATTAAAATTTAAATATTCTGCTTTTTAAAGAGATGATAAAAAAAACAAAGAATGGGTAAATAAATTGTGGTGCATCCAGACAATGGAATATTATTCAGCGCTAAAAAGAAATGAGCTATTATGCCACAAAAAGACAAAGAGGAACCTTAGATGCATATTACTAAGTGAAAGAAGCCAATCTGGAAAGACTACATACTGTTTGATTCCAACTATATGACATTCTAAAATAAGCAAAACTAAAGAGATATTAAAAAGATCAGTGGTCGGAGCGCCTGGGTGGCTCAGTGGATTAAAGCCTCTGCCTTCAGCTCAGGTCGTGGTCTCGGGGTCCTGGGATCGAGCCCCGCATTGGGCTCTCTGCTCGGCGGGGAGCCTGCTTCCCCCTCTCTCTCTGCCTGCCTCTTTGCCTACTTGTGATCTCTCTCTCTCTCTCTCTGTCAAATGAATAAAAAAAAAAAAAAAGATCAGTGGTCACCAAGGGTTGGGGGGAAGGAGGGATGAATACGCAGAGCTCAGAGGATTCTTAAGGCAGTGAAACTACTCTGTATGATACTAAAATGGTAGATACATGGCCTTATACATTGTCCAAACTCAGAATGTACAACATGAAGAGTGACTCTAATGTAAACTATGGACTTTGGATAATAATGGTGTGTCAGTTCAGGTTTATCAATTGTAACAAATGTACCACTCTGGTGGGGGGATGTTGATAATGGAAGAGGCTATGCATGTGTGGGAGCTCACAGGGCATATGGGAAATCTCTATACCTTCCCCTCAATTTTTCTGTGAACCTAAATCTGTACTAAAAATTAAAGTCCAGGGGCGCCTGGGTGGCTCAGTGGGTTAAAGCCTCTGCCTTCGGCTCAGGTCATGATCTCAGGGTCCTGGGATCGAGCCCCGCATTGGGCTCTCTGCTCAGCAGGGAGCCTGCTTCCCCCTCTCCTTCTGCCTGCCTCTCTGTCTACTTGTGATCTCTCTCTCTCTGTCAAATAAGTAAATAAAATCTTTAAAAAAAATTAAAGTCCATAAAAGAAAGAGAGAGAGAGAGAGAGGGAGAGAGAGAAAGGGGCAAGCAGTAAGGAGGGAGGGAGAGAAGGAAGGAAGGAGGGGAGGAAGGAAGGGAGGAAGGGAGGGAGGGAGGGAAAGAAGAAAGATGGAAGGGAGGGAACAAAGAAAAGAAGAAGGAAGGGAGGAAAGAAAGGGCAAGCCAGAGACTCACAGAGGACTTAAACAGAATATACAAAGAACTCCTGAAATAAAAATGAAAAAACAGCCTAATAAAAATGTGCTAAATTTCACCAACAGAGATCTACATGCAACCATTAACTGCATGAACATGTGCTCAGTATCATTAGGCAGCAGGGGAATGCAAATTAAAACCACAGTGAGATATCACTACACACCCACCCAAATAGATAAAATTGAAATATCTGACAACATCAAATGTTGGTCAGGGTGTGGAGCAACTGAAACTCTCATATTTTGCAGGTAGAGGTGTAAAATGATGCACTCTTTTGGAATATTGTCTGGTAGTTTCTTATAAAGTTCAGTATACACCTACCCTCTGACCCAGAGATTCCATTCATAGGTATTTACTCAAGAGAAATGAAAACATTTTCATACTAAGAGTTATAAATGGATGCTTATAGGAGCTTTATCCATAAGAGTCTAAAACTGGAAGCAACCTAAAAGTCCATCAAAGAAAAAATGGATAAACAAATTGTATTATAGTCATGAAATGGAATACTACACTAGGATATATGCAATAATTTGAATGAATCTCATATGTTGACTTAAAGAAGTCAGAACAATAAAAAACTAAGCACTTTATGATTCCATTTATATGATGTACAAAACCAGGCAAAATAAATCCATGGTAATAAAAATCCAAGCATGGTTGCATTGGGCTTGGGTTGGAACTGACTCAAAAGGTGAACAGGTGTACTTTCTGAGGTGATGGAAATATTCTACATTCTTGATTAGGTTGTATTTACACAGGTATATGTAACTGTCAAAACTAATCCAATGCTACACTTCAAATATGTACATTCACTCTATGTAAGTGTTATAATAGCAAAATAGGACAAAAAATAAATAAGAGGAAGTACAGTTGACTCTCGAACAAAAAAGGCTTGAATTGCATGGGTTCAGTTATATGTGGATTTTTTTTTTTTTTTTACCATACAGGACTGTAAATGTATTTTCTGTTCTTTATTATTTTCTTAATTATGTTCTCTTTTCTCTAGCTTACTTAATTGTAAGAATACAGTATATCATAAAAATATGTATCAATCAACTGTTTATATTGTCAGTAAGGCTTCCTACCAACAATAGGCTATTAGTAGTTAAGTTTTGGGGAGTTAAAAGTTATGGGTGGTCAGTGCCCCTAACTCCCATGTTCAGGGGTCAACTGTTTAATTATTGGTGGTATAATTATTATTGTCTCCCAGTGCTGAAATTATAACCTAAGCACCCTTTGTATTCATGACATTTACTGTGTCATTCCACACAGGCCTATCATATGCACAACAAAAATGAAGAATGTTATAAACTCCACGTAGGGTTTACATCCATTCTTCATCTTAACAAAATTCTCATTTCACCAATGTCCCCATTTCAGATGGTTCCTGTGGAGGAATATAACTGCATTTCAAAGTAATGTTTTTCCAGGTTCTGGATTATAGCATAAGTGTATTTGAATATATACATATTCAATGCATTTCATAATGCATATTGAATGTAACCAATTAGCTCTGTAATATCAGGCAGGTCATTTTACTTCCCTGAGTCCTGCTTTCTGCATTTGTAGAATGAAGAAATCTAGTGTGAATGTTATATAATATTTTTACAAAATCAATGAAGTATTTTGCCAGGGCTTTAGCAGAGGGGTGCAAAGGAGCTCGTGTATTTGGAGTGCCAGACTATGGGAAGTCACCAAAGGCAATTTTTGCTAGTCCTAACCTGGAGGTGACCTGTAGGGAGGGATGGAACAAAAACACTGCCTTGTCATTGGACACCACTTCTTGCTCCGTGTGGGTTGCTAAAGAGATAAAGTAGTTAAAGTGAACTTCTGTAAGCCACCTCTGTTATTTTAACATTGTCAATACTTGGATATTCAGGAGGATCAACTTGGACCTGAACTAGACTCACCTACTTCCTGCAGTAATAGAAAAAACTGAGTTATGTTGTTGTAAGCTACAAATGAATTATATGTTTTTACTACAGTTTACTTCCCATATGTATGAATACAGATACTTACAAAGAACAAGGTAAACCAGGAGTGAAGGAGAATAATAAGCACATTAAATAACAAGAAAGATATGCACAGCATCACCTCCCATATGATTTCCTTTCTTTAACTCTTCTCCAGATAATGGGAAAGGAGAAAGAAGTAGGGCCACTTGTTAGGTGGTGGGGGCTGTCCAAGCTTTTTATTGGTCATAGTCTGATGCTGCCTCCTTTTTTTCTGGACTGTTTGCATTCATGTTTACCTCCAATTATGGTTTCTATAGCGCTGAACATTTTTAAAGGTCTCTAGTATATCTTTTAGATTAAACTTAATTTCATAGACTATATTAAATATTATTTAATCAGTTCTACAGTTTAATTTCTAATTAACAGTCTCTTCACAGCCTGTGACTTTCAGGTAATCAGTCTGTAATTCACCAAGAATATACTGAGCCCACAGCACCACACTGGCTCTTGAAGGTCCGTAATCAAGGTTAATTAGGTTTCCATCCTTAAAAAACCCACAGCTTGAATCAAGAGGTGGCTCTTTGTCTTTAGATATTTGGAAGGGATTCTATTCAGCACATAAAACACAATTTTGTACATGAACTTGGGAAAACTGCTTTAAAATATCAGCATTGGCACCTGCAAAATTTTATTGTACATATGGCTATCACTAGGACTACTGGTATTCCGGTTTACAGTGGCATAGAAAAGTAGACAGATGGGGAAAGTGGCTTGAAATATTGATCCTAAAACACATATGTCTAGAACATCTAGACAGATAAATGAATGAAAAGTGGGTTTATTTTAATGATTTTGATAAATGCCTTCAGTTGATCACAAAGACTAAATCAGTTCAAGCAGATTTCAGGGAAACAATCTGCACGTGCGCAAGACTAGAAATAGCCACACAACTTAAATCAACATAAACAAAGATCCTCCAAGGAATTCTGAGGAGGAAAAGAAATTTAGTCCAGTTTATGGTATAGAATGACATTTGCATTTCTTGTTTTCAAAATCTCAGGCAAATCAAAGCAGAAAGCTAGCTCCTAGCTACATCAAGGGAAAAACTGACTGAGGAAAAAAATGTGATCAAAGCAGAACCATCTGTGGCAGTTTAATGATATTTCAGGCTTGTACCAAAAACACACTTAATAAGAAATTAACAGCTAAAGGGAAAACAATTTCAAAGGGACCTGAACACTGAAGAAAATATCTGTGTATATAGATACAATTAACCGATGATTTGATTTTAATTTTCTTGGAACAGGATGTCATCAGTGGACTCGGGAAGACTTAAGAAAACAAACTGCCTTAAAGCCTTTATTTGTTCTTATTTGGGGCAATTTTTAAAAAGTTCATTTCTCTACCTCTTTTTTGACATCTCAGTCACATAAGGTAAAAACAAATAGAGATCCAGCTAAAAAACCAGAGAGTTCTACACATTTTTAACTCAGTTATAACAAATCATTTGCTAAAAGCATTTTTAGCACATTGTTCCATGAATAAAAATGCTGGTGTTCTCTCAGTTTGAGAGCTTATTTAGTGAGGTGGGGCTTTCCCTGAATCAGGTGCGCACAATACCCAGCAGCCTATGGAGAGGAGTAGGCAGGGAGTCCCGGAACTCTGTTATCAGGTGATGGCCTTGTCCTACTTACAGAAGTAGACAAACCCAAATATAATATAAAAGAGGGTATGAGTGGCCTGGAAATTTCAGAGAATTGTCTTTTCCACTGCCAACTGAAGTGAATGAAATAGCAACTTTATGAGTCAGAAATGAGATAGAATCTTTGCTTAGTCCACTGAGAAATTCATCAAAATAATTTCCCTGGGTGAAAATCTTACTCTGCATGTAATATCAACAATAATACTGAGTTCAAGAAACCTAACATTGAGCTCTGTTAGTTTAATGTGCTCAACAAGTGATAAATACAATAAAATCAAAAACATTCTGATTTGGCTAGCTGCCATTCATTGGGGAACCTTTCAGACTTTATTGGTGCTCAGTCACCTTTCATTAATGATTTTACTTACTGTCCCAAGAGCATAGTTATAATTTTTAAAGTCAATGATTACATTTTGTTTTTTTTGTTTTTTTTTCCCCAAATACTTTTATTTTATTTTTTCAGTGTTACAAGATTCATTGTTTATGTACCACACCCAGTGCTCCATGCAATACGTGCCCTCCTCAATACCCACCACCAGGCTCGCCCATCCCCCCACCTCCTCCCCTCCAAAACCCTCAAGGAAGTAGTTAGATCACACCTTCCCTTCTCAGCCCAAATTTTCTGATAACGCACTGTAGACCAGTTTTTAAAGAATGCAACTGAACAGTGCCCCACTTTGCAAGATAATTTTTTATTTTATTTTATTAAGGGGGAAAGATGCATGTGTTTATATCATGAATCATACCTGTAGTGTTCTAGCTATGGTACAAGTGACAGGAAAGAGAGCTTCAGGTGGAGAATCCTAGACCACTTACAATCTCACAATGGTGAAAAATTCATATGCTCTAATCGTAAGGTATTTAAACTGTCCTTTTTGTTCTCTAGAAGCTTGTTTGGAAATTGTAGTACGAGAGGACAGAAACTTGCATTCCCATGACCAACTCAGCCTCTTTGTCAAGAATGTGCCAAAAAGCGAGGGAGAAAGGGAATATCCGGCCAGCCAGGCAGACGAAACATCCATCCTGCCAATCAGTGGGGTGTAAATGGTCCAAAAACAGAGCTCTCACATTCCCTTACAAATGGTTTAGAGGAATAAGGGGGTGGGTAGTTAGTTCATGGCTGTATAAAGCTCTCTGCTAAATCCATGCTGCCTCTATAGTATTTGGGTAGCTATAAATAAACAGTTTCTGATTATCAAGGGAGGTTGGAAAAAAGCAATCGTCAAAAGGCAGACAGTATAAATACATGGGATCAGTAACTAAATCCACCTCTATTCAAATATGAGCTGGCTTGATGTTTGAAATGTCTTCTCTGATGCACAACAGGGCGTTTGACTACACCAGACTAATCCTTCCAATGAAATTCCTTCTGCAGAGGAATCCCTTAGTGAATAAAATACAGTAAAGGTCTATGAGCACAACACTAAAGGCCACAAATTTGTAGTCCAAAAAAGTCCAGAATGAGTGAAGACTCCCACTATCCCTGCTTCACTCAAGTCTCAGTCATTTGATAAGATTCTGAAATCAGGGGCTCCTGGGTGGCTCAGTAGGTTAGGCATCTGCCTTCAGCTCAGGTCATGATCCTGGAGTCCCGGGATCAAGTCCCATGTTGGGCTCCCTGCTCAGCGGGGAGTCTGCTTCTTCCTCTCCCTCAACCCCTTCCTGCTTGTGTTCTCTCTCTCTCTCTCAAATAAAGAAATAAATATTCTGAGATCAATGAAATTTCTCACTAGCATTAGCATTATTCAATGATTTAAAGCCACAGAGTGAAATCAGCCAATTGGAATGACTGCTCTACATCACAGAGCTGTGTCACCCATTTCCGCTTTAGGATCAGAGGTATTTCATTGATTTCATGCACTAGATTTAGCTCATTTGGGGAAATATTTGAGGAAATTGTTTCTTCAGCTGTAAAAAAGGATAACATGAGTACCTACCTCATAAGGCTATGGTATTAAGTTATTATAAATATAGCACTTACTCCAGAAACCAATATTGCACTGCATGTTAACTAAGTAAAATTTAAATAAAAACAAATAAAAAAATATAGTGCTTAGAACAGTGCCTAATTAAGCATTGAAAGGATATCCTCCTCCTCATCATCATCGTTATTAAGATTATTTAGCATATTCAGAATTACTTTACTAACTGATAACTTTGACCAAAATAACGTGACAGAAGAGAAATGGTACAAGTTCTGAATCCAGGCCTTAAAAGACTCAGTGGTTTACTTTTATGTTCTTGGGAACTTTGTAACCACCTTCAGGCGAGTGAGCCCAAGAAAGCCTGCTGGAGGGTGAGAGGCCACTTGGAGGATGTCTTAGATCATATCAGAAGACAGATTATGGGATTGAGACAGATTATGGGATTGAGACAATAAACTTGGGGGGTGCTGTTGGCAACAACTGTAAGGCAGTAATAAATGTGAGATTGGTCATAGGGGAAGTTAGGCTGCAACGCAATTGAGACAGAGGTCTCAGCTGATCCCTTGGGGAGCTCTAGAGCTGAGATGGCCCTTGAAAGTTGTTTCAAGTTGAGGCCAAGGGGCCAGGCATTTTAATGGCTGCATCAACCAGTCATTGGATGACAGCTGCCCTTGAGGAAGGACTATGATCTTGGGTTAGGAAGCTCCTTTTGGCAATTATTGGGGTGGAGACTCAGCAGTAACTTGTTAGCAGGCAACACTTCTAGACCCTGTGGGGAAAATGTCTTGGCCCTGAAGAGGGGGATCTGGGTCGCACGTCATAGTACTCACTACAGAGGTGAGCCTAGATGTTCCATTGAAGCCTGCCAAGTGCCAGACATGTGAGTGAGGCCATCCTAGATCATCCAGGTGCCACTCAACCCACCAACTGATGACAGACACATCAGTGAGCCCGGAAAAGCTAAATCGAATCTTGAGAGATAAGAAATAGTTGCTTCATAGCCCATTAAGTTTTGAGGCAAGTTTATTATGTAGTAATAGATAACTGATACAGAATATCACATGATGATAGTAATCATCAAAGGGATTAGAGAGTTGGGATTAAGGTGATTCTAGTTGTAGTGTAATAAGTTTTTTTTCCCCCAAACACCCATTGCCAAGGGCATTAAGATCAACATACATTTGAAATTAAATCAGCAATGCAGAGGACACTGATGGGAGCTGGGGCTGTGACTGCAGTACAATTCTTACGCTAGAGGATGCCAATTGCCAGCACATGGGGTGGGCACACAGGCCTCTTGGGAAGGACCCATGTACACTTTTGGGAATCAGTGTTCAAAGCATTTGTGTCATCCAGACAGCATAACTGCACAGAGTTGTCAAGAGCTTTCCCTAAGGTATTCTTTGAGAACTTACAAAGGGGAACCAATGTCATTCTACTTAAATATTAGTATTGTACCAGTTTATGTGAAAGCTAGGCATATTTTTCCTCTAAGGAAAAGAAAGTTGAATTACTGGAAACACAAACTTGAAAAAATTTATTTATTAAGCAGATGTAACTCGAAAAAAATCACCTACCATCTTACCATTGTAACAAATCAACTATTTTATTTTCTCCTATTCATTTTCAGTTCTTGTCCATATTTATATAATGATTAGATAGTTTTAACTATAGGGTAGATATGGTTTTGTATTAGGGTAAGATCTTTTGAAGAAAATAACCAGAACTTGGAATTTTTTTACATGGAGCCTGAGATCCTTACCCATCAAATGAGATTAGGCAGTCTAGATGAAAGGCCTTCGGGAATTCCTTGCTTCAAAGAGTGCCTATGCTTTAGAGATGTTCTGAGAGACCTATAAGAGGATGTATTTCAGAAAGAAGGAAATGGATCCTACAAGGAGCGGGATGCAAAAGTTGAAAAACCAGGAAGGGGGTTGGGGAGGACTGAAGTGGAAGTGGAACAAACTCTGAGTCTATAAACCAGGATTCCACAAACTGTTGCTGGTGGACCAGATACCGCCTGCTGCCTATTTTTCTACATATACTTTTATTGGAACGCAGCCATTTGCATTCATTTACCTATTGTCTGTGGCCACTTTCATGCTACATCAGCAGAATTAAGTGATTGTGTTAGGGTTTGCAAAACCAAAAATATTTACTATCTCATCTTTACAAAACTAGTTCATTAACTTCATGTTAATGACTAATCATATTAATAATATTGAGGTAATATAATAAAAAAAAGTGGGACTATACTAGAAAACAATGTGGAAGGTGGAAGGGATGCCTGGAGTCATTTATAAGATCCTTGTATTGGGGTGCCAGGGTGACTCAGTTAAGTGTCTGACTCTTGATTTCAGCTCAGGTCACAATCTCGGGGTCCTGGAATTGAGCCCCATGTCAGGCTCCTTGCTCAGCGGGGAGTCTGCTAGAGATTCTCTCTCTTCTGTTCCCTCTGCTCCCGCCCCCCATGCTTGCTCACTCTCTCAAATAAATAAATCTTAAAAAAATGATCCTTTATTGTTTGGAAAGAAAGAAATTTCCAGGTATGCATGTTAAAAATGTAAGGATATCTACAGCACTCTTAGCTTTTATATTGAAAGCTTAAAATAATTTCAAGTGACCCTTCAGGTTGATGGTGTCTTTTCCCCACACTGCTGGCAACTGTTGCAATGCACTTAGATGGCAGGTAAAGCCAATAGGCTGGCAAACGCTTTCTCTGCCTGTGGCATGCTTGTTCTCTAGTCAGCCTCACGTAATTCTAAGTGATTAAAATTTATGTGGGGGGAAAAGTGGCCCCCAGTAGAAAGCCAACTGTTGGTGATAGATGTAAAAAAAATCTAAAAATTAATGATTCTTAACCATAAAACATAAGTTTTAGGAGGAAATGATTTGCAATCTTAATATTTGTGAAGTTTGAAACTTGAAAAGAAAATGCCCTGTGTAAATGCAAACAAGCTGTCCAATGTAACTATAAGTTCTGTACTTAACCAATTCAGCTACTCCCAGTTGTACAGAAATGTATGGGGGCCACAATTCTGTGATAGGTATTTGAACACTGCTATATTTATTAAAAATATTGTTATAATAAAATCAGCATGAAGTAGGTGAAAACCAGTTGACCAAATCTTACCCTTTCAACCGGTGACTTTGACATTGTGTATACAGTCTAATGGCATAAAATTGGAATTTAATCCAAGGAAAATATTTGAAGCGATTTAGCATAAGTTAATTTATAGAAATCATAATTATATTGTGAATTATTTTGAAATTCAGTTTGTAAATTTTTTTATATACAGTACAACTCAGTAAAATTGTTTGCTAACCTGCATCTGACATTGCTGAGTCTTTAAAATATACATTGTTTGTATTGTGTCTGTAGAATTTTCTATTTTTTTTAACCTTAAACAGGTGATATGCCTGTCAGAAGGTTGAGGATTCCAAATATTTTTAATTTTTTGTTATAAGAACCCATCTGATGCAAATATTTTTAGCATTTTGCTATGCATGCTTCCACTGAATCATGAGTTCCTCCACAGAAGGAACCACATCTTATTCCTCTTTCTCACCCCCACGGGCTGGCACAGAATGTGCACTTATTAAATGTTTGTTGAATGTACTAGTCGGCAACATCTCATGTCCTTAACTCTTTGGAACAAGTTGTACTTCTCTTTATAGTGCTGCTCTCTCTCTAGTCCTACTCTATTGTAAACATTTCTTTCTTTTCTGTCTTCTCTAGGTACATCTCATTTACAGAAATAAAAACTTCATCTATGTAGTCCCAGTCAGTAGCACTAGTACTGGTTTCTGAAACATAGTAGTAGGTACTCAGGAAGAGGTTTTGAACTGAATGTATCTTTGGAAATTCTATCCTCTTCTGGAGGATGGACTTCCAACTGGGAGGAGATGGGAAGATGCGTCCCTCGTGATATTACTCTCTCTCCCCCCTTTGATTCTTATCAATGGACTGTGGGCTCCTTGAAGGGAGGGTATGAGGCCTAGCCATCCAGCTTCAGTACTCAACACCTATATGGCACACGGTGCTCAAATGTTGAACTGAATTGAAATTCCACCTCTAATCTTAGGTTGGACTTTATTACAGATTAACCTAGCCCAACCATTAGAGGCAAATAGCTTCCTGGCTTGATTCAATAAATGCAATCAAATGCAAATCTTGAATGTCTGCAATAAATCTTAGAGTTTAAAGTGCCAGATTAGACTATTCTGCCTTAATTAGTTTAACTGTCTTTGATTTGAACATGGTTCATTAATTTAAATTAAATAAGCAATTCAAAGCCTGTGGACAATAAATTAGATAAATGTAAACGTCAAGAACTGCAATCCCCTGGCTGTATTTTAAAGATAGTAAATATGTAAGACATCAGAACCGGATATTCCTTTTGATGATGATAATGAGATGTTCCAGATCGGGAGTAAAACTGGAACTTATTTTTAAAACCCACAGACACTAGAAGCATCGTGGCAACAAATTTTCTCTATTTCTGTGCATAGAAGTTGCCCTAGTTCAAGTACAATTTTAGAAGTTATCGCCAAATTGTTGCATTGTTGAGCTATTGTAAAAGAATGGGGTTGTGATGATGGTTTAGGAACCTTCGCCATCCCATACTATATATGCTTTGTTTCTGGGGATCATTTGTGGATGTGCATTACAAAGTTACCTAAGTTGCTTTCATCCATCCACTGGGGTTTGTCAGAGTGTATCCCCAGCTATAGAAAACCGCAGTAACTAGTTATTTGAATTGGCTGAGAGTTTGTTTCAGGGCACCAATCAGTAAATCCATCAAAAAGAACTGATGCCGTTTTCTAACACCAAACAAGCATGTTTGTTGCCATACTCGCTCATGCTTTCTCTGTATTATAGTATTCGGAGGGAGAACTTCAGAAACTCTACTCAGTGTCAACACGGCTCTTGCTCTTCAAATGTCCATGCTCATTAGAGCTATTCAGTGAGTATATACATATACAAACTTTGCTGTGACATGTGGATAATTGCTCCCAGTAGCTCTCTGATTTTTATAGAGGCCCTTTTGCCTGAGCCGTAGGTGCCAACCTATAACACAGTAACCCATTTATAAAAGGCTCCCCTTTTAGATGTAGAGGAAGAAAATGTAGTCAAGGAGAAGTGAATTTAGGTTGAAAGTACATGGCAACATTAGTACTTGATATAATAGCTCTCTTCCCATGAACAAATATTCTTTGCATAAGAATTCATTGTCAGTTTTCATTCTTTCTTTTTCTTTCTTTCTTCCTTCCTTCCTTTCTTTCTCTTTCTTTTCTTTCTTTCTTTCTTTCAATAAAATAGTGTAGAGAAAGGTAGTGTCCAAATGACAAAAACAGTTTTTTTGGATTCATGGTTATCAAAATTTAGAAGTACAGTGGATTTTTCTAGTGCACCATTAACTGTAAGCAGTTGATTTTAAACCTAGACCCAGCTGATATATATATATCCCATGTTTGTGAAATGTGTCATGAGTCTTGCCATTAAACTAGTGCAATTACATTTTTTTTAAACATTTCCCAGTAGCCCAGTAGATGGGAGACTGGGTCTTTCTTTCTTTCTTTCTTTTTAAAGATTTTATTTATTTATTTGAGAGAGAGAGTGAGAGAGAACATGAGAGGGGAGAAGGTCAGAGGGAAAAGCAGACTCTCCATGGAGCTGGGAGCCAATGTGGGACTCGATCCCAGGATGCCGGGATCATGACCTGAGCTGAAAGCAGTCACTTAACCAACTGAGCCACCCAGGCGCCCCAACTAGTGCAATTACATTTTAAGCACCGACTCCATAGCTCTTCAGGGACTAAAGGGTTAGTTACGGGGCGCCATATCTGACAGAGATAGTCGTATGAATGACTAAGAGCTAGCACTGGGACATGATTTGGGGGACAGCGGCTTGAGAATACCATGGTGAATATCTGATGATTATTCAAAAACCAGGAGCTTGTATGAGAAGATTGTCAGAATGGATACAAGGAAACAAAAAGAAAAGCTATGGGCTTCACGGATGGCATGCTCCTCTTCTATCATTTGAGGAGAAATTAGTACAGGGATTATTTACAAAAGTGTGGGTAGGCTTTAGGAAAAGCAACAGGGAATTGTTAAATACCCCACAGAAAAGATGGGGCTACCAACCCTGGGCTTGAAGGAACACAGGAGGCAATTATTATTGGAACTCAGGCTAGTTCTATGGAGAGGGCCCCATGACAGGAGCTGTAGCTGTTAGGAGAGGGACACTGCCATCCCACCGGCCAGCTGGGAGGAGGCAGGGGAACACATACCCCAATCACACTTTGACCTTTTTCTCTCGCCTGCCGGTGCCTCCCAACTGGCCAAACCCAACAGGAAGCTGAAGGGAAGGGAGCTTGTTGGTTTAAGTACAGAAGTCAACCTCCCAGGGCAATTAGCAAAGTGTAGAAGAATGCAGAGTTTTCCACTGCAAGGATTTTTGGAGAAAAATTACCTCATTGTCTACATGTCTCTCAAGGTGGATATGATAATAAATAGGTTTATTGTGAAGAAGTGAATTAATTCAATTTAATTGATAAATTGCATAATTTGATAAAATGCATAATTGATAAAATGCATAATTTGCTCTGTAAATGTGTTGCAGATTTTGGTAAATAAAGTGTATGGAAGAGCAGAGAACAAAGGATTATTTAGTATCAGAAGATCTAGATTTTGGTCCTAGCTCTGCAAACTGACGTGCTCTGTGACTTTGGGCAAGTTCCTTTACTACTCTGACCTTAGTTTTTATATAAGTAAAATGGATAATAATACATTTATTTTTCCATACCTCAAAGGGTGGTAGTACAGATCAGATGAAAACATATTTAAAAAACACTTTATAAGCCACAATGTCTCTTCTAACACAAGTATCCACTCTTCCAGGATTGCAAAGTGGTGTTTAAAGATAAATGCTGGGCTTGTAGAGAAATAAGCTGACTTTTCGATATTTTTTTTATAGTGGCAGATCTATCTCCTTCCACCCAGACGGAACTCAGCCAGCTTCCCACCAGATCTAATTAGGTTTTAAATGAGATTCAGGAAGACATAATAGCTTATTCTGATTGTTCTTTTTATATCATACAGTCTCTAAATATTCATTGTGCTCATATGATTAAGCTGTAAATCAATAGGAAAAGCCAATGGGCTTCTTTGAATTTTTTATTTTGCCCCATATATTTGGCTGTACCAGTCATCTCAACTTTTTATCAGTTTTTACTTTCACATTGCACTTACCCATTTTGCTCTGTCTGAAGAGCTCCTAATCATATTTCAACACCCGAAGTAAATATCCCCTCCTTGGGAAAGCCCCTCCTTCCCACCTAAGATGACTTGTTCCCCTCTGGTACGTATCGTGCTTGGAACACATCTCTGTTATTGCAGGGAGCACTCTGTATCGAATGAGAAAGATTTGCTTCTATTTTTGTATTTCCAAGTAGTCCCTAAGAGTCTTGACTGTGAAGGCCATGCCCCATCTGAGTTTCTATCTCCATCAACCAGCACTGGCCCTTTGTGTGGGCTCAGCTAACTGGAATTCAAGCTCTGGGGAATAGGTGTAGACATACAAAAAAGAAATGTGGAAGCCTGGTTTCACTGAAGTATCATTTCTCCTCCTCAGATTAGTTCATCAGATTCCAACTAATATTTGGGATAAGATGCTCACTCTTTTCTTTCAGGGTACAGCTTCTGCAGAAGATAAAACACTGACTTAGATGAAAGTCCTCAAAAGGGTTCTAAGCTGAGAGTGATCATAACTGCAGTGTTGAAGAAAAACTTGCCTAAAAAATGAACTTGAGAAATTTTACCAAATACTTTAAAGCTACCTTAATTTGATGGGGGGGGGGGTGGATAAGATTTTTGTTAGCATTTTTTCTGTCAGTACCTGTTTTTCATTTGCTAATTAGTTTTTGTTATCTATGAGTACTCACTAGCACACATGTTGTAGCAAGTGCCAGAGGTTCAAGAAAAAAAAAACATTTATGGGAAGAAATAATTAAACTGGGAAAAATTATATCTGTTCACTTCATTCCACCCCCTTACAAACACAAAGACAGACATCTCAGTGATAAACACATGTATAATCAGTGTTCTGTTCTGTTGGCCTTTTTCTTAGCCCAGATTTGTGAGGTTTGAAGATAAAAGCAGTGGTTCCAAAGGCTGATTGCTACACCTTTGCCTCAATGAGATAGATGGACTGGAGGCAGTAGAGAACATTTCTGAAATTTCTGTTTGTGATTATCTGATCTTAGGTATTGGGCTAAAGAATGTGAAGTAGATTTTAGACTTTGCATGTGAGCTTTCCCATTTTGCAACAAAGCCAAATAAAGGGCAAACTCGTGTTCAGATTTTAACTAGTATTTTTTTATTATGTTATGTTAGTCACCATACAGTACATCATTAGTTTTTGATGTAGTGTTCCAAGATTGATTGTTTACGTATAATTCCCAGTGCTCCATGCAATCCGTGCCCTCCTTAATACCCGTCACTGGGCCGGGGGGGGGGGGGGGGGGGGGGGGGGGG
>CM052901.1:12206494-12229637 GCA_028534135.1 Potos flavus
CAATCGCCAAACTGTGGAAAGAGCCAAGATGCCCTTCAACAGATGAATGGATCAAGAAGATGTGGTCCATATATACAATGGAATATTATGCCTCCATCAGAAAGGTTGAATACCCAACTTTTATTTTAACATGGACTGGACTGGAAGAGATTATGTTGAGTGAAATAAGTCAAGCGGAGAGAGTCAATTATCATATGGTCTCACTTACGTGTGGAACATAAGGAAAAACATGGAGGGCATGGTGAGGGGGAAGGGAGGGATGAATTGGAGGAAATCGGAGGGGCGAAGAACCATGAGAGACTGTGAACTCAGAGCAACAGACTGAGGGTTTTGGAGGGAAGGGGGTGGGGGGATAGGCGAGCCTGGTGGTGGTTATTGAGGAGGGCATGTATTGCATGGAGCACTGGGTGTGGTACATAAACAATGAATCTTGTAACACTGAACAAATAAAATAAAAGTATTTGGGAAAAAAAAAAAAGAACTAGGAATAAAGACACAGGGGCTAGGAATGCAAATACGCGAAGTGGGGGACTGGCCAGAGGGATCTGAGTCCTTGAGCGCAACTCCCCTTAGAGACTGCAGTGCTCTGACCCCACTGAGTCTGCTACCAGGAGGGCAGCTTTTCCCCACGAGGACCAGTAAAGCCTTTGTAATTGCCTACAGTTGGGCCTGGAAAATCACACAAAGGTTTTTTCACCCATGCCTTTCTTTCCTTGTTTTTCTTCCTGAGGCTTTTACTTTTGTTTATATAAAGCCTTACAGATTAATTCAATCCATATTTGATCTTTTCTATTCCTCTGAAGGCTCATACCACTTATTTTGAATAATTCTTTTGAGTAGGTATTGACAGGTAACTAACAGCTATAACTTATTTACTTTGTATTCCTTGTCTTCCCACCTCAAATGTATCTTTAGGCAAAGAATTATTTGTACTTTACACACATCTGTAATTCCTAACAAAATTATGTGTGTAGTAAACAATACAATTGTGGGGGAGTAGTTTGTAATGTGTGATTTGAAAGGCACATGTCCTGAAATCTCACCCAAATAATTATTGAGATGACTATCATTTTAAGAACGTTTTATCTGCTACCTACAAGGGTAGCCCAGTATCAGTGATTGGTTTCCCCATTATTCATTAGCACTCATCTTAAGGAAAGATTTATTCTCATGTGAGCAAAGGGTAAAAGAGTAGCATTTATTTAATGACCACCATGTGCCAGAGCCATGCAGACACTTTCCAATACTTATTCTTTTTTTTTTTTAATTATTTATTTATTTATTTGACAGAGAGGAGAGAGATCACAAGTAGGCAGAGAGGCAGGCAGAGAGAGGGGAAAGCAGGCTCCCTGCTGAGCAGAGAGCCCACCCTCGGGCTGGATCCCAGGACCCTGAGATCATGACCTGAGCCAAAGGTAGATGATTAACAACTGAGCCGCCCAGGCGCCACTAATACTTATTGATTCTTTACCATACTCCTGAAGCAGGCCTTTTCTCCATTTTCAAGAAGAGGATATTGGGGCATAGAAAATGACTTAATTTTCTCATGATCCTGCAGTTCTTAAGTGACAGAGGTGGTATTAAACTAGGTCTACTTGAATATGAAGTCTATTATATTTTCTGAGAAAAGACCAAAACATGGCACAATGTGGATGCCAGAAAGAGATGTCTGAAGTGTGACAGGAGATAGATGATTGCCAAAGACCATCCCTTCCAAAAATTTTCCTTCTACAAAATTAAGTTAAGATTATTAAGTTGAAAAAAATGAAAGAAGAGCTAATCAATTGGAAAGATACCTTGTGTTCATGGATTGGAAGACTTAATATGGTTAAGATCCCAAATTGATCTACAGATTCAATGTAATCCCTGTCAAAATCCCAGCTGCTTTTTTGGCAGAGATTAATAAATTGATCTGGGTTCATAAGGAACTCAGAATAGGCAAAACAGTCTGGAAAAACTTACCACAAAGCCAGAGTAATCAAGATGGTGTAGTACTAGCCTAAAGGAAGACATATAGATCAATGAGATAGAATTGAGAATCTGGAAATTAACCTATACATCTACGAGCAATTGATTTTTGACAATGGTGCCAAGATCATTCAATAGGAAAATAGTAGTCTTTTCAAAACATGGTCTGTGGACAACTGGATACCCACATGCAAGAGAAAGTAGTTGGACACCTAAACTACCTTACACCATTTACAAAAATGAACTCAAAATGGACTAACAACCTAAATTTAACAGCTAAAACTATACAATTCTTAAAGGAAAACACAGGGATAAATCATATGACCTTAGATCAGGCAGTAGTCTTAGATATGACACCCAAAGCACAAGAAGCAAAAAAAAAAATTAGATAAATTGGAATGAAAATTTTTTTAACTTGTGTGTCAAGAGATTTCATCAAGAGGGTATGTGCTATGGTAAGTGCTGTGAAATGTGTAAGCCTGAGGATCCACAGACATGTACCCTGGGGCAAATAATACATTATGTGTTAATTAAAAAATAAAAGAATAAATTAAAAAAAGAGATTTCATCAAGAAAGCGAAAAATAGCCCACAGAATGGGATAAAATATTTGTAAATCATACATCTGATAAGAGACTTATTTTTAGAATATATAAAGAATTCTTATAACAATATAATGACAAATAACCCAATTAAAATTGGCTAAGGCATCTTAATAACTATTTCTCCAAAGAAGATACACAAATGGCCAATAAACACATGAAAAGATGCTCAATATCATTATTCATCAGGGAAGTGCAAATAAAACTACAATGAGATGCCGCTTCACACCCATTAGGATCCTTCTAATCAAAAAGACACGTAATAGCAAATGTTGGCAAGGATGTGGAGAAACTGGAAAGCTCGAGCACTGCTCACGGGAATGAAAATGGTACAGCTGCTTTGGAAAGCAATCTGATAGTTCTTCAAAAGGTTAAACATATGAGTATCATGTGATCCAGGAATTCTACTCCTAGGTATATACAGCCAAGTGAAATGAAAATGTATGGCCACACAAAACTTGCCATGAGTGTACATAGCAGTATTATTCATGAAAGTCTAAAAGTAGAAACAACCCAAATGTCCATCGCATGATGAATGATAAATAAAACTTGGTACATCTGTATGATTAAATGTTATTAGGCAGTGAAATGGAATATGTACTGATAGATGCTTCAGCATAGATAAACATTAAAAACATTATGCTAAATGAAATAAGCCAGATACAAAAGGCCACATATTGTATGATCCCATTTTATGAAATGTCCACAGTAGACAAAATTATAGAGATGGAAAGTAGATTAGTGGTTTCCAGGGGCTTGGAGAGGGAGGGGAGCATGGGGATTGACAGCTTAATGAGTACAGTGTTTCTCTTTGGGGTGATGAAAAAGTTCCAGGATTGAATAATAATGATGGTTGTACAACACTGTGAATATAATACAACTGGAATTCTCTAATTATATTGGTGAATTATGCTTCAATAAAACTGTTAAAAATTATTTTGCATTAGTTTTGCTTCCAAAGGGAATAGCAATTTTCTAGTCTGTTTTTTTTTTTAACTGTCAATTTTTGCCCCCATCAATTTGGCCCAAAGTTATTTGTACATTTAGTAGTTCCACGTTTGCTTCTGGTTCCTGATGCAGCCTAAAATGAAATAGGTCAGTTTCTCCAACTGCACTAGTTCTGAGGGAAGACTTGGGTCATTGGGTGACAGGCATCTGTGTGCCTATCTAAATGAGCTTAGTCATCCCCATTTCCCTTACACATAGATGGCATAGTTGGGAAAGACAGGATAAAGTCCTAGCCACCACATTTCTAATCTAAAATAAGATAGCTACAATTCTTTAAACCAAGTGACACAGCTAGATCTTCTACTCACTGAAAGCTACTTGAGTATATTACTTATATTGCAATCTTTCAAAAAGAACATTTCATCATTTTGGCAAATACTTTTTATAGTAAGTATGTTGCTTTTCTCTGGAAATGCAATGATAATGTTCAGTACTTTCTCTACTAATTTGGAAAAGTCCCACGTATTAGTGAAATGTAATTAATTATACTGACTAGCAACCAACTAAAGAATCACATATCTAAAACTCAAAATTATCTGTAACCTTCACTTCTCTCTGACTCTTACTTTACATATAGGTTTAGAATGGATAAAAAAGAGGATCTAACACTTAAAATGTCACTTTAAATTTATATTATCTCAGTATTATTCCTTCCCATTTTACTGATGAAGAAACTGAGGTACAGAAAAACAAAGGAATCTTTTGAAGGTCACATATAACAGATACAGATTCTGATTCTGGATCTTCCTGACTCCAACACCCATCTTTTTTATTTGCTGCAAAATACAGCCTCCCAATTAAATGAAGCTAATTTCATAATCAGAATGTTAACCACAGATTTTTATTAATAAGTGGCATATATGCCACTATATAATGGAGAGACTAAAACATTTATTGTGTCACTGTGTTAGAAAGCATACTGAAAAAGGAAACTGTTTCATAACTCTGGTAAGAATGCCATAAATTTCAGATAATATCTAAATGTTATCACCATGGTAATCTTCAAAGGCTGAGACCTGGCTGACTCTCCTAATTATGTAGACCAGAGTTCACTTGCCCATATAATGTGTACATGTTGGAAGGTTGCTGATTATTTCTGCTCTCATTCCTATGAGGTTTTTGCTGTAGTTTCACACAATTACAATTTACTACCAGCATATGCTGGTCCTTCCTCCCTTCATTTTGTTGTTTCTTTGACTACTGATAAATTTTGAATTTTTCATTTATGTTAATATTTTTCAGGAGGAATTGTTTCAACTAAGAAAAAAATTAAAAATGAAAGGGACAGGAGCAGCATCAACATATTTATGGGTACTTTTTAATCAAATCAATGAGGATCAAATGGACATACTAACACTTCCGCGAAAGAAAAAGAAAAAATTAAATACCTTTGGTGAATATTTCTGCTGTATCCAATAGTCTTAAACAACGTAGATTAAATAATGGCCTCCACGAAGAACATTTTCAGAGACATACTACCTATTGGAGACATTATGATGCATCATTGATAAGATGAAATAATTGAAAGAGAAATACCCAAAGGTTAAGACCAAAGCCACATGCCTTTCAATTTATTCCACATGGTATGTTGTCCGAGAGCCAGTTACCAGCTGTCTGCCCTCTAGCGGTCAGGTATTATAGTTCAAGCCCCTGCACTATGTAGGAGCAGAGCCACAGCAACCTTTCCTCCCTGGCACTCTGTTGTTGACTACACTGGTTGCTTTCATTGCGAATTCCCTAATAAGAGCCAACACCGTCCTTGATGTGACCAGTTTCCATATGATTTTATGCAAGGGGGATTGCATTTCATTCATTCATTCAACGTTTATTGTGTTTATTACATGCCTGGCACAACAAAAGTGTTGGGGGTACAATTACAAATAATGCACAGTTTATACCCTCACAGAGTTTCCATTTTAGTGAATGACATAACTTACATTAATGTATGCCAGACTTCATCGTAAGCACTTTATATACATAACTTCATTAAATCCTAACAACGCTAAAGAAAGATATTATTCACTACCCATTAAAAAAAACAAATAAACTTTAAATTAATAAATGGGAGAGATATGATGTGAACCCAAGTAGTTTGGCTTCACAGATCACAAATTTTCCACAAAGAATCAATCTTAAAAGACCACACAGAAACCTGTATCTAAAATGTCTATTTTCATCTTTTGATGAAGCGATCAATCACTCATGGTATTTCTAAAAACGTTTGCATTTCTGTCCACAAACATATATACTAGTCTTGCTGTTCGTATTGAAATTTAGCAATCAAAATAGAAAAGACATTCATTTTCTTCCTTCTTTTATTATCCCATGGCACAAAGACCAAAAAAAAAAAATCAGTCATTTTTTTTGCTCACTGATACTAAATATTTGCTACTGAGCTAATGCAATTTTTATGTTCAATGAAAGTATTGAGAACCTGGATGCTCTAAGATTAAAATCACAGAAACAATAGAAACAAATAGATTATCACTGGGAATAGAGTCCTGTCATCTTCCTAAGTGTTTGGATATTCTGCATTTATTTCCTCTTCATTTTTGAAAACCTGCTTTTTGCTCTCTAACTTCAATTTTCCCATTTCCTCTAAAACGAAGTTTTTATGGATGAATCTGAATTGTACTAAATATAGCACCGTGAAAGGCCCATCATTTGCACTTCATCAATTAGCAGTTATTTTTAAAATTGGTTATTTGTTATTCAATATGCCTCCCATTTCCTTTTACATTAATGAGCTGAGACATTACCGTGTAGGTTTTTCATTTGTTGGTTGATTCTGAACAGTATACAGGAAAGAGGGGGAAAAAAGAAAAGTTGAAGCAGTACTTTTAACAAGCTCTTCTCTCTCTTCATAAACTGATTAAACACAAGGACAGAAAAAGTCTCCAGGAAGCCCAGTTAGCAGTTAAGCAAGATCATTGCTTATTTTTCATAAGAATGTTCTGAAGCTTCCTATTCCAGCACATGAAAGAACCCCTTTAGCTTTCCTGTCTTTGATCAGGTCTAGGAGTTTTATAACTATACAGCAACCACACTTCAACTTCTTTCCACCAGGCTTACCCCTTCTTCCCTGGCCTATTTTCTCCACTTTTATAGGTCAGTACTTAACCCATCAAACAGAACTATTCCAACCCTTAGCCTTTCAATAAAGAGGGACTAGGTGTTTTATGTGCTTCCTCTCAATGCTTTCTGTCTCACCATACATTTGGAGAAACCAACTATAATATCTTCGATTGTGGATTAATCATCAAAAGTACTGTGTATTAAATGAATGGCTTTATTATTTTTCTGGGAAAGGAGCAATAAATTGTATTTCATTATTCCTACTAATGTGATTGCACTTTTATAGGGTTTGATCAAAATACCTATTTAAAACCTAATTTATATTTGTGTCTAAAATGTTATATCTGAAAATCTGAAAAGATTTATATTGTATTACCCAGTGCAGCAGGAATTAAGGGAACTAACTTTGTAGATGCCAGATAAATGCCCAGGAGGATTTTTGAATGACACACAAGTTTGAGCATAAGCTGATGGAAAAATAAGATGTCAAGGAATAATCAAATTAATTGATCATTTATAACAGACCGAGAAGGGTCTCAACACTTTTCTATTTGTCAGTTTCCAGGCATTATACTAATTCCCACAACTTGGGCATTATGTTAATAATCTACTCGTTTGCCTCCCTCACTAGATAGTAATTTTCTTGAAGGACTGCATTTAATCTCTGTCTTCACGGTACACAGTACAGTTGACCTATGAACAATGTAGGGGTAAGGGGCACTGACCTTTCTGGCCTTGTAAATGTAATTTTATAAAGCAATGATAAGTATATTGAAAGTGGATCACTTCAAGATCCAGAATTATACCTCATGTCTCTGGCCAGAGGCATGATGATTGCCAACAGCCACCAGTAGGAAAGGAATTGAATGAAAAATAATGTGATTTCCAACCATGATGGAGTAACTGGTACCAGATTAGTCTTCCCACCATAAGCAATCATAACACTGGATAAAATACATAAAGCAACAGTTTTCAGACTTCAGACAACAGATGGCTCTCTGCCCAAGGACAGTTTCTCAAACGTGCTGCAGAGGATTGAAATTCAAGCTGCGCATAGTGGTCCCATTGAACAGAGAAGGAAAAAAATGGGAGTTCAAGGAAGCTGAAAAGGCTGGAATCTGAAAAGGCAAGGGCACGGCACTGGAGAGAAAGGAGCTATACAGAAGGAGCATGCCCAGGAATCTGAGTCATGAGTACTCCATGAGTTCTTGACTGACCTGCACAAGTGCTTGCTGAGAGTGCACGATACTTACTAGAGAGCAGCTGCTATGAGACTTAGAAGAGAACAGAGAGGGAGGGGCTCCTGGGTGGCATAGTCCGTTAAGCATCCAAAGCTCGGTTTCAGCTCAGGTCATGATCTTAGGATCATGAGATCGAGGCCCCGCATTGGGCTCCATTCTCAGAAGGGAGCTTGCTTAGGATTCTCCCTCTCCCTCTGCCCCCCTGCTCAAATAAATAAATAAATAAATAAATAAATAAATAAATAAAATCTTAAAAAAAAAGAGAGAGAGAACAGAGAGAGATACTAGAGGTCAGCTGGTGCTGGGAAACATTGGAAGTCTGACCTAACCAGAGTGTAAAGTTTTAATTAACACTTAAAAAAAAAAAAACACTTCAATAACATCCTGAGCTGAGACACCAGAAGGGCTGTGCCTTAAGATTAAGAACTACATTATGGTTGACTCAAGATCTACTGTAACAAAGAGTATAAACCAAACCCTGACAAAATTTGCAGGGGATACAAAGTTTGGGAGTTGAGCTCTACCAAATAAGAGGAGCTTGGGAAACACAGTGGCATTTCTGTAGATCTTACGGACCAAAGTGTAAGCCTAAGCTAACAGAAGTTTAAGATGATGGGTCAGTAATTAAAAAGAAATCAATACTTTCCAGATGAAAATAAAAGAATCTAAAGTATTTAAAACGTGTCATCAACAATATCCAGAACAGAATTTTAAAAAAAATCAGTAGACATGCAAAAAAAAAAGGAAAATGAGGGGCGCCTGGGTGGCTCAGTGGGTTAAAGCCTCTGCCTTCAGCTCAGGTCATGATCTCAGGGTCCTGGGATCGAGCCCCGCATCAGGCTCTCTGCTCGGTGGGGAGCCTGCTTCCCCCTCTCTGTCTGCCTGCCTCTCTGCCTACTTGTGATCTCTCTCTCTCTGTCAAATAAATAAATAAAATCTTTAAAAAAAATAGGAAAATGTGACTCATAGTCAAGGAAAAAATGTCTATAGAAACTGACCCGCTAATGGTCCAGACTTGCATTCAGCAGATAGCCTTTAAAGCAGTTATTATAAAAATGTCCAAAGAACTAAAAGAAGATGTGTTTAAAGAATTAAAAGAAAGCATGATCTTAATGATGAAGAGATAAAGAATTTTAGCTGATAAAGTGAAAGCATAAAAGTAGAATTTCTAGATGTGAAAAGCACCGTAACTGAATGGAATAATTCACTGAAAGGAATAATATCAGATTTCAGACTAGAGAGAGCAGAATGACCTTGAAGACAAAAAACAGATGTTAACCAACCTGAAGGATGGAGGAAAAAGATGAACAAAATGAGAAGAGCCTCAGAGACTTGTGGAATAATATTGAAAGATACTCCATGCCTGTATTTGGAATACGAGAAGTAGAAGAGAGCAGTAATAGAGCAGAACGAATTTAAAAGTAATGGTCAAAAATTTCCCAAATAAGAAAATATTGACTTATAGATCCAAATAGTTAAAAAAAAAAAAACAAGCAAAGCCATAAAAATCAAAATTGGCCACATCATAATCAAATTACTGAGCCAAAAATTAGAAAAAATCTTGAAGGTCGCTATAAACTGGTCTCTCATTACATATGGGGGACAATGGTAAGAGTGGCTGCTGGCTTCTCATCAGAAACTATAGACCAGAAGATTGTGAAGCAGCATCTTTAAAGTATTTAAGGGGATAAAAATAAAATCTCTCTCTATCCAACAAAAATATTTTTTAAGAATGAGGGTAAAAAAAGGCATTTTCAGATAAATGAAACTGATATAATTGTCATCATCTGACTTGTAATACAAGAAATGCTAAAGGATTCTCATCAAGCTAAAGGGAAATGATACCAAATAGAAAACAGCATCTAAAAAAAGAAAGAAGAGGGGCGTCTGGGTGGCTGAGTCGGTTAAGCGTCTGCCTTTGGCTCAGGTCATGATTTCAGTGTCCCGGGATTGGGCACCCCCCACTGGGCTCCCTGCTCAGCGGGGAGTCTGCTTCTCCCTCTCCCTCTGCCCCTCCCTCCACTCTCTCTCTCAAATAAATAATAAAATAAAGTCTTTAAAAAAATAAAAAAAGAAAGAATATCAGGAATTACAAATAAATAGGTAAATATAAAATACTAGGTTTTATCTTTCTCATGTGTAATTAAAAGACAACTGACTGATTAAAAGTGATAACACCATATAATGAAGTTTATAATGTGTGTAGAAGTAATAAATATGACACCAATAGTGCAAATGATAATAAGCGAGTAAATGGGATGAAACTGTTGTGAGATCATTACATTTCTGAGTGCGAAGATGGAAGTGGCAGGTGTTAAGTGACAAGCGTGAAGTAGAACAGGTTGCTGGCTATCTGCTCCCTTACCCTCTGGCCCCCTGGACCCTGCCTAGTCTCCTCTCTTTCCCTAGACTCTGCTGCTCTCTTCTCTGAGCAAGAGAGCACCTGGGTGCAGGTGTGGAGAGAGGGGAGTTGGCTGTGCATTACCTCTGGCATCTCAGGGTGGGGCATGCAGGGGTCTAGAGATCTTTGAGAATCGCTCGTCTGCCGTGGATTGCGTGGCAGGTGCCTGAGTGGACTTCCGCAGAGCACTCCCCTACCCAGGGTGCAGTGCACAGGTACAGTGGCTGGTGGGGGAGGCAGTCCGGCAGCATTCAGGCCTGAGGGAGTGTGTGAGCGTGCTTCCTGCTGTGAGACGAGGCCTCTGGGCACCCGTGAGGGTATGCGTTCAACTTGCTAGTATCCCAGTGCCCAGGAGTGCTCCTTCAGCCAGCTCCAGACCTGAGGGTGTTCTCTCTTTCTCCGTCCGGCCCGGCCGAGTCTGACTTGTGTTTTTCTCTTCTGGCTACCTCTAGGAACCCTCCAGGGATGAGCCTCAAAGTACTAATGTGTGGTGTTAGCCATTTTGCATACATGATAAATGCTCTGGTATTTGCACGTATACTGGCATTGCACAATATACAGGTAAATGGTCCAATTCATGCTAATAATTTAAAATTTTAACTTTTCCTTACTGATAACGACATTCAGTAGCAAATACAAAACACCATGACAAGTGGAGAGGCTGCAGAAAAAAGGAAAATATCTTTATATGTGCCATTAATGGCATGTTTTCTTTCATTTTGAACAAGGGGCCCAGAAATGATGTAGCTGGCTCTGCCGGCTATACGGCCCTTTGAAAAACAAAAATAAATGGATCATGCCTCTCTCCTGGTGAAGTACTTCCTAGAGTTCCCCACTGTCTATAGAATAAGGTGAAAAATCTTTAGACTGAACTTTAACTCATTTTTACAAATATTATTACACTATTCAAGAAAAAAAAAAAGATCTGCAAAATATTACCAGAACCCATGTTGTGATTTCCTTCCCTCATGGCTTCTCATTCCTATTTTCGTCTCAATTTTAGCTATTAGGACTCTAATCACCCACCACAGTTACACAAATTTAGCCTTTCTCATTACCCTTGGATGGAAGTTACCTCTCCATCTTCTGGACATTCATAGAAATTCTGTGTTCGGACTGTTTGAGCAGAAAGGATCTCAAAGATCATCTGATCTAAGTGGTTCTCAACATCAGCCATACATTGGAAAAATTCAGGGACAATTTCAAAATACTAACATTTCAAAATATCAGTAATATCAGTAGCCAGGACCTACTTCTGTACAATTAAACAGAATCTCTGAGACAGAGGCACTGGGATTTTAAAAATATCTCGCAGATGATTCTAATGTGTAACTAGAGTTGAGATCCAACTTCTTTTAGAGATTAGTAGATTGACAACCAGAGAGTTGAAGTGATTTACTCAATGTCAAATAGCTATTTGGGGAATTATAGGATTAGAACCTAGGGTTCTAGCTTTTTCCACTTCATTATATATTGTCCATTTTACACATTCGCCACTTATTTACCATGTGATATTGTCAATTACGATCCCCCTTATACATATATATCATGTCTCCCAAACTAGACTGTGAGTAACATGAGGGAAAACAGCTATGTATCTGTTTTTTGTACTCTCTTCATTGTCTACAATGTAAGTGCTCAGGATATATTTGTGGACTGGATTTGTTTCATTTTTTTAGCCACACATTTCTGACATTGAACAGCAGCCATCTTGTTTCTCAGAATTCAGAGGACTCTGGTGATCTTAAGATTTTATGGTTAAATCAATTAGTAGAAATGGAGGAAGACCAAATTCTGGTGAATGTTCTCTTGGTTGATTTGGGCAACAAATCACCACTATTCCAGAGTTATCACTGGCTTCTTTATAAGCTTTTAATCTATGTGCCTTTTTTTAAGACTAAATGTTATATTAAATTTCCTTTCCTGAAGGAATGAAGATAAGGCTATTGGCATTTTCATTTCCTTTATCATATGAAAATTATCTCTACAGAGACTGATTTTTAGTTGATTCTATACTAAATAGGTTTATTGTAGATTTTAAACACGAAAAAGTGTAAACTAAGCAGTGAGTGGGTTTTCTGTGTGTGTGTGTGTGTGTGTGTGTGTGTATCAGTGAATCATGAAAAAATTTTGGGTAGCCAAAGAATTTAATCCCAACTAAGATATATAGGAAGAAATTCCAAATGTCAGTGGCTCATTTTAAGCTTTGAAAATATCTGTGCTAATGCTCAGACATGGCTGTCTTCAGTGTATATTTTATTTTTAGCTTCTGGCTTTTCAAGTACTTCATTAACTATCTAGGATTCTGAATTTAACAGAGCTAGTCCTTGGACAGTTCGGTGCTCTGTGACTGTAATAGAACTTAGCACGAACAACTCAACCACAAGGTTGAGGAGAAGAAACTCATAAACAAGTGATCACCCCACCATCTTCGCCAGAAAGCACTCAGTACTTGGTATAAAAATAAGAAATGGCAGAATTGTTTTTTCCAGGACCAATCCCAAAAGAATAATGCCTATAGTACTAAAACATCTAGTCATCTCTGTCATCTATGTGCACTTTTTTTCTGGTGAAATTTTCATTATGTGTGGCTTTGTTCAACCACGCCCCCTGTTTATATTATATTCTTATATTCCTAGTTGTAATAACCTAAGCAAAAGAGAGATATGAAGGTAAGACTGATATGTAAAACATGTGAGCAAATAAACCCGACTCAAGAAATGACACTTTGTATGTATCGCCTCATTCAGGAACCCTTCCTGATCTCCCCAGTCAGACCAAACTCCCTCAGTACTTCTGTTACATGTCCTCCATCGGGACTTCTGTTATGGTATTTCACAGCAAGTCCAAATGTTGGGCTTACGTATATGCCTTATCTTAACCACTAAACTATCCTAGATTCCATGTCTCGGTCGCTTGAGTATTCCTCCTGACTTGTCCCCAATCACCTTAATACATCATCTCTCAGCGAATACATCATATGGCTGTATTCCGAAATGTACCACACACTAGTACTCAAAACAGCACAAATTGAAGCAACAATGAGATATTTCCACCCATTCGATTGTCAGAAGAATATAATAATCATGACATCTTTTCCTGGTGAGGATGCAGGAAAATGAACACTCTGATAAATTGCTGTTCAAATATAAATTACTAGTCTTTCTGGAAATAAGTTTGTAATACCTATTAAAATAAAAAATTCACATACCCTTTAGCTTGATGATTCCTTTGGGAAATCTATCTTAAAGAAATAAAACCACCATATTTATATAAATACATTTATTATAGCATATTCTATGGTGTCCAAAAAAACCCAAAAAACTGGTGTGATACATTGTAAAAGTGATTAAATTCTTCTCCTTCCAGTAAGAAGTACATTCTGTTTCTCTATCACTTTCATTTGGGTTGACCATGTGACTTGTTTGGCCAATAGGACATTAGCTAATATGATCCAAAGGCATCGAAAGTGCCTGTGCACTGGAGCGTGATTGCTTTTCTGAAAGCTTAAGACCACTATGTGAATGAATCTAGCCAGAATGCTAGATGATGAGAGACAACGTGTGCTTGTCAGCCCTGTCCCTAAGTCCAAGTCCGACTGTCAGTATGGCCAAGAGCTTGCCAACTGTCAGTGATATGATTGAGGCCATCCCGGACATCCTGCTTTCCGTTACTTTGCCAGTATATCATTGAAACAAGAGGGAACCCAGCAGAGATGAGCTGAGTTGACCAGATGAGAAAAACTTTCTAGCCAACCCATAGAATCATAGGAATTAATAAATGTTGCTGTTTTAAGCTACTAAATTTGGGAGTGGTTAGTGACACAACAAAAGCTAACTGATATATTTTTTTAAAAGCTAACTGATAAAACTTGTAACAATATGATTGCTTGTCAGTAGGGGAATGCTAGAAGAAATAGTGGCACATTATGGGAAATTATGCAGCTATTAAGAAAAGTAAGTCCGATACACATCTATGGATTATCCTTTGTTTCTACCTTTCCAACTCCACTGTGAGCTCTTGGGAAGACAAGAAGCTTGTTTATCTCTACCTTCATTGATTTCCTCCAAAGCACAGTGGTAGCTCACATATTTGTTGATTGATTTGATTGAGCCATGGCTCCATTTTTAAAAGTGAAACAAGTAGCCTGTAGCTGTAAGACCTATCCTACTGGTATAGTCTCGAGAATGTACCATCCAGTGGAATTAGCTCAGTATGTTTGCCTGTTAAAGCTATAAAAGTGTAATTGGCGAAAGTCCCAATGTAATGAGCAATCATTTGATCCACCAGGGCTGTCTTCAAAAGCATATTATCAGTGCAGTCATACAGGGTCCTGTGCTCAGAAGGGCCCCACACTTAGGGATTGAAGCTCTATAGTTGCAGTCTTGAAATTCTTAATAATTTTATCCTTGAAATTGTGTTATGTAAGTGGATTCAGATGAGACAATGGAGCCTCGGCTCACATGTGATTCCACTATCCCATCTGGCTGAGATGGATTCTCAGCCACAGGGTTAGGGTCCAGAGTAATGATGTAACCAGGACTGCCTAAATTATATTAGAAAACGCAAAGGAAAGAAAATATATATTGTTTTAATACAAACAGAAAAGCCATGGCAGTGTGTGAAATAAGTGTTGCTACCTTTTGCTTGTGGTGGGAGAAATGAAATTAGCCTAAGACGGCACGTTTGACAAGGAGAATATAAAGAAATGTTTCCAGGGTGCCTGGGTGGCTCAGTAGGTTAAGCTTCAGCGCTCAGTGGGGAGTCTGCTGGAGATTCTCTCCCTCGCCCTCTGCCCCTCCACCCTGTGCTCTCTCTCTCTCTCAAAGAAATCAATAAAATCTTTAAAAACCCGAAATGTTTCCTGGACTTGACACTAGGTCTTGCTAACTGTTTGTCTGCCTTTTGTCCCCCTTCAAAGAATCACCTTTTGCTTTTGTTAATATTCTCTATGATTTGTTTGTTATTATAATCATTTTTGCTCTTGTCCTATTCATTTTTCTCTCTGTTGTTCTCCTTGTTATTTGCATTAGATACTTGATCTGTGGACAGCTAGATGCCTTATTAACAAGAACAGTCCTATAAGTTGCCTAGCCTAATACTATACTGAACCGATTTTTTTTTTTAAGATTTTTTATTTTTTTATTTGACACAGAGAGAGCGAGACAGTGTGAGAGGGAACACAAGCAGGGGAAGCGGGAGAGGGAGAAGCAGGCCTCCCACTGGGCAGGGAGCCTGATGCGGGGCTCGATCCCAGGACCCTGGGATCATGACCTGAGCCTAAGGGAGATGCTTAACGACTGAGCCACCCAGGTGCCCCCTGAACTGATTTTCTAGAACAGGTGGGGAGATTTCCGCAGCTATATAACTACAGCTGAAATTTAGTTTGAAAACAGATTTATGTAGAAAAACAGTTTAATGGAAAATAAGGAGTGACTTTCACACCCATCCGATGCTGTTACAGTGCTTGCTACTGTAAATCTGTGACCACTGCTTTATGGTTAGGTCTTGTCATCTCTTTATTATTTGGGACCATACCATATCTCCTGCTCGCTGTCAGAAGGTAAAGCAGCGCTAGTGGTTAGGTGGCATGGACAGCCGTGTTGCTAAGAACACACATAAACCTGGGGCGCCTGGGTGGCTCAGTGGGTTAAAGCCTCTGCCTTCGGCTCAGGTCATGATCTCAGGGTCCTGGGATCGAGCCCCGCATCGGGCTCTCTGCTCAGCAGGGAGCCTGCTTCCTCCTCTCTCTCTGCCTGCCTCTCTGCCTACTTGTGATCTCTCTCTCTGTCAAATAAATAAATAAAAATCTTAAAAAAAAAAAAAAAGAACACAGATAAACCTGAAGAAGCACCTGTTAGTCAGCCTCACGCTCAGTGTAGGCTAGGAGTTCGGAGCATGGGGTACAGTATCCGGCAGACCTGGTTTGATTCTTTGTCTTCCAATTACTCGCTGAGTTAGTGGCTGATACTTTCTCTACTTTCTAAAAAATCTCCCTTTTTCGTGTTTGTAAAGTGGGGAAAATAACACTTTTCACTTACAGTTATTTTGAGTTTTAAGTGAAATGAGTCACTTCCTCTGAGAAGCCTTCCCCAACATACAATCAACCGTAAGCAGCCCTGTATTTTCCCTTAGTGCACACAATTATTTTCCTTTAGAGCACCTATCTCAATGTGTCTGTATATATTCATTCATATACTAGAGATTAATTTGCTTAACATGTGCTTATCCTGTGTTATCCTGTTAACTTGACGAGTACAGGGACCATATCTATTTTGCTCATCGCTTTGTACTTGCACCAAGTAAAGTATGTGCCACATAACAGTTGCTTGAGAAGTATTTGTGGCATGAACAAATAAAATGCTTAGCATTATGCTGTGTCTTTAAAGTGATAAAGTAGCCAACTCAGGAACCAAAATAAATACGAGAAAAGAACAATAATTTCTTTTCTAACTTACTTGACATAAGGTGGCCTTGACCTTCTCCCTCAACCAATTGTTGGTCAATTTAAGCACTGTAAGTCTCAGAAGGGTTCCGTGTTGGACTTACTTTATTTCATTGCTCATTCATTTATGAAAAGCCTCCTTTTGCTGACTTTCCTGTCCCTGACACTTTCCTATCATCAGGAGAGCCATGGTTTCGGGTCTCAGGGGGCAGTCTTCCATAAAGAGAAGGACTGGCCCTTGCATAGACCCAATATTAGTCCATCTTCCCTGGCTCTTTTGCTACTTTTATATACGGAAGGGCTACCTGTCACAAAGTGCTTCTGACTGACTCACTTCTGAGTGAATTATTCCTTTTTAAAAAAAAATCAGTCTACATTGAAACAGGTTCAATCCAGTTAATCCACAAGTAAAAAACAGAACACTCAGTTTTTATTTTTTTATCACCCTTAACCCCCCATACCCAATAGAAACCTCTGCGTAACAAAGATTACAAAGCCTAGATTCTGGCTAATGTATTCTAAGGAACATCTTTTTAAAAAAGATTTTATCTATTTATTTTAGAGAGCAAGTAAGAGGGAGCACGCACATGTGTACTTGAGCAGGGGGAGGGGCAGAGGGAGAGAATCTCAAGCAGACTCTGTGCCAAGCGTGGGGCCCATTATGGGGCTCGATCCCACGACCCTGAGGTCATGACCTGAGCCAAAATTAAGAGTCTGACACTCAACTAACTGAGCCACCCAGGAGCCCCAGGGATATATATATATTTTTTAAAGACTTTATTTATTTATTTTAGAGAAAGTGGGCACATGCGCACACAAGCAGGGGCAGGGGAAGGGAGAGGGGGATAGTCTCCAGCAGACTCCACACTGAGTACAGAGCCCAATGAGAGGCCGACCTCACAACCCTGAAATCATGACCTGAGCTGAAACCAAGAGTCAGATGCTCAAATGACTGAGCCACCCAGGAGCCCCTGTTTTCTAAGGACTATTAGGTGCATTCAGAATCTTCTATACAGCATTGACCAGCACCAGCTTGATTTTAACCAAAAACCAGAGACAAAAGGTCCCTTCATGTAAGGAGCAATTTCCTGTGACATGAATAGAGATCTCCTTTATATTTACTTTGCCCTAATATCTCAGTGTCAAATTAATATCAGTACCTTTCCCACACTTTCTGAATCCAGTACTGATTTTAGGTATACAGAAAACAAATCAATGAAAATTACTCTTAAATTTCCCTCTATATATTTGATATTTCCCATGCATCGTTTCATTGCATGCATTACCATTTATCTGAATCTGACTTGACTCTGAAAATGCTAAAACACTGTGTTGTCTATGTCTAATGATATAATTTATAAAACTTTCTTAAGGAAAGTAAAATAGGGTCAACTCGTACAGCTATTATGCATGGCAAAGCATTTGCTAGTTCTGTGAATTATTATATTTTGTGAACTCATACCTTAATATTTTCATTTATTATTTTCCCCAAATTTCTCACATATAAAATTACAGATGGTGGCATCTTCTAAAATGGAAGTAAGTAGTTCACCATATAAATCTTAGTATCTGCTCGTGGACTCACTTCCTTTATCGACCCACGAGAGCGATAAGGCACACTGACTGAAATACGGGCAGACAACCCTACCATTATTTTTGCACTTATTTTTCAAACTTCTCTGCAAGGACATCTTTTTTTGGTTCATATATTTCAGGTATGTTCTTTTTTTTTTTTTTTAAGATTTTGTTTATTTATTCGACAGAGAGAGAGAGATCACAAGTAGGCAGAGAGGCAGGCAGAGAGAGAGGGGGAAGCAGGCTCCCTGCCGAGCAGAGAGCCCGATGCGGGGCTCGATCCCAGGACCCTGAGATCATGACCTGAGCCGAAGGCAGAGGCTTTAACCCACTGAGCCACCCAGGTGCTCCTGATCTCTGGATTCTGAGAGCCGTTCCTGAAATGTAGGGTTGGGGCAAGGAAGCTCCTAGATATTAGGAACCGTGTACTCCCTGTAGCCCTAACACAGGGCTTGTGTGTTGGGAGAAGGAGAAGGGGAAGCAAAGGGAAAACAGAAGGGGAAGAAGAGGAAGAAAAAGAAGAGGAGGAAGACAAAGCAGCAGCACAAGCAACCAGGGGAGAGGACCGTTTCCTCCCTCTCGGGTGACAGAGCTATCGTTAGGTGTTTTGTTTTGATAAATGAAAGTTATATTTATGATCCTCTCACCTCTTACTTCCTACTCCTTTTTGTTTGTTTGTTTTTAATTTTTATTTAAATTCTAGTTAGTTAACATATAGTGTAATATTGGATTCAGGGGTAACATTTAGTTTTTCATCCCTGCATGTAACACCCAGTGCTCATCACAAGTGCCCTCCTTAATGCCCACCCACCTCCCTCTATCGACCCTGTTTTTTCTCTGTAGTTAAGAGTGTGTTATGGTTTGCTTCCCTCTCTCTCTTTTTTCTCTTCCCCTATATTCATCTGTTTTGTTTCTTAAGTTCCACATATGAGTGAAATCAAATGGTATTTGTCTTTCTCTGACTTACTTCACATAATGCTCTCTAGCCCCATCCACGTCATTGCAAATGGCAAGATTTCATTCTTCTTGACGGCTGAGTAATATTCCATTATGTATATATATTGCCACATCTTCTTTATCCATTCATCAGTCAGTGGACATTTGGGCTCTCGCCATAGTTTGGCTCTTGTTGATAATGCTGCTATAAATGTCAGGGTGCATGTGCCCCTTCAAGTCTTATTTTTGTGTCCTTTGGGTAAATACCTGGTAGTACAATTGCTGGGTTGTAGGGCAGCTCTATTTTTAACTTTCTGAGGAGCCTCCACACTGTTTTCTAGAGTGGCTTCACTTCAGGTTGCTTTCCCACCAACAGTGCAAAAGTGTTCCCTATTCTCCACCTCCTCGCCAACACCTGTTGTTTCTTGTGTTGTTCATCTTAGCCACTCTGACAGGTGTGAGGTGACATCTCGTCGTGGTTTTGATTCGTTGCCTCCTGTTCCTTATGCTTGGAGTCTGATACAGCCCATTGCTGCCCTAGTCCTCCGCTAGGGAAAGTCACCCGGGCTGATGCTCCCACAAAGTATTGCAGGACACAAAACTACCTTCTTCCTCATCTCAGCCCCAAATCTCCAACCTTACAGAGCAGGGGTTAAGGGGAAGCTTTCACATTTTCAAAGAAGCATATTAATGCAATGGAGCCTATAACTGGTAGGACTTCTTGCAGTGAAAAATACGAGAGTGTGTGTGAAATTTAGGATTTAGTCATCAGCTACAGGGTGTGACTGAATCTCTCCTTGAGTCTCTTCTTAGAATGATTGCTTTATTAAACAGCATCTTCCCTTCCATGGCTTGTCTAAAAGTTCCAATTGTTTTTACATTGACAGCAACAGTTGGGGTAACTGTGGTAAACTGCATATATGAATCATTTATGACTCAGAGGCTGCTAAGTCAGGGATCGCTTATCTTTTTATTTAAGAGTATTCTTAAGTTTTCTCTTTGAATGTTGATTTTGAAGGCTTTGTTAAGAGATAGACTCCTATGGAAAATGACAAAGGTATATTTGTATATTGTGTCTCACTTTCCAAAAAACAATTCCCACATGCATCTCCTTTGAACCTTCAGTGGGCCTGAGAAATGATTGAACAGCATTATCACACATCCTTTCCAAATGGCGAAATAAAAGCTCTGAGTCTGAATGGCTTGTAGAAGGTTGGTCACTGTTAATAAAGGAACAAAGCTTGGACTAGAATCCAGGTTTCTTAATCCTGTATTGAGCTCTTTCTACCGCATCAAGCTGCCTCAAAAAGAAACTCTAGGTTAAGCTGATATCTGGATAACTTTAAGCTCTGGACTTAGGAAACACAGCCCAATTATTGGTTGCCAAGGAGAATGTGATAAAAATATTTTACACTGTAGTCAGGTACAGAAATACATATGATAGGTAAGGTGGGAAAGAGTGAATGAAGAAGATAAATCTCTTACTTCTTTACAGAGAATAGAAGAATTACCTCCTTTTTCCTGGGTGAACTAATCCTAGGAGGGGAAGTTCTGTTCACAAAACCATGACTAAGTTGCCACTGCTTATTTGGTACATAGTAGCTTACCCAAATTACATAAAAATCCTTCAGAGGAAATGGAGTTTTGCACGTCGAGCTTGTAAACACTACACATGTAGTAACAATAACACCAGAGGAGTCGTAAAAATAATATATTTATTAATTTGGGGGAAACAGGTTACTAAGTTCATCTTAATGCTATTACAAATTCTTTAGGGACTACCAACCGTTAAAGAGTTCATGTTAACTTAAGGAAAATATAAATCGCGCCAAAACTATCTGGGTAGAAAATACATATAAACTATGAAACTTGAAGAAGAGAATCAAAGACAAGTTTTTTTTAGATGGATTTAGGACAGAAACAGATCTGCTAATACAGAAACATTGGGAAAAGACGAGAGAAAGGAGCACTTAAATATTCTCCAGCTATAAATCCAAGAAGGTTGTGATTTGTTGTCCAAGGAAGAATGAATATATTCTGTCAGATACCAGTTTATTTTTGTGTTGTTGTATATGCCTATTTTTACAAAGTATAGTAGCATCCTGTTATAAAAAGTATTATTATTGCATGGGTTCAAATAGAGTTAAGGCCCAGTCATTTCTTTCAAATACAAGTTAGAAGCTACAGCAGGTAGTATGGTAGACAAAATCCTGAATTATAAGTCAGAACACCTGAGTTCTGTTTCCTGTTTTGAAAGCCTACTATCTTTGGTTTGTATTCTAGGAATGCCCCTTATTTCACAATGCCTGTCCCCTTCTCTTAGAGAATCTGCCTTACCAATAGCATGAAGTGTTGAGCAGCCTACTTCCCATATGACCCTGTGCCCCGGCCACAGCTGAATGTTTCAGGAATGAAAACCTGTCTCAAGCTTGGACAATCAGTTTCTCTTCTCTGGAAATTTGATCGTGTAGACTTGGGGCCCAAGCTGCCATTTGCTGGAGGCAGGCATACTGGCCCATATGGAAATGGTTAAGTGAGCAGAAAAGAATGCAGTAGAGGTATAGAGAGAAACATATGTGACATGTGTATGTGAGTGACTAAGAGAGAGCAAGAGAATGAATGAGAGAGCTAGAGACAGAGATAGATAGAGATTGGTTGCTCTGAAAGAGGAACCAAGAACCAAGAACCAAGGTTGCTATGAAGGAGTATGTCAAAGATGGACAGGCTGTAAAAACGTCTACCTGGAAATGATACATCGGCTCACATTTCATTGGCCCAAACAAGCTCTATGACTACACCTAACTTCAAGAGGTAAGGGCAGTGCAGTCTTCCCACATGCCAAGGAGAGAGCGCTTAAACATTTGTGATCAGTGCTAATGACTACCATGTTCAGGTATCACCATTGGAGTCCAAGGAAAATCAAATGAGGTAATGGATAACAGCAGGTCTTTTGTAACTTTAAAGTGGCACTTAGATGTACGAGATGATTTTAACTACATGGTACAAGCCTGCTATAATATAACTATCATACATCTGGAGTTCATTATCCCTATCAAACTTCAAAAATCAATTCAGGGCAGGGAGTGATATCGGTGTGATGGGATGCATTTTTTTCTTTGTTCCTGCTTTCCTTACTGGTGTACAAGGCATATCTAGGCAAGAATAAAGTTGTTCTCTGGTTCTACAACTCCATGCTAAGAAAGAACTAGAAATTTGTTTAGCTAAGTAAGTACAGAGCGAAAGTGCTAAGAGTAGTTTGATCTTGGGCATATTAAATATCTGATTGTTTTGTAGATACTCCACGCTGAAGGCAGACAAAGGTAACAGCTTCTTTCACACTTTCCCTTTTTATCCCTCATAATCTAAAGCTTTTGTTTTTCTAATACACCAAGCAGTCTGTCAAGTGTCCAAGGATCAGAATGCTTGACAACCCTTTTCATAGGGCAAGAGGAAAAATCAGTGGGTCTAAGTAGCTACATATGAGAGAAATGAGAGAGTGGTTTCAAAAGGAAGAGGTTTCTCTCCAGCAGAAAAGGGTTGGCCAAATGGTTAATAAGCTGAAAGAGTAGAACAAAGACCTCACATTCATTAGGAAACTTGGCATGAGTTGAATGATATAAAGAAGATAGTCTTTATTCTGTGGACAAGGTGCAAATGATTGAAAATATATAGATAAGGTCAAAGAGAACATTTCTATCTTCTTTTGGACTCATCTGACAGACACTTTGGTTAAGGTCTGCATCATTCTCCATTTTTTTACTTTTTTTTTTTTTTTAATTAACACATAATGTATTATTTGCCCCAGGGTACATGTCTGTGGATCCTCAGGCTTACACATTTCACAGCACTTACCATAGCACATACCCTCCTCAATGTCCATAACCCAGCCACCC
>CM052901.1:12230137-12341739 GCA_028534135.1 Potos flavus
TAAATACCCAGTAGTGCAATTGCTGGGTCGAAGGGTAACTCTATTTTCAACTTTTTGAGGAACCTCCACACTGTTTTCCAGAGTGGCTGCACCAGCTTGCATTCCCACCAACAGTGTAGGAGGGTTCCCCTTTCTCCTCATCCTCACCACATTTTTTTACTCTTAAGGGTTAAATTCTGATCCTATATCTACTTGACAAACTGATTTTTTCAAATGAGGATATTAAGCAAATTAATTGTGATGTAATTCCCAGCTATTATATCTTCACGTCACAAAAGAGGTAATTTGATTACCAAAAAAGCAGGAAGGATGTAATCCAAAACTAGGTAGCAAAAAACACAAAATGTTTTTAACAATTCATATTAATTTGAGAAAAATGTAATTCGGGAAAGTTGGAAAGGTGGAGACAGAGATACTGTTCATAGTCATGTGGGCACTTCTTCTGACAGTATGGCCTTACCATATTTCATGAACCCACTGTATTTTGCGAGCCCAGTATTTTGTGAACAGTACCATAAATGGGATAATACTGAATACTGTTGTCATTCTTCTCGACTGGCTCTGTAAGCCTCAAGTAAGAAACGTCTTAAGTGCAATAGGCGTTGCTTTCGCAGACGCAGCGCTTCAGTTATGTACTCAGCATCCATTCTCCACGTCTTCCTTACTTACACAACTCAGATTTTGTTTGGTTTGACAATTTAGCCTCTCTTATAGTCAGAAGTGGCTATGTGACTCAGTTCTGGGAAACAAGATATAATCTAAAAGTCATGAGTTTTCTTAGAGACTAGATAATAGACAGAGCTCTGGCTAGAATTTGCTTACCGTGTGTGTCTACTGGGTCCATAAACCCACCCAATGGTCCTTTCCCTGGTCCCAAATGTATAATTGGATTGGCGTACTTGGAAGCCAAAACAGTCCGCACACTGGGACCTTGGCCTGCGGGGTAAGAGCTGTCCCTACCCCCGCCCCAGATGAAGAGAGTAAATTCAAACCAACTATTACATCCTGGCAGAAATTTGTACCACCAGTAAGGATGTGAAGGATGCAGAGGTTGTAGGTACCATTATGTCCCCATTTAATTCACCAGCCTGACCCCTGTGGAAAAAGAATCGATCCTGGGTGATGACCATAGATGGCTACAAACTCAAGCAAGTGGTAGGTGAAATCACAACCACAGTGCCAGATGTGCTCGTTCGAATGTATTAATATGGTCTCAGGTACATGACATGTGGCCACACTTTTGGCAAATTCTTTTCTATCCCAGTCAAAGAGGATCAAAAGCAGTTCACATTTTCAAGGGTGAAAATCAATATATATATTTACAGTTTTGCCCTTGTGTTATGTAAAATCTCTGACTCTTTGATATAAAGTAGCCTGAAGAGATCTGGACAGTTTGTACATCCTGCAGAATATCACATTGATCCTTTAAACCAATGACTTCATGCTAATTAGGCCACAGCAGCACGAGATGGTTAGCATGCTGGAGACCTTGGCAAGACACATGCAGGCTACTCTAAGGGGTAGGGGATAAATACCAAAACATTCGGGAGTCTGCCAGATTGGTATAATTTTCAGGGGTCCAGCTGCCAGGAGTGTGCTGGGACCTTGTCATCAAGGGAAAAGACACATTTTGGCACTTGTCGTGCCTACCATGAAGAAGGAAGCCCTGTGTTTGGTAGGCCATCCTAGGTTCCTCGGGCAGTATATTTCACATCTTCCAATACTGCTCCAGCCCGTATACCAGCTGAAAAGCAAAGCTGTCAGCTTTGAGTGGGGCACAGAGCAGGGAAGATCTCTGCAGCAGGTCAAGGTGCCAGCAGCCCTGCTGCTTGAGTCCTAAGGTTCTGCAAACCAGATGGTTTTACAGATAGCGGTGCGGAGGGGGGGTGCTATGTGGAGCTTGTGGAAAGCTTAGTGGGGGAACTACAACATGAGCCCGTGGAGTTCTGGCCTGTACATGGAGAGTTAAACAGCTCCTGAAAAACAACTCTTGTTACAGTACTGGGCACTGGCAGAGACAGATTATGCAACCCTAGGAGACCAAGTGACCATGCATCTGGAATTTTCCATTATGAGTTGGGTTCTGTCAGATCTATCGGTCATAAGGTCTGGTGAGCCCAGAAACAACCTCTCATAAAAGGGGAGTGCCACTTCTGAGATCAAGTGCAAGGAGAAACAGAGCTCCAGCAAGCGGCATGATGGTAGCCCAGATCCCAGTGTCACCTACCACATTCGTGCCATCACCTCTCCCTCAGCCATGCCTACGGCCATATTGGGAGCCCATGTGATCAACTGATGCTCGAGTTTTGACAAATGTCAAGCGTAGTTTAAAGATGGGCCAGCTTGGTAGATGAGTGTAAACCGAAAATGGATGGCAGCTGCGTTACAATCTCAGGGGTGACCACGAAAGGCAACAGTGAGGGAAAATTCTCCCAATGGGTGGAATTTTAGGCAGTACACCTCACTGTCCCTCTTTTGCGGAAGGAGAAGTGGTCAGACATTAGAATATATTATAGACTCATGAGCAGTGGCAAATGGCTTGTCTGGCTCGTAGGGACCCAAAAAGAGAAAAGACGGAAAGGTCTGGGAGAAGAACATTGGAGTAGAGCCATGTGAATAGACATATTTGAGTGGGCACAATGTGTGAAGGTCTTGGCTTCATATTTTAACATACACCAGAAAGCATCTACTATGAAAGAGGCACTGAATAATCAAGTGATAAAATGAATTGATCAGTTGCTGTCAGCTAGCCCTTGATGTCAGCCACCCCAAAACTGGCATGTGGACACACAGAGGCAGAAAAGGAGGCTATACATGGACCTAACGTCATGGGCTTCCATTCATCAAGGCTTATCTAGATTCTGCTGGTGTTAAATGTCCACCTGGCCAGCAATAGAGGCCAACACTGAGCTTCCAATATGGAACCATTCCTTGAGGATATCATTTGGCCATGGCTGTGTCAAACTGGTCCCCTTTCATCCTGGAAGGGCCAGTGGTTTATTCTCTGAACTAGATAGGTACGAATTTGGCCTTTTTTTGGTCTGCAGGGCCTCAGCCAACACCATTATCTGAAGGCTCATAAAGGGATCCATTAAAATGGGATCTCACATATCATCAGAAAATGGCACCCAGAAAAGGGCACTTAGAAAAGGAGTATGGGAGTAGGGCCCAAACCATGAGTTCCACTGGTTGTTTCCCATATTGCATGACCCAGAAATCACCAGCCTGACAGATTGCTGGTAGGCCTACTGAAGACACAGATGGAGGGCCACCTTGAAGACAGTACTCTGAAAGCATGGAGTCCCCTGTTCTAGGATGTGGTATATAAATAAAATCAAAGACTTATATATGGTCCTGTGACCCAACAGGATGAAAATATGGTTTGGGAAATAATGGATATAAAAGTAGGAGTCTTCCCACTAACTGGTACTCCCTGCTTTTTGTCCCTGGAACTGTGAGCTCATCAGAGTTAGAGTAGAGGTCCTTGTCACCAAAGGAAGCACACTTTTACCAGGGGACACATTAGAGGTAACATAGAATTACAAGCTACAACTAGCAGTAGAGCACGTGGGGCTCCTTGTGTTCTTGGGCCAGAAGAGCCAAAAGGAGTCACCATCTTGGCGGGAGTCATAGACCCTAATCAATCAGCAGGAAGAGGTAGGATTGGTAGACAATGGCAGCGGGGCGAATACTTATGGAACACAGGGGATTAACTTGATCATCTCTTGATACCCCCGCATACCCATTGTAGCTCTCAGTGTTCATGTGCAGCAGTCCCAGCCTGAGGAAGGTATGGTGACCAGGGCTCAGATGACTCAAGATGAGGGTCAAGTTTACACCATCAGGGAAGCCACCAAGACCAATAAATGTGGTAGCTGGCCACGAGAGGAATCTAGATTGGATAGTGGAGAAAACAAAACGAGTATCAGTTGCAATTCTGAGCTTAAGTGCCATGGCAAGTGCTGTGGTTGGCTCCACTGACCATTTTTCGAGTTTCTCCTCAAGAAAAAAGCCCCAGATGGTTGGGGGAGCTCCTCCTCCCTCATGTGAAGTGGGCCCCGGCCGCAGAAGGGTAGACGTCAGTGGACACAGAGATGCTCAGCCTAAGTCCCCCTTCAAGGAAGGACTTACTGCCCAGCTGCTGGGAGTGCAGTAGACGGCCCCCAACTGCCAGCCCCTCCTGGGCCACCTCACCCCTGGTGACGCATTTCTCTGGGGGCCCACGTCTGAGGACAGGACGGGGTGAGAGTGCAAGAGCCTGGCCACTGGAGGCCGACTGGAGGTGCCCGGGTCAGGCAGCGTGCACTGCAGCGCTCCTCATGGGGCTGCCTGAGGCTTTGCGGGACCTGCGGATCCACTTTGTCCTCTGCACAATCCCACTTCCTCCCCTTTCCTTCCCAAAGTGCCAAGCCTAGACATCGCTCACAACAGATTCTGTCCCAAAGTAGGCTCCTGGAGAGCCGTCCTAATGGAGCGTGTGTGCGCGCGTGTGTGCGTGTCCGTCCGTACCTCACCTCTTCCCGCTGCCCGGGTGAAGACCCTCTCACAGCCCAAAGGCCGGTGAGGGAGTGGAAACCGGAGCCACACTGACGCCGTGCTTGCCGTGACGAGGGCTTTAGTGCCACCTGCTTGCTACCTCACATGTTTTGGAACTGCTGTTGCTATTTACTGGTTAGGGGCAACATTGAAAAACAGGATGCGGGCAGACCAAACGGTTGGCCTCCCTGGTCTCCTTACCTTCGCCTCCGTGGCCGACTTGGCTTCACAACTTGATTGGGTGGCAGTGGGAGGGTGGCAAGAGGCAAACGGACAGGGTACTTCCCTCCTCCCCATTAAATGGCTCATAAGGAAAAAGAAGTTCGTGGATTCCTCAGGTATGGGGTCTTAGGTTTGTGTTGCTAGTCCTTAACACTATCCATAAAATTTATTTCCTAAAATAGCTATGTTTCAGCATTGCTGAAAATGCACGCACATATCCGGGGGCTGTAATAAGCTACAGCTGAAATAGTTTAATTGCATCAGTAAGCCGAAAATCTGACTTATTCCCCACCCAAAGCCTAGCGAATTGATTGATTAAATCCATACCCACCTTTATATATTTGGTGTTTACAAATATAAGCAGCAATGCATCCACAAACTGGGTTTCTCTGAATGCAGCAGGCAAACCTCTGGGGAAAAACTACCTATAATTCTCTGCAAGGCTTTAATTCTGACCAAGGGAAACTATGAGAGATATTTTTACTGTGTGTGTGTGTGTGTGTGTGTGTGTGTGTGTGTGTGTGTGCGTGCGTGTGTGTGTGTTTATTGGATTTTGCTGTCCTACAAGGATAAGCTGAGTCTCTTCCCCTTTACTTGCTGTGGCGTCTCACGGATGGGCACACATTCCCCAAACACCACAGGAAGGGATAATGCAAAGGAGCATTTCTCAGACCCGTTGCAAGGGCTGCGTAGCAGTAGTGCCATCTCGTATGTGCTTCTGGAATGGCATGTTCTACTTCCGGCGTGGGTGCAGCTCTCAGGATGTTCGTGCTCTTATGTAGCTAGTCATTTGGACATTATGTGTAGGATAGTGGTTAAAAGAGCAGACTTTGGAGTCAGACATGTAGGTTCCAGTCATGGCTCATCACTCACTAGCTGTGTGACTTTGGGCAGACTACTTAACTTCTGAGACTCAGTTTCCTCATCTGTACAGTGGGTATTCTACTAGTACCTACCTCACTGGTCATTGAGGAGATGAATCAGAGCAGTGGCTTGTGGACTTTACCAGAGCAAGAGCCTATGTACTTATTTATTTTCTTGTTTATCCTGCTCCAGTTGAATTTCCCCTATGTGGAGGCACTGTGCCAGGCACTGGGAAAACAGATCAATGAATGAAATACGAGATCCTGTCCTTCAACGTGCTCGTGTTCTAAAGGAGAAACCAAACATGCAAATAGATACGCTAGCTGCCACAGGGCCAGTCCCACAGGCGCGAGTGCGGGAGGCTCTAGCAGCCCAGGTAAAGGGCATCTCTTGCAGGTTAGTTGTTTAGAGGAGGATCAGGAAGGCTATAGGTACGCCGAGTTTTTAAAAATAAACAGGAAGTAATTGGATGAAGAAAGGCTTCTCTTGGGAGTTCCAGATAGAACTCATAGAAGCATTAAACAAAAAGCAAGACTAGAGACCATCAAGCAGTTCATCAAGGGAAGGGATGAGATGTGAGGCAGAAGAAAACAGCAAGGGCCGGATAATCTAGAACCTTGGTAGCCAGATGAAGGACTTTGTCCTAAGGCACTAAGGAGATATTGAGGAGTTTTTAGCAGGTGACTGATCAGAACTGTCCATCAGTGGTCCTCAAAGTATGACCCAAAGTCTGGCAGCAAAAGCATCACCTGGGAGCTTTTAGAAGTGCGGGTTCTCAGGTTCTCCTGACCTGAGGCCTGCTGATACGAGCCCGTGGGAGTGGGCCCAGCGATCAGTGTTTTAACAAGCCCTCCAGGCAATTCTGATGCACACTCGATTTTGAGAACCACTGATTTACAGCAGTAGCTGCAAGAGAACAAAATGGGTTGTCAGACGTGGGAGGGGACAAAACTGAATATGGGGAAAACAGTTAAGAAGTTTAAAATCAAATTATTTTATGATAATTCAGCTCAGAGATGACGTGGGCCCTGAAGATTCCACTCCTAAAAAGCAGATCATTCTTTATCAATCTTGCAGTTTTTTAAAAGAATCAGTTCCTAAACAACAAGTGTTGTTGAGGATGTGGGGAAAAAGGAGCACTCCCGGGCACTGTTGGTAGGAATGCACACTGGTGCAGCCACCATGGAAAACAGCAGGGAGTTTCCTCAGAAAGATACAAATGGAACTACCCTATGGTCCAGCAATTGCACTACTGGTGTTTACCCAAAGGATACAAAAACACTCGCTCAAAGGAATACGCGCACCCCTATGTTTATAGCAGCCTTATTTACACTCGCCAAGATATGGAAGCCGCCCAAGTGCCCATCGATTGAGGAATGGTTAAAGAGGATGTGGTACATATACACAATGGAATATCACTCAGCCATCAAAAAGAATGAAATCTTGCCATTTGTAACAACATGGATGGATCTAGAGGGTGTAAGGCTAAGTGAAATAAGTCAGAGAAAGACAAATACCATATGATTTCATTCATAGGTGGAAACAAAACAAATGAGCAAAGGAGAGAGAATGAGAGGGAGAGAGAAAGAAATCAAGAAACAGTCTTTTAACTCTAGAGAACCAACTGAGGGTTTCCAGAGCAGGGGAGGGGTGGGGGGAAATAGGTGATGGGGATTAAAGAGGGCGCTTGCGATGTATGGAAGGGTTCAGTCACTATATGGTACTCCTGAAACCTATATAACACTGTATGTTAACTAACTGGAATTTTAAAAAGAAACTTAATAAAAGAGAATCGGTTCCTGAAGCTTTTACTGGCTCCAGCCCACTTCCTGATTGTTTTTTCTCATAAATTTTTCCTGAAACTCCATAACTACTGCTGAAAACAACATACACGAGACTGAATCCTATAGGCCTAGTGTTTTTGAAAACCCTTAGCATGATATAAAGGGCTCACAGTCTGGCCTCATCACCCACTACTCTTTGCAATCTCATGATGCTTTACCTTTGCATAGGCTCTTCTCTCTGCTTGGATGCTGTAATAGTGTGCTTGGGCCGTCATAAAAAATCATAGACTGGGTGGCTTGAACAACAGAAATGTATTTCCCACAGTTTCTGGAAGCTGCGAGTTTGCGATCACGGTGCCAGCATGGTTGGGTTCTGTGAGGAACCTCTTCTTGTGGGAGAGTGTGCTGGTGACTCTTCCTTTCCTTATTAGGGTACCGGTTCTATTGGATCGGGGCTCTATCCTTATGACCTTATTTAACCTTCATCACCTCCATAAAGACCCTATTTCCAATATAGTCACATGGAGGGTTAGAGCTTCAGCACATGAATTTGGGGGGAACTTAATTCAGTTCATAGCAAATGCCATTCTTCCACTTCTCAACTGGCAAACTTCTAACACCCTTCTTCAAAATTCAGCACACATCTCTTCTTTTTGTGTACTGTACCTTGGTTTCATGCTCTCGATGGTAGGGAAGGATTAGTCTTCAGCTCTGTGAGAAGTGTTGCTAATGAAAACAACTGATTCCCTAAGACACTGATGTATGGGCAAGTTCCTGGTACTGTAAAATTCTTCATAAAAGACCTTTATTGAATCTTGAAAACCTGATTCTTAAAATAGATTGCTCGGTGCTCCTATTTTAAATAAAAGAAGAATCTCAAGAGAGGTTGGAAACTGACAAGGAACTTTAATTCATAGTGAAAATTTAAGGTATACTCAAGAGTGAGCTCTAATGTAAACCCACAGACTCTGCGTGATAATGATGTGTCAATGTAGGTTCATCGGTTATAACAAATGTACCGTACCACGCTGGTGCAAGATGTAGGAGGGAGGTTGTGCATACGTGGGGGCAAGGGTATATGGGAACTGTCTGTCTTTACCACTTAATTTTGCTGTGAATCTAAAAGTTCTCCATAAAATAAATTTAATTAATAAAATTCAAGTACACAAGCTAAAAAATTTAAGAACTTTAGGTTTCTAGGAAACTTGTAACTGAAAAAGGTCTAAGAAACATGGTCTAAGAAATGAATCAGCTACTGACATCTTACCCAGCCACTTTTTGGAAAGTGGTACATGGCTTTGATGCCAAAGAGTTGGATAAATTGGTCTGTCAGTGCTCCAGACATGTTGCTAAAAGGTCGTATGAAGAAAGGTTCTGTGGTCGAACAAGTGTGGAAGCACTGGGCTTAAACAAATCAGATTTCCTATAGTACTCTTCTCAGAGCTCTCAATACAAGAGAATGCATGGTAAATGCCCAGAAGCAAGAGTGTTTTAAGAAGCACTTCTCAAACTTATTTAGCAAATGAATCCCAGAACACATTTTTGGAACCACAGCTGAGGTTATGGGGAACCACTGGAAAAGGTATTCCTAGGATAGTAACATGGTCAAGTATTGGAATTGTAGAAAGATCACTCTGGAAACAGTGGAAAGGAAGAGTTGTAGGTGATCCAAAAATAGAGCAAAGGGACCGCCTAAGGGGCTATTGTGAGAGCCTGGTTGAGAAAAGACGAGGGTCTTCTCAGGGCAGGACGAGGACAACGTAGCGGAAGAGCTGACCTGGTCAACTGTGGAACTGAACCCAACACAGGGTCTTCCTGGACACAGGCAGGTTTGGTTACTCAGTGTATTTGCTATAATACGGTCCCTAAAGGGGAACTTTACAGACGGTTTCAGGGATTGTGCTCTGTGTATTAAAATGGGTATTTCTGTGGGGCATGAGTTGGCATAATTACGCTCTGAACCATCTTCACATAGAAGCGCGTGGGGCGCTTAGGTCCCGTTGTCCACTTGTATAGGCTACGCTTATTGTGTTTCTATGGTAACAACGCCTCTGCAGCCGCTGCTATTTCAATGTAATTGATTGAGACACCACACTGCAATTGCAGGGCTACTGAAAGCTGTCCTACACTTGTTTCATAAAGGTGATTGCTGCTCCTTTAGCATCCATTCTGGCTGTAAAATAAAAAAATAAAAAAAATCCGAGGGTAACAGTTTCTTAATAAAATAAAGGCAAGTTACTTGGTTTCCTAAGGGGAAAAAAAAGTGGTTTAAAGAGCTTTGGAAGAGCCTGGCTTCCTGTCAATTGTCTTATTATCTGCAAATAGTCACTCCTGCAAATATTTTTAACCTGAGTTATTTGGTCTCAGTTTCTTACTGAGGTGGACTCTGCTCAAAAATTGTGTCCTCTTGTACTAACTTTCCTGGCCTAATGGATTCCTTTATGATCAAACTGATTTTTTAGAAAGCTACAGAATGGGATTTATATACAACCAACTCCTTTGTATACTCGATAGTGTCTCCGAGAGGCCCAGGCCAGATTGGGCACTACCACCGCCTCATCCCACATGGCCCAGAGTATGCAAATGCCTATAATACTTGCCTCGCTAGAATATTTTGAAATAATTTCGAATATGTTTTTTTTTTTTCCCCTAATACTTTTATTTTATTTTTTCAGTGTTACAAGATTCATTGTTTATGTACCACACCCAGTGCTCCACGCAATACGTGCCCTCCTCAGTACCCACCACCAGGCTCGCCCATCCCCCCATCCCCTCCCCTCCAAAACCCTCAGTCCCTTGTTCTGAGTTCACAGTCTCTCATGGTTCTTCACCCCTCCGATTTCCTCCAAATTCATCCCTCCCCTCCCTCTCACAATGTCCTCCATGTTTTTATATTCACAGAGCACTTTCACAGTCATTACCTCATTCATTTATGTGCTCATTCTCTCAGCAAATATCACTGAGAACCTACCATGTGCCCGGCTTTCTGCCATGTTCCGGGGATACAGTGAGTGGGTCCTGCCCTCAGGAAACTGCTACTCCAGTGGAGGACATAGATAAGTAAAAGAAACTGAAACACAGTGTAACAAATTCCGTGAGGCACAAGTGTAAGATGCTGTAAAATCCTTGTAATTGTTCTGTAAGACAAGCAGGGAAGCAGTGATCATCCCAATTTTACAGATGAGAAAACAGGTTCAACAAATAATGGGATCTGTCCAAGGTCACAAAGGTGGTTAATGGTATCCTGATAACTTGAACCCAGTTCCCTTGATTTCTCAGTGTAATGCTCTTTCCAGTGCAGACCCCTATGTCAAGAGTTTTCCAGAAACAATCAAAGGGAATTCTGTATACTGACAGTGCATAGCCAATGGAGAACACAGTCTTGACATGTCAACAGTTCTAGAGAACTGGTTGGGGTGTAAGCATGAGTAGAAGATATGTCTACACTTGAAATCAATTGCAGAATCACATGATAAAATATCACATTGTATAGAGACTTGGTGATCTCTTGGGACTGTAGCACCATCAATCCCGAACAAAATAAATGAACTGGTATGGTCCCTACCCCACCGGGGGATGAGGAGACTTTAGAGCAAAGGCTAAGGTTATTGACCTAATCAAAGGCACATATTTTTGACTTGACTTATTTTACATCCATATGTATTTTCGGGGAGTAATAAGCAAAAGGAAAATGGTAGGAACAAAAAAAGGAGGAAAGAGGAGAAAGAAAGTAGAAGAGGGGAGGCCTTGGCAAAGTCAAGGAAGATACTTGTCCCTAGGGGGAAAGAATGACTCTGGAGTGAGTGGGGACTTTGGACAATAAGTCACTGGTAATTGTGGCTGAGAGGGTTTAAAGGAGATAGGCAGGGGACAGAGGTGTCCTGAGATATTCCTGAACCAGGGAGGGAGGCCCGGTTACAACTGGTGAAAAGGAATGTATACTTTGGTTCTCCTTTGTCTGTAGCCCACGCCCATTCACCATTTTGTCATTTCCTTCATCATCATCATCATCATCATCATCAAACTAATATTTTAGGGCCCTTGTAATTTACAAAGCATTTTTAAATGAATGTTTTCATATAATGCAGCAGTTCTATCAGGTAGGTGTTGGCCTTTACTATAATGCAGATGAAGAAACTGAGTCTCAGAGAGGTCAGAGAACTTGCCCAAGGTCACTCAGCCAGTAAGTGTAGGATTTCAGCGCAAATTAACTCCCAGTCTAATTAACAATTCTGAGATCATGGCAGATCCTAAATGTGTGACATTTTGATTGGCATCTTCCCGAGGAAATTTTAGGGACTTGCTTTCATTTCATTAGCAACAGATTTTCAAGTCATCTCTTAGGGTTGGTTGCTTCTGAAAAGATTTCCACAGATGGCTAGCCCCATCTATTCTGTTTTCAATTCTTATTATCCCAATCAGAGTGACACTGCCTGACCTTGTCCCCCAATTCTGGGGACTCATAAGGCAGCTTGTAGCCTTCTGTCCCTGACTTAACTCGTCTTCCGAATATAAGGTAGTGAAATTATTTTAATGATGAGTCTCGAGAATGCCCTCTGTTTCACCTTTTGTTACATGCTGTTTTCATTAATGATGCAGCGAGCCTGATGCTTGGAAAAACACAATTTAAGATCTGTAATCTCTTTCTTGCCCCACTGACCACACTGAATAATTTCCAGCTCTTCCTTTTATGGTTTCTTCTCCGATATTTAGAGACAAATATCCTGTCATTTACCAACTTTTTTCTCAGCTGCACAGATCAAACCGCAGTCGTGGAGGCAGGATTGATGGCAGGCAGCTCGTATCCTAAAAATGGCCAATTAGGTCCTGATTATAGGAGTCATATCTTGCACTACATGAGGTCAGACCATATAACTTTTATAGGTGCTTATGATATGTTTTTATTATTTATTGTCGGCTTATGGGATCTTCAGTGCTGTGCTAGCCATAGTCTGACCTAAAGGCTTGTTCCCAAAGATTCCTCTCCATCAGCCTGACTGGGCAGAGGACTGGATGTAGAGGAAGCTGAAATACTAGAGCCCTGCGATTTTAGGTACATACTACTCAGAAGTCAAGCAACAATCCAGACTAATCATTGAATCAGGGCTTCCAGGTGGTGATAAATTCCCGTGTGTGGAGGGGGGGGGGGTTTCCTCTTGGGATTCTGGCTGATGAGGAGTGCATTTTTCCCCATCTCTCCTTTTACTGAACAAAGAATCTTGTAACACTTGATCAGGAAGCAACATGGCCACCTAAGGAGAAACACAAGAGACTTCATTGCAATGTACTAGAACAAGCCATGGGAACATGGCGTATTGTCAAAAGAGCCACAGGACGGTCTGGAGAGAGGGTAATAAAAGCAGGCAGGAGGTTGATTTTGGAGGCTTTTGGCTGCTGGTAACAATTTGGAAATTTTTTGGAGGCGTTTTGAGGAGAGCTACAAACATGATCGGAGACTAGAAAGAAAGGTTGCAGGCCAGGGAGCTTGGGAAATATATGAAGGAAGGTTTGCTAATTGTTTCTACATTTGGGATGGAGTAGAGCAGCACGAGGTATTTACTGCGGACTAGATAAGAACCTGAAATCATAATAGGAAGCACTTGGGGAATGTGTGCGGAACCTCTGGGACACATCATGAGAGTTGTCATCCTTGAGCGCCTACTATGAGTCAAATACTCCATTAGGAGCTTTACACCCATGATCTCGTTATAACCACTGATCAGGCTGACACTATTGTCATCCCCGTTCTACAAATGAAGAAACTGTGGCTTGGCGATGTAGGTGATTTGTTCAAGGTTATATCCAGCAAGCAAAAGGTTAAGAAGATTCCAACTCAACTCTGACTGACTCGTCTACTCTGCTGCTGCTGCTATAGAAAGGTTTTCACACTGCACCAAAGATCATTGGTTATCTTCCTCTTCTGGACACTGAAAGACTAGAGTAGCTGTGGGTTGGCCCAAGTACAGCTTCTAGCTCTTTAATACCTGGGTAGAGATCAAGAACGCCACAGCCCAGTTTCATACAGCTTTGCCTTCAAGAGCTTTAAGCTTTCTGTCAGAAATCCTGGATCAATGGTCCTCACCAAAGATAAAAATGGACAAGAATCAGAGATTTTCTAAAATTTTACCACTTGCTGCCTTTTCCTCCCAGAATAATGTAAACTGAAAATGAAAATGAATGTCAGAAATGCTGAGATATAGGGGATATTACCTCAAAGTGTTAAGTTGCTTGGCCAAACATTCTGACTGGTTCAATAGCCTTACTTTAAAATCTGTACCACTCTCCTGGTCCTGTCTGGAGTGCCAGCGACAACTGCCCGGTCGGAAGGAGCTTGCAAGAGCCTGTGTTCATGGAAGCTGCACAGACTGCTCCCAAGCGCTAGTCACCAAGCACGTATCGAACCTGGAAGGCCGTGATTGCGAGAGCACTTTTACCGTTTCAGACATTCTCTCTCTGCTCATCCATGCAACAAAACCACTTCTGTTGTTTGCAGCAATTCTGTTCACAAATTGGTCAGCGATTGTGTTAGATGATATCCAATTAAACATGAGGAACTCTACAAACAATTGTGGATCCGAGTTTCCTATGGCTCCATACGGGCTTGTGTGGGACTGAAAGGATAGGTTCTTTCATTAGTTAGAACATTTTCCATTCCCATTTCACTGCTCTTCTCATGCAGTTAACAGGCTTTTATCAAGGACCTACCATGTGTCTGGCACTGTATCCAGCACTAGGGACACAAAGATAAATAAGACAGTATTTCTGTCTTCAGGGACTTACAGTGCAATTGGATGAGATGAACACATACCCAGGCAAATGTAATAGAGATGTTACAGATGATGTTAAAATAATGCAACAACCAAACTAAAATAGCTCCTATGTCTATCATATGAAAATTTGAGGGGCACCTGGGTGGCTCAGTGGGTTAAAGCCTCTGCCTTCGGCTCAGGTCATGATCTCAGGGTCCTGGGATCGAGCCCCGCATCGCTCAGCAGGGAGCCTGCTTCCCCCTCTCTCTGCCTACTTGTGATCTCTGTCAAATAAATAAATAAAATCTTTAAAAAAAAAAAAAGAAAAGAAAAGAAAATTTGAGCAACAAAATAAATTGCAGTAGTATTGGATTATAACCCAAAGTATAAAACAAATACCCGTAAGACCACATGGATACAAATAAATGTTTGAATAAATGAATGAGGACAAGGCACAAATCTTCCTTACAGAAGAATTCCAATTAAAAATGTGAAAGGAATGGGAGAGATAGAAGATTGCTATTAGAATACTCTAGTGATCCGTGCTGCAGGCAAGATATGATGGATGCTAAAGTTAATAGGTAAAATGGGTTATTTGCATAGCGTCTAAGTATCTCTCCAGACATCTAGTAGTAACTGTTGTGGTTTTAACCAATGTCCACAAATTATTTGATGCTCCTACCTCCAGGAAGAGTAACTTCATTTCTCCCTTCTTGAGTGTGGGCTGGACTTAGTGACTCAGTGCTTATGAATAGAATATGGAAAGGGAAAGATAACTTTGCAGTGGAGAAACAGGACATTTTGAAAAATATCTGACCAGTACTCTTCAGAAGTGTCAAGGTTATAAAAAACAAGGCACTGTCATAGATTGGAGGAAGCTAAGCAAACCTGATAGTTAAATGTAATGTGGGATCTCAGATTGGATCTTGGAAAAAGAGTATGGGTGGGTAAACTGGTGAAATCTGAATATCTCTGTAGTTGAGTTCGTAGTATTGCAACAATGTAAATTTCTTAGTTTTGATGAATGTGCAGTGACTTCGTAAGATGTTAACATTAGAGGAAGCTGAGTGAAGGGTTTATGGGAACTACTATCTTTGCAACTCTTCTGTAAATATAAAAGCATCTCAAAATAAAAAGCTTTAAAATGTCACAAGTGCATGAAAATAAGGCCAGCTGTTAAGTATTACTGGAGGGTTTTCCAGAGGAGGTAGGACCTGAGTCTTGAAACAACAGTAGATGTTTGCTAGGCAGACAAAAAAAAGGAAGGCTACTCCAGAGAGGAGACGCCAGGTACAGGGAGTCCCTTGGGAAATCTGTAGCGGTATAAATTAGCTAACTAGTTTGGGGGAAACTAACTAGCTGTAGGACTTGGAATTTGCATTTCTTAGAGACACGTTGTCCTAGATTTCCAACTCTAACTAAAAGTGTTCTCTCTTCCAAGATCAGACCGCATGGAGGCATGTATGTTGAGCTTCTTGGCTAGTTGCATTTTCTCTTCTGGGTATTTTCTTCCTCTACCTGTGTTTGCTCACTGATAGCGAGCTGTCATTCTGGCAAGCAGAGATACTGTACCTGTGTGAGAAATTAAAACGGAATGAGCTAGCAATGAAGCATTATTTATCATTTGAATAGGGTCTGTTGAATGTAATAGCCAAGTTGTTAAGCCAGCTCCTAATGCCTTCAAACCATTGTAAAAAGCTCCTCCATTAGAATGGTGTGTTTGTTAGACTGACGTTGCAAGGACCATAATGGGGTTGGGGGTACAGTGGGGGAAGATACATGATGAGAATAGAGCCTAACGCAAATGAAATATTCCAGGATATCCCATCCTTTTGGCCTACTCCCCTCGGCCCTCTGCCTCCCACCCCACCTCCTGCTTTTCTTTCCCTAGCATATCTAATGAGTTGTTGGCAGGGAACATACATGTCCGCTAAAGAACAGAACCATATTCTCTAGGAGTCGAGAGAGTGGAATATTTATTTCCAGAGGCTCAAATAGAAAATAAGACGTAGCCTCCTGAGATGCTGAGCGACAGAGCTGAATCAGAGGTGGCGCCCTCTCCTGTTACACCCTCAGGTGGCTTCTGAGGCAGGACAATCATTCGTCATTCCAGGGAGATTTCAGGCACCGCTCCTGAAGGCTAGCTTATGTCCTCCTCTGTTTGACGAAGTACGAATGGACCAAAACGTGATCGTTGCAGTACAAAGGAAAGAGCCAAGGCTCTAGGCGTCAGGGAGGAAGAAGGGGAACTGGAGGTTCCATGGCCCTGGCGGCCTCCACAACGCCGCGCGCCACTCATCTAACCAGGTCGGGCCTCCTTGCTTCCGAAGGCAGCAAGCAGCACAGAGCTGGAGGCAGAACTGCGGACATGCCGGTCCCGGTCCGACAGGAGAAGCCAATGTGAAGGCAGCACAGTGAGCCAGAAAAAGAAGACAAGCAGCAGAGTCAGTCATTTCTCTCTGAAAGGAGTGTTACTTGGCAGAAACAAATGCTATTTAACAAAAGGTCTCCTGGGATACAGCAGTCTGGTGGGATGGGAATAGGGGTAACCAGCAGAAGAAGGATGAAGTCAGCCTTCTTTGCGGCAGAGGTGGCCTGGTTCTGCCTAGACCTCGAACCCACTTCTGATAGCTTGGTGCTAGCAGACTGCCTTCAGATTTGAACTGCGACACCAACTCTTCCCCGGGTCTCCAGCCAGAGGGTGTACCCTGAAGATGTGAACTTACCAGACTCTACAGCTGCATGAGCCAGTTCCTAAAAATCTCTCTTTCCCTCTCTGCCCCCCCATACACACACACACACACACACACACACACACACACACACACACACACACTATTCTGTTTTTCTCAGAATCCTCACAATCCTAATACAGCTACCCAGTTATTAGACTTTGCACTTCCTTTTCTGGCCACTAGGAGTGCTATTTCCATCCCCTACCCTTGTTCCCTTTGGTTTACTAATTTCTACTATAGGATAATGTTACGAGACCTCCTCTGTGACAACTTTCTTCATTCTCCCCTCACCACAGACGTTGAGATAGGAGCTCACACTCTTTGTACTTCCAGAGCACTCTGGGCTTACCCCTACCAAAACCCTCATCATAGTCCATTATTCTAATAGGCTTGTTTGCCTTTCCCACTAAATTGGGAGACCCATAAGGGCAGGAACTGTGTCTTACAATACCCCAGCAGCTAGTATAGAGCTTGGCACCTAGTAGATATTGAGGACTATTTGTTGAATCCATTCATCTATTTCATCATTATTTGTGGTATGCCTATTGTGGTAGTTAATTTTATGTATCAACTTGAGTAGGGCACGGGATGCCCAGATATTTGGTAGAACATTATTCTGGGTGAGTCTGTAAGGGCATTTATGGATGAGATTAACATTTGAATGAGTAAACTGAGTAAGGGACATTGCCCTCCATTATGTGGATGGGTCTTATTTAATTAGTTGAAAGCCTGATTAGAACAAAAAAACCCTGACCCTCTCATGAGTAAAGAGGAACTCCTCCTGCCTGACTGCAGAGCTGGGACATCAGTCTTTTTCTGCCTTTGGACTTGAACGGAAACATTAATTCTTCTTGGGTATTGAGCCTTGGGTTTTTGGACTGGAACTTACACCATCAGCTCTCCTAGTTCTTGGGCTTTCAGACTTGGATGGGAACTGTATCATCAGCCCTCCTGGGTCTCCAGCTTGCTGACCGCACATCTTAGGACTTGTCAGCCTCCATCATTGTGTAAGCCAATTTCCTATGATAAATCTCTTTATATATTTACTTTATATATTTACATAAATATATATTTATAATAAATCTCATATGTATATATGTATACATACATACATACATAATAAAATACATAAAATTTCCTATTGGTTCTATTTGTCTAGAGAACCCTAGCTAATACACCTACTAAATGCCATGGCTTGTGCCAGATCCTGTGGCGATTAAGATGAATTAGACCATGTGTGTAAGTATAAGGTATTTTTACTGTTATTAATACCATCATCATCTGGATGAGTTATAACCCTGTGTCAAAGAGCTCTCAACTTAGAAGGTGATACAGACCGTTACAACCCGTTGGTCATCCAGCTGTGTGCACTTGTTAAATTTTGTCTTGCTTTTACGAGGAGGCGGATACTTACATTAAGACAACAAGCCAAGAGCTGTTTTTTGAGTGGTATGGAAGGGTTGTACCATGCTAGTTATCCATCCACTCTTCTCAGGCCCTCTTGTCGTTCACCATGCTTAAGGTATCCAGGCAGGGCCAAGCAGGCTGGATCACGAAGCAGGTAAAAGTCAACTGATGCAGTCATAAATACAGTCGGCTTAGGCCTCAAGGCCATTCTCACATATTGTTTCATGACAGAGCAAAATGAAACTTGCATATAATGCTTTGGTCTGGCATAGGCTTTGAGATGGTCTTTGGGATTTTTGGAAAATTGAAGAAGGCATATGTATTTGCACAGCCTGCTTTACTAGTAGAACTGTCACTGTTGCAGCAAATTCTGGAAATCAAGGCTGAGCTTTTCAACATCAGTGACCCAAATCATCTCTTGATATAATCCCATGATGCCAGCTGATAGACCACTAAAGACTTTGACTCTAGTATGTTAACTACTTGATCCTTGGTACACAGAAAGATGGGAGGAAAAATGGCATAAAGGATGGTAGCAGATTGTATTTTCCAAGATATTCCAGCATCAAGATAGTTACCCCATTCCACGTGGTCTTCTTACAATGTGACTGACACTCTTGTTTCCTTCTCCTGAATATGGGTGGGGATTTGTCACTGCCACGACCAACAGACTATGGCAGAAATGATGATATGTGACTTCCTTGCTGAGATTATAAAAACAATATAATTTTTTACTCTCTCTCTCTGCTATCCCTCCCTCTGCCTATATATCTCATATATCTCTCTCTACCTCTGCCTCCCTGCCTGCCTGCCTGCCTCTCTGTCTCTCTGGAGCTCAGCCACCATGTTATGGGGAAACCCAGGCTACCTGGTTGTGTTCTGGTTGAGCACACCGGCTTGGCCATCAACTCACAGTCAGCATCAACCACCAGCCATGTGCTGAGCAGGCAAAACCTCAGATAATTCTAGTCCCCGGTCTTCCAGCTGAGGCCCCAGGCACTGTGGAGCAGAGATAAGTTATTCTCATTGTACCCTGCCCAAATTCTTGACCCACAGAAACCATGAGAGATAAAAAATGATTATTTGTTGTTTCAAGTCACTAAGGTTTGGCGTAATTTGTTTATGCAACACTAAACAATTACTACAGGAGCCAAAGGCCCAGATGCTGGAATGAATGCCAGAGAAATGGTGCCTCCTCCAATTCAGTCAGCTTCATTAGTCTAATGGGACTGACAGTGATTTTTTTTCTAGTTGCAGAAAGTGTCTTAACAATGGACTCTACATAACAATATGATTTCTGCGTGATGATTACTGAAAGTTAATATAGGAATTTTCAGCTATGGTATCTCTCAAACTAATTTAGCAGTGAGATTACAATAGGCAGGGTAGTCACGGAGGTCAGTTGGTATGAATGACTAGTGTCGGCCTTTGACCCTGGGAACCTGGGTTCTCATATTGTATCTGAGCCTGTGTGTATGACCACAGCCAAGTTTCCCAGCTTTTTTGATCCTAGGTTTATTCAGTTACAAAAAGGGAATAAGGCCATTAGCTCTGCCTTCCTTAGAAGGTTTGTGTGAAAATCAAAAGCAACAAAGAAAGCGAATATACCAAAAGACGGTGAAGCACTATGTCTGGTAGTTTTTCTTAAATAAGTTAACTTAATTTTTATATACTTCAGAATTTATACAAATTTAATGAGGGGAGAGATAATGCCACCTAATATATTTTATTTTTTAATATGATACATTTTAAAATATGAAATAGTTAGATTCTGCAATGCTAACTAATTTTTTGAAAGTCCTATCTATATCCATCCTAAATATAATCTATTTCCATGTCTATGACCACTAGCCTTAGGGTCAGTGCTAGCTCTTATGATTTCTTTGTGTGAATTAGAACACAGTGCCTCTTTCCCTAGAGGGGCAAAGCCTCTTACCAAGGCAAAGATTTGGTGACTAGAGCATAGACTAGATTTCAACTCCCATTTGCCTCCTTAGCCAGGCACCCTTGTGCAGTAAACAACCCGAACAACCATATTCAGCCACCCTTATTGTCCTCATTTAAACCCATGGGATCACACCTAGATTATGACAGTAGCTTTTCAGTATACTACCTGATCCTGCCTCTGCTTGTACTCCCCCTCAATTCGCCATACACGCTTCTGTCAGAATATAAATCTGACCGTGGTATTCTTCTGCCTGAAATCCCATGATGGCTCACCATTTCTTAGAGAATAAATTCCTGATTCTTTGGCTGAACACAAAGGGTCCTCCAAGGGCTGAGCCCTAATCCTCCAGACTTGTCTCTGTGCCTCACATTCCAAGCTTCCATTCAAAATTTGTAGTTCTTCACGTGCTTCCTGGTATTTTTTGCTTCTCAGCCTTTGCTCCTACTGATTCCTCTGCATAGACTGCCTCATAGGCTCACACCTCTTCTCTTTTACTAAATCCTATTCATCTTTAAGGTTCGGTTTGGTGTCACCTCCCCCGGAAATCTTCCCCTTGACAACTCAGCTTGTGCTCAGGAAGGCATGAGGATGGGGGGTTCCTTCACTGTGTTCCCTTAGCCCCCAGTGCATAGCTCTACCTCTCTACCTCCACGAGAGTACTGACCACGTGGAATGTCAGTGTTCTACTTATGTCTCTCTTCCCCACTAAAGAGCGGTGAAGATAAGAGTTGTTTCTTATTTAATATTTAATTACAGCAAATAGCAGAGTGCTTGGCACATATTTTGGGCTCAAGAAATGTGTACTGAATGCATGAATGAATGAAGAATCATAGAATGCTAGCACGGAATGGGATTTAATAAATTATCTGGTCCAATTTCCTTATTAAATCTATGAGAAAACTCAGGCCCAGAGAGGGTAGATAGCTGATGAAAGTCACAGAGCTAGTTAAAAATTGAACCACGCTCAGGATCAAGATTCCTTTCCTCCCTATCGTTCCATTTTCCTACATTGGCCCTAGACTTGTTATCTCTTAAATATCCAACCAAATAGACAGGTACTGTTCTTGAAAGAAGTTTCAATTTCTAAGTCTCTGTTCAAATGCTTTTCTACCCTATTTTCTGGCAAATACCATCTGTCAACTGGTATTTTATGTGAATGGAATAACAGAAGGTTTGTGCTCTTCGGAAAGTGTTAGAAGTTAATACTTCCCGCTGTGATCCATATTTGGTTGCTTAAAGAGAAAAAGTCTTTTTCAGCATGAATAAGGAAAAATCAACTTGAAGCTTAACCAATTCTTTTACAAACTGTGATTAAGTCTGAGATTGCTTTGATCCTCATGAAACCTTTCTGGAAGTGTGACATGTCTGATTATATATATATCTATATATATATATAGATATGTATATATAATATTTTCTCTTGTCCTGATACCTTTGGGGGGATAGAGTTATATATATCATGCATGGCCTGACATATACCCTGGATGAGCAGGAGTCAAAGGACAAAAAGAAGGGAGACTTCGTCTTACCTGTCCAGTCCCATGATAGAGACTCGAGAGGGATAGTTATATATCCCCCCAAAGGTATCAGGACAAGAGATTAATAACATTACTAGCTTGGAGTCTACTGAAGAAGTTACAAGGGTGAAATGGATGGTGTACGCACCATAAAAACTAAACCTCTACATACACTTAACCATGGTTAAAATATTAAGGCAAACAACAGATGAGAAAAAGTTATCGGTAAATATGACAAAGGGTTAATACCTATATAATCTAAGAAGTTCATACAAGAAAAACATTAAAATACTCAGTAGGTAAGTGGACAATGGAGGCAAGCAATTTATAAAAGGAAGTGCTATTATTAAGCAGCATACAGGAAAATATTGAAACCTTCTAGTGAAGAAGAAAAAAGAAAACATTAATGAGGTGCTTTTTATAGCCATTAAATTATTCAAAACCAAAATGTTATTGACTACCCATGATGTTTGTAATGTTGTGATAAAACTGGCATATGCCTGTAGCACTGGTGGCAGTATAGAGCGGAATAAACATTTTGGGTTTGGATACGTATAGCCTTTGGCATAGTAATCCTCCTTCTGAGAATTCAACTTCATGAAATAATCCAAAAGGAGAAGAGACTATAGTCATAAAAATGTCCATTTAAGTATTATCTAGGGTACAGTAATAAGAAATCACCTAAATATTTAATAAAGGTAGATTATCTGGTAAAGCAGTAATTACCTAAATGATGAGACATTTATGCAGTTATAATTATGATTTGGAAGATAATGGAAATGACACAGAAAATGTTTATGACATAAGAAGTGAAAAAAGTATAAAGTAAGAATATAACTGTAGTACAATCATGGTTATGAAGACTATTTTGTTGATCTGGACCCCACTCCCCTGTCTTCATGTTGCCATGAGAGAGCTTTAGCTCTACTCCCCAGGAGGAAGTAGCATCAGAGAGACATTTTAAGGTACTCTCTTCATCTCTTTTTTTCTCTTCTAGGAAGGAAAAATTGTGTATATGATTAACAAGATAGGGGGAGGATCCCTGGACACATGCACGCATATGTTTCTTGCTTGGTGTCTCTGGGGGCACTTGTGCTGTCCTCTAACACTGCTTCCATGTGTGGTGAGGACGGCTGGCTCAAGGCTCAGAGCCTAGCCTCTACAGGTAAGACTGGAAGTCTCCCTTCTTTTTGTCCTTTGACTCATCCAGGGTATATGTCAGGCCATGCATGACCTTCCATGGGCCTAACTAGGTAATGCTTGGTCTACAGACCCAACTCTCATGTGAGTCCCATGATAGAGACTCGAGAGGAAGTGATATGGAGCCTCCGCTTTGGCAGCCAGTCCAAACCACTTCTTCCAGTCTACCTTTACCAACTGTAGACAAATACGTAATTTTTACCTGGTTCCTGTATCTATTTCTCAACTTCTTTCAGAAAGAAGAAAAAAGCCAGAGAAATGAGCTCCCCCAACCCCAACACAGGTGCTTATGGGCCTAGAAGGGAATCTAGCAAAATGAAACCCATTTGATTTATTGGGGAGATAAGCGTGGTTGTAAATTCTTTCCCTTTCTTTCATTTGGTGTTCCATTAATCTTGTCTGAGATACAAATAACTCCAAACTGCAGGCAGGTAGTAACGACTTCTCCTGGACTTGGTCCAGGTAGTGCTTTGCGACTGGCACGCACCCAGAAACCACTTTCCTAAGGTTTCTGTAAGCTTCTTGGGGGCATGGATGATCTTCTGTTTCCCAGACGTAGCAGTCAAAAGATCATTCACTGGTATACGAGTGGGAACCACACACAAGCTGGAGCAATAAGATCTCTTCCCGAATATTTTAAAAGCTAATCTGAGCGAATAAAACTGATGCAGAAACTGACTGGCAACGGAGAAAAAGAGCATATTTCGGGGATGATGAAGTCCTGGTTCCAGTCATTGCTGACAACCAGCTGTACTCCTTCTCCTTTTATACTTGGTAACCTTCACCGATAAATTCTCGTTTTTGCAGAAGCTGGCTTGAGTTGGAATCTGCTCAGAGTTCTGACTACTGCAGATGGAGCCTGCATCCGTGAAACTGGGTCCCATCAAGGGGTGCCTTTGTGGCAGTAATGAAGCCGCCTTGATCACCATCCTAGGGGTGTTTAGGAAGGTGGAACCAAATTACATCATTAAACTTCGTTTCTGTCAGAGAGAGACGATTGTGCATATAATCCATAAGAAGTCATATTTTAAATAATCTCAACAGCAAGTGTTTTTTTTTTTAAGAAGATTAGATCAAAATTGTTCAAAATCACTTACTGTTGTATTTCATCAACTCTGTTAGAATCACAGCAGGTATGAATGAGTAGCAAATTCGTGAATTGTGCATTAGTTTATATCTTTTCCTCAAGGCTAATTGTTTGCTTTATTTTTTCTTCTATTAGAGCTGTCAGTGCACAGTGATATATGGTAAGTCTTGCATCTTGATGAGAAACAAAAAGAAAATTTTAAATGTGGGTATAATTATACAATGCCATAGAGTTTGTTTCTTTTTCCTCCCCACTAGCTCTCATCGAGGCAAGAGTTTTGGGAAATTAACACAATCAGCTTTGGGAATAAATACGTCAACAAACAGAGTTTGTGTGTCTGCTGACTGCTCTCCTCATGAAGAACATTATCCAGAGTTGGTCTTTAACTATTGGGTGGCACAAAAGTTGTGTTGTGTGTGTGTGGGGGTGTGATGTGGGCTGTTTTCCAAGCTGAGAGCTCCCTTTTCTAACCTAAATGGCTGTGCGTGATGATACAGACTCTGCACCTGGGGACAAGATCCCTTTCTCTCCTTAGCACATTGGGGATGCTTAGCTTGTACCAAGCCTGCCAGATAAGTCCTTGAGATGGCAGTCAGTATTTACTTTGCCTGAAGTCAAATTCTGTTTCTCTTTAACTCTAAGTAACATTTTAGAATACAGAGAATTCTGAATTCTGAATTCTGGTGACGGCCAGAACCTCCAGAACTAATTAATACTGTCAGCCTCATGTTGACATAAACTCCTCCTCTGTCTCCATTTTGTAACTGAATGGGGTCAGGTTCTAAAGAACTGCTTGGATACCATGGAATGAAAAAAAAATTTTCCTTTCCATGACTGTCTCATTTGAAAAAGACATTAGTATATGTTTTGCTCTCTAATCTGATGCTCCTCTTTCCATAACTATGACACTGACCTCAAGCCACTCTCCAAAACTTTGAGTCATTCTGTTTTATTTTCCTCCCAGATATTATGCGTCTATTGAACACTGAAGAGAACGTGTAATCTCTCTGGGTAGTATATGTGTCAAGGGATATATATAGGCTGATGAGAAAATTTATAGACATCCTCTTAGATTCTGGCTATTAGTGAACAAAGGCATCTGCGATGTCAATAAACATGTGGCAAAGGTTTGGATTTCACATGGGGGTACTCTGACTCAGTCAAGCTGTCATGTACTTAAAATGCAGATGAAGGTGGTCAACAAAAAAGTATTAATAAACCTTCATAAAGTGTGAAAGCATAGAAACGTGTAAAGTGAATTCGTCAGTTATGGATATTAGGAAGTGATTGCCTTTTATCATAGCCTAATTATTTGTGTATAAACTTGACAGTTTTGGAAGCACCTTCATTATAATAGAGTAAGATCAGCATTGTTATCACATCATTTCTCTCCTCCTATTCATAATAAAATTCCTAAAAATAGTTGTCTGTACTCATTGTCACCTCTTCACCTTCCGTTGTCTCCTCAGCTGACTTCGGCAGGCTTTCACCGAGCATTCCTCAGCAACCACCTTTATTATATTTCTCAGTAACCCCAATATGCTCTGTTTGTTGGCCAAATCTCAGGTCTCATTTTGCTTAATCTTTCAGCAAAATTTGACATGGCTTTCCACTTCCCTCCTGCCTTGAAATGCTTCCTTCTGAAGCACCCCATCTCTTACTTCTCCTACCTCACTAGCTGTGCCTTCTCAGTTTCCTTTGTTGGTTCCACTTAATCTGCTTAATCTCCTAATGTAGCGGTAGCCCAGGTTCAATCCGGGAACCTCTTTCCTTCTTCATCTACACTTTCTCCTTTAGGAGGTGATTTTCCATTTCCGTGGCTTCCCAAACCACCATTACACTGAAAATTTGCAAATGTCTGTCTCTCCATATCTAAGCTCTAAGTTCCAGACACATATATTTAACTGATGAGTTGGCATTTTCATTTAAATATCCAATAAGAATGTCAAACTTCACATATCCAGAGGAACTTACAACTCTTCCCCCAAAACTGTGTCCTATCAGTCTTCCCCATGTCAGTTGATGTCAATTTGAACTTTTCACTTAATCAGGCCTAAAACCTCAGAATCATCCTTGATGCCTCTTTCCCTCACACGCCATATCTAATCTATCAAGAGACTTTGTTGGCTCTGCCTCCAAAATACGCCCCAACTCTGACCTGATTCTCACTCTCTCTGCTGAAAACAAGCAGGACCTAAGCCAACATCATTTCTTGTCTGGATTATTATAGTAGCTTCCTAACTGCTCTCTGTTTGCACTCTTGTCCCACTTACAACCCATTCTTTGCATAGCAGAGTAATCCTTTTATTTATTTATTTTATTGTGTTATGTTAGTCACCATAAAATACATCATTAGTTTTTGATGCAGTGTTCCAAGACTCATTGTTTATGTACAACACCCAGTTCTCCGTGCAATATGTGCCCTCCTTAATACCCAGCACCTGGCTCGCCTAACCCCCCACCCCCTCCCCTCTAAAACCCTCAGTTTGTTTCTCAGAGTCCACAGCCTCTCATGGTTCGTCTCCCCTTCCGATTCCCCACCTTCACTTTTTCTTTCCTTCTCCTAATGTCCTCCATGTTATTCCTTATGTTCCACAAGTAAGTGAAACCATATGATAATTGACTTTCTCTGCTTTTACCCCAAAGATACAGATGTAGTGAAAAGAAGGGCCACATGCACCCCAGTGTTCACAGCGGCAATGTCCACAGTCGCCAAACTGTGGAAAGAGCCGAGATGCCCTTCAACAGATGAATGGATCAAGAAGATACGGTCCATATATACAATGGAATATTATGCCTCCATCAGAAAGGATGAATACCCAACTTTTGCATCAACAGGGATGGGACTGGAGGAGATTATGCTGAGTGAAATAAGTCAAGCAGAGTAATCCTTTTAAAACTGTAAGTCAGATCAAATAACTTCCTTGCTTAAACTCCCAATAGCTTCCCATCACACTTAGAATAAAACCCAAAATCATGGCCTAGAAGGCCATCTATGACCTTGCCCTATCTCCTACCGTTTTCAGTTTTCCTTGCTGTGTTCCAGCCTATTACCTCCAACATATTAAACATACTCATCTTAGAGTCTTTGTGCTGTCTCCTTCTATATGGACAGCTCATCCCCCAAATCTTTGCATGGCTGGATTCCTTATTTTATTCAGGTCTCTGCTCAGAAGCCCCTGCTTTAAAGAAGGCTTCACAGAACATTCTATCAAAAAGACAGTCCATCTGTTCCATCCATCCCTCTCTATTCCCTTATTCTGCTTTATTTTTTCCATAGAAGAGACTGTCCTCTGAAATACTACATTATATTATTTGTTTATATATTTATTGGCTGACTCTCCACTTAGACTATCAGCAACATGAAGCCAAGGGCTTTGTCTTGTTCACCAGGACAACCTTAGTGCTGAGCAGGTAATAGGTACTCAGGAACACCTGTGGGCTGAATAAATCGGATATCCTATTTTACACAAGAGAAAACTAAGGCATGAGAGGTTAAGTAATCTTGTTTGAGGTCACGGAGACAGAGTTTTATCTTGAAGTCCTATCTCCATGGTATTTACCCTCTTTGAAATTACTCATACACCAGGATCTTTCATTATAAATACCAACAATGTAATGCGAAGCACAAAGCAAAGCCCAGCAGAAGAGCTAGCAATAAATTTCTAATGCGCACACCAACAGACGAGATGTAAGTTAGCTTTCCGAAGACAAGCCTGTCGCTGAACCCAAACTTCAACTGATGATGATTGGATTTCTCCTTAGACGTGTCCTGTTTTTAATGGATGGGTTAGTTACAAATAACTCATCTTTTTGGATTGTTCATTAAAGAAACTGAGAGACAAAGCCAGCATCCTTGCTGCTGTCTCCCATAAATGGAAGTGAGGCTCAGACGTCCAGGACTGCACATTAATTTGACTTTTTAAAAATAGGGACTGGCAACTTTAATAATTCAATGCATAGATGTCTCTGTCTTTGCACATGAGCTTTTTTAATCTTTGGGGACTAGGATAGAAATCATTTCTTTGGTACAAAGTAAAAGAAAGTTTTCTTTAATTGCAGTTTTTTGTAGATAGCTCTGCTTCATGGTGCATTAGTGCCAGAAAACTTTTTTTTTTTTTTTTTTTGCCCTAAGAAAAAGAATGCTCTGCAGTCCTAGGTCTGCACCATAGCCATAAAATGTCTTTCAATGTGTATAAAAGTCTCTTATATCTGATTCATTTTTGGATCTCTTAGGTATCAGTCTTCAATTGTTTGTCCCTTTGAATGCAAATATCCAGGGCCAGAGTCCCCTCCCTTCTCAACCAGCACCATGCTTTAGAGGGTCTGTGAAATCCAAAGGGATCTATTTTATCCGTGGTGCTTTGATGGTATGAGTGTTGGCAAGGAATCATTTGTATCTGTAAGTGGTATATGTATGGGCAAGATCTTCAACTCTTTTGATGAAATTAGGTAAGAATTTTTTGGAGTTAGAAGGTTGGCATTAGCATGTTTCCTCCTGGATTGACCCCTATTTACAGGCCAGAGCCAAACATTATATTGAGTGAAGGGGAAACATGTTTGTGTGTGGAGAGAGTCTCGGGCTCGACTTTGGAAGGGAAGCTACCAACCGGAAGCATAAAGTCAAATTTTAGATCTTTGGTCAACAATAAGATTATTTGAACAAGCTTTCACAAACTGAGTCATCCTTGGAACCCGCCTTGAGTTTTGTCTTCTATTTTAGAACAGGACTGTTGTTAAGAGTTTTGGAGTCAAGAGAGACCTGAGTTTAAATCCCAGGTTACTGGCTATTTGCCTGGAGACAGGTTATGTAATCTTTGTGTCTCCATTGCTTACCTGTAAAATGGAGATAGATAATATTAGCTCCTGCCTCATAGGGTTTTTGAGGATTAAATGAATTGATGCTTGTAAAATGCTGAGGGTAGTACCTGACACATAATGCAACTCAGTGAACGGGAGCTCTTGGTGGTGGTGGTGGATCCTCCCTTAAGTGGTGTTGGGTTGTATCTTTGGCACTTACCAGTTATGGAACGTCAGGCAGGTCAGTTCACATCTCTGGGTCTCCATTTCCTCACTGTTCAAATAGGGATAGTAACAGCACCTACTGGAAATGGTTGTTGTGAGGTTTATATAGAATAAGCCACGGAAAGCTCTTAGCAAAGTATCTGGCATGTTGTAAATAGACAGATGTATGTTGATGTTATTCTTGTTGCTCTTTTTTTTTTAAAAGATCTTATTGTATTTATTTGTTGGCAGCGGGCGTGGGGGGGGGAGCACAAGCAGGGGGAGTGGCAGAAGGAGAGGGAGAAGCAGACTCCCTGCCGAGCAGGGAATCTGATACGGGACTCGATCCCAGGACCCTGGGATCATGACCCGAGCCAAAGGCAGACGCCTAACCAACTGAGCCACCCAAGCGCCCCCTTGTTGCTTTTTTTGACCAACCTGCACCTTTTCTCTGAAATAAGAAATCTCTTATTAGGGAAACTAGAGGGATATGAGGGGAGAGAACCTGAGTACGTGCTGTCTGTATACGGAGGAAGGCGAGGGATTGATGAAGCGTCAAATATCAGGACACAAGCACATAATTCATACATAAGAAGAGAATAGAAATTCAATTTAAACACTAAAATACAGTTTTATTTTCACATTGTAGGAAATGACAACATAATGCATCAAATTTGATTAAGAACGAAATCAAGACTAGAAATTATTCCACAAAGTGATAAAACTGGAAGACTTGTTACAATAATTAAATTAACTCCCCATCCCTTTTTGGGAATTGAAACTCCTGTCCGCTTTGAAGTTACTGGGAGTATTTGATCTACTTATGTGCCTACTGGCACAACCCTGTTCTTCTCTGTCATCCTACTACACGATCTTTACATGTACTCTTTGAATCCTGTCCATAGATCAGTTTTCCCAAACTCAGTCTAGACACACTGAGAAAGTGTTTGCTATTTGTGCCTTATATGAAAAAAAATCAGTACCCTCGATCACAACTGTAATTTTTTTTTCACAACTGTAATTTCTGACTTAAAATGAAATACACAAGAAATAAAAAAGATCTAAAATAGTCAAGTCTAATCAATTGAATACTCTTAGTGAGAGCTGGATAACATTTTGGTATGTGCCATTTATTAATGCTCTAAATACCCTTTAATTGTGTTTAGATGACTTTTAGAACCTGTACAACAGTAAAAACAGAAGCTGTACAACAAACATTCTAGACAGACTGCTGATTCTGATCAGTAGCATAAATACCCAAATAACGTAAAAATATCTCCAAATGCCCAAATGGCTGAGTTCTAGGGCTGGCGGGCCTTTAGAAATCTTGCATGATGTAGTTCATGGTTTAAAATAACATATTTTCCTATGAGTGATGAAAAATTTTATCTACTTAACTTTCTATAAAGCCAAATGTAAAGTACTCAATTCCTATTTAAAATAAATATTTTTCTAAGAACTTCTATTCCAAGTACCTATTCCTGAGTGCTCAGATGTATTTATGGTATTGATTTTTACTAAGAGTAGTTTTATAGGAAACTGGTGACCCAACAGACTCACGTTGTTGTTCTTTTTAAAGATTTTATTTATTTATTTGACAGAGAGAGATCACAAGTAGGCAGAGAGGCAGGCAGAAGGAGAGGGGAAAGCAGGCTCTCTGCTGAGCAGAGGGCCCAATGCAGGGCTTGATCCCAGGACCCTGAGATCATGACCTGAGCTGAAGGCAGAGGCTTAACCCACTGAGCCACCCAGGCGCCCCCAGACTCACGTTTTTAAGTGGTTTTTGCCTCTGCTGTTACTGGTTTTTGATCTCCGCAACTGGTTAGAAATAGAAAACCAAAAATAAGACAGAATGGGTTCAGGTAGCTTAGGTAAAATTTAATTGGACCATAACCCAAGTCACAAGTCATAACTTAGCAGATGCTCAAAACAATCTTGGAAGGTAACCAAAAGGGTTTGATTTCAGATAGTCATTTTTTAGTAGTTCATAATCAATTTATAGGAGCACTATTTACCTCTAGTCAACTCTTTGTCTTTTTTTGTTCTAAATTGCTTTTTATGTAGAAATAGAGGTGCTTACTTTGGTGAATCTCATGATTGTTTTTTTAATTGATTTTTATCTATATTTATGAAGGAGGGGAATGCTTTACCAGAAAACAAATGATTACTGAAGGGGATCTGTATGGATTCCCAGAGCTGCAATAAACTCACTGGTGGTAATAAATTGTGGTTCCTAGCTTTGATTTTTTTTTTTTTGGGCAGTGGAGGGTGATTGTTGTTTACAAGGAAACATCACACTTTAATGAATGCTTTTTAGTGGCTATCACTGATGCGGCCATTTAGGAAGGACAGAAATATTTGTTACATATCTTTATTTACACATTTCACTTTTTTATTGTCAAATGATACATGGTGCAGTGAATCTATCACGGATGTAACACTGCCACCTCTTGGTTATGTAAATGAGGCGTTCCGCAGTCATAATTCTCTGTGTTCAAATTGGAAAATGCAAGTGCTTAAAAGTCAGCCAAGCCTTTTCTCTTTTGCTTTAGCAAAAATAGTAGTAAAAAAATATCTATGCGTGTGTGGATGCTTTCAGAGCCTCTATAATATAAAGTACATTATCTATGCATTAAAAGATATCTGTGCTTATGAAACAAAAGTGACAGTGACATTTTGTGCTGAAGCATTCCAGAAAACAATGTTCAGACTTGGAATAAGTTTAGAGTGTCCTTTATTCAATCAAGATCAAGTTAATTTAATCTGTGCCTAAGTATAACCTAAAGCATAGAAATCCAATCATTTTCTTTTTTCTTTCTTTTTTCAAAAGAGCATTCCCTCTTCGTTTTAATCAATTTTAATCACTTTAGCAAGGTATTAGATAACCAGATTATAGGCTAGGAAAGCTGGTATTTTCTTATTAAGGAAGGTCTAAAACCTTGCCCGAAAGTGCCCCAGGAACATAAAGGCTAGATAACTAATTTTTTTTCTCTCACTCAGGTAAGGAGGAGCTTATGAAGGCAGCATGCTGGGTTATCGTCCCATGGTTCGGTGGATGGTAAGATCAGTCCCCGATTTCAACAAACATGCCAAAACCTAACCACAGTGCTACGTTCGTACTGCCATCTGGGTCAATGTTTTACTCTTTTAATAACAGCTCTCGTTTCTACCATCCTTTTTATTTTACCCAGCCTCCCCTCACCCCACCTCTATCAGCTCACATGATCAGACAGGCAGTTTCCTTGACCGTGGGAGCACCCAAGGGCCTCATGAAGGACCCGCTGCCTTTTTGTCTGTCAGGCAGTCAGCGGCGCTCTTATTCAAGTCAAGCAATAATACGAATATGCTATTGTCCAGACACGAAGGGGACCCCGCTGACACCGTCAGCAGGATAGTTACATACTTGGCAATGGGTGAGGGCAGTAAGGATTGTCATACACTTCTGCTTGCCCGTTTCCCCTGGCAACCAAACACTGGCCCAGGACTGAGGATAGAGTATGTGACCCTAGAATGGGTTATATTATATTCTATGTAAAAGCTTTGGGGAGAAAACCCAAATATCAAAACTGGAAGAGACCTTAGAGAACATCTCATCCAACTCTGTTTCGAAAAGTGGAAAAACAAGAGTCCTCAGAGTAGACACGAACAGGCCACCCAGCAAATGGGTGGCAGAGCAGGACCAGAAGCCCAGTCCTCCAACTGCAAGGCCAGGCCCCTTCCACTCCACCGTGCTACCTCTGGGCTCTGCAGTTCTGGCCGCAGCCTTCGGGTAGCCTCCCTTGTAGAAGCTGAGATCTGATTCCTTCAGAGTAGCCTTCCAATTAGCAGTGGTAAAGGCTCTTAGGCCACACCCCCTCACTCCATGCCCCGATGTGAACCCTGTTGGTTTCAGGAAATGATTATTTAGGTACAGGGGCAGCTTCTAGGCCAGTTGTACTTTTCAGATTTAGGACATAATCTCTTCCAGAGTGAGAAATAAATGGGTACACCTCAAATGACAATCTCAGGCAGTTCACCAAAGAGGGAGTTGAAGAACATGGCCTATACCCTTTACCTAGCCAGTGGAGAAACTGTCACCCAGAGAGAAGGGAAGAAGTTTCACAGCAGGACTGTGGTCCTTTGGAGGCTAGTGCTTTTCCTGCAGCAAATGGATACCAATATCATTGTTCATCAACTGACAGGGCAGTGGGGAGAAAGAGTTTTTAAAGAGTCAGTCAAAGAAAATTTGAGTCTAGAGGGTGCCTGTATAGGCTCAGTAACCCCAAAGGATAGTCATTCTATAAGGTGACAGCTGGAAGAGGGGGGTACTCATTTTCTTAAACCAAATTTCCATCAAATAGTAGCATTATCTGCTTCCCACTGTTCTCATTGACCAGCCTGAGACCTGAATGAGGGTTGTGCAGAACTCAAGATATCCAAATAAGTTAGCACCCCAACTACACTATGTTCTTCTGGCCCAGTAACTAGCACCCGGCCCTCGAACATGGAAGAACATGGTACATTTCTTAGAACAACCCAGTTTCCACAGGCCACAGAAGCAACAGAGAGGCTCAGGAAAGGGAATACAGACCGCTCCTGTTTCCTGCTGAAATTTTGCATTGACCTCTGAGGCAGCAATTATGGCTGTGATTTGATGCAGGGAGGGACTCTTCCTGTTATTTGGCACCCATACAGAGTTGGAAAGAGAAGAGCTTTGAACTTCAGGTAATGAAGGTCTCTCTCAGTCAGTTAATGTGAGGCATTCTCGTTGGCTCAGCAGCCAGCTGGACGGGGGCCGTGCAAGGCCAGCCAGGGCACATTGCTTCCATTAAGAGAGGATGGGCACATAATGTTGTGGAGGAGGTGGCCTCTCGGGGGACAACGTGCGCCTGGGGCACTATTCTCAACCTACCTGTTGTAAATGTCATTATTACATTTAATGGTCCTGGAACCGGCAAGAGAAAGAGACTGAGTATATGTGTGAGCGGTGTGGGAGGTATGTGCGAGAGCGTGCTCTGAATGATGTGTGCAAGTGCGACGTTGTGGGCCTGCGTGCGTTGTGTGTCTGTGGATGTCCTTTGTGGTTTGGGTGAAGCACCACGAAGGGGTAGGAGTTAGAGGGCGTGTGCGGTGTCTGGTGTGGGGAGCGGCGAGGGGAGCATTCCACTCACCAGTGGCTTAGCTAGGTGACGAGGATGGTGACTTTGTGTCCAGCAGTGGGATGGCTGAGGGGCCCTGAGGCACCTGATATTTGCGGTTTCTGGGACTCTAGAGCCACGCATCAACCTAATCAGAAATTCTGGACCTTTCTTAGCTTGCAGACCACTAGTAACAATAATAGCTAGAGCTTACCGAGCATTTCCCTTGTACCAGTTACTGTGCTAAACTCTTTCCAGGTATGAGTTGATTCGATTCTTATAGCAATGTTGGGACATAGGCACTATTACTGTCCAGTTTCCGTGGACGAGGAAACGGAGGCCCAGAGTGTTTAGGTAACTTCACCAAGGCTACCCAACTAGTAGATGGCAGAGCCAGAATTTGAACGCAGGCAACCTGGCTACACAGGCTCTGCTCTTGGCCACTCTTCTCTCCAGTCTCTTATCCATCACCTCCTTATCAGAGCTCACTGTTCTGACCACCCCAACCCTCTCCTGCTACAGATGAGAAGACGGAAGGAGAGCAGAGGCAGCCGGCCTTGGGCCCCAGTGGCCACCAGTAGAGCCCATTGTTCACATGCACTCTGCTCCTTCCTTGCTGTCGGGCGGCCAGTGTCCTGGGGAGAAGCATCCACACCATGAGCGCCACACACGATTCTGGCCCAGCTACCAGGAGCAGCCTTTCCTTCAGGGCCTTGAGTACAGTTGGTCAGGAACAGAGTCCCTTTGCTGGTTTGAAGGCAAATGGAATCATTCCATTTTGTTTCTCTTATGTCATTGATGTTGAGAATTGGGGTCTATTTGGCTTAGAGCTGCACACATATGCGCCTTTCAAAATACCATAATATACCAGCCTTGGAGTATTGGGGGAAAGCAAGTTTGACAAATCTAGTGAAACACGTCAGAGGACACTAATCCGGGAGGGTTATTGCCTTTAAAAAAAAAAAAAAAAATAGCCAAAGTGCTAAGGCAAGATCTGTGATGACAGGAGGCTAAGCTATAGGGATATGAAGCTTCGTTTATGAATGGCCCTTGGTGATATGACAAAATGAAATGAAGTCTAAGGAACTGTAAAATTGCTTTCTAACTTTAAATTTTACACTGTGTAGCCATGTGTATAGGATAAGCCAAACAGGACTACAAATGGCTTATCAGTGTTTTTGACCATCCTAATGGCCAAACTGTGTGGACTGCTCGGATGCTAGAATAATTTCTGCACAGATTAGGCAAGGCTGCCACATCCAAAATGAGCTGCCTGGGGATAAAGCAGCCGTAGCAGTGATGGTGAGCTATCCCCTCCCTACGTTTTTGGGGCGGCATATGGCCCTTCTAGTTGTCTACTAACTTGGAAATATGATGTTTTTAACCAAGAAGCAAATTCTAGACTTAGAAGAAATAGATACAAAGCCCTGCTTGTAAATCACGAATGCACATTATGCGTTTTACTCTGGAAATGTGGCAAATGAGCCCAAAAATGAACTCACTATATAAATCAAGGGATGAGCCAACTTTCCAGAAAACTGTCAGAACAGCCATGGAAGATAAAAGGAAGCTTATTTACGAGTACACCCTTCAGAAATGGTGAGGCTCCTCACCTCATACCAGCTAAGAGCACAGGAGACTGGAGGGTCGCTGGGTGCAGGCTCCTCTGTGCTTTTGGTTTTTGGTTTTTTTTTAAACTTTCAGTAAAAGTGATACCAGGTAACTGTCCATCCCTGGCTGGAAATAGAGGGGAGGCGTGTGGGAGATTGACAGTGGCTTCTGACATTTCTCGATACGAGAAATACTATTTTAAATACTTCTTTCTTTAAAGACAACAATAACAACAAGGATTTAATATCAGCTGTCAACAAACAGAAGGAAGGGAGAAAGAGGAGTACAAGGCATGTGGAAGTTAGACAAGTAGGCACAAATTCCTCCCAAATAGTTCCATTCCTACTTTCTGAAGTGTTAGGCTAATGCGCAGAAACACAATAGACTTGCTCCTGAGATCTTAATTGTTATTTAAAAATAATGAGACCTGAAACAGGAACTCGAAAATATCATGACTGCTCGTCACTTCGATAGCTTCCAACACAAGAAATGTCAGGCATTCTCTGCAAGTTTTCCTATTTCTTTTGATCTTTTTCTTTGTGCATTTCCTACTCTTACAGTTTAATAATCATTACTGCTTCTTCTGTTAAACAGGATGACTTTAAAGCTATTATACATAAACCTTGGAAAGAATAAACAATTATCCTGGTCCCAAAAGCTTGAATGGCATTCAGCGGTATTCAAATACGTGATCTAATCTGAGTCTGACGCGCGTCCCTCGGGTAAGTAGAGCAGACGCGGTTAGTTCCATCTTCCAGATAGAACACTGAGACCCTAAGACATGAAGTGACTTCCTCAGATTATCTTGTGAGCAGGTGGTAGAGCTAAAATGAAAGCCACACCTTCGGGCTCGACTGCTCTATACCTGGAAGATGTCTGACTGCAGAGCATATTGCAGAATATAAGCTAACTCAAAGGTGTTTACCACTGGATACTGGAGGGAGAGCGGACTTCCACTGAGTGAGCTGAATCGGGCATGCATCTCTCACTGGCCTTCAGTCCTCCATGAGGGACTTGAGGGGAGGCTGGGAAGGATGATTTGTGTGAGCACAGCTCCCCCTGGCCGCAGTGGGCCATGGCCCCATCTGGGACCATCTCCGTGATTTGTGAGGCTAAGTGTAGAACGTAAATGCAAGGCTCCTTGTTCAAAAGGAAATGAAACAAGATGGGATCAGGAAGGAGACAAACCATAAGAGACTCCTAAACTCACGAAACAAACTGAGGGTGGCTGGGGGGTAGTGGGGGTAGGGATAGGGTGGCTGGGTTATGGACATTGAGGAGGGTATGCGCTATGGTAAGTGCTATGAAATGTGTAAGCCTGATGACTCACAGACATGTACCCTGGGGCAAATAATACATTATGTGTATTATGTGAAAAAAAAAATAATAAAATAAATAAATAATTTAATAAATAAATTTATTAATAAATAATTAAAAAAAAGAATTTCAAGACAGCAAAAAAAAAAAAGACTTTCAAGACAGCAAAAAAAAAAAAAAAAAAAAAAGACTTTCAAGACAGCAAAGGCAGAGAATTTAACCAAATCTGGGGCCCACTGAAGCACAGGCCCCGTATGACAACACAGCTTGCATGTCCAGGAAGCTGGCCCTGTCCCCACCTGGAGCACTGAGCGTGAGTCTAAATGACATCTTCTCAGGCACTAGTTCATCAGGCAAGTGACCAGACAGTGCCTGACGTGACTGGCCCAGAGTGCCCAAGATTAACTGCTGTGGAAGTTTCTGTTTTTCCAAATATACAGTAGAGGAAAGCAAGGAACAAGATTTAAAAAAAAAAAAAGTAAAACTCCAATGAAAGAAACAAGACATCTGTGCAAACACAAATGACAGTGACAAGGGCTGATCAAATATGCGAGACACAGACAAGGTACTCAAAGAATATTTGTCAAAGGACTAACAGGATAGAAGCTGTGCTTTGTCACATCCCCACCCCCACCTCCTAAGCCCAGCAGCTTCTGTAATATGGAAATAGGAGGAGACATGGATTATGGCGAGTAAGTGATCTCAGCAGCTTAGAACCTGGGGTCAACATCATTGGAGGAAGAAGGAATTTTCTACTAGGTAGAATCCTCCGAAGGCTTGGCTGGGGCAGGTTCTCACCGTGCCGCCTTCCTTGGGATTCATGCATTTGAAGTCAGCCACAGGGTGGGTCACCCCACTGATGACTCTGATCTAGGGTTCTGTAGGGTTGCTGCTACTGAAAGGAAAAGTTACATGGGAGCTGGGAGCGAGATACTAAACAGGAACAAAAATAGCTCTTTTCCTGTTAAAGTCGAAAATAGTATCTTGAGAGTCAGTTAAGAGTTCAGACACAGGAATGAGGCCAACCTAAACTTGAAATCCCCCTCTGCTACTTAGGAACTTTGTGGTCTTGGCTAAGTCACTACTCTTTCTAGCATTGCCTTTCTTCTATATAAAAGGAGGATAATTCCTATCCCCTTAGGATGTTGTAAGAAACCCATGAGATCATTAATGTATGCAAATTGCTTAGCACGGTGCCTGGCACTCGGTAAGCATACAGTAGCTGCAACTGCTATTATTCTTGGGAGGATTAAATAAGCATCGATACTGTTAGGGCAGGATCTTAAAGTCCACTTTTTCAAGTTTTCATTTAAATTCCAGTGAGTTAACATACATAACTAATATTAGTTTCAGGTGTACAATATAGGAATTCAACACTTCCATACGTCAGCCTGTGCTCATCACAAGTGGGCTCCTTCGTCCGCATCACCTATTTCGCCCATCCCCCCCAACCCACCTCCCTTAAAGCCCATTTTAGCTCATGAGGATTATAATGATCCTAAAAAAAAAAATCAATGTTGTATGTTCTTTGGATGTCACGTTTTAGGCTTGTGAAATGTGAGTGGATCGTCTAACAGCTTGTGTGACTTTAGGGGTAGAGAGAGTTTGGGGAGCATTACAAACTTGTGTCAATATAGCATTTTATTTTAAACTCTATTTTGCAACACTGTTCATTTTTGTGAGTCTTCAATGAAAATGCATTTGTTTAGTATGTAGGTTTAAATGATAGTTACATAAATAACTGCAATGACAATCATGTAAAATAAATTATATATAGGGATTAAGTCTGGAGGGGAAGATGGAAAATAAAAAGGGTTTTACTGTCAGGGACAAGAGCTTATTAATTTATCTATTTATTAGAGAGAGAGAGTGGGGGAGGGGCAGAGGGTGAGGGAGAGACTCCTAAGCACTCTCCCCACTGAGCATAGAGCCCCACATGGGGCTCAATCCTGTGACCCTGAGATTATGACCCGAGCTGAAACCAAGAGTCGGATGCTTAACTGACTGTGCCACCCAGGCACCAACTCCCCAAAAATAAATAAAAATTAAAAATTCACTTGAATGTTGTAGAATTGTTAATTTAGCAGGAAATAGTGTTTTAGTTATATTTAGGTTTAAAAAAGCCAACATAGTCACAGGAATATAAGACACTTTTACTCATGCATAATTAAAAGAAGAAATCAATATTCATATTGTTCTTATATTTCCTTTAAAACATGAAACTGGAAGAAGAGGTCAAATATGTCCAAATCACTGAAGAATTGCCTATTGATTTCAAGCAAACAACATTCTTTGATCTTGTTTAAAATGTAGTGTATTGTTTTCCATAAATACCCAGGCTGAAACAAGGGCTCCAATTTTACCCACTTCTTCTCCCTGAGAGCCACATCTCCAGGTTTTGACCCCATATGTATATTTATATCATCATTTCCCCCACCACCTACCACTAACAAATCACACCTGGAAGTCAAATGAATACTTCCAAAAACTTTTTGCAGAGTTTATCCCTCTCTTTTTCCTTTCAAAATCCTCAGTGGTATGAATACCTACCATTTACAATGGCATGGATGGAACTGGAGGGGATTATGCTGAGCGAAATAAGTCAAGCAGAGAAAGACCATTATCATATGGTTTCACTCACAATTCCTTATGTGGAACATAAGGAATACTGCAGAGGACCACAGGGGAAGGGAGGGAAAACTGAATGGGAAGGAATCAGAGAGGGAGACAAACCACGAGACACTCTGGACTCCGGGAACCAAACTGAGGGTTACAGAAGGGAGAGGGTGGGGAGATGGGGTAACCGGGTGATGGGTGTTAAGGAGGGCACGTGTTGTGATGAGCACTGGGTGTTATATGCAACTAACGAATCACTGAACACTACATCAAAAACTAATGGTGTACTATATGTTGCCTAATTGAACATAATAATTTTTTAAAAAGAAAACAAAACAAAACCCCACAAAAATCCTCAGTGGTACCCAAGTGGCTGCAGGATAAAGTACAAACTCCTTATTTGTTGTGTCATCCGTGGTTTCACAGTTGGGCTTTCCACTGTTAACTCCTACAATGTCATAGTAAAGTAAACCTCCTTTCTCTCTTGTTTCCCCCACCTGACATACCTTCTACTTCTTGGCCTCCCAGTTATGCAAGGAACAGCCTGGGACCAGCATTCTGCAGGAAAGCCGCCCCTTTCTCCTCAGGCCCTCGGGAATCTCTGCTTTTGCCACGTCCTCTGCACAGCCACGTACCTGAACATTCTTGGCCCTGAGCACTTGCTGCCTACTGCGTGGCCTTGATCTTTGTCCTGACATGGATGTTTCCTCTTTTCCCCACCCAGCAGGACCAGCACACATCAATGTTTGTTGATGATGATGGTGGTGGAGCGATTATTGGGGAAAAAAACTGATGGAAAAATAGCCCTAACCTTTTCACTTAGTGTGCCCCAAGCCGTTACCTCTAGTGTCAGTGTACTTGCTACGGTGTTACCTGTAGCTTGTTCTCAAGTCATTTTCTTGGGAAGGTAGAGGCATGCTACCTTCCCAACCAGAATCTCAGCTCCTCAAAGGCAAAACTGACTGCTTTCTTTGGTTTTTCTTCCTCTTGCATAATGTTGGACTTGGCAGGGCCAGCCCAGAGATCCAGTTAAAGCTTCTTGCCTAAGTAACCATAAGTCATCAAGAAGGGAGGCATGGGTAGCACCTGAAGGGTTAAAAGTATTAGCCAAACTCCCTGGGTGCCTCCTTCCGAGTTTGATTATTTTCATTGGCAATGGTATATCCAGCAGCTTGGCACAAAGACATTTCTTGGTAAAAAGCTAATGCTACCCCCTTATGGGTATGTGAATAGGGATCATTCATGGCAGTGGTGGAATTTTTTGGAAGATAAGGTGTTATACTTGAGGTAGAACGCAACTTAGGCTGAAACGCATTTAATCAAAGAGAGCTTTCCAGAAGGAGTGAGACTGATGGTGGGATTAGGGCACCAGTGTGCTATCGTGACAAAAATTCTTGACTAGAAGTCAGGATACCTAGGGTCTCGTCCCTGTTCATGGACTGACCTGCATCTCTGTAAAATTCTTGCCTTAATTTTGTCATTTGACAAATGAGAGGGTCGGTGTTGCTTAAGTTTATAGAATCTCAGAATTCTTAAGAGACCCCAGGAGACATTAAAGCCTTCCCTCCAACATCTACATCAATGGGCCACTGAGCTGCTGCTTATATACCTCCTGTGAACGGCATCTCACAACCTGTTGAGGAAGCCCATTTACTTTTCATGCAACTTTAATTGGTGGGCAGTCTTGTTTTCTCAAATGATGTCCTTTCTGGCTGCAGACCTTTGACGTTGGATGAGATGAGTGGGGTAATCTGGCAGATCGAATTGGAGGCTCCATTGGACATGGGAGAATAAACAGTGTGTTTGAGAAATGTGTTTGGGAAAATCAAAAAGCCTTAAAGAAGGGAGTTCACAAAAGGGAAAGGGAGGAAGAAGTATCAGATACGATGCAGAGAGGGTCAGAAAGGCAAGAAAAATGTGGGGAAGAAGCATGTCCTGAAGACGCCACTAAGAGAAGTAGCATAAGACCAAAAAGAGGGCCACGTTTCATGGACACAGGGTGGGCCTTGAGGGTTTTCAGGGGCACCAGCTCATCCCACAGCCCCCCTCTTCTTAGTACATCACTGAGCACATATCAGCTTTCAAGAAAATCTGAAACCTAGCTCGTGACTTCTGGTACTGCGTGTAAATGATCAGGTTTGCTTCTGTTGGGATGTCTCTGATTTGGCAAAGTGTCTAAATGAGTCGGAATCTTGAGCTATTCTAACAAATCGGTTTCTGTAAGACCTCCGATCACCCAAAGTGCACCTTTTCGGCTGGCTGAGAGCAGTGAGCCAATGGGCACTTGGGCTCACAGAGTGATTTCTGCTTCCAGACTACGCTCTCGTCTGCTTGCAGTTTCCATCACCCTGTTGACACTGTCCCTGAGTCACTCGATGTCTGAATGCGCACACCAGCTGCGTGGGAGGCAGTCTCTAGAGGTGCTGAGGGAGGACAGCCCGGAACGAAATGTGTGCTGCAGCAATCTGAACAGGGCTGCCTAGAAGGTGGTGGGGCTACGTGCGTGCCGGGGAGCGGCGGTGGGGGGGCTAACAGTTACTGAAACTCTTGCTGCTCTGTGTGCCAGGAGCAGTGCTCAACGCATGTATCTTCTCATTTGCTCCCCACCAGACTGCTATAAACTGAGTGTTATTATCCCTTTACAATCCCGGATTCATCCATTCAGCTAACATACCTTGTTGGATGAGGAAACTGAGCCTGGGAGGTGGAGGGCACAGAGCGAGCACCTTTTCTTGTTTGCCCCCTTCTCTGCTGAGATAATACCAAAAGTATGCCACTGGGGAGAAGAAGGGTAAAGCAGCTTCTTTCCTCATCTCCTGAGAGTGATAACATAGACCGTAGGGAGAAAGGCAAAAGAAATCAGATCTGCCCAGGGAGGGGCTCTGCAGGTGTACCGGGTAAGAGGAGGACGGGACTTGGGATTGATTGGGCAGTTCATCACCACATCGAAGGATCCGGTGGTTAGTTCCACACCCACGTGTCTTCCAAAGCACCACTCTGCTTTGTAAGAATATGTGATATTGGGGCGCCTGGGTGGCTCAGTGGGTTAAAGCCTCTGCCTTCGGCTTGGGTCATGATCTCAGGGTCCTGGGATCGAGCCCCGCATCGGGCTTTCTGCTCGGCGGGGAGCCTGTGTCCCCCTCTCTCTCTGCTTGTCTCTCTGCCTACTTGTGATCTCTCTCTCTCTGTCAAATAAATAAAATCTTTAAAAAAAAAAAAAAGAATATGTGATATTTGGGCCTGTTGCTTTGACAAGGCCACCTCTAAGGAAGTCCCTCTATTCCATATCTAATCCATCTGGACTGACTTCCAAAGAGCCAATTTGACTGGATTGAGTTCTTTCTATCGCTTGATTTAGGTTGATGGAGACACCGCCAGGGAATTCAGTAAAGGTAAATGAATGTTGTTACCCACTCCTAGCTCTGCGAAGCTTGGAGGCCTTCAGGGTGTTCGGGCACAAGGGGCCCAGACTGCGGTCTAAACATGGGGCCCCAGGAGCTTAGGCATCAGAAAGCTGGCAGCTGCTCCTAGGAGCTCTGCTCTTCCCCCCATGAGGCCCCATGAGGCTAACAATGACCCTAGACATGCCTTAGCCAAGTTAAAGCTCATAAAGCTGTGGAGTGAGGGAAACAAAGCCCAGTGCCTCTCTCTGCTTCCTTGAAGCTGGGCCTTGGCCATGGCCAGTCCTTGTGGCATCTGGTTAGAGATTTGGTGGAAGCCATCAGTTCTGATATGCCTCCCCCTCCCTTACCAACTCAACCAGAATCCAGGATCTGCCGGTGCCAGAAAAATCCAGGGCTAAACCAGTTGCCAAGATACCAAAGGCATCAGTCCCATTCAAGAGGACTCCCGGTAAAAGAAGAGATTGATCTCTAGATGCTATAGGCCAAGAGTCCTCAACAACTGTGAGAATAGGGGCTCCTTTTATTTTCTGTAAATCCTTGGATTCCTGATAGAGGAGGAGTAAGGGGGTCATGACTGAGAGGGGAAATCTCAGCAGCAAGTTCCCAAACAGAGTTAGGGAGAGCAGACAGATGGCATGTACACACGGCAGTCCTTGTGTGGGTCGGAGGACAGGGAGGACTGGGGCATCCGAGGGATCCCAGAGAGGTGTGGGGACTGCTTCCTGCTTAGAGAAATGACAGGTAAAGAGTAATATTTGCAAAGTGACTACTAGGTACCAGGCACTGTGCCAAACATTAGACACACTCTTTCAGTGAATTTTCCTGTTAACTCTATGAGTGAGCTCTTATTAGCTTGATTTTGTAGATCAGAAAAATGAGGCTCAGGGACATGAAGTCACTAGCCCAAGGGCACACAGCTAGTGAGCTGCCAAGTCCAGGAGTGAAACCCAAGTCCGCTTCACTTTATAGTTCTTTCCACTGTATCAGCTGCCTTTAAGAAAAGGGAGCTAAAAGTGCTGAAGCATACATGCTTCCACCCAGAGTCCCGTAGTGACCACCGGGAGAGCAAGAGGCAGGCGTGGGCAGTAGGAGAGAGGCAGGATAAAGAAGGCGGCAGGGTGAGGAGAGAAGTCGGGCTGATAAACATCCCCCACTCCCCAGTGGCCTCCGAATTCCCAGGAACGACACAGGGGAAGGCCAAGAGAATTTGCACTCAATACTGGAAGAGCAGGAGCAAGGGTGTGATGTCATTAGCACACTATCTTCCTGGCCATTTTCACACAGTTCCTGCTGCAGGAAGAGAGTCCTTCGCATCGCAGATGCTGGCCTAATGAGAGTACGTGCCACAATGCAGCAAAGGGCTCTTGAATCAATAGTGCTTTCTGGCATACACCTCCTTGGTAGGCACTTTTGCAAGGTGGACATAAAAATAAATGTGCAATGTAATATTTAAGAGTAACCTTTAGCTATTAAGCTGATTGCCTATCAAGCTGTTACCTTTGCAATAGAAGCTCACTAATTTATGCTCCCATAAAATCCCAACAGGCAGGTACATCACGCAACCTACCCTAAACCTACTGCCAAGGGAAAGAGGGGGGTATAGGTAGGGAGGGTCTGCAGCCACCTTAACTCAGGAAGCATACCATAAAGGACTTCAGTCTCTGATTTTCCACCGTCCCAATAAACGGTAGTAAAACGTCTGTTGCTTTTCCGTGTTTCTGCATTTATGCGCTTGCCCGTTATTCCAAATGAAGCAGTCTGCAACAGACCTTTCAGTCCCCACCAGGAATCAGCTGAATTTAAGGAACCTTACAAATAAGCCGCACTCAGAGAGCTGGTATCAGAAAATGAAAACTCTTTCTGTGCTTTTACCAATCAATTCTTCACACGGAATATTATCTGACCCAACAGCTACTCTCATTTTTTTTTAAATCTTTTCCTAGCAAGGAGAAAATTCTTCACATGCTTAATTATCACCTTTCTAGCCCATGTCCAGAGATCTCCCAGGATTTCTGATACAGCACATTCAGAAAATGATGTGAGGGGGTAGGCAGATGGGTGAAATAGGTGAAGGAGATTAAGAGACACAAACTTCCAGTTATAAAATAAGTAAGTCAGGAGGATGAAAAGTACAGCATAGGGAATATAGTCAGTAATATTGTAATAACTTTGTATCCTGGCATATGGTAACTAGACTTATGGAGGTGAGCATTTCATAATGTATATGAATGTCCAATCACCGTGGTGTACACCAGAAGCTAATATAATATTGTATGTCAACTATACTTCAATAAAACCAAACAGAAACACAAAATGATGTGACGTTTTCTTTTAGGAGGCAGAGATGGCAAGTCCCGAATCCATCCTTAGTTGTTCGGCTGGCCTAATGAGCAGGGGCATTTGAAAAAACTTTCCTATCCCTGAGCATGTCTACCCACAGTCTCTGCACAGATACTTAAAACAAAAATTGAATGTGCAATGATTAAGGAGCATCTCTTTGTCTCTTCTAATCCTCACCGGTCATCTATGGCTTTTCAAGTCTCTCCCTGATGGCCCAAATTACAAATACATACATACATGTGTGCATGCATACGTACATACATACATACCATATGAACACAGCCTTCACTTCCATGCTTGGAAAAGATGAATTCTAAGCATCAGACCAGGCTAACTCTGGTCTATGAAATAAATGACTAGAACATTGCATTTCTTGAACACATACTATGGGCCAGGCAAACTGTCAAAATGTTTCCCTAACATTATTGGATTTGATCCTCACATTTTATTTATCACCATTTCATATATGAGGGAAATTGAGACTCAGAGACTCCAAGTAATTTGCCCAAGTTCACACAGCTAGTAAGCCAAAAAACTTGGCCTGCAGCCCAGATTTCCCTGACCCACTGTGCGGATCCTTCACTCGTTGATTTCACTGCCTACAGGAAATATGGCAACCCCATTCGAGATTTGGAGGGTTTCTCAAGGCTCTACCAACTCCCATTGCAGAACAAATGAATGCAAGTGCAGGTCTCACGCAGTGATCAGCAAACACTCTAGTAGAACAGTTGCCTCAGATAGCACTATATCCATATGATGTCTTCAATTGCGCATGTCAATGTAGTTTACTACAGTGCCATTAGAATACTTTTCTATGCAGACTGTGCTGTGGCATAAATTAGTTATTCACCTACACTGATGTGGCTTAAAGACAGATGGGCAAATTAATGGGCAAAAAGGTGTATATTTTTCAGTAAGTTTTTTTGAGAATAACCAAGAACACGGGGGGAAAGAAAGCAATTGCCCAACCAGATTATGAGTTTTAAATGGAGCTTTTTCAGAGCAGGGACAAAATGAATTAGTACAGGAGCTAACCAGATGGTGGGAAAAAGGCATTGCTTGACTCAGTGGTCTCTCAGGAGAGGTAAGGAAACAGGTTTTTTGAAATATATAAACTAACCCAGCTGTTCGATTTAGGCTCTCCGGCTGCAGTAGAGTATCTGGAGTTGAAGTAAATACTGAATCTGAAAACCTACCCAGCCACACGCTGACAAATTCTTTTGCTCTAATGTTAAAAATGGTAGAGTTAAAAAGTTACTTGAATACTGTGTATTCAGTTGAATCTCTTTACGGCATCAATGGGAAAGAAACTCATGATGGAATTAGAGGCTAATTGTTGAGATGTTGGACTTTTGCAAAGATTAGTACTCTTCAAACTTTAATGTGCTTACCAGTCACAAGGGATCTTGTTAAAATGTAGATTTTTGATCCAGTTAGTCTGGGGGGAGCTTGAAATTATGCATTTTTAACATATTCCCATGTTATGCTGGTAGCAAGGGTCAGTATACCTTCTTAGGAGTAAGCTAGCTGGGCTGCTAGTTGAGTGAGGGAACCACCTATGTTGGGGGAGGACACTACTGTATATTAGTGTTGAATGCAAAACCTGGACATGATTTTTAAAGTTGATGATATGGACTTCATCAAAATAAAAATTTTTTTGCCCACCAAAAGATACCATGAAGAAAATGACAAGCCCCGGGGTCAGAGAAAGTATTTGTGATAAGTATCTGATAAAGGACATGTATGAAGAATGTGTAACGAACTCCTACAACACAGTAAGAAAATAACCCAATAAAAATGAGCGGAAGACCTGAATAGACTCTTGACAAAAGAAGATACATGCATGGCCAATACGCACTTGAAAATGTGCTCAATGCCAATAATCAAGGGGCAACCACAACGAGATACCATGTGAGAGAGACAACAAATACTAGCAAGGACGTAGAATAACTGGAATGCTCAGACACTGATGGTGGAGGTGTAAAGACTTACAACCACTTCAAAAAACTGGCAATTTCTTGCAAAGTGAGACATAGATCTTCCCTTTGAGCCAGCAATTTCACTCTCTGGTGTTTATGCAAGAGATGAAAAACATGTCTACAAAGACTTGGACAAGAGCCTTCATAGCAGACGTATTCATAATAATACAAAGAATGACAACAATACAAAAATCCATCAGCAGGAGGATGGGAAACAATTTGTGTTACATTAATTCAATAAAATAAAAAGGGATGAACCGCTAATATATGCAACATGGACAAATCTGAAAACCATTATGAAAAATGGAAGAAATCAAACACAAGAGTGACTACTTTAGATTTTCATGTCTATGGAATCTCTTAAAAATAAACTTAATCTGCTGTGACAGATATCAAAAACTAATTACCTCTGAATGGTGAGAATTGACTGGGAAGGCATACAAGGGAATTTTGTATATCTTGATTGGCTAGTAGTTACTTGGATGTATACAATTGTAAAATTCATCAAACTGTGTACTTAATATCTTTGTATTTTATGTAAATTATACCTCAATTTTAAAAACCCATTTTACTTCAGAATGGTTCACAAAAGCTTTTAATAATTTTCACAAGGGATGATTGAAATAATGAAGTTCTAAAGCCCTTTCCTTCCAAGTAGAATCAGTGATAATATTGATACACATATTCTCCACTTTTAGTGAACATTTTCCCTCTAATTTCTAATTTCAAAGTCATGTTGTTAATACAAGAAAATACTGAAAAGCATAAAGAAGAAGGAAATTAATTAATCATTTTTTTCCATAGAAAGCCCCTATTAATGTTTTGGTATATGTCCTTCCAAAAATGTTTTCTATTCACACTTATAAATTTTGAAAACTTATCTGAAACTTATTATCATTGTTTTTCAATTTTGAAAACTTTCACGTGTCAGTATTTTTCACTGGAATGGTTTTTAATGGCTAAATAGAATTGGCCAAGGGTCTTGCCAAATACTTGCTATGAAGTCAGCTCACTGCTTGTGGCACAGGATACCAGATGTGTCCCTCAGGCCACTTGTCACCTAGACTGACCCCGGCAAGGATCATTGCTGTCATTAGGGTAAATGGCTTTATCAGTGAGGCCTAATTAACACTCAGCACAATAACAATTTTATATGTCATTACATATGTGACCATATGTGACCAGTTAATTCTGATGTAAGTTCCACTAGGTACCACTAGGTACCTGTGCTCAGTCTGCACTTTGTTCGTTGTGTAGCAGGGCCTTTTGACCAACTCCACCTAACCCATACTCTACCTGCCCCAATTTTGATGAACTAAGGAATTACAAAGCCCAAGCTCAGTATCCATATTTACAAATCATCTCCATGGTTTCAGTGTCTACCCATCACAAACTCATGGGTCTGGATTTAATTTCAAATCAGGGTTTGATGTAGTACATATAATATATTAAGACTATTCATGTACCAGCAAATGAGTGAGGAGAAAGTTTAACGATGTGCAGCTTAGACTGCAATGGCACTTTCAAAGGGAAAACATGATACTAATAAGCATTCCAGACACGTGCTGGTTATAATATGCAAATGAAAGTTCTTAGTACAGTGCCCTATCCTTAATAGGTGCCTAAGAAAGTTTATTAAACCTGAATCTGAACAACTTAGATATTAAGGAAATAGGAGCAAAGGAGTCATTTTCTTCTTCTTCCAAATGTATATTCTCTACCTTTTTGCTACTCAAAGTGTGGTCCAGGGACCAGCCCCATGGGCATCGTCTGAGAACTTGTTAAGTATGCATAATTTTAACAGATATACTAAATCAGAATCTGTATTTTAACATGAACATTTTCACAGGTGATTAATATACACATTAACATTTGAGAAGCATTTATCTAGACTTAATTAAGTGCAACTAAAAGAAAACAAATTAAGAATTGCTACTCTGGTCCAGCCCAGGAAATGTCTATATAGGGACCTAACTCATACTGATAACATCTAGTATTTTGATGGCCTCTGTACTTTATAGAAAATAGACTACTATCATTATCAGACCCCCTTTCTGAAGAGTAAATATATCTTATAGGCTATCCATCGCTAAGCCTGACTAATTTCTATCCAAATTCTTTGTTTCTCTCTTACCCAGTTAAAGTCAATACTGCCCATTCAAGAGCCTCAAGTGAGTTTCCTACCGTTGCTTCCTATTGGCTTAGAGTTTTATTACCCAAAATGATTTGATATCATTGCAAACTTGGACATTTTTCTGGGTACTCTTATCTCCAAATTAATATTTTAATAAAAGTACTGGTACCAGAGTTTACTCAAAGAGAGTCTACTGTTTGTTCATTCATTCAACAAATACCTAGGAAAGATCACTAGCTAGACATACAATGACAAGTCACAAAGATGACAGTCAAAGACAGGAAATTCACAAGTAAACAGGTCCTCTGTAATCCAATATGGTAAGTTGTATGATGGGGGAAGTATTAGGTTGGACATATTATGTTGCCAATGCTTGACCAATTTCATATGGTTTGACCTAATATGGGAAGAATCCAGCAATGTCAGGGAAGACTTCCCTAAAAAGTGATGATTAAGCTGGGAAATTAAGGGCAGGTAAAAGCTGGCCATGTGAAAAAGGACAATGAGAAAAATCTCTGCATACAAAGTAGTCTCTATTTAACTATACCCTTTACTTCCTATCTCTAAGCTGATTTCCTGACCATGGATAAAGCCCTCTGTCTCATCACTCTATCCTTTTAATGGGTAGTTTTGTGTGTTTTATGACAAAATGTCACCATGTTTTAGAGACCACTTCTTTCCTATTGATGACAGATATCTAGTCAATTTTTTTAATTGTCTGGGTAAATAAATAATACAGAATTTTGTGTATACAGGTATATGTTTTAAAGAAGTCTTCAGGTTTAAGAGCTCTTTGTAGCTACATGAAGGAGATATGTTTACATACACACACACGGATTGCAAAACCATTCAAAATACCACAAGCTACACTTCCAGCAAAGAGGTTCTCATTCAGGGGTAAGAAAAAAAAACTTTGAAAATTTAATGGAAAGCTTGTGTTAATACTGTTTCCCAGTAGGAAATAACTGGTACCTTTCATGAAAAGGAGGGGAAAATAGATGGCTCACTCTCTATTTTCTTAAGAAATTCTAAATATCTTTTGAGTGCAGTCAGTACATTTAAATAAAACATTTAAAGAAATTTTAAGGGGCACCTGGCTGGCTCAGTGGGTGGCGCGTGCCACTCTTGATCTCAGGGTTCTAAGTTCCAGCCCCACATTGGGTGTAGAGATTACTTAAAAATAAAGTCCTTAAAAAATAAAGACATTTTAAGCGCTGAAAAATTAGGGACACCTGGGTGGCTCAGTTGGTTAAGCGGCTGCCTTTGGCTCAGGTCATGATCCCAGGGTCCTGGGATCGAGTCCCACATCGGGCTCCTTGCTTGGCGGGGAGCCTACTTCTCCCTCTGCCTCTGCCTGCCATTCTGCCTGCTTGTGCTCTCTCTCTCACTCTCTCTGACAAATAAATAAATAAAATCTTAAAAAAAAAAAAAAAAAGCACTGAAAAATTAAGTGCAAGTTTACTGGGGCTTTAACCAACATGTAATCTGACAACATACTGTGCGCTTACATATGTGTGTGAATGTGATTGTCGGGGAGGGGAAGAGGAAAGAAGGGAGAGGGAAGGAAGTCTGGAGGTATTTTCATGTTCTAACACTTCTCGAATCTGCTTTTTCATGCTATACTCTCTACCATGAATGTGTTTCATTCCTTCAGTCATCCAACAAATATGTACTCAGTGGCTACAATGTGCCTGGCTAGGATACAGCCTCTGTTCTCTTGGAGTTTACATTACATACTAGTTGGGAAGACAGATAATAAACTAATGAATAAACAGAATAATTAAAGAATTTTAGAAAGAAATCAAAAGGAAATGAACAAGTAATTGGGAGATGTTAACTTGAGAAAGAATGGGTAGGCAAGTTGCCCATAAGAAGATGCCATTTCAACTGAGATCTGAAGAATGAGAATGAGGATATTCTAGGTAGAGAAAACTGCAAACACAAAACTCTTGAGATAGAAAAAGGTATCAAGGAACATAAACGAAGTTGATGGAGCTAGCTAGAGTATAGGCGGCTAGTGGAAAGAGCAGTAAGAGATGAGATCAAAGAGGGAGGTGAAGGGCAGATCATATAAAGCTTTGCAAGCAAGTATGATAGAAAGCCATGTAAGGCTTTGAGGGAGGGTGACGTACTTGATTTTCACTTTTAAACTATCACTCTAGCTGCCGGTTTGATGTATGGTGGTTTGGAATAAGGAGACGACCCGTTAGTACTGTATGGCAATAATACAGGCAAGACTAATATTCTGCTTTTCCACTCCATGTGTACAGAATACCTTTTCATGTCAAACATTGCAAATCTTTACCATTTTGAATGAGGGCACAGCATTCTACTGTATGTCTATAAGAAAATTTAGTCAATTATTTCTCTATTGTTGGACGTATGGCCTACTTCCAATATTTTGCTATTACAATAGGATGAACACCAGTAACATCAATAATTGGATGATATTATTCTGACTTGTGCTAATAGCTTCACCACATAGGATCAGTCTTGGGCGTATTCTGTAGCATGCCTTATATCAGTGGTTGGCAAACTATGGCTTGCAGGCCCAATCTGGCCCCCTAGTTGTTTTTGTAAACAAAGTTTTGTTTTGTTTTGTTTTTTAGAAAAAGAGAGAGTGAGTTGGGGAGGTGGAGGGGCAGAAGGAGAGGGAGAGAGAGAATCTTAAGCAGGCTCCATTTCCAGTGCAGGGCCTGATACAGGGCTCAATCTCATGACCCTGAGATCGCGACCTGAAATAAAGTAAATATTTACTGGAGCACACCTAGGCTCATTCATTTATGCATCATCCATGGCTTCTTGCTCTGTGGTGGCAGAGTTGAGTAATTAAAACAGAAGCCATGTGGTCAGCAAGAACCTAAAATAATTACTTAATTACCTAAAATAATTACTACCTGGTCCTTTCACAGAAAAAGTTTACTGATTCCTACTTTGAAGTATTAATTTATTAGGGTACCTACTGTGTGTCAGCCTTATGATGGACACTGGGTAGACAGAGATGCAGGAGACATTTTCTTTCCTTACTCTGGGATAACTGCCCAATTATCCAGACCTTGAGAAGATCTCCTAGCTCCCTTCTCCATGTGCCTGTTTGAAGTTAGTGAACACCATCAAATAACTTGACCTTGCTCAGGGAGCATTCTACACAGCTAATCATACTCTGCCTTATAATATGCTCACTTGGGTACATTTTTTAACTCCTACGCCTGTATTGAAGCCTCTTAAGAGAAGAGCCGGTGCCATCTACATAAAGGAGATACTGGTCTGTAGTTTCCTTTTCTTGTAATGTCTTTATCTGGTTTTGTTATCGGGGTGATTCTGGCCTCATGAGTTGGGAAGTGTTCTCTCCTATATTTTCTGAAAGAATTTGTGCAACTGGTATTATATCTTCCTTAGACATTTGATGTAATTCATCAATGAAACCAAGTGGGCTATGGTTTCTTTGTTGGAAGCTTTTAAATGAAAACTTCAATTTCTTTAATGGATATAATGATATTCAGATTTTCTATTCCTTCTTGTGTCAGATTTGGTAATGTGTATCTTTTAGAGCATTTATCCATTTCATTTGAGTTAAAATTATTGGTGTATATTCATCCCTATTATACTCTTATTTTCCTTTTATTATGTGTAGGGTTTCTAGTGAGTCTCTACATTCATTCCTGATATTGGGAATTTGTGGTCTCTCTCCTTTTTTTCTAAATCAGTCTGACAAAAAGAAAGAATAAAAAAATAAATCAGTCTGACTAGAGGCTTATCACTTTTATTGATCTCTTCAAAGAAACAACTTTTGGTTTCATTTTTTTTTTTTTTATGTTATGTTAGTCACCATACTAGTTTCATTAATTTTCTCCATTATTTGTCTTTCTATTTCATTGCCTTTCCCTTGTCTTTATTATTTCCTTCCTACTACTTACTTTGGTAACTTCTTTTTTAGTTTCTTAAGATGGAAGCTGATCACTGATTTTGAAACTTTATTGTTTTCTAATGTATGCATTCAATGCTGTAAATTTCCTTCTAGGCACTACTTTGCTTCCCACAAATAGTGATATATTGTGTCTTTATTTTCATTCAGTTCAAATATTTTTTAATTCCCCCTGTGATTTCTTTGACTCATGGTTGTTTAGAAGTGTGTTGTTTGTTTCCAAATATTTGAATATTACAGTAATTTTCAATAAGTTTTTATTGATTTCTAATTTAATATTGTTATGGATAGAAAACATACCCTATATTGTTTCAAATTTTTAAAGTTATTTATTTATTTATTCGACAGAGAGAGAGACACAGCGAGAGAGGGAATACAAGCAGGGGGAGTAGGAGGGGGAGAGGCAGGCTTCCCACACAAGGAGCCTGATGCGGGGCTCGATCATGACCTGAGCCAAAGGCAGACACTTAACAACTGAGCCACCCAGGCGCCCTCAAATTTTCAAAGTTATTTATACTTGTTTCGTGACCTAGAATATGGTCTACTGATGAATGTCCCATGTGCCTTGGAAGGAATGTTTATGCTGCTGCTAATGGATATAGTAGCCTATACCTTTCAGCAAGTTCAAGTTGTTTGATGGTGTTCATGTTTTCTATATTCTCATTGATTTCTTTCTACTTGTTTAGCCAGTTATTGAGAGAGCAATGTTAAAATCTCCAACTAAGATTATGTTCTTGTCTAATTCTCATTTCAGTTCTGTGAAGTTTGCTATGTAATTAGATGCATGAACATTTATGATTGTTACAGCTTCCTGAAAATTTGATCCTTTTATCATTACAAAATGTCCCTGTTTATCACTGGCAATGTTCCTTGTTCTGAAGTCTACATTTTTGGATGATAAAGAGCTACTTGAGCTTTCTTAAGTGATTAATATTTACATGGCATATCTTTTTCCATTTTTTTACTTTTAATCTATGTGAGCATATCATTGTGTGTCTCTTATAGAGAACATTATGATTGAGTCTGCCTTTTTTTTTATTAGTTTGACAAAGTTTGCTTTTTAATTGGTATGTTTAGACTATTTAAATTTGATGTAATTATCTGTATGGTTGGGTTTAAATTTACCATATTGATATTTTTTTCTATTTACCTTACCAGTTCATTCCCTCTCTTTCCTTCTTTTCTTGCTTTCTTTTGGAATTGAAAGTTTTGTTTTTATATTTTGGGGTGGTTTTTTTTGGTTGTTGTCTGTATTTTTGTTTTGTTTTAGGATAGATTTTTTTTTTTCCTCCCATGCTGGCTTATTAGTTTTATTTCCTGTTTCTCTTTTTAATTGTTGCTCTGGGGTTTGCAGTATGCATCTTTAACTTGCTACGGTCTACTTTTATTTCTTTATGTAGATCTGAGTTTGCACAGGTGTTGTGTTTGTTCGGCCCGAAGAATACTTCTTGTAGTCAATTCTTTCAGTTTGTTGTTTGCCTGGGGAAAAAAACAGTCTATATTGACAAGTTTTTTTTTTTTTTCCTTTCAGCATTGTTTCTGATGGAGAATCAGTGTTTATTTTTATCTTCGTTTATTACATGTAATGTTTATTTTTTAAACTGTTTTTAACATTTTCTCTTTATTGCTAGTTGTGATGTGGCTTGGTGTGGTTTACTTCATGGTTTTTTCTGCCTGTGCTAGGTAGAACTTCTTATATCTGTACGTTTATATTCTTCATCAAATTTGAAAGATATTTGGCCTTCATTTCTTCAAATGTTTTTCTGTACTCTCCTTCCCCTTCTGGAAATGTGATTATTTATTTTCTTTCTCTCTTGATATTATCCCACAGATCATTTAGGTTCTGATCTTTTCAGTCATTTTTCTCTATGCTTCAGTTTATATAGTTTCTACTGCTACATCTTCAAGTTCACTGACATTTTCTTCTGCAGTGTTTCATACGCTCATAAAATTATCCAGTGAATATTTCATTATAGCTATTGTATTTTTCAACTCTCAAAGTTCCATTTAGTTCCTTAATAGAGATTTGATCTCTTCTTATTATATGTTTTCCTTTACATTCTTTAACATATTTATAATACCCATTTTAAACTCTGTATGCTAATTGCTAATTGCATCTAAATGCTAAATGCTAATTGCATCTGCTATTTCTGAGTCTAGTTTTTTGGACTAACTTTTCCCCTGGTTATACACCACATTTTCCTGATTCTTCGAAGGCCTTTAATTTTTTATTGGTTGATGGATATCATAAAAGTTACCTTGTTGAGTGTCCACATTTTATTATCTTCCTTTAATGAGGAACTTGTTTTGGCAGGCAGTGATTTTACTCATAGATCAGCCTGATCGTTTTACGGCTTTTTAAAAAAAAAAAAAAAACTTCGTTGTGGCGCCTGGGTGGCTCAGTGGGTTAAAGCCTCTGCCTTCGGCTCAGGTCATGATCTCGGGGTCCTGGGATCGAGCCCCGCATCGGGCTCTCTGCTGGGCGGGGAGCCTGCTTCCCCCACTCTCTCTGCCTGCCCCTCTGCCTACTTGTGATCTCTTTCTGTCAAATTAATAAATAAAATCTTAAAAAATAAAAAAATTAAAATAAAAAAACTTTGTTAAGTGGAGTCTAGAGTAGTCTTAATTCTGGGACTATTTTAATTCTGCCACTAAGGTGTGAACCTTTTTCAGGTGAATTCACTTGCCTAAGGGCATGCTGAGCCAAGGCTAAAGCTTAGGTGTGCCTTGACTAGAGCCCATGCTCCTAACTAATATGGTGGCCAGAAATAAAGCTAGTGAAGGGCTCAGTTGATGGTACCAGCAGTAACTTCTACTGGAGATCAAAGGGGCCATCAGTTTGAGCTGGGATGGTCAGAGACCTTTCTAGGCAGGAGGTACCTGATCTGGTCCTGGAGGATAGCTAGAATTCAAACAGGCAGAAAAGACAGTAGAGAGTTTTCTAGGCAGGGAAAATTCCAGAGGCACAGCTGTAGAAATGGCAATGCTCAAGGCAGGACTGTTCCTGTGACAGTGAGTTATCCAGCTGGGCTGGGCTGTGTAGAGTAGAAATAAGGCAAAACAGCAGTAATGAGGGCCAATTTTATCACTCCTCAGTGATGAAAATTGGGGCATGGACAGTTTTGGGAAGCTTTATACTATTTTAAGATCAACCTGGATTCACATGGTGGCTCCACAAAGCTTTACTGGGCAAATCTGAGCAATGCAGAGCCACCCAGCCTATTAACTGAACTGGGGTTAATGAGAAACACATAATGTACCATTTCTAGTCCAGCTTTTTGTAAAGTAATAAATTGCTTTGAAAATACAGTACTTATGCAAATGTGGTATTACTATCAGTTACCACATTTGCATAGCCATCTGCTACATTTTCAGAGCTCAGCTCAGAAATCTTTCCACTCCAAGACTCTAGATAAGGCTTTGCAGTACCTACCAGGTTATGTGCCATCTACAGGCTTCAAGGATGGCCAGCAATCCATCCTATGACCAATGAATCAAAACTATCTGGACAAAATAATTATTAATAGATTTTTAATTACTTAATGTAATCTTGGGTTTAGACTTTGTGCACCATTTCTACCCAGCCATATGCTAAATATGTACTATCATAGCCTGGGAACTACCTCTGGCTGCCATATACTCAGAGCCTAGCAATGTGCAAACAGAGATTTAATCACTTATTAATTCAATCAATCAACCAACAACAAACATTTATTGAGTATCTATTATGTGTCAGACACACCTCTAGGAGCTGGAGATATAGATACGAACAAGACAGACAAAAATCCCTGCCTTCATAGATCTTACATTCTAGTGGGGGAAATAGAAACAAATTGGTCTAAAATATGTCAGATAGTGATGGTGAATGAAAAAAGATAAAGCAGGACAGAGGGATAGAGTGTGACTGGAGTGGTACTCCAGATAGACTAGGCATGGAAAGCTTTTCTGATGAAATGACATTTAAGCAGGCCTGAAGGAAGTCAGAGAATGAACCATGCATGTGGCTGGGGGAGAGAGCTCCAGGCAGGGGGAACAGGAAGTGAAAACTATCTGAAGGAGAAACTTGCCTGGCACATTCAAAAAAGAGCAAGAAGACAATGTATTTGGAACACAGTGAATGAGGAGGAAAGCGGCAGGAGCTCAAGTTAGCGAACAGGCAGCCACCTAATCGTATAGACTATGGTTAGAAGTTGTCCTTTACTCAGTGAGAGAAGAAGACACTAAAGGGTTTGAGCAATGGAATAAAATGTTACATCAGGGGTTCAGATTTAACTTTTTGGATTAGGGTATTTTTAAAAGTTCCTCAAATGATTCTAATGTGCATTGTGGTTGAGAATCATTGCTTAGCAGGATCACTGTGTCTTCATTTTGAGAACAGATTTTGGGCAGAGGGAGCAAGGGTGGAAGCAGGAACACCAGTTAGGAAGCTATTACAATAATCCAGGCAAAAGTTGATGATGGCTTGGATTGGGGTGCTTTGAGAACGGAGGATCATGAGTGGCTCTGAGCATCCCTGCCAACATCTCGGCTGCTCTGTCCCTTCAGCCTTTCTTTCTCTATAGCTTCACCAGCTGACTCCGCCCCCATGGAGACTCAGAGAATCATTTCCACACAGTGTGTGGGACTTTGGGAGTCTTGGTTAAATGGTTAAACACTTCAGGGACCTCAGCATAAAATCATTCTCTAATACATTCTAGAAACTGAGCTTTCTTATGGCTTCGCCTCCCAATCCAGATTGAACTAAAGTTCTGTGATCAAACACTTGGTCTGCCTGGTATCTGGTTACCCAGGTTCTTCAGCTGCAGGTCCATCCTTACCTGACCTTCCAAAGTCTAATTTTAATAATGGGTACTATTTATTGAGCACTCACTCAGGGCTATGCACTGTCCTAAGTAGTACCTTATATTAAAAATTCAATCCTCACCACACAGCTAGGAGGTGAGTGCTGTAATTACGCCTGTTCTGCAGCTAATATAACTGGGAAACAGACAGTTAAGTAACTTGTTCAAAGCCACACTCTAAGTGTGAAGGCCAGTATTTAAACCTAGGTCTGTATGACTCCAAAGATCATGTGCTTCTATCACTTAACCATCTGCCGTTCTAGAACCTAGCTTTTAGGTGAGACCTGAAACCTGTTGACGACCACCTTGACCTTACTCCCTAGATCTCTGCCTCCTGTCTGTCCTTCCACATGGGCACTTTCCCTTTGCTTCCACTGTCCTGAACTCCAAGCTTGTTTGATGTGTTCAGACTTTACTGCTCCAGCTTCAAAGAAGTGGCTGAATCTGGTTTCTAGGTTGCCCTTCGAAGTGGGGGTAACTCTCACTACATCTCCAGGAAGTTTGCTTTCTTCCAGAACAGTCAAGTTTGAGTGTGTATCAGCTGGGTATCTTCATTCCTTGTAATGACATCTCCTCTTGCCCCTCTGGGGAGTTCAGTTTGCTCTTACTCTGGGAAGCCAGCAAACTCTTTTAGAAAGGACGTTGCCCCTTCCTCTTACTGGTGTTCTAATTTGCACCCTGGAGAATGTAAACTTCTAAAAGCCTTGGTAAAGCCAAAACTCTGTCGGCACCTGAAATATTTCAACCTCTCTGATAAATGGAAGCAATGTTTTTCCCCAAGGTTTATTCTTTTCCTCCCACTGTGTGTGTGTGTGTGTGTGTGTGTGTGTATAATGTATATTCTTCTATATATATATGTATACATATGTAATGTATATTCTTGCATAGGTCTTTGCACATACATTTCTTCATATTAACAATGCACAATGGTGGATTATCTGTTTGTAGCTGATAAAATGCATTTGAAGAGGTAGCTCCTTGACATCTTCCAAGTGCCTAGATGTGGAACAATGACCTTGGTGGCTCTAGAACTAGTTGAGTGTATGACAATAGAGAATGTTGGAGTATGCAAGCTGAGCGCCACCAAATGATTTATTAAAAACCGCCCCCAGAGACAAATTAAAAATTGTTAATATAAAATATGAGCAAAGAAAAGTGATTGGAATATAAACTATTAGGAAAACTGGGAGAGGACCTAATTTGTGTCTGATATGCAGCATTAAAATGTAATGAATTTTGTAATTCATACTCCAGTAAGCCTGGAGTTTACTGCAACTAGCTTTAAATATATAGAGAAATGATTCATCTTCTTGTGCAAAAAAAAAAAAAAAAAAAAAAAGAGTGCTCAGATTTAAGGGTCATCGTGATGTTTGCTCAAAAAGCTACTTTGTTTTCAGAGTACAGGACTTTCGCCTCTTTGGTTAAGTTTATTCTTCGATACTTTATTATTTTTGGTGCAATTATAAGTGGGATTGTTTTAATTTCTCTTTCTACTGCTTCACTATTAGTGTATAGAAATGCAATGGATTTCTGTACATTGATTTTGTATCCTGTGACCTTACCAAATTCATTTATTAGTTCTAGTAGGTTTTTTGGTGGAGTCTTTAGGGTTTTCTATATATAATATCATGTCATCTGCAAATACATCAAAAGAAAAAGCTCTGCACAATGAAGGAAACAACCAACAAAACTAAAAGGCAACCTATGTAATGGGAGAAGATATTTGCAAATGACATATCTGATAAAGGGTTAGTATCCAAAATATATAAAGAACTCCTACAACTCAACACTAAAAACCCCAAATAATCCAATTAAAAAATGGACAGAAGACATGAACAGATATTTCTCCAAGGAAGATGTACATATGGCTAATGGACACATGAAAAGATGCTCAATATCACTCATCATCAGGGAAATGCAAGTCAAAACCATAATGAGACGTTACGTCATACCTGTCACAATGGCTAAAATCAAAAACACAAGAAACAACAAATGTTGTTGAGGATGTGGAGAAAAAGGAACCCTCTTGCACTGCTGGTAGGAATGCAAATTGGTGCAGCCACTGTAGAAGACAATATAGATGTTCTTCAAAAAAATTAAAAATAGAATTACCATATGATCCTGTAATTTATTTACTGGGTATTTACCCAAAGAATATGAAAACGCTAATTTGTTTGTTTGTTTTTTACTAGTGTGAAGACGTGAAGTTAATTTTTTTTAAAGATTTTATTTATTATCATCTAATTTGTACTTGTCAGACAGAGAGAGAGAAAGAGAGACAGCAAGCGCACAAGCAGGGGGAGAGGCAGGCAGAAACTGGCTCCCCACTGAGCAAGGAGCCCAATACGGGATTCAATCCCAGGACCCTAGGATCATGACCTGGCCAAAGGCAGACGCTTAACCGACTGAGCCACTCAGGCATCCCATGAAAACACTAATTTGTAAAGACATATGTACCTCTATGCTTATTGCGGCATTATTTACAATAGCCAAATAATGGAAGCAGCCCAAGTGTCCATAGATGGATGAATGGATAAAGAAGATACGGGTGCGTGTGTGGGTGTGGGTGTGTGTGTACAATGGAATACTATTCAGCAACAAAATAATGAAATCCTGGCCTTTGCAACAACATGGATGGATCTATAGAGTATAATGCTAAGTGAAGTCAGTCAGAGAAAGACAAATACCACATGATTTCATTCATCTATGTGCAATTTAAGAAACAAAACAAAGAAAGAAAGAAAAAAGAGAGATAAACCAAGAAACAGACTGTTAACTATAGAGAACAAACAGAGGATTACCAGAGGGGAGGTGGGTGGGAGATGGGTGAAATAGGTGCTGGGGATTAAGGAGCGCACTTGTGATGGGCACCAGATGATGTACGGAAGCACTGAGACACTGTATGATACACCTGAAACTAATATAACACAGTCCATTTACTGGAATTTTTTTAAAAAAGCTGCTTTGTGCGTTTTGTTCAGAAGTAATGGTTTACTTTCTAATATTTTCAGTCAAAAATTCATCTGTGTGTCATGGGCCTGATAAAAGCCTTCAAGTATCAAATGGAATCTGTCACTGGAAAGGGCACTGCAGCGGCAGCTGAGGAGCCAGTGCTGGCCTTGGCTGGCTCCTACTGCAAGTTACAGAGATGTATGGGGGTGGGCTCGGAACTGGGTATCTCTCACGTGCCCTTTGTAAGTCAAGGAAGTTGAATTTATTGAGTAAGGGCTTTTCCCTCTTCTGCTCTCCCCAGAAAATAATCTCCCAGTAAGCACTTGGCAAGCCTGAAACTGTGGCTGGGCCAAGTGTAATAATTTTGTCTCTGGCTGTTTTCTTTCTATCTCATACCAGCAGATTTTTCATCATATCCCAGTGACATTGGAGATCCTAGAGGATCCTTTCCCCTAGCTTGGTAAGCTTCATGGTTGCTTTCTTCCTATTTTCCATCACTCCCCTTCCTCCATACCCAAACCAGCAGCTGATGTGTGCTTAGCAGATGCAAATTCACTTCAGTATTGACCTGAAGTAAACAAAGCTGAAAAGAGCTAGCTTCTAAAATGATATTTATAGGAGCCACACAGGGATGACAGTGCATTCCTGACTTCTCTGGGAGGTGGATTAGCATGGTGTTTTAACAGGTTTGAGAATCAGACAGATCTATGTTCTCATAGGAACTGTACTATTTTTTTCCGGTTTTACTGAGAAATAATTGACATACATCGCTGTATAAATTTAAGGTGTACATCATGGTGATTTGATTTACATCTATTGTGAAATGATGACCACAATAGGTTCAGTTAACATCTGTCATCTCCTATAGATAAAATAAAACAAAAAATTCCTCTTTATGATGAGAACTCAGGATCTCCTCTTCTAGCGACTTCCCTATCTACAATACAGCAGTGGTCACTACAGTCATCATGGTGTACACTATATCCCTTGTACTTATTTCTCTTATAACTGCAAGTTTGGAACTGTACTATTTTAATAGCCAACTTACTCTGTAGAACTGTTGTGAGGATTAAATTAGATGATGCATGTTAAGTGTTCAGTACGGTACCTAGAATAGTAATAATAGCAATTACTACCCTGAATCATGCCACTAAGGGCAGCCTCGGGAAGACTTTGCAGCACTGAGCACCAACTGTATGATAAACAAAGCATACTCTGTCCTCAGGCTTCTCACAGACTACCAGGGGAGATCACATTCATACATGTATCTGGAATATAAGATAGATATTGGCTAAGTATTATATGAGAAAAACACAGAAAGAGCTGAGAGGGGAAGGGAAGGGAAAGGAAGGGGAGGGGAGGGAATGGATGGGAAGAGGAGGGGAGGGGAGGGAAGGGAAGGGAAGGGATGAGGAAAGAAGAAATGAGATGAGAAGAATAAAGCCAGTGAGCACCACTTACCAGAGAAAATTTCATGGAAGAGGCAGTTGTGGACCTGAGCTTTGAAGGACGAATAATTGTCTGAGATGCTTTGTGGAAGAAAGGGAGAGATATTATGAATAAGGAAGGGGTAGAATGGCTCTAGACTATATCATTGTATCATTGTTAGATCCCCCTCATAGTTTCTGGCACATAGTAGTCGCAGAGTCAGTATTTGGGGAAGGAATGAAAATAGTGCAGAGTTTTGTGAGTGGAGAGGAGACTTGCAGGAAATGAATGGTTACTCTGGACAGGTAAAGTGATGAGATGTGTTCCTGTGCACACAACTCCATCTCCTCTACCCAGGCATTCAGAGTCTGTGGTCCTCCCCAACTAGGGCATTCCAAGATGTATCCCCTTCTCATGGGGTTTCATTCACTTTGACACTCCTCAGGATCCTGCTTTTTAGAAATATAGTGGCCTGAATAATGGTCGTCAATGGCTTAAATATTACCTTTGTTTCCCAAAGGTCCGTGGCTTTTCCCTGGCAGTATTTTGTAAGGCTCCATCACATGATCTGAGGTCAAGGCTATGTCCATATGCTTAAGCATTTTCTGTTTAAGAACAAACGACGTCATGAAATTCAAATTACCAGGTCTCTTTTCACTACCAAATGCCCAGTCATGACATTTGTCTGCATTGTTGGTTGCTCCTCTTGTTAGAATTGCAGGACTTTGAAAATGGCCTAGAGATCATATAGCTTTCAAACATATCTTCTTCATTTTACAAAGAAAGAAACTGAGGCTCAAAGAAGTAAAAGACCATTTGCCCAAAGTGATATATCAAGTTACAGTAGGACTGCAGCGAGTACCCATATATCCCTCTTCCTCTTCTTTGGTTCTTGCATCATGTAATTGGAGTTACTAACATTTGTTTCATTCCTCTCATGAGAATTCCTACTTTTCTCAACCCAAATCTCACCTCTACCATGAGGACATACGCAGGGAATTTCATCCCTAAAATGTTAGTGATGTTATCTGACATTTACCTTTCCAGTCTGAGAATACTAATAGCCCCCAGAGTGTGGCTACTGGGGATGTGAATGATCATTTAAAACCCCCTGCTTGCCTGGGGGGCTTCAGAATATGCTTCTCTAAAGACAATGAGTGTAGATAACAAATTTCTACATACCTGGGTTCAAGTTTTAACTGGGGAACTTAATCCCTAAATGACCTTAGGCAAGTTTAGCTGACTTCTGGATGCCTCAGTTTCCTTATCCATAAAATGGGGATGATGAAAATTTATCCAAAGGATTATCTTCAGAATTAAATATAATAATGCGTGTAGAGAGTTTAACAGATGGAGAGGAAGCCTCATCTGTACCTGATATAGACAATTTAGAGGATGAGATGTGGATCTTTCAGCTGATGAGATTTAAATGAGATTTTGAATTTGAGCTGATGAGATGATCAGATTTAGATTTAGATGGTGTGACTTTGGACTTTGAGCTGTTGCTATAATGGGATGAGACTCTGGAGAACACTGCGAATGTATTTCACACTTAGAAGGGTTGTGAGTCATTGGAGGGCAGAGGGCAGGCTATGGTCAGCAAAATTCTAAAATGGCCTCCAATGTTCCCATCCCCTTGGTGTACAATCCCTTCTCTTGCATGTGGGCAGAATCTGTGAATATGATGAATCTCACATCTGTGATTACATTATGTTGTGTGGTAAAGATGAAGGGGCTTTGCAGATATAATTAGGATCCCTAATCAATTTGACTTTGAGTTAATCAAAAGGAGATTATTCCAGGTGGATCTGATATAATCAGGGGAGCCTTTTAAAGGAGAGTATAGCGATCAGAGACAGCAGTCTCTCTCCTGCTGGCCTTGAAAACAAGCAAACGGCAAGGAGATGAATTCTGCCAACAACCGCATACTGGCTTGGAAGAGGACTCCAAGCCTCAGATGAGACTACAGCCCTGGTGACACCCTGACTGTAGCTTGAGACTCGGACAGAGGATCCACTTAAGCCATTCCTAGACTCAACCCATAGAACTGAGAGATAACAAGAGGGTATTGTTTTTAAGTTTGTGGTAATCTATTATACATCATAGGTGCTTAATAAGTGACAGTTTCCTTCTACCACTTACTTGGATATCTGAGTGCTTGACACTTATTACTTCTATATTCCATGTCATGGATTTCTTTTTCTTGGCTCCCATGCTTCTCATCTCAAAATGACTTTTGTTAAGTGTTCCTGGGGTCCACATACCCAGCTCTCCCCTATCTAAACTCTACCTGGAGGTCATAGCATTCCCCCTGCTTCTCTGTCCCTGTAGCTACACCTATTAAAGGGGCTGGTGCTACTTATCCTTGAAACACTCTTCTCCACATTTCTTTGGTTGGCAATCTTTGGTGAGACCTCAGAGTCCCTTGGGCTGTTCCAGCATTAGGCAGCTCCAACTGAATGCCTTGGGGACCAGATGTCCTCCACTCAGGGAGTTTCAGCTGCCATTGTTGACAGTTTCTTAATGGGCTTGTCATGGAGGAGTGACAGCTCCTGAGGGTGCTGTCCTATTACTGCAATGCCGACTCCCTGGTGCCTCACAGTAATTAGTTAGTCTTCCAAATGTTCCTCATGCTTTTGACTATGCCAGGCAGGCACGGGAGTACTCGGCTTGATCTCAGGCCTATGGGCAAAATCTAGGGCACATCTGTGGGTGTGCTGGGCCATGGCCTCCCCTTTGCTTCTTCAGGGGCATACATAGCCTTGGACCTAAGCTGATGGTTGGATCTTCTCCTCCAATGTGGGAGGCACCACAGACTATGAAGAGTACTATCTCCTTCGCTGGACTCGCAGCTCCCGGAAGCAGGCTTATTACTGCACATGAAGAAACTGAGGCTCACTGGGGCTGACGGACTTGCTCAGGTGGCAGAGCCAGGTCAGTCAGACCCTAAACCCCATGTCCCTAACTGTTCATCATATTGTATAACCTGCTCTCTTGGGTTATGGAAAACTTTGGCTCAGGCATTTGGAGACTTAGTTTCTGGTCCTGATAGTGCCATTCATTTAATGTGTACATTCAGCAAGCCCTGTTTGTTCCTCTGTGAAATCTCAATTTTCTCATCAATAAAATGGGGGAAGGAAAGGGTACCATTATGTGAAATGACCTTTTCAGTTCTGCCCTTCATAGACTTTATGAAATATACATTAAGGCCTGGAGTTTACCTGACTATATCGGAATATCATGCTTTGTCATTGTAACTGTTCAGGGACCCAGGGCCACTACTAATTTTAATTGATAGAATATGCTAATGAGACAATGAAAATTGATGGTTTATGTCAGACTGTGATGTATCATTTCTTGTTCAATCAATACATATTTGCTTAATGCCTGTTCTGTCCAAAGCAATGGATTACATGCTGTAAGGAATTCAGAGAAGTAGGAGAAATATCACCTGCCCTCCTGGAACTTAGTATTAATCAAGGATGTGGGAACCAACTGCTTATCTATATTCTAAGACAGCACTGTATAAGAAACATGGGGCACATAATAAGGTAATCGGCTGGGGTAGTTGTCAGTGTCTTGCCTTGAGATATCAGAGAGCTAGATTCCAGACTCACCTTTGAGTCATCAACTCACTGTGTCGCCATTGCAAGATACTTCTCCTCACCGGGCCTCACATTCCTGAACAGTGAGAAGGTTGGGCCAGAGAATATTTGAAGGAATTTTCAGTGTCAGCATTATGATATTCTATAAGATGAGATAATTTTTAGTGGAAATGAATGAAAAGGCTTATTCAGTATTGGATTCCCAGAATCATTCCTGGGAAGAAGGGTGGATGGAACAAGGAGAGTCAAACTGGTCCCCAACAGATGGAAAGAATATTAGTAAATGATAAGAATAAGTGAAAGAACTGCATTTCAGGTTAGACAAACAGCATGAGTAGAGGGCTGGCAAACGGATTCTGAGACTGAGTTTGAGGGCTGGCAGGACACCCATACACAAGTAATCCAAAGTGCTGAGCTGAAGGTCATGAGTGAGGTCTGACCTGGAGTTGAAGATGTGAAGTTTGTTAATAGAGAAGTGGTGATTAAAACTGTGGGATAACTAAAATATTTGAGACAGAGTGTGTAAGTACAAAAAAGAGGACTGAAGACAGACAAGTGGGAAACTATCAAATTTAAGGGCAAGAAGAGACTATTTTACTCCTGCTCTGTCTTCAGTTCTTCCACACACACACTATCCCTCTCTCTGCTCGCTTTTTTATCCTCTGCTCACAAACATGCCCCAAGCATCTTCATTTTTGAGGTAACGTTGTTTTTGACCCCTCCTTCCATGTCTTTCCCCTTTCACCTAGGTACCTTTCCTCAGCCTCTCCATGTGTCATATACTCCTCGTTCCTCTTCATTATGGACTTCTGATCTAAGCAACTTCTAGAAACACAATCACTGAGATCATCAATGATCTCATATCACCAAATTCAATATGATTTTTCTCAGTTCCTTCTTCCTTAAGCTCTGGATAGTTTGGTGCTTTTGATCGCCTGTTCTTTGTTTAAACCCGTTTCCTTGTATCTTGATTTCTTCTATTCTTCTCAAGACTACTTCGAAGAATGTGCAAATGTTGAGTGAGAAAGAGAGGTGGTAATGAGGAGACATAACCATCTGAAGAAATTGCAGATCTAAACAGGGATAGAAGAAAGATCTTTATTTTTAATATATTTATAATAGTATCCTTGGAAAATGTGGCAGTGAGCTTTGTGCTTGACTGAATATGTGAATGGAATATGTGGACACAACATTCATGGACATAATCAACTCTTTCCTTTGTTTTTACCTCTAACAAATTATAAGGGACTTCCTTTCCCTTTCTTCTTCTGTCTTCCAACTTGGTAGGCACAAAGACTTGAAATCACAGTCAAGAAACATGAATAATCTCTCAGGGAAGAAAAGGTTCCCTCAGAAATGTTTACACTGATCTATTAAGAAGTTTGTATTATTTAGTGAGTGCACCATTCTTTTCTACAGCTTACCTTTGCCTGTTTTTTGAGAAGATACGCTAAAGAAAAGAGTCATCGTGTACTCCAATTTTCTCATAACCAAAGGAACAAGGGCATAGAGATAGAGGACTACCCTTGGACAAATAAGAGACCGCTGTTCTTCTGAGAAGAGGTGAGTAGAGGTGCAGATACCAATTTATAAGAGTAAGGGCAGGAAGTTGAGAGTGTCGTGTCTCAGAAAGGCTTTATTTGCTTAAAGGAAAAGGCAATGCCACATGTTAAGACATATTGAGGCAGGCATGGGGCTTCTGGTTCAACATGATAGTCTGGGATCTGGAAATCCCATGAAAATTATAGTAAAGCTATTGATAATTCAATAGCTATGAATGTCCAACAATAAGAGGACTAGCAGAGGGACCATCACTGGATGAGAAATAGAAGCAAATATCTAGAGGACAGACAGCAGATAGAAAAGAGGTGTGGGATAGAGGAAAATACAGCTGAGAATTTGTTCAGAAGCAGCTGCGGCTTAGGAGGAAACTGAGCTTCCTGTCGGGTCTACAGTAAGGCTCTGAACTGGGAGACACGAGGGGACCCCTGCCTCATAACAGTTCTCTGTTCACTTTCCAAAGGCAAAGCCAGCCAGGTGGTAAGCCATGCATCCCAAATGCCTAGAGTTTTCAGTCAGCTTTCCTATTGCTTAATTCTTTAATATGGATGGAAAACCAAAGATCACTGGTACACAATATGAATGAGAAAAAACAAGATAAGTAGATCAAAGACAAAAAGACCAGTAAATACATCATTCAGGAAACAAAATCTTATGGTGTTGTATTGAAAAGAAATGGTCAAAGAGAAAGCACTCCACAAAAGAAAATGATTGTTAAAATATTATGTTTAACAGAAGGATTAGAAGATAAAGTTGATATAATTTCCAAGAAAGTTGAATGCAAAACGACAAAGAGGATCATCACAACGTTCACTACCAGCACCCAATTCTATGGATGAGGAAAAGGACATGTGGTAAGGCCCCAGGTCACATGACTACAAAGTAGTACAACTAGGATTTGAATCCAGACGGTCTGGCTCTATACTAGCCTTCTGTTGCTGCTGTCACAAATTCAACAGTACTCATATTTTACCTCACAGTTCTGAAGGTCAGAAGCCCAGGCAGGATCAACTGGGTCTTTGCGTAAGGAGGGGCAAAAGTTTCTCTTGAGCCCACAGGGTCTTGATTACCTTCACCTTGGAATAATCGTCATGCCAAAGTGGCCCATCTTGGGGCCTCCTGCCCTCAGCCCCTACATTTACATGGGTATATATGCACTTAAAATAAGTGCATATTATTGTAACTGAACAATAGTGCAATAAAGCTGATTTTTAAAAACTCACATCAGGGGCGCCTGGGTGGCTCAGTGGGTTAAAGCCTCTGCCTTCGGCTCAGGTCATGATCTCAGGGTCCTGGGATCAAGCCCCGCATCAGGGCTCTCTGCTCAGCAGGGAGCCTGCTTCCCCCTCTCTCTCTGCCTGCCTCTCTGCCTACTTGTGATCTCTCTCTCTGTCAAATAAATAAATAAAATCTTAAAAAAAAAAATTAAAAAAAAAAAAACTCACATCAGGAGGTCCAACAGCTGACTGATAAGAATTCCAGAATAAGAGAGCAGAGAAAATGGAAGGAAGTTGTCCCTGAACAAAAAGTAGATGACAGGTTCCCAGAGTAGAAGCACACAAGTCTTCACATGAAAAGGGTCTATCTAGCGCTCAAAAAAAAAAAAAAAAAAAAGTGACAAATGATTTGCTTTCTCTCTTGCACACACATACATTTCTGAAAAATTTCAGAACAGCAAGGATAAGGAGAAAATCCTAAAGACTCCCAGAGATACGGAATCAGTCACCTATAAAGGAATACACATCAGACTGCCATCGAACTTCCCATAAACAACATTGGAAACTAGAATGTAATAAAGAAATATATACAAAGCTATAAAGAAAACTCAGAATTTTATCTCACTGACACTATTCATCAAAACTTGTAGTAGAATGAAGACTTTTTTCGGACATGAAAGGACCAGAAAGTTCATCCTTCTAACTCCCTTTTTAAAGGCATTTCCTGCAGATGTAACCCAGCAAAGTAAGAGACTAAATCATAGAAGGAGAAGATGTTAGATCCGCCGTGAAAGAGTATCATAGAAGAAGAAATTACTAGGATATCACCATAGGCCTGAAACATGATCCGTTTGAAGTTTGAGTTAGAGTGGGTGGCTATTCTCTAGAGATCCCCCTCCCATACACACAAGGTCTCCATAGATTGAAATCATATGACTGAAAATTCAAAAGGACTCCTAAGCTACTGAAGCAGTCCAGCCACTGTGGAGTCTCAGAATTGATTGGCTATGGTTTCTTTTGAGTCCCACACTGAGGAAAAGTTAGTGGTAATAGAATGAAAATTGAGCAGGACCAGACGGAAGGCAAAGAGAAAGCCCAGCACAAAGTACAGGAGAAGAGAAGGCCAGGGAATCTCGGAAAGCCAGCCACCATGTCTGTGAAGAATATAGTCAACAATATAAAATTAATTTCCCTTAAAAATGGACAACGAAGTGGTGCCTGGGTGGCTCAATCAGTTAAGCATCCAACTCTTGATTTGGGTTCAGGTCATGATCTCAGGGTCATGGGATCAAGCCCCATGTTGGGCTCTGTGCTCATTGTGGAGTCTGCTTAAGGTTCTCTTTCTCCCTCTGCCCTTCCCCCACCCTCAGCTTGTGCACACACTCTCTCTCTTAAATAAATAAATAAATAAATCTTTTTTTTTTAAAAAAAAGGACAAAGTTTATCAAGACCAAATCACATACAAATTCATTATAAGAAAAAAGAAAATAAGAGTCATAACATTCCACAGACAATGAAAGCATGTCAGAAAGACCTGCCCACAAAACAGGTAACCAAATGCACTACAATGTATTAAGAAAATGATACAGTAAATGAAAGAACAACATCTATCAGCATTTAAAACACTCAGAAGGAGGTGACAGAACTCAGTAAATAATTATAAATAAAAAAGAATCATTTGAAAAAAGGTCACTAGAAGGAATAAAGGAGTGAAAAAAACACAGGCGTGCCCTTTAAAATAAAAGATAAAAAGATGCTTTGTAATAACAGAAAGAAATGGAGATAAAATGGGTTTGAGAGAAAATATATTGATTATAGACAAAGGATACTGAACATAGAAATTATAAGAACTCCAAGAAGGTCAAAGGAACTGAATACTGAAAACCACAATTGAAAAAAAACCTCCCTGAATAAAAACATTTTTTGAAACTACATATTGAAAGTGTACACTGCATATCTTAGAATATTGACCCTAAACCAACAACACCAAGGCACATTCTAATAAAACTAATGGACTTTAAAGAAAAAGAAAAATCATTTGTACATCTAGAACAACAGAGCATTTTATTTATAAATGAAAGAAAATTACATTATCATCAGACTTTCTGCCAGAAGAAAAATGGAATAATATATTTAAGACATCTAGGAAAGAAAAGTAGGAGCCAAGAACTCGGTATCACCCAAACTGACTTTTAAGTATGAAGGGCCACAGGTTGTTACAACATGTAAGAAATCAGGGGATGTTACTCCCATGAGTCCTTCCTGAGGAATCTACCAGAAAATGAGCTTTAGACAATCAAGATAACTAAAGAGACATCAACTGGACTGATGTGTAAACAAAATAATAAATAAAAGTAATTAATAAATGTTAAAGTTTATTGTAAAAATTAAAAAGAAATCAAACAATCTATAGAAAAAGCATGGAAAACTTAAACATGGTTACCAAACACCTTATCAACCTTGACAATGGAAAAAGTAAAGGAACAAGCTGATACAAGTTGGAGGAAGAGGGTGAGGGAGATATAAGATGAAGGGTACCAAATAAGAAGCCAAGGGATTTTTTTCACTGCCAATGGATCGACAAATGGAATAGGTTAATCATACTATTTGAAGTTGCAGAGGTGATCAGCGAAGCTTGCCTTTCCATTATGGAAGTCAAAAGGGTTCCTGGAGACTCCTTCTGCCTACCCTTGTTCCAAATCCAGGAGGCCAGCACATGACCTAAATGGAAACAACTGGGCTCTAAATCCAAGCACTTTCAATGTGAAGCAGAGTGATGGAAGGACAGAATGTACATGACTGGGGTTCATCCATGCAAACAGCAGCACTCTAAACTCAAATTGTTTCTGCTCTGGTTCCTTCCACTTTACTAGCCTTGTCTCCAAGCTCCAATTGCACCTGCAAGCTTTCCAATATCCTGCCAATAAAGTCCTTTGTTGCTGTTCTTAAAGTTACCATGATACTGTGATTAATAACAAATATGTATTTGGTCAGATGAACAAAATATATTTCTCATATGTATTTTGTCTTTGTCCATGGTTCCTGACTCATAGCTCCCCAAACCCTTGGATTTTCCTGAGCGATAATAGGAGCATCTTTTGTCGTAATATTTGGTCAATTGCTCTCCGTTCCTGAAATCCCTCTGGCTAGGGAGCCAACCACGAATGGAAGATTGGAACTTTCTGTCCCACCCCTTGAAGTGTTTCCGCCTGGAGATTGAATCAATTACCAATGGCCAGTGATTTAATCAATCATGCCTATGTAATGAAACCTCCATAAAAACTCTAAAGGATGGGCTCAGAGAGCTTCTGGGTTGGTGAACACGTGGATGTGGCTGGGAGAGTGGCACTTCTAGAGAGGGCATGTGAGCCCTTTTCCCAGAGACTTTCTCATCTTCCCTTGCCCCATTCATCTCTTCCATCATGCTGTTCCTGAGTTACATCCTTTTATAAACGACCGGTGACCTAGTAACATGTTTCTCAGAGTTCTGTGGGCCACTCTAGCAAATTAATCCAACGTAAGGTGGGGGTCATGGGAACCTCTGATCTATAGCCAGTCAGTCAGAAGCATGGTGATAACCTAGGCTTGTGACTGATGTCTGAAGTTGGGGGCAGTCTTACAGGACTGAACCTTTAATCTGTGGAATCTGATGCTATCCCTGGGTAGACAGTGTCAGAATTGAGTTGAATTGTAGGAAACCCAGCTGGTATCCAAAAATTGCTTGCTGATATAGGGAACCCCCTTTCCTACATTGGAATTGGTTTTAGAACACCTTTTAATTACTGAGAGATTCTGGTATTGGTGGTAGTGATGGGGGTAGGGATGAAGACAGTAAAAGAATACCAATCCAGTGGATTCCAGAGTTCCTCCTGGTTCTCCTTTAGATTACTCAATTAACAGAGAAGACTGAAACAAAGAGAACGAAGGAGACTTTCCCAAGTCATACACTGAATTTGTAATAGACATACCAACTTAATAAATGAACCAAAGAAAGTTGAATGGGGGAGAGATAATGACAGATTGAAATGTTTTTGGGCTTTCTGCATGGAGGGTGCTGAGTGTTAGGCCACTCCTATGGTAGGAAATGAGAAGTGCTGAGAGTTATCCCTCTTTCCTAAGTGACTTCCATTCAGCCCATCAAAAGGCCTGAAATCCCAGCAGACTTAGGCTTTCAAGTACTGCCAATCTCTGGCCCAGGCCACTCAGCCAACCTGCTGGAACACACTGATGACAAGAAGATGCTAATTACTGCAGATGTGTTTTCATATCGAACATGAAACTTTCTCATTATCTGAGGATTTGCATCAGTTAAATTATACAGATTCTCAGTGATGACAGAACATGTTCATTTGACTGGGTTGTACAAATAACGCATAGACACCTTACCTCCTAATTGGCAGCAAAACAGAGACCAGAATGAAGCAGTGAAAACCTGAAGGAAGGTCAGGAGGAATTCTGGAATTTTCTGGTTACATGATGGGAATAAAGAAGTAGAAAGCAAGCCCAGGCAAAAACAGAGGTATAAGCCCTGAGAAGGAAAGTGCTCTCAGGCTGTCCTTCTGGCAAGATGAGGGACATGAAGGAGATGGACAACTATCAGTTGAGTGCCTACCACGTGTCAGATTCCTTATATATGTGATCTCATTTGATTCTCCTAATCCTATGGGGAGGGGAATAAGAGTTATTATTCCCAGTCCCAAAATGAGGAAATCGAGAGTCATAGAGCTAAAGTGATTTCCCAAGGTCAAAAGCATGTCAGTGGCATGCCCAACTCCAACGCCAATGCTGTTTCTAATATACTATTCCTGAACATAGCAGATGGTTAATACACAGGTGTGGGTGGATGTCCCACTATGGACTTGAAACCCCAAGGTTGATTTTCATCCCAGTCTCTGGTCTGCAGAGCAAAGGAAATGCTGAGTGAGGCTGTGTTTTTCATACTCATTTTAATCTAAAATGTTTGACAGGTATTAGATGCTATGGAGGATAAAAAGCCATGGCAGGCCCTTTGAAAAATGTGGCTGTATTATCTACTTAGTTGGAGCCTCTCTGAACATCAGAATTGCATTTCATTGAATATGGTAGGGGAGAGAAAGCAAGTGCAGACTTTCTCTCTAAATTGTTCCCGGGCCTTTAATATTCAGAGAAGATTGTTTGTTCTTGGGCTGGGCTAGGGAAGACGGATGGCCATCACTGCTCCCTCTGGCTGCTCTGCTTCCTGGCTGAGGAGATTACATGTCTGAAAATAGTGTCTGTCTGTCTTATTTTTTCCCCAAAGCATTGGGCTTTGTATAATATAAAATATAGTAATCTTTCCCCAGGCATAGGGTTATGTTCCTGAGAAAGGGAGTGAATTCAGAATTTACAAAGAGAGACACAGAACAGTGATGTGAAAGAAACCAACTCAAGGAAATTTTGGGGGCTACAGGGTTCTCTCCCCTCTCCTGATTTTGAGGCAAGGTATGATGGCCCAGTAGACTGCAAGCCTCATTAGGGCTGGGAGTCTATATGTAATTCATGGATTTATTCACAACTCTATGCCCAGTGCTTAGCACATGGGCCTGGCACATGGTTGGCATTGATAAGTGTTTGTTCTATAGATTAAAGAACTTCCTGTCATCTTGTGAGATATACTAGATTATGAGCTCCTTGAAGGCAGAGACAGTGTCTTATTTGTTGGATGAAAAAAGCCTTTTGCCAGAAAATCTAAGGCCAGCCCACTCCTCCACTAAATCTATCCCTGCTTACCACTCGCTCTCTCCCTGTTCTTCTGGACTCCACTTTGCTGTCCAGGGTCCTGAAACGCCCTTTTCCTTTAGTAGTTTTCTAAGGGGCCAAACTTAACCCAGGGTATCCAGCACCTTCACGAGAAATGAGAGTTTTCTCAACAAGGAGCTTTTCATCATTGGAGGAAAACTAATATTACTGAGGTCCATCTTTGCTATGCAGAGCAGGCTTTCAGATTGGAGAAATGCATACTGGATCAGGAAGTAGCTTTTGTGAACACTGAAGTACCCTCCCACCCTGATGGTTCTATTTCCATCTGATAGCCTGGTTTGTGTGTCTGTGCTGTGCCATGTCCTTCAAAGGGTGTTAGGGCTTGGGATGGATGTGGCTACAACCTGGAACCACTAGTAACAATCGTATCACTGGTAACATTTCTAAACCACTGGTCACATTTTGCTCTGTGCAAACGGGGAATTTACATAGGGATCTTGAATCAGCCTGGGGAAGGGGAAATGCATGGGTTAACTTTGCCTCGCTGTTTTGTCTGTATAATGTGCATAATAATATTTAACTCTCGAAGAGTTTTTTAAAGAATAAAAAAAAAAAGAATAAAATAAAATACATGACTGTATTAGTCAGAGTTCTCCACAGAAAAAGAACCAATAGGATGAGCATATATGAAGAAACAGATTTGTCATAAGGAACTGGCTCATGTAATTATGGAGGCTGGCAAGTCCAAATCTGCAGTGTGGGGTGGCTGGCTGGAGACCCAGGATTGTCAGTGCTGCAGATGAAGTCCAAAGGTTGTCAGCTAGAGAATTCTCTCCTACGGGAGGGCCGAGGGTCAGTCTTTTTGTTCTATTCAGGACTTCAGCCAATTGGATGGAGCCCACCCGTATTAGGGAGGGAAACCTGCTTTACTCAGAGTCCACCAATTTAGATGTGAATTTCATCCAAAACGCACTCACAAAAACACTCAGAATATTTGACCAAATATCTGGGCACTCTGTGGCCCAGTCAAGTTGAAATATAAAATTACCTTAACTCTAGGAAACAAACAGAGGGCTGTGGAAGGGGAGGTGGGTGGGAGGATGGGGTAACTGGGTGATGGGCATCAAGGAGGGCACATGATGTGATGAGCACTGGGTGTGATATGCAACTGATGAATTACTAAACTCTACATCTGAAACTAATGATGTACTATATGTTGGCTAATTGAATTTTTTAAAAAGTTGAAATATAAAATTAATCATCATGCTGACAGAGCCAGGCATATAGTATATGCTCAAGAAATGAGTTTTATTTTTAAATAAAACTTTTTAACGGTAACGATATAGTCCACATTGGTTAAAAGCAACCAAAAGGCTTATCTATTTAATGAGAACATAATTTAGGCAAATTATGGCTAACTTAAGCTCCAAATGCCATTTTGCTCAATTTGAATAAAATTTCAAGTGAAATGTATGCATACACATATGATTCCAATGTTCCTGTTTCAATGTGCAAATGATTAAGATTTTCATGCACCAACAGGACTTCTAATACCTAAAACTGAAAACGGACTTTGTCTTGTGTCTAAAAAGCGCATTTGCCCTAGAGAGAAGTGTGGGTGGGGGGAATCAGAAGCAGGCACAAGTGCCTCCTTTCCTTGTCAGAGAAGGAAAAGGTCAGGCAAGCAAGTTTCCCCTGAGTACTTCATACAGAAAGAAATGCCCTACCGGGTTTGGGGCTGGGGACTCGTAGCTTCCAAGGAGAATGCGGTCTCCTGCTAGCGCAGTGGTCCTGAACATGGGCTTTGTAGTAAGAGTGACTCCTATTCTTCCTCGGTAAATGGACGATAGCGGCAATTGTCTCAGTCAGTGTGAGGACTGAATGAGATGAAACATGTGAGCCAACAACACATGCATGGCACATGTGGGCGACCGTGTGTGTGCACACGCGCAGGAGCCAAAGCCCCAGCTTTCTCTGAGGTTCGGGAGGAGTTGCTGGCTTTAGTGAAACAAAGAGCAGCAGATGTCAGTAGTGGTTGTGGGGTTGGTTTTCCAGAGCTGGTAGAGCAAATTCAGTACAAGAAAGACTTCTGGAAAAATCCTTCCCTTTTTATCTCCTTATTGGGAATAGGATGGCAGAAACCCGAGAACGTCTGCATTAAAAGAATACTCTCTGTCTATCGTACCCACTGCTTTGAAAAGAAGGAAATGAATAAATACGTACTCTTTTCTTTTCCAAACACTTCTTGGTTGACAGAAATTGTGCTGAGCCCTTTCCATGGATTGTTCGTTTAACCCTCCATGCCCCTATGAGGTAGGTTCCTGCTTTGCAGAGGATACTTCTTCTTTTGCATTTTTATATGAGGGGCCCATAGAAATTAGTGACTTGCTCTCAGTCATACATAACTAGTAAGTGGTAGAGCCCGGGTACGAACTCGGGCTGGTCTGACCGCAGGATCCTCCTATAGGAAGGTTTGCCCGGATCCTCCTGCTGCCGAGTCAGACTTGGTTCCCCTGCTCTGTGCCCCCACAAGCCCCTGGGGCCGCTCGCAAGCACCGCACTTGCTGCATGCTACTGCGAGTTTCCATCTGTAGCTCTGACTTACTCTACTGTGAAGCCCTGGAGGGCAGGGATGCTCTTCTGTTCACCAGTGACTCTCTGGAATTCTCTGTAAATGCACGTTGAATAGACACATGGACCCAGGCAAATTATAAGGTCCGGCTGCCTATTTCCCACCTGGAGGAGTCTGTGGTTGTGTTAGGGCTTCTGCCCTGGAGTTGCGTGTGACTGATCCATGGTTCATACTTCTAGCCCCAAATGCACACGAGCTGTAAAGATCCCTCACCGAATGCCTGCTCGTTACTTGCCTGCATTTCACTGCTCTGCCATAACAAGTCCCTGTCACATTCCAAAGATCCTTTTTATTAGAGAAAAGTTTCCTTGAACCGAGCCGAACCCATTTTCCTTATATCAGCCTTGTCTCCTTCTATCTTTGCCTCTTGTGATTTTTATTTGTCCCCTGGAACTCATTTAAACAATTAGTCTCCATGCTGGTTGTTAGCCATTTGTGTTTGGTATGCTGGCTTGATCCAGGTTTACTCTGAAAAACATTCCATATTGATTTTAAATTGTAGGGCTGGTGTTTGCCACATTTATCAACTCTGTCAGGTACAAAAATGCTTTCTTCCTGTCAGGGCAGATTAATAACTACCAAGCTTTCCAACAGGTGTAAAATGGGCCCTACCTCACTGACAATGCATTGTCTTTTGGCTTTTGTTTTGACTTATTTTTTACTCTCAATAAATTAATTATTTGTAATTAAATCTTCACATCCAACCACTGAATGATGGACATATGCATTCTTTGGCATTTTCTCTGCACAGAAACTGGTGCCCTCAGCTCAGAATCTGTAAACACTACTTTAATGCTGTTGTGTTGGTTTTTTTTCTCTTGGCGGGAGGGCAGTAGAAGGGAAACAACTGCTAATTTCCATGAAATATCACAGGAGGAGGAGGTATGCTGGAAACTTGATATTTTAAATTTTATTTATAACCTCCCAGCTTAGATTTCATGACTTTGGGTAAAATAAACTCAGAAAGATGGCTCTCCACAGGAGAGGGGGTACATCCTAAGTTGGGACACTAGGTTATGTTTGGCAAGTAACTTCTTTTCCTCCATTCTCTTGAGAGGACTTGAAATCCCTGAGACTCCCTGAAGAAGCTGAGGCCAATGGGTTTTGCATTATTTAGTAGGGTGATTACCGATGGCCTGTCGGCCTGAAGGTCATCTAGAATGCCAAGTAATAAATCTTCCAAGCTTCCTCTTGCATCTTTCTCATGATGCATAAAAGCAGTCTTTTTGACACTATTTCCAAGCTCTTTTTCCCCACCCCTCTTTCCTCCATCAAACTAGTCAAAGGTGAATTCTATGTCTTGGCCTTTTGGCTTTGAACACTGACGGAGGCCTTCAACCTTGGGTTGTTGGATGGAAGAGCAAAGCACTCTATGAGCCAACAGGGAGAAGCCATTGGTTTACTCCGGGTGTGTTGTACACAGTGTGTTTGTTGCAAGCTCCATCCGCCATGCTGGGATGGAGGAGAGGGCCGCTGGAGCTGAGTGAGGAGGCAGGCCGCAGAGATGCAGTTGTGTGGTTAGCCGCCATCGGAACATGGGGCCTGAGCGTGTGGGCCTGTCAGGGCAGCGGTAACAGGCACAGGCTATCTCCTCTCAGTTGTCTGAGGTGTCAACCCTGCAGTCTTAAAAAGGCAGGCTGCTTGCTCTGAGGTCCTTTGCCTCCAGCAGTGCCGACCCCTGAGCTGACTGCCCACCCCCCGCTCATATGCCTCGACCATCTGGCAGGGAGCCTGCAAAAGCAAAAAAGGCTCTCCTGCTGGGGAGCTCAGTGCTGGGACTTCCGTGGGGACAGGCCCACCATCACGTAAGTGCTGCCGTAGCTCTGAGCAGAGGTGGGAATGATCTCATCGCACTGTAAGCACTACCTAAGCCAGTACTGTTTCACCACTTCTAACACTAGAACCCTGCTTCTCAAACTTTTTCCACTTCAGAGTCATGGTGGGGGAGGGGAGAACATGGACCCCAATGTCCCACCCTCCTAAATTCTGATTTAGCAGGTCTGTGGAGGCGGGGTGTGTCTGTGTCCGGGAATCTATGTTCTTAACAAGCTGCTGCCCAGGTAGTTCCTGGACCATACTCTGAAAGGAGAAGGCCCAGAACGTTGGGAAAAGTTCTTGATGACCATCTGAGCAAACCACTCTTTTACAGAGGAGGTAACTGAGGTCCAGAGAGGAAGGCTTGCCTGAGGTCACACAATGATGTAGCGCCAGAGCTAGAACTAGAAGCAGGGTCTCAATATCACCCCCTTCATGCTTTGTCCTGAGGAGAAGAAGACAAAGTGAAGCTATGACGCTGTATTCTTCTGTCTTTTTCTAAGTGGACACAGCCTGGTGCAGGCCTGCAGTGATTCCCAGAGGGATATGTTGGCATTTTGTAATGTGTGAGTGTCTAATACACCACAGGCCCCTGAGTATTAATGCCGGTAGCTCCCCTACCCTGAGTCATTCTGACAACCCCAAATATCTGCGCACATTTCCAGATGTCCTTTGGTGGTGGCGGGGAGACAGTGCTGCCTCCAGTTGAGAATGACTGGTGGGGAAAGGAGCTATAGTTGATTATACATCAAAGGAATTCTGGTTTTGAGTTTTAACTTTGCCATAAATTTCCTGTGACCTGAAGGATATTCCTGGCCTAACTGTTGAGGCTCTGTCCCCCTGTTTCTTCAACTACGCGATGGCAGCGGGGGGAGGGGAGCCAGAAAGGTCTCTTGGGACCCTCACAGCTGACTTTGTAAATCTGAGGTGCTGGGGGGTACACAGACAGGGCGCGAACACTCACGTTCTTCCTCCTGCATGGCTGTAGTCAGCACAGGCCACAAATAGTACCACCAGGAAATGAATCCGTTTCCAAAGAAGACCAGTGACTCTTTGCCTTTAAGAGAACATGACTTGGTTGTGTTCATCCTGTCAGCTCTGGGTTGATAGCGACAGAGAGCCTCAGTGTCCACAGGTGAGGTGGACCCCCATCACAGTTCAGGTGGATTGAGTTCAAGGTGATTAGTTCCTGTAACCCCTAGACAAACTGCAGAGGTGTTAGCTACTTCAGCTTCTTTATGAAATTGGAAAGGCTGTGCTTGCTGTTTCGAGAAGCAGCCCCAGTTCCCTGGTGCATTGCGGGGGCACTCTGTTTTATTTAGGGGGAGAGGAGACAACACTCAGGGATAGTGTGTGTGTGTGGTGGGGGGAGCTCCATAGCCCTCCCCTGGCTTTCAGTATGGGAACCTCTATCCCAGTCTGCAGCCACCTTTTGCATTAGCAGAGGCCTCCAAGCCAGCACTCTTGGGTGAAACTATGGCCGACTGGTGTTCTTTCAAAAGAACATAGAGCTTTTTACCTCTCAGAACTGCAGTTTGGCTCCTTTGGGAGAAAGGCATCAGATTAATTTCTGGGATAGGAACATGATTAATGAAAATAATAAGCTGGTTTAATTATCTTTTCATCTACCAGTTACCACCTTCTCCAAGAGCTCTGCAGCAAAGCTGTTGACTAGAGTAGTTATTTACTCTCAGCTCGCTTCGTAGTAGTTCATACTAGCTATGTCATAGTGGCTTTATTTTTCATTCATTTTCCTAGGACAGCAGTGTTGAAAGGGACAGACATTAAGTCTGATTTTCTTATTTTATAGCTGGGGAAACTGAAAGATCTATTGAAGGGAGGGATCTTGCTTAGGGTCATATAGCTAGTTAACAGTAGAGATAAAACTAGAACAGAGGTCTTCTGACTCCCAGTCCAGTGTTCCTTCCATACTTGACTCCCTCAGGAAGGTCGCCTTTGTACAAAATTCCCAATTTAAATTCTGTTACTAAAACTTCTAGACTTCTAAACATGCCAACAAAGCTCCCCTGCCCCACATATATACAAATACATACCAAATATTGTGCTATGGCCAAACAATTTCAACTAACAAAATCCCAAACTTAGGTCCTTAAGGAAACCACCAAGAAGAAATTCCAGACAGAAGCACTTTTCTCTGGTAATGTGCTCATTTTTCATCTTGCTACCTTATCTAATATCTGGGGATGTGGCTCCATTCTGCCTGAACCTAATTGCCATAATGGTGCTAAAAAGGAACCTTTAAGAGAGTGACAATCTCAACATTTCAAGGAGTCGCAGGTGAGGTAGGGCTTTGTAGATGAAAGCCAAACCCTCTACCCACGTCTGTGAGCAGAGCTACTAAACTGACATTAGGTGAAATATCCCCAAGTAGATTTTCTCTTTTATCCCTTTAGAAACCTCAGGACGTTACTCAAGCACTGGAATTCCTGAAGACAGAGAGACACTACTCACTGCACACATACCTGGCGTCACGGTCTGTGTGTCAGACTGCAGACCATTCTCAGGTTTGACTTCCTCTTCAAAAAGACCCAAATTCTTTCTCAAGATATGACACAGACATCCTGGGACAGAAACAGGACTAGAAACAGAAAGATCAGTACCACAGTCAGTTCCTTTGGCCAGCTCCATGCCTTACCAGGCTCCCAGTCCTGATTCAGCAGTCTCTGCACTTGGCTCAAACTCCGCGGTCCCCTCTTAGTGAATGATATCACCATCCCCTTAGTTGCCCGAGTCAGAGGGCTGAAGGTCGTTCTTGAGTCTGCCCTCTGCCCTTACCTCCAGCCTATCACGAAATGTGGTGTTGTCTCTCTCCTTAATATCTCTGATTCCTCCACTTCCCTCTTTCTCTGTAGACCAGCATCTGGTCTACGACAACTTCTTGTACCACGTCACGTACTCAACTGGGGGAAATGGCAGTCAGTGAAGCAGACTACAACACTGTCCTCAACGAGTTCCGGCATGTAGTCTAATTGGCCATTTACTCATTTGCCTCCTTCAATGTGCCATGAGCTTGCGGAGAGCATCAACCAAGTCTAACCTGCCACTGTATCTGTAGACTCTGGCAAGGTCCTTAGTCCATATTAGGCATTAAGCATGTAAATGGGGGCGCCTGGGTGGCTCAGTGGTTAAAGCCTCTGCCTTCGGCTCAGGTCATGATCTCAGGGTCCTGGGATCGAGCCCCACATCGGGCTCTCTGCTCAGCGGGGAGCCTGCTTCCCCCTCTCTCTCTGCCTGCCTCTCTGCCTACTTGTGATCTCTCTCTCTCTCTGTCAAATAAATAAATAAAATCTTAAAAAAAAAAAAAAAAAGCACGTAAATGCCCATGGGTGAATATTCAACTTTTACCACTGTGTGGTGGCCATAGCATGGCTCTGCCCAAGCTTTCCTCTTTCCCATTCCTGACCTGTTTCTCCTAGTCATTCCAGCCCTTTGGGACATTTTTGTGCTCTCATACCCATTCACTTCATGTCCTATGCTCTGAGCTAGAGTTCCGAGCTGTGTCTCTTTCTCTGGAGAGCCTTCTCCAGCTGCTCTCCTCTCTCCAGGCAAGTTGCTACCAGTCTTGTCCCCGGCGGCCCAGCCTATAGGTAGGGCCAGTTGGGCTCAAGGCCTCTGGTCAGGTTGCAGGGTTGACTAGACGAGGTCTAAACAGACAAAGTCTAAAAGCTTGGCAACTCTTGCCCAAACTGGAAACTCCAGCCTCCAGTAATCTTTAAGTCAAAAAACATCTTTCACTTGCACAAACTGTATGTTCCCTACCACCACGAAGACTGTTTCTAGGGCAGGTAAATATTAAGTTAAGACTTGGGCAAAATCTGTACTATTGAAAAGAATTGGCTAAAAGAGTAATTGAGCAATGATCATATCACAGTGCTTCCACTTCTCTGATTCAAGGGAGAGAGGAGAGAGACGATGTCTACTTCACAGGCTCCAAGAGGTGAAGGAGCCGAGGCTGTCTTTGTCTATCACTGTACTCCCAGTGCCTACTGCATAGTGGCATCTCAATAAATGTTTCTTGAACAAAGGATGAGAACCACAGTAGGCCCTATGGGTTTATGCATCATGGCGACTGACTTCTTCATTCATAGGAAGTGGGTGGGAAAAAGTCTTAGAGTACAACAAATTAAATCTCTTCACTTTACAAGTGAGAAGACACAGATCAAAACTGACTGAGTAATTTAGCAAAAATCACACAGAAAGTTAGTGGCAGAGCCTGGAATCAAATCAGGCTTCCCAGTCTCACTGTTCTTTCCCCAGCACCAAATCTCCCACCTCAGGCTTAAACCCAAATAAGAGTTCTCTATAAAGATTTATGAAAGTCAGACTTCTTGGTCCGTGCTCAGGTTGTGTACATTTTGATGCATTTTTAAGAAGGTTTATTTATTGAGAGAAAGAGAGAGAGAGAGCAAGAGAGCACAAGTTTGTGATGGGAAGGGGCACAGGGAGAGAATCCCAAGCAGATTCTCCACTGAGCACAGAGCCCAACTCGGGGCTGGATCTCAGGACCCATAAGATCATGACCTGAGCCGAAACCAAGAGAGTCCGTTTCTTAACTGACTGAGCCACCGAGGCGCCTCTGTTTTGATGATTTTTTTTTAAAGCACTGACATTAAACTTGTCAGAGAGCTGCTCCCCTTCATTCCCATCCACATTTCCCTATATAGCTAATTTTTTTCTTTTCAAAATAAAATCAACTTTTAAAGGGCTCTGTATTTTTAACACATAGAAATGAAGCCTATCAAAGCCAGATGCACTGGATAACTACAGATAAATAAATCACTTGCTCTAGTGTCAGAGAATTCTGTTTGGTGCCGATTTAATAGATTTGAAGAAAAATCAGCAAGGAAATTCAATAATGAGCACCTGCTCTTTGCAATAAACTTGCCGGGAAACAGCCAAAAGTGAAAGGAATTCATTTCAATGTGAGTGGCAGGATAACTGCCTGTCTGCCAGGAAGACTTGAAGCTGCTCCAAGTTCACATGCAACCCTTTGTCCCCTCCTGTCCTGGTCTTTACGTCGCAAGGGTTCAGGGTCCTACTTCAGGTGTAACACTTCCATCTGCAGAAGAGCCTCCCTCTCGCCATCCTGGCTTCCTTAGAGAACTAGATCTGTGATGATGGGGCTTTTTACGAAATGCTTTCACACCTCTTATTTTGGTCGTTTTAGTTCATTCCCCTGACAATCCTGCAGAGTAGGTAGGGAAGGACTTGTCATGCCGAAGAGACGAAATGATTGTGAGGGGTCACAGGGTTTGTCGGGGGGCAGAGACAGGGACAGAAAGCTGGAGCTTCGGACATACAGTCTAGTCCTCCTCTATGAATGCCATTTCACTACTGAAGGAGACACTATGCGAGGCGATTATTTTCCTTGTTCTTTGTCACAAAATTTATGAGTTGATATATTCCATGGGAAGCAATTAAGGGGTCACAGGTCAGCATCACTATAGTTCAGTGTTGGCAGTATGGCACCCTAAATGGAATAATGAAGTAGATTTATTCATTTCTCTCTTCTGGTTCATGATAATGATGCCAAAAAATGTGGGCCCTAAGATTACATTTCCTAGGAAAGATCTGGATAGCAAAATTTTGGAAATAGGAACATGTTTCCATAGGCAGCAAAATTCTAGTCATTTTATATTACATACCAGGGGTTGGCAAACTATGGCCTACAGGCCAAATCTGGCAACTAGCTATTTTTTTTAAATAAAGTTTTATTGGCACCCAGCCATAGCCATTCTTTTCTGGATGTTTTAGGGCCACTTTCACACAACAACAGCATGGCCGAGTTGGCTGTCGAAGCCTAAATTATTCACCCTCTGGCCCTTTACAAAAATGTTTGATATCAAACACTAACCCTGGTCATGAGGAAAGGTTCCTTTTGTCAGGATCAGGAAGTTCTGTCCAGGACAGAAATTGCTGGGGGCTTGGAAGAGACTCCACATTGCTGAAAATACCTGAGCGGGTTTGTGGAAATGGGTATAGGGCCTGGGATGGGCATAAACATTTTTTCTTGCTATTCTTTATGAAATCAGTCTTGGGCCCTCATTTTTACTGTGAAAAGATCTATTCTAGTGACTTCCAACTACGTAACAATTCCTGGCAGGATTCTCTTTGTTACTAGTAATAGAATATCAACCCAGTGCCAGGGGGTTAAAGGACAATGAAATCAACAGCCTACACCAGACACCGCAGAGATTAGGGATGTGTCTTCCTCTTGAGTGCCCTGTTTTCAACTTGTTCTTTCAAGCAGGGCCACCAAGAGATGATGTGTGAGGGATCTAGCTTCCTGGGATCTTCTGAAGTTCATGCACGTACAAAGATCTGGCTCGAAGAGGCCACAGTCTGTGAAGTCTCTGCAGACTTTTTTTGTCAGGGTCCCTAAGTGGCATTTCCCATGCACCAGGATCCAATTAATGGGCCTGGACACCAGAGTTAACGAGGAGAATCAGGAAGCTCACCTTCCCCTTCTAGGAAATCACTGCTTCCTTTCCAAAAGCCTTCACGGGGTCTTGCCAAAGGGAAGCTACGTCTACATCTTCAGAATGCTAGATTGGGTTAGGGCTGAAGGCAGGAGGGGCTAGCATGAAGTATCAGCCAGGACGCCCACCAGGGGCTGTAAGGTTTTTGCTCTACCTCAGCCCTCTCGTTGCCTACTCCTACTGTATTCATTTGCTAGGGCTGCCGTAACAAAACACCACAGACTGGGTGGCTTAACCTACGGGAATTTATTCACGTATGGGCCGGGCTGGTACCTTCTGAGGCCTGTGAGGGACAGCTGTAGTCCATGCTTCTCTCCTAGTTTGGGCAGCTTGCTGGCAATCACTCCAATCTGCCTTCATCGGCCCATGACATTCTCCCTCTGTGTGTGTCTATGTCCAAGTGTCCCCCTTTTGTAAGGATACCAGTCATATTGGATACAGGTCCACCTTACTGCAGTTTGACCTCATCATAGTAATTATATCTGCAGAGACTCTATTTACACATAAGGCCACATTCTGAAGTACTGGGGCTAGGCCTTCGACATATGAATAGGAGGCACAATTCATCCCCAGACATCTACCCACCAACCCTCATCCAGCCTTTCTCCACTCCCACCTCTTCGGGGTTCTACTTCTCTGCCTATAGTTCTGGGCATGCCCCCAATACCACTAGAGCTTGTCAGAAGACTATAGCAAGGGAGCATGAGGTATATCATCATCCCTCACTAGAACTCAGTTACTTCTTAGATATGTGAACCTGGAAAAGTTACCTAATGTCTTAAGTTCTCAGTTGCTGCATTGGGAGGCTGGGAAGAATAACATTCTTAACTTCATGGGATGGTTGGTGCGGGCCCCATTATATAGCCTGACCCATAATAACAAGGCTCAATAAACAGTAACTATTATCATTATCTGCAGCAGCTTTGGCACTGGGGACAGGCTTGGCCTCAAAAAAAGGAGAAAGCTGAAGAAAGCGGATCTAGCAAGGGTTCGTTCCTTTGTCCACAAGAATATGCATCGAGCTAGGTACTCTTGTAGGGCCTGAGGACTCAGCAGTGTAGACAACGAAGTTCCTGCTTTCAAGGAGCTAACAATCCAATGGGAGATGGACAAGATACAAAACAAGAAAATCCGTATGATCAAATCAGATCGTGGTAAAGGCTATGAAGAAAAAGAACATAGGGTGAGGGGATAAATAGTGAAAGTGGCTGGCTAGGAAACAGTCCTGAGAGGGAATAGGAGATTGCTGAGACACACAGGGAATTGACTAGGTGACATTTGTCCTCATCAATTGGCTTAGATGTGAATATTGATTCCAATTCACCTCTTCTCTGTCTGAACTCTTAAGTCTCTTCAGATCAGTACCATACCACTGAGTGCTCAATTATGTCCTCCCCAGCATTCCTGATGATTACTTCTCCCATGCCAGTCCCTTCTACTGGGCTGTTGGCTCCTTAGAGGCAGGGCTCCTATCTCACACTTCTTTTGCAATGGTCTCACTCTTAGTACAGTGCTGAAACAGGTAGTAGTTTCTCCATAATACTGGTTCATTAAATGATTTATAGAGAAAACAAAGTTCTATTTTTATAGGAGATGGTGACTAGAGCAGAACTCCTAAATTTATTAAGCCTTTCTTGAGAGCAAAAAGTAATCTGTGCCTACTGAGATAACCAACTGATCGAATAGCATCATCCAGATACTGTTTCAGAGGACCCAGGATTCCCCATGGTACAGTTGATTAAGACCAAACGGCCTGAGAGACAGTACAGCAAAGTGGCCGAGGGATTGGCTTTGGGATCAAATCAACCTGGGATCAAAACCCAGCTCTGAAACTTCAGAGATGTGTGACCTTGAGCAAGTAACTTTCCCTGTCCAAATCTCTGCATTCTCGTCCATAAAATTAAGACTAAAAGTAGTGCCCAGCTAATAAGATTTTATGACAATCAAATCAACTAGGGACGCCTGGGTGGCTCAGTCGGTTGAGCGGCTGCCTTCGGCTCAGGTCATGATCCCAGGGTCCTGGGATCGAGTCCCACATTGGGCTCCTTGCTTGGCGGGGAGCCTGCTTCTCCCTCTGCCTGCTCTGCCTACCGCTCCCCCTGCTTGTGCTCTCTCTCTCTCTCTGACAAATAAATAAAATCTTTAAAAAAAAAAAATCAACTAATATAAAGCAGGTGGTGTGGTGCCTGGCATACGATAAGGACAAATAAATGTTAGCATGAGTTATTTGAAGTGCTTAACAGGCAACTGGTTGAGCGATTTAATCATTGGCCCTTGGAACTACACAGGCTGGATATCAGGAGGTAGTTCAGCCAACTGGGCAAGGTAGCACACCTCTTGGGCTTTTTGGAAAGATGCTGTCACTATTTGGGTGGCAGGTTGTAGTTGTGGCTGAGACTGTGGCAGTAATTGGGGTGTGGGATGGGAACTGAATGTCCTCAACTTGATTTCCTCTGTGACAGGTTTTACCAACACGGACAATCCCTAACCACGCTGAAGGAGGGATGAACCTGCTGAAAGCCTCACTGTAAGTAGATGGTCTCCATGCATTTCAACTACTGAGCCAGAGCTTGTTTCTGATTAAGCTGGGGTAAAGAGGAGAGGCGCGATAAATTATTTTCTAGGTTCCCATAGGGCTTATCAAAATGTATAAGGTAGGGCATAAGTACACCTGTTAATGTTTCTTACAAGCAGAGGAAGGGCAGCCTGTGTGAGAATTAGCATATGGCTATTGGGCCATAGTTTTATTTCTCTCTGCCCTCTGCTTCTTACAGCGAGGAGATGGGACCAAAGCTCATAATATAGGACTAAAGGGCCTGAAGCAAAAGAACATTCCCAGATACTGCTTCTCTTTGTGTGGTCCCTCAAAAGGCACTGCCGCCTTCTGCCATGCTGGCCTCTGCACTATATCCTGCCTCCAGATGGCTGGCAATCGAAGGGGCCTCTCCAGGAAACCATGGCAGCCAATCAACAGCATTTGTTTAAAGATAACTTGCTAATTTTACTTTAATCTTACTTTCCCCCCTGGAAAGCCTATTTTAGTATTTTATACATATTTTTGAAATAATTCCAAACTTACACAAAAGATTCAAATATGGTCAATAAAGTCCAGGGAGCTTTTTTCTCCCCTGAATCATTTGAGAGCAAGTTGCCATCCTAATGCCCCACTGCACTAGTATACTTCAGTATTTCCGATAAATAAGGACATTCTCCTATATAACTGCAATGTGATCAGGGAATTAATGTTGATACACACGACTATAATCTAATCCTTAGATCCCACCCCAGCTTCACCAATCATGTTGTCCCAATCATGTCCTTTATAGTAAAAGGATCCAGCTCAGAACTATGTGTTATATTTAGTTGATAGGTCTTTCTAGTCTCCTTCCTATACAATCCCTCGGCCTCTCTTTGACTTTCTAAATCTTGACGCTTAAGTATTTATTTCCAGCTAGCTACTTTACAGAATGCCCTTCCATTTGAGTTTGTCTGATGTTTCTTCATTATTAGATTCAGGTTGTGCACCTGTGGTAGCAACACCACCTAAGTGATGCTGCATTCTTCTCATTGAGTCCTATCAGGGAGTTCCAGAAGAAACAGATTTTAGGGTTAACCATCACAGTGAGCTCCTGAATCAGTTTCATCACAAGTTGTGACAAACACCCAGTTGCACTTGACACTGGGCTCAGGATGCATAAAGTGATCTTGACAGGTACTTGTGGTGCCTCCACACTAAAATCTACTCAAGTGTGGTCTTTGCCTACCTTTATAGCTTTACCTCCTATGATACCTACGGCCTTACAGCAACTTGCCTTTCCTCCACATGAGGAATACTTTCCCATCTCTGTGCTTTTGCCCGTATGGTCCCCTTTGCACTTCATCTCCACTCCATTCCTGCCCATGTCTCATGTTGAAAGCTGATCTGTCTTTCAGGGGCTACTTCAAATGCCACACTCCACATGAAGTTTTTCGCAACCCCCTCTCATCCCTAACTAAGAATTTCACTTTTCCTCTAGCACATTTTGCCTTTAAAATTTTTTAAATAATCATATTATCCCTTATACTAAAATTAGATAATAGACTGTAAGCTTTCTGTAGGCAATAGCTTTGTGTTATCCAGCTCTGCTTTATCCTTAATCCTGACCCACCCTCCACCCATGCACTGACTATTTAATGTAATGTGGTGTGTGTAGTAATAATAGCTAATATTTTTGACTGCTAACTACGTACAGACACTGTTCTAAATTGTCTGCGTGGATTATTTCATTTAATGCTTATATCAGCTCCATAAATTAGGGGGCTATCGTTGTTTCCATTTTATAGAAAGTAACCCGACAATAATGGATAATAAATAAATATCCATTGACAGCAAGAATCATTTTATGAACTCAAAAAATATTTAACAAAAAATTATTATACCGTGATATCCTCAGGGCCCTCTAGCCCCTGATCTTGAAGGCACTGTTTCTAATTAGAAGATAAGATTCGCTATTGGGCAGGAAAACTATAAGCCATTGAAAAATGAAAGTCAGAGGCCAAGAAATTTCATTTGGAAACAGAGGGAAAAAAGCAGGCGATGCGTAGAAACCAAAGCACCGAGAGATAGGCAAGGTTGCAACAAATGGAGGCAAGCACCTCAGATCCACAGACAAATCCCAAGCACGAGAGACTACCTCAGCAAAGAGCCCAATGTCAATATGGAGAACAGGACTGGTCCTTGGGGTCCAGTGGCTCCTTAGAGTTGCCTCATGAGTAGCACCTCCGAGGGCCACTTGGAACATAGAAGCCACAATAATCTCATACCCAGAATTTACTCTCTATACCTCTGATCAGTGGTCTCTGTGTCCAGGCCTGGATGAGTTGGCTTTCTCAGTATACAAAGGCCAGACAGCCTGGATAAGGGATGCCGAAGATATGGGAATTCTAGAGGAAGTATCCCCTGGCAAGCCACCTTACCTGTGTGAGCCCCAATTTTCTCCTCTATAAAATGGGATTAATACCCACACCACCCACCTATCTTATGGTGACTATAGAGCACATATAATTACTAACTTAGGTTAAACCATTACCAGTATTTGTTCATTTCTCACATACACAAGCAGCAATTTCCTATGGTTCAAACAGGACACAAACTGTGAGGTCTTCTTTATCAATGTACTCTTGGCATCAAGTACAGTGTCTGGCACAGGGGAAGCATCCAAAAAACATTTTAACATATTTATCGAGGTATAATTGACATACAATAAACTGCCCATAGTTCAATTCTACAATCTGACAAGTTTTGATATGTATATACCCGCAAACTATTATCACAACCAACATATAGTGAGCCTATCTACTACTTCTGAAAATTTCCTCCTCAAGAAATAGTGGTTGGAGAAATAAAAAACACGTCCTACTGCTCTAGAGACTACAAAACACCAATACCAAGGGATTATTGCTAAAGCCCAATGAGGAGACTTAATCCTCACCCCTATACCCAGGGTGTAGGGCCATGCAAAGGACAGCAGGCAAAGGAACCCTGAACCATGATGGGTTTGGGGGTTACAAAGGCAGTGATGCTCCTGATGGCAGAATCCACTGCCTGTCTGGGGGAATTAATACACTAATAGAGCTCCAGGTCATGTTCCCAGGTTTGGTACCAACTGACTTATAATGTTGGGTAGTTTTGTTTACCCAATTATTTTTTTTTAAGCCTTATTGATCAGAAAAACATTTTAGAGCTGATTGGGTGGCTTTAAATCTCATTCTTTTATGCAATTTTCTTTTTACATTGTCTTTAGCAATAAATTTGGACAGAGATGGATGGTAAGGAGTGCTAAAATAAAACCGAACTGTAACTTCGAGTGATTTCACAGCCAAGATGGGGTGCTTTACTCATATTTATGACAGTATGCAGTACTGGAAACTTCCACAGGGCAGTAGGGGCTGCCTAATTAGCTGGGGATCTGGAGATTGTCCAGGCCTCATCTAAGTGGGGCAAACCTAATATCTCACCTCTGCCTCAAGTGACTTACAGAACTGAGGACAGTCCCAATTTCACCCTAAACTTTTGCTTTGCTTTGCCTAGGACAACTGAGTCTAAAGGCCTAAGATTACCCAGCCACTCACATTTGCATTTCACTCTGGCCCTGTCCAGATCAACCTGGCTTTCTATGTGGAAATCAAAATACTGTGAGCCATGAGAAGTTCAGGAATGTATGTCTCTACAGTAAGAGCAAAAGAACAATATGGACTATTTCAAACTCATGTGAGAAATTGAGAGGGCCCAGCAGATGCCTACCTCTTAGTATTTTCTTATAGTGACTGGATATTTTATGGCATGTTGGAGACAGATAGGATCTTCGATTATTACACTCAATTGTCTTTCAACTGTCTTTCAATAGCAGAATCTAGACTACAAAGAAAAATTTACATGGAAATTCAATATATACAACTATATATGAGTACAGTCAGTTGCACTGCATCATATATATACATATGTATATATGCAAAGTAGATTTGATTGAAATTGGGGGTCAAGGTATCTACCCTCTTACTACCTTGAGAGTTCCAGAGGCACCTTCATGTACTCTTAGGATTGTGATGAGCAATATTTGAAACTTTTAGTCTCTCTGAGCCTTAGCTTCTTCCTTTGTAAAATGGAAGAATGGTAGTGTCAGGGCGCCAGGGTGGCTCAGTTGGTTAAGTGTCTGCCGTTGGCTTGGGTCATGATCCCAGGGTTCTGAGACTGAGCCCCTTGTTGGGCTCCTGCTCAGCGAGGAGTCTGCTTCTCCCTCTGCCTCTGTCCTCCTCCCACCCCCGCCTCTGGTTTGTGCTCTCTCTCACTGTCTCTTAAATAAATAAATAAAAATAAAAATCCTTAAAAAAAAAAAAAAGAATGTTAGTGTCTACCTCCTAGGGTATTGTGAAGACCAAATGAGATAATATATTAAAGAATTTGCCTAGTGTCTAATGTATGGAAAAGTTTCAATAAAAAGGAATGTCCTCCTCTTCTCATGCCCCTGGGCCTATCACTTTGTAAATAGGAGAACCACATCCTAGAGAGTGAAGTGATTGCCCTCCATCAGAGAGCAAGTTAGTACTGTTCCTAAAGCACCTTACGCCACTTCCTCCCACTCCAGTGTGCCTTTCAGTATGCCACAGTTGTTCCCTGCTCTCTGCTGATACTGTGATGGGAAAAAAAGGTGCCTAGTCCCCAATGCCTCTGAGATGCTATCTGGTCAAATCCTGAGAACAGAATAAAGGAAGTTGCCCTCCAAGCATCACATAAATAAGTAAAGAAGGAGCCTGGTTGTTTTTCAAGCATAATCACAGTTCTGTTAGCTGTAAGTCATCCTAAATCCATAGATTACTAAATTCATAGAATCTAAATGATAGTGACAGTCTCCTAGAAAGCCAACATGGTTAGACAGTAAGCAACTTAACAGAGGTGCTGCTTATAAAGTCACAAAAAGCATTCTGTATCAGCTCTGCATAGTATCAAAACCATTAATCAAGGCATTAATATTGAGCGACCTCCAAAATGGCAGAGCCTTGCATATGTGATCTGACTGCATTGGTCTTTGAACACGACTTTGAATGCCTTTTTAAACTGAATAGTCCTTGACTATTAGCATTTGGTGAATTCAGGCAAACAAGACTCAGAGGAACCCCCAAAAGCACTCTATTTCAGTATATTTGATCACAGTAGAAGTGCATTTAAAATAGCCCAAGGGATGCCTCGATAGCGCAGTTGGTTAAGTGTCTGACTCTTGGTTTCAGCTCAGGTCATGACCTCAGGGTCATGGGATCAAGCCTTGCATTGGACTCTGTGCTAGTTGTGGAGCCTGCTTGGGATCCTCTCCCTCTCCCTCTGCCCCTCCCCACTGCTCTCTCTGTTTCTCAAATAAATAAATAAATCTTAAAAAAAATAAAGTAGCCCAAGAAGTTCTTCTATAGTCCCTCCATAACTTCAGCCATTTTTTCAAAAGAGAGTAATTAATATGTCATCGTTATTCAACATGTTGGAGTGTTCATTCCCACCTTCCCCACACCAAAATGGAATGCTATTTAGAATCAAGTAAGATTCTAATTTCCATACTCTGGCTGAGATCTGTAGTGTGGAGCTAGGCAGCTTGAAGGGAGGCTTTGGCGTTCCTCCTAGCCAGGCCTCCCTGCTACTACACGATAAAGCTATCTTGTCCATAAATGGAGACATTTTGCATATTGGTTAGAAATTCCTCAGGCATGCCAGTAAATTGTGCCAACCCTGCCAATAAGCACAGATAATCTACGCCGTCACTTTCCCGTGAGCCCAGGGCCAAATGTTTTCCATGTCTATACAAAATGTATGTGTCCTTGATGGGTGATGACATTCCTTTTTCATTTACAAACACAGAAATCCATGAAATCCAGTGGAATTACAGATAGAATTCAGATGATAGATCTAATTCTATATGCAAAGAATTGTTTTGGGGGGGCAGGATTCACACATTGGAAGGTATTGGTTATATTGCTGGAATAATGGATCCCAGATTTCTGTGGCCTGTGATTTACCATGCTGAGTCAACATAAGAAGTGGAAGAGAGCACCTGGATGGCTCAGTTGGTTGGGCATGTAACTCTTGATCTCAGGGTCATGAGTTCCAGCCTCACAATTGGGCATGGAGCCTACTTAGAAAAAGAAGGAAGGCAGGAAGGCAGGAAGGCAAGGAGGGAGGGAGGGAATAAGAGATGGAGGTCACTTTGACTTTCTTGATACCAGTTGTCATGTAGGTTGTCATAACAAACTTCCGATTCTCACCTCTAATTAGACAATTATCAATTGACAACGAAATTGCTTCTTGGAATTATGAAGGCTCAAAATCAGGTGTGACTTTTCATAATTGAAAAATGGGTAAAAATGAATTGCTAAAATGAAACATCACTTGGAAATTTCATAAAACATAGAATATTAGAGCTGAGAGGGACTTTCAAGGTAAAACCAGTCTAGTGGTTTCCAATATGATATCATGGGGTTCCTGTAGGCTTTCTAAGCCAGTAATAGGATATATGGAGCCATTTGCCATTGGAAACCCCAGCTTCTCAAAAATAAAGTTACATAGGCTAATGAGAATATCAAGTGTCCTTGCTTTGGGCTGGAGTTTTATGAGCTTAGTATGGTTTAACTGGTCACCTCACATTCATCAGAAGCTCTTATTGACAGATCCTCATGTAGTTAATCACTTAAATATGAGAAAATAAATTACTAGTTACTAAAAAGCAGTTTGTATAGTGGGTTTAGTATTTCAAATCATGGAGTCTATGGTATTATTGAGGGTGAGAATAGGGATTTTTTTTTTTAAGTCTTTGGTTGTGAGAAGGTTGTAACTCACTGAACTTATCAAAAGCCCTTGTTTTAAAAACAATCAAACTGAGGCAGAAAACATTACTGTCCCTTATTGGTCATCCTGGATCATTTATAAGTGCCAGGGTAATAGCTTAAGTATTAATAATGCCTATCTCAGCACCTCCCCTAATACATTCCTTTTCTCTGTCCATCAGCCCTTGATTTAATCACTCACTCTACTGAGGAAAGAAGTTTCAAATTTATGAGTAACATAAGTCTTTAGTCGTTATTCTTAAATTCCCCAGTCCAATTTGATTCACTTTTCTTTGGCTGTTATCTGCACAGTTGAGTGGGCCTACCATTTTAACTGAATTGACTAATCAATTCAGTTAAAATATCACAAGGTATTTCATTCATCCCAATGGAGTCACACTAGATGCAGTGAAGTATAAATAGATCAGAAACCCTCTCTGTACTAGTAAAACCTCAGCAACTCCTAGGCTGAAAATAGTAGGTCAGGAATATGGTATTTTATCACTAACCCAGAAGAAATGAGGAACACCCAGCTCCTTAGAAACCTTCTTCTGTTTCTAGCAGGCACCATCTCTACTTTCTCCTTCTCGCTTAGGCCACGTTTCCCAGGAAACAGACTTTGAGATGGAAATTTGTGTGCAGGTGTTTTCTTGGGCAGTGCTGTCTAAACGGCACTGTGAAGGAGTGGAGGAAGCAGGATTTAGTGGAGGGAGGTTCTACTGAGATGCAGTTGCAACAGAGGCCTCAGCTCATCTAGAGTTCTAGATGAGAACATGTTGCCAGGTTCTGAATGTGGGCTGTCCCTGGGAGTAAGAGTAGCCTTGGGTGAGGAAATTCCCTTCGGATGACAGTGATTCTCAGAGAGAAACTCAGCTTGAAGCTTTCAGCAGCTAACACTCTAGTTAGGATAATGAGCACCTCATTCCTGATGTGGGAATCTGAGAATACACCAAACATGTATTAACCCTTCTTGCCCTTAATCCTCCTTGTGTACACCTCCCCTCTCCATAGACAATCCTCCCTCTGCATCATTCCCCTAGAAAGAGGAACCTAGAAAGTAGACCTAGACTTCTTTCCTTTCCCCACAAATCTTCCTTATAGCTGGTATGGCATTTTTGAGAGCTGGCCAGCTAGGGTTAATGTGAACTTTATAGCTGATGGACAGAGAAAAACAAATAGTCCCTGTGTGTGTTTGAAGTTCTTTTCATTATTTAAGGAGGTTTCTTTTGCTATTCAGTTATATAAAGATTAGTAGACAAAGTGGAGTCAACAAAAGAAATGAATCATTTGAATAGCATGATTGCCATTCTGCAATGATCTGAAAAATCCAATATCACCATTTAAATCAGATTCACTTTTGTCTAGAGAAAGAGACTTGACCTTTTCCAGTGGACCTAAGTAGAAGGTCAGACAGACTACGAAAATGCTTCACCCTTCTTTAAGTTTCTTTTTATTCTTTTAGCCTTCCTTTGTTCCCATCTATTCTTCATCTTTAACTTTTTTCTGCACTGAAAATCTGTTTATCAGACCGTGTCTACATGAAGCCAAAGTAAGTATCTGAAAACAAAAATTCTATTAGTTTAGTTAGTTGAAATCGTATATATTCCCTTTACCCTTGCAAGTACTGGCTGGATTTAAATAGGTGTGTGTGTAGGGGCACAGCCATTAAAGTTATGGGGGAATTTTTGACATACCACACTTTAAAAGTGTCCTTACATAAGGTATGACTTCTCAAGCTACAGATTATAGTTTACCGAGCAAGCAGCAAACTTAAATTGTAATATTCTCAATCTCACTTTCTGTGTTTTAGTATATGGCATCAAAGATCATTGGTCCAAGCAAACTTCATGATAAGTTAGGAATTGTTCACTAAAACTTCATCGCTCCTCAAAAATCCAAATGATATATTAATCATTTGGGGGAAAAAACGAAGGCAAAAGAGCTATCATTTTAGGGTTAATTTCTTCTTAATTTGATTTGTATTAAGAGGTCTACCAGAGGAAAAAGTGCACAGTTTAGAACTTCACGTTTCTAGGTTCTAATCCCAGCAGAAGATAACTAGCAGTTACATATTTGGCTCTAACTAAAGTATTTTGTGAATCCTAACATGCCGTTGAGCCAGAGTTTCTCTATTACGGACAACTGGCTGTTGTTGGAGGAGAAGAAGAGATTGTTAGAGCAGATTCTTCTTTCCTCTTGTGAAATAAATCAATAATGTAATTTTCGAAACATCAAATACTTTTGCAAAGAAATGATCTGGTGATGCGCCCAAAAATCTCTGGCTGTGGAAATGTTGACACATCTCTAGGATTTGACTACATCAAAGAGTTGTCTTAATACCTGTCAACACATCGTGTTTCTGCATCTCAGTTTTCATATATTGCAAGAAAACTATCAACATTTGCTTCGTTACATAGTACATTTGAAGGAGGAATGAGAAGAAAAAGTAAAACTGTTTTGGAGGTCATAGTTCCTTCTTTGGTTTTAGCTGACACACCCATTCTCACATTCCTTGAAACTCCTCCCACTTTTAAGCTCCAGGACAATGTAGGTTAATTTCTCTCTGATTACCTTCTTGATCTCATTTGATAGTTTCTCTTTTTTACTCTCTGGTAAACCATGAGCATCTTTGAAAATTCAATCATCAGCCTCTGTTTTTCTCTAGCCACACTCACTCCTTTGGGAGAGGGGGTCTATCTGAGACCATAGCCACAAATCCAGCTGAACTCTCCCTCCCTACAATCCAGTCCCGTATCTTCATCTCCAAGTCTTCTGTCTTTTTTGAGCATTGAAGTCCTATGACATTTTCTTTCTTTTTTTTTTTTAATTAAGATAATTTGTTTATTTATTTACTTACTTACTCACTTATTTGAGATAGAATGAGAGATAGAGAGAGAGAGAACTGAAGGAGCAGAGGGAGAGGGAGAAGGAGAGAAGCAGACTCCCTGCTGAGTGGAAAGCCCAACGGGGCTCCATCCCAGGACCCTGAGATCATGACCTGAGCAGAAACCAAGAGTTGGCTGCTTAACCAACTGAGCCAGCCAGGGGCCCTGATATTTCCTTCTTATAAATGTCCATGATACTTACTGTCTGTATTTCTCTCTCATTTATTCAAAAGTTTCCTTATCTGCAAAATGGGGATAACTATAGCACCTATGTCATAGAGTTAGGTGCTCAATAAATGTTTTCTGTAATAACTATTAAAAGTTCTAGCTCCCAGAGTGCCCAGTGCAGAGTTCCACATATGGCAAACACTCACAGATAGTGTCCTTGATACATACCTATGCACACTACGATACTAAAGTCCTAACTATCTTCTTCAGAATATTAACCAGTCCTCAGATCCTTATCATTCTTTACTCCACATGTTATGCTCCATCTATACATCACTTCTTTCAGTCCCTTCATCTAGAAAGCCTTTTTTCCATGGTTTCTCCCTGTCTTACTCTGCTTTGCATATGCCATTTCCCCTACTGAGTACATAATGCTGTCCCTCACTTCTCACCTTCCTTAGGCTTTAACTTAGACATCACTTCCTCTAAGAAGTCTCATTATTCCCCAAGTCCAGGTTGGATTCCCTTTCTAGACACACCCATTGGATCCATCACTGTACAGTGGATTATAATAGCCTGTTTATCTGTTTCTATTTCCCACTAGGTGGTAAGTTCTCTGGGGTCAGAGACCTTTTCTGTCTTATTTAGTATTACAATCCCATTATCTGGCCCAGGATCTGATACACAGCAGTTGCTTAAAAAAAATGAGCGAATGTTGTTTTTGTAATATCTTGACAACACAAACATACACACACAGTTGCCTCTTGTGAACTGCCCTTGAAATTCATTTAAATCTTATTCTGCAGTGGGAAACTGTGACATAGGAGCATATACTATTTACTTCTCCAAGAAGAACATTTACTCATCCAAAGTAGATATAGAAATAAAATCTCTAGGGTCTTCACAGATTCCTATAGACCTGATTAGCTGTAGCCATTACCAACCTCTACGTATCTCACCCTGCCAAGGTGCCTGAGTTTCTCCAGTTCAAGGCATTGCCAATCTCAAACCATAGGACCATCCTCAGAGACAACAATCCAAAGGGAGTGACAAGGAGAGGAAAGAGGAGTCAAGCTAAATCCTTTCATTTGTCATAAGATTTTCTGCAGCCAGGATTGGTCAATAGCTTAGCATTTAACAGAGCCTTGTATTCCCTGATATCTTTTTGGGTATAAGTTAAATAATGACTAAGAGAATGTGCTAGCTACTGAATCACCAAAAGATACAATTATCAGCAAAGCTGGTGCTTTGGGAGAAATAGATCCAATTGCACCCAATTCTTTTGCACCTGCCATCTTTTTTTTTTTCTATAAAAATAACTTAATAAATTTGCTGTTCTTCCAGGAGCTGACCTACCTTGCCAGAGAATTGACATCTTACAGCCAGAAAGCCTGACTGTGAAACACTTCAGAAAATTGAAGGTAAGTAACCAACACATTTCCATTTTCTGGAGTTTAGGGTTCTAATAAAATCAGAAATTATTAGGGAAAGAAGTCAACAGCACTTTTCGTGTTTAAATTTGTTAGGGAGTTTCAGTATCAAGGAATGAATGTGTCACGCAGCAGATGAGCCTCTAGTATGAATTTGATTAATTCTCCACAACAGCAAAATTGCATAATCAGATGGTGCTGCTTAAGGCCTTCTCTTGCTTTGTTGTTGAATAACCTAAATTGTGTAACCTCTAGTGGATTTCTACTCTGTCAAGTATCAAAGATCATCCCTACAGATAAAAAGAGAAGATTTTCTTTTGGGTTGCATGTGAGCTTAGTGGGAAGGGTAAAAACTGAATATATGTACTTTATTAAATTTAGCTCCCTCATGACAGGAATATGCTAGAATCAGTGACATTTCAAATATGGTGACCATAAAAATGAGAGGAAGGGAGCTCTATCAAATAAAGAGGATTTTGCTTCCGATCTTAACTACTAGCTTGTGGCGTGACCTTGGGCAAGTCTTTTGCTCCCTTTGGGCCTCGGTTTCCGCTTCTGTACAGTGAGAGAGAGTAGACACTCTCACTGATGATCTCTAGGTTCTTTCTACCTCATGAAGCCCAGTAAGTCAGTTAAATGTCTCAGGTAATAGCATTTAGGGCTCAAATTAACTGGATGGTCCTCTCAATTCTGCAATTAACTTTGTGTTTGGCTGCCTTACACCAAATATCTGTATGATGTCTTCTTTTCACTTACCATCTGGGTGTTTGAGTACCAGGAAGATGTTTAATTTGTGGATCTAAGCCACACTGGCTAATATCAGTTGAATGAAGGGCTAACTTTTTGCTTAAAGAATACAGTTGATCCCTGAACAATGTAGGGATTGGGGGTGCTGACTCCTTGCACAGTTGAAAATCTGTATACAACTTTTTACTTCCCCAGCATAACTACATATAGACTACTGTTGACCAGAAGCCTTACCAGTAACATGAATAGTCGATTAACACATATTTTATATATGTATTATATACTATATTCTTATAATAAAGTAAGTTAAAGAGAAGGTTATTAAGAAAGTCATAAGGAGGAGAAAATACATTTACAGCACTAGCACTGTACAGTATTTATCAGGAAAAAAAATCCACATATAAGTGGACCTACAGAGTTCAAACCCATGTTGTTCACGGGTTGACTGCATACATTTCCTAGAACAACTTGTATCATTTATTTATATTAGAATCTGGTCTACATTTCATATTTGGCAGCAAGTTGGCACTGATAAGTGCCTGTTTATACTCATATTCCATCACCCTTGAAACTACAGAATAACTGAATTGACTTTTACTATCTATAACCAGTGTCATCCTGACTGGAACTATATCAGACCCTAAAGAAAATAAATTTTAAAAGAGGCTGCTTTTCTCTGAAAATCCTTTTATTATTTCCCTTTTTTTACCCAACATGGAAATGTGGCTTAAGCTGTATGTCAGTTAGGCTCTCTCTAGGAATCTGCAAAAGTTTATTGGAAATAATGCCTATGAAGGGTAAAAGAAGAAGTAAGCAGAAGTGGGTAGAGAAAGACTTTAGACTATGATGCTACTGTGAAAGGAAAAGGGATAGGAAGTTGAGTCGGATTAGACAAGAGAGAGTCAGACTGAGGTTCAGATCTCACAAAGCCTCATCCAACCTAACATAGAGCTCTCAAGCAAAAATCTTATATTAAAAGAGTCTCATGATGGAGAGAAATGGCCAGGCCCTAATACCTCTACACGTGCTCAGTCATTGGAGAAGGACCATGAAGAGCATGGCAGAATCTGAAGGCGGAGGCTGTCAGACAAACACATTCCTTACAGCTGAATGACAAATTCTTGAAGAGACATCCGGGCAGCATACCTTCATAACTGCCAGAAATACCATTTTTCATTATATTCTAATTTGAGCCTACAATAATTTGCTTACCATATTAAACCTAAACTTTTGTCTAATTTCAAAGAGAAAAAAATACTTAGGATTAAGTTTTACAAAAGTATAAAATGCACATTCTGAAAACTACAAGATATTGTTGAAAGAGATTAAAGAAGATCTAAATAAATGTAAGCCTATCTCTTGTTCATGGATTGGGAGACTGAGTATTGTTAAAATTACAATACTCTTCAAATTGATCTCTAGATTCGAGGCAATATCTGTCAAAATCCCAACTGTCTTTTTGGTTCTTTTTGCAAAAATGGATGAACTGATCTTAAAATTCCTATGGAACCTCAACGGATCCTGAACAACTAAAACAATCTGAAAAAAGAATAAAGTTGGAGGATTCACAGTGCTAATTTCAAAATTACTACAAAGCTACAACACTCAAAACAAAATCTAGTACTGGCAGGGTGCCTGCGTGGCTCAGTGGGTTAAGCGGCTAACTCTAGATTTCAGCTCAGGTCATGATCTCAGGGTCACGAGATTGAGCCCTATGTTGGGCTATGTGCTGGGCATGGAGCCTGATTAAGATTCTCTCTCTCCTCTGCCCACCCACCCCCCAAGAGCAATCTGGTACTGGCATAAGGATAGACCTATAGATCAATGGACTAGAACTTCAAATCCAGAAATAAACTCATTCATCTATGGTCAATTGATTTTCAACAAGGGTATCAAGACTATTTAATGGTAGAAAAAATAGTGTTTTCAACAAATGATGCTGGACAACTGGATATCCATAAGCAAAAGAATGAATCTGGATGCCTACCATATACCAAATTCAAAATTAAAAAGTGCTTCAAAGGACACAATCAGGAAAGTAAAAATTTAACCCATAGAATGGGAGAAAATATTTGCAATATATCTGACAAAGGTCTAATATTCAGAATATATAAAGAATTACTTGGACTCAATAGTAAAAAGACAAGCAACCCCATTAAAAGTGTGCAAAAGATTTGCATAGGCATTTTTCAGAAGACAATATGCAAATGGCCAGTAAGCCCATGAAGAGGTGCTCAGTTCTTCACTGGTGCACCAGTCATCAGGTAAATGCAAAAACCACAAGAAGATACCATTTCGCAACCACTAGGATGACTATAAAAATACATATTTTTTAAGATGGAAAAAAACAAGTGTTGGCGAGGATGTGGAAAAATTGGGAGTCCTCATGCATTACTGGGAGGAATATTAAATGGTGGAGCCACTATGCAAAACAGTTTCCAGATCCGCAAAACTTCAAGAGTTACCACATGACTCAGCAATTTCACTCCTAGTATTATATCCAAGAGAACTGCACACATGTATTCACACAAGAACTTGAACACTGAATGTTCACAACAATCTTATTCTTAATAGCCCCCAAGTGGAAACAACCAAAATGTTTATGAACTGATGAATGGATAAACAAAATGGGTATATCCATACAGTGGAATATTATTTGGTCATAAACAGGAATGTTCTGATACATGCTACAGCATGGAAAAACCTTGAAAATGTTAAGTGCAAGAAGCTAGACATATTGTATGATTCCATGTGTATGAAATGTCCAGAATCGACAAACCCATAGACACAGAAAGCAGTTGCCAAGAGATGGGGCAAAAAGGGAATTGAAAATGACTTCTATGTTACTGGGCTTCTTTTGAGGGTGATGAAAATATTCTGAAATTAAGGAACATATTAGTGAATATACAAATTCATAATGTACTAAAAACCACTGAGTTGTACACTTTAAAGGTGAACAGTATGGTACGTGAGTATTATCTCAATAGTACAGTTAAAAACAAACAAACAAGTAGTACACAGAAGAGGACCTGGCCATAAGGACAAACTAAGATTTTAACAACAGAGAACTTGTCCCAGACAAATTATATCCATTAAGGAGCACAGGACAATATGAGCCAGAAAGTGTCATGGAATCAAAGTAAGGTACTGAGTCAAACCAATGGATTTCATTTGTCTGTTCAAAATAAACTTATCTAGTACATCTTGTGTTCCAAGCCTATTTTAGGGCCTGGGATTATGGACAGGGACAAAATATGGTCTCTGTTTTCAAGGACATGATTGTTGAGAAACAGACAAGAAAACAGGCTATCTCCATATAACCTAAGTACTACGAGAATCATCCACCGGCAACACGGGAGTTCAGAGAAGCAGCACCTGCCCTAGTGACAATCGACAGAAGCTTTCTGGAGGATACCTAATATGAGTCAAGTTTTGAAAAAACGAGTTTTTAGCTAAATTAAGGTGGTCACGTAGTGGCTGGGGGCAGATGATAATGGCAGCATTACAGCAAAACAGAATAGTATATGCCCAAAGACCCAAGAGTGCAAGAGATAAAGAATAGTACATTCGTGGAACTGCAAGAGTTTCAAGATGACTGGGGTGAAGGGTGCATATGAATCAGTGGTGAGAGAGAGGGGCTGCGGGTGCTTGCTCATGAAGAACCCTGTGTACTACTCAAAAAGGTATGAGCCAAAAGTATATCTCTCGAGACATGATTCCTTGAAGAACTTCCCAGCGGAAAAGTCCAAAAGACTAAAAATTGCTGTTAGGTTTCTTCCCGGTTAGGCATATAACTTTCACAAACATCTGTCTGTCTATTTTCTCTAGTTTATTATTTCCTTTGGGCACCAGACAGCTTGATTTCTCAGACACAGTGACTCCGTTTAATATGGAGGCAAAGGCAAATGTCAATTTATGGAGTGTCACAGTAACAGTAAAGACACTGAGACTGGAATTCTCAGAGACAGCCACAGCTCTTGACCTCTGCCAGGAGCATCTCTCCTGATGCCAGGAAAAACAAAACAAAACAGGTCTGAGTTTTTGTGTCTCTTCATGCACCCAGAATAATGCTGCTTTCTTGCCAGGCATTCCCCTGATGCCTGCTGTGGTCTCCTATCCCCTCTTCTCATTTATTCAAGAAATTGCAGCAGCAAATATTCTAGCACTTAGATTTTAAAATAAGGCTTTGTGTTATTTCATTCCAGGGTAGAGATGGTAACAGAAAACTGAGAAGCAAGTTGGTTAAGATGGAGCCGATCTAGGGAAATAAACAGCACTGGGCATTCTCTAATTAAGAACACTACCTTGTCACTGGGGGACAGATGTGAGGACAATTAGGCTGCATGTGTAATACAGCTTCTAAAGTGTTAAAATTGGTCAATTTTTTTTCTTAACTAGAGTGGTGATTTGGTACTTAAGATACCCTATGCATCTTTCCTACTTCAGAGGCACAACAGGGCTTGTCCTCTGCTTTCAGCCCCCCTTCAGCCAACCGTGCATGACCGGTTACCGGGACCGACTGACGATTATGGCTACTCTCTCGCCTTGGAGCACTTTTTCATTTAACTTCCGGGAAGTGGCCTCTTCTGCATCTCCTCCTCCATTCAACCTCTAAATACTGAGGGCCTCAGGGCTTGGCACTAGTCCTCCTGGTCTTCTCTGACACATACGCCCTAGGTGTGCCCATCCAATTATATGGCTTTGATAGTGTCTATTAACTAATGACTTCCAAAGATTATGTCTGTAGACTTGATCTTTGCTCCGAGTTCCAGTCTTGTACATCCGATTGCCTCTTTGCATGTCTACTAGACAGCCCAAACTTTCTTTTTTAAGTATAATTAACATACAGTGTTATATTAGCTTCAGGTGTATCACAATGTAGTGAGTCACCAATTCTATACATTTCTCAGTGGTCGGCAAGAGAAGTGTACTCTTCATCTCCTCCACCTATTCTTCCCATCCTCCTACCCGCCCCCCCGCCCCCCCCCCCGCTGCCCCCAGCAATCACCGGTTTGTTCTCTGTATCAGAGTCTGAGAGCTTTGTTTTGTTTTTCTCTTTCTTGTTTGTTCATTTATTTTGTTTCTTAAATTCCACATATGAGTAAAATCATGTGGTATTTGTCTTTCTCTGACTGATTTATTTCACTTAGGTTTATACCCTCTAGGTCCATGTTGTTGCAAATGGCAAGATTTCATTCTAAACAGCAAAAGTTTTCTTATGTTCCAAACAAAACTTATGATTTCTATCCTGCCCCAAATCCTGCTTCTCTAATCCTTCCCAACTCAGTGAGTAGTATCACCACCTGCCCAGTGGCTCAAGCTGAAAGCTTTGGATTCCCCTCTTTCCCTTTCTTATCTGTTATTGCCATTGATTCTACCTCCATAACAGATGCTGAAGCCATCCACTGCTGTCCATCTCCACTATTATTACTCTAAGCAATGCTGCCATCATCTTTCATCTGGACTAGCTAATCTTCTGTTTGTACTCTTCCTCCCTACAATCCACTCTCCACATAGCAGCAGACTTTATTTTTTAAGATGCACATCAGATGATGTTACTCACCTGCTTAAAATCCTCCAATAGTATCATCCATATTTAGAACAAAATTTAAACTCCTTTCCATGCTCCACAAGGCGCTGTGTGATCTGACCACTCTTTACCTCTCTCTTAAGCTGGTATCCCTCTTTTTTGCTCTTTATACAATAGTCACACTGGACATTTTGTTCCTATAAAACACCAAACTCATCCCTGATTTAGGACTTTGGATTTTGCTGTTCCCTTTGCCTAGAAGATTCTTCCCCTTTCATAGTCTATTTTTGTAAATAAAGTTTTACTCTAACACAGCAATGCCCATTCATTTACTATTGACTATGGCTGCCTCTATGATACAGTGGCAGGGTCGAGTATTTGCAACCGATACCATGTCACCCACAAGCCCTTTGAGCAAAACTTTGCCAAACCCAATGGCTGTCTCCTTACTTAGGTTTGTGTGCTAGTGTCATCCCCTCAGAGAGACATGCTCTCTCTCCCACTCCAGTTACCACTTCATATTAGCCTCTCAATTTCTTCACAGCGCTTCTCTGAAATTCTTATTTGTTTGCTTGATTATTGCCTGTTAACCCCCATTAGGTTGTAACTTTCTCTGTCAGATTCCTGGTGGGTCCCCCGGTCCTAGCACTGTATCTGGCACACCATAGGTCCTCCATAAATATATGTTGGATAAACTAATACATGAATTTAGGTGGGACATCAAGGGGTTTACAAAATGATGGTTCCGGTTAGGACTCCATATACATATAGCCATAGTTTATTTAGATCTAGCTTACGAGCAAATGCATGGTCGGGAAAAGAAAAGCCTCTTAAAATACAGGTACAGGAGCATTAAAAGATGGACACAGACTCACTGTGTGGTAAGACCAACCTCAAATTAATTTATAATTAATTAATTGGATCTTGTAGAGAAACATTTTAATATCTATTTTGGAGCAATAGTTAAAGGAATCAAGTAGAAAGTTCCCAAAATTGCTTAGCTACTCCCTCTGTTTGTCTGGAAAAGGATGTTAATATTACCTTGTTGAATTCATTTTGATCAGCAGATGGAAGGAAGTGGGAGGGGTAAATGTGGGTGTTGAAAAATGACCCTTTTAATAGATTCCCAAACTTGGCTTCATTTATGTCATCTCTGCACTTTTTTTTTGGCAATTATTTTTGCTGCTGTCTTTCTTCCGAATGATGCACATTCTTAGGCACCCTCCCACCCACCCTCAAAAGCCCTCATTCTCCTGCGCATTGCTGCAGCTTCGCGACTTGGCTTTGAGCTCCCTCTGCTGGCACTGAGAAGGCTGCTCAGTTGGTTTCTTCTGGAGTCAATACCATAAGCCAGAGTGTGCAGGATGAAAATAACCAGATTAAAAGGGCAACCTTTTTTCCCTTTCAGTTAAAGAAAACTAAATGATGTCTTGAGTCATACATTTTAGTGAGATTGGCAGTTGTGGCACGTAGCAGGCACAGCCTGAATGACTGAGTCAATCAAAATCCACGTTAACAAAGCTTTTCTCTATTCATCTGGAGCAGTGTGATTACCTTTACTCTTTCTTCCTAAATATTGGATCTGTGCACAAGTCCAGATAGCCTGTGTGGGTTCTCCTGATGTCTGGTTTGGACATGATGAGATGTACACACATGTGTTTTTAAAGCAACACAAAGATATGTGATGTATATGTTAGTATGTCTACCTCTTTCAGCTGCTTTTCTTTTAGACTCCTTTGGACATGGGTTGAGGGTGCTGACAATTACTATATTCAACATGACTGATGGTTTGTTTTTTTTTTTTGTAATAACTGGATGTTCAGTAGAATACATTGATTGAGGAATGATTTTCCAGACAAACCTAGATAGCCTGATTTGAAGGGAAGGATGAAAGTTACAACTTCCTCCACATACAACTTTAATAGCCATCGGCACTCTATTGTCTGTCCTGAACTGCAGCTGAACTGGCTGTATGACCTCGGGAAAGGAGTATAACTTTTATGGATTTGTTTCATTAAGTACAGAATGTAGAAATTGTATGAGGCCATCTCTAATGATTTGATGATTTGGTGTTAACTGATATATTAGCCACAAAAAAGGCTTTCCCAATGAAAACTGGTAAAGATTCATCTGAACATTTAAACTCTTTTACATTTTACAACTTGAATGTTTCCTGTTTTGGCATTTGAAAGGAATAGGCAAACAATGACTTTCATGGAAAACTATACATCGTGAACATCTGCTCCATTTATATACATTTCACTGGTTTATGAACAGTCTCCAGGAGGCTGAAAATAGCTTAGATGTGGAACCAAAGTGGACAAGAAAGAGTAAAAAAGATAGAACAGGAAAAGATGTGAAAAGGAATCTTTCCTTCTGGAAACTTGCCAGTGAGTGGAAGCAGCTGGCTATTGGAAACTTTCCCCAAAGTTGCCTATCCAGCAGGATGACATATTACTAATAAGATTAAAGTGTCTCCCTAGGAAGCAGCCAACCATAAATGCAATCAGTGTAAAATAAGTTATCAACTTGGAAGTTATAACAGGTTCTACAAATCTATTAAAATGGGAAGGATGATGTAATGACAAGTACCAATTGGAGAGCAATTATGTCAGAATCTAGAAAAAGGGTAACTGGAGTGGGCCCTTGTCAGTGTCTCTAGCTATGTCCAGAGAGATAGTACCTTGACTGCTTAACATCTGATTTGGAGGCACTTGGGGTGGAGGGAGCACTCATTCATCACCACTGCTTATGACCTTTCTGCATCCTATTTCAACTAGGACATCATCCTCACCAAGCCACCTTTAGATCATGTGATCTCCCTTCCAGAAGGAGATTGGGTTTATTTGGCCAACAGGGATATTTCAGATTCCTTGTAACTTTTATTTATCATTCTAAATTAATCAATTTTCTGTGTGATTTATCAGCAAGTCTAATGAGAATTTTAAGTAACATGAGCTAGATCATTCTTTCATGATGATCATTTTCCATTCCAGGAAAAAGTGCTCCAAATGGAAACATTAGACCCTGGTGACCTACATGAAAGGTGTAGCATCCCTTAATGTCTACACAGTTTCCAACTCCCAAATCTCTCACTCTCAAAGACTACTATAATCATCAACATTGACTGTATAAGACCACAACCTGGACTTTGTATTTTCCAAGAAACATTCCATCTCCTAAATCTCAGATGTGAATACCAGTCTCGGAGTTACCTTTTATACAGCTTTCTCACTCCCTTTACTACTGCTCTTCGGCTTCACTAAAAGACTTTGTTCTCTCGACTTCCAGTTTAGCAGCGTCTCCGAGTCTTACTTTCTTCCCAGTGCCTCCTGGAGCCCATGGTCAATAGCATGAAATTCTGGTTCATCAGTCCTCTTAACAACCTCCCACCCCTGTTTTAGTTTTCTCTTGTATTTAACTAAGATTTATTGAAGGCTAAGTGTCAGGCAATTTACATCGATTCTTCCATCTAATTTTACCCACAATGAAGTAGTTACTATTATTGCCCCATTGTAAAGATGAGGAACTGACATTTTTGAGAGGATAAACAGATTGCCCAAGCTAACACACTTTGGTAAGCAGCACAGCCAGGACTCCAAGCCCTGCTTGTGACTAAGACCTTCACTCTTAACCACAACGCAATACTGCCCCCTGCTGGTATACCTGCCCTACGAATTCTTAGCGCACAGCCTGCCTTCCCCATTTTTAGAACCAGAGGGCTGGTGAAGAAAACGTCATAAAATCATGCAGATGAATGCCTCTACAAATCCCTGATGTCTTACCTCAGTGGAGTCTTTCATAGTGCATATCAGTCCCTTTACTTATTATGAGTTTATCCCTGGTTCTCACCATAACTATTCTAATTCTTTGTCTCTCAAGTTTTCTACCCAATTCCTAACTCCCTCACTCTCAGATTCTTATATCATCAATACTGGTTCCACTGGAGTGAAATCCTTCATCTTCCCAGTATTCCACTTACAGAGTTCTCCCAGTATCATCCATTCTTCTTCCCCGTTGTTTGAGCAGGGGTGTCTCTCTTCCTGTCGAAGGCCAGCCTCCTCACCTGTGCCACCTGTTGTTTCTTCCTGAAACTCGCTCCTCTGAATGTTTTCTCTCAGTACTTGATTTTCTATTTCTTTCTATTACCTTCTTGTCTTCAGTGTATAAGTATGTTGAAATGCCTTCTAATCCCAAAGAAAAGTCACTCAGTTGGTGCTGTGTCCAGCCTCACTGCCCAAGTTACTTTCTTCCTTCTTCCCTTCTCAGCAAATCTTCTGTAAGAGTTGCCTACTTTCGATATTTATCTATTTCCCCTTCTTTCCTGAAATTAAGCCTCCAACACTCCACTTAAGCTTTTTCCACTTGCCTTCATAGCATCCTACATATGGATACTATCTATCTTTTTTTTATTATTCAAGCTTAATTGACATACTACACTATATTAGTTTCAGTTGTACAAAATATTGACTCGACAATTCTCTACAATGGCTACCATCTATCTTCACTTTGCCTGGCCAATGCCAGGTCATTTGGTCTTTATCTCTTTTTAAAACTCCTGTAACCCTTAGTTCACATGACATCAGATTCTCCTGGTTGTTTCCCCTTATCTCTGTTCAATCTTTTTGGTCTTTTTTCCTCATCTCTTCTTGGCCTTTCTGCCCCTTAATATTACTTTTCCCAAAGACTTAAACCTTGGTTCTCTTTCCTTTACTTCTCCTCACTTACGAAAGTACATAAAATGAGAGACCATCAACTTCCATAATTTTAATTTTCATCTATGTGCTATTTTCAGTTGATGACATTACCTCCTTCTTTAATGAAAAAATAGAATCTACCAGATGCAAAATTATTTATTTTCCCTCCCTCCCCCTGCAAAATCTGAAACCATGACTTACCCAATCTAAATGCAGAATAAGACATTTCCACTTAAATATGCTACAGATCCTCAAAGTCAATGTGTCCTGAACTCAACTTGTCTTTCCACCAAACCAGCTTTTCCTGCTCATAATTTCACTCAACAAATATCAATTCCATCCCTGTCCATTCACTAACACAACTGCAATAAAAACATAACAGGTAAACTCTTGCTTATACGAACTTACATTCTAGTGTGTGCTGGAGTGGGTTGGGGAGAGGCAGATCATAAACAGACATATTATGTCAGGTGATAAGTGTCAAGAAGAAAAATAAAGCCAGGTAAGGGCACAGGGAGAACTGAATGACGGGGTATTTTGTGAAGGATGGTCTAGAAGAGTTTCACTATTAAGGAAGACAGGAATCTAATAAAGAGCAATTGTGAGCCATGTGGACATCTCAGAGAAGGGTGATCCAGGCAACTAGAAAAGCAAATGCAAAGGAGGTAGGACTGTATTTGGCAAAGAGTACAGTTGTTCTTGGAACAGAGTAAGTGAGGGGGAGAGTGGTAGAAGGCGAGATCAGAGAGATAGTGAAGGTCAGATCATGGTAAAAAGATTGAATTTTGCTCTGAGTGGGATGGGAAGCTGCTGCAGGTTTTTTTAAGAAGAGTACCCATAAGACAAACCATAAGAGACTCCTAAACTCATGAAACAAACCGAGGGTGGCTGGGGGGTAGGGGCGGGTAGGGATAGGGTGGTTGGGTTATGGACATTGAGGAGGGTATGTGCTATGGTAAGTGCTGTGAAATGTGTAAACCTAAGGATCCACAGACATGTACCCTGGGGCAAATAATACATTATGCTTTAATTAAAAAAA
>CM052901.1:12351091-12388803 GCA_028534135.1 Potos flavus
TAGTGCTGTGTAGAAACACTTTTTCTTCAAACGTGGTATTGGGCTGGAATCCTAAATTACATCGCTGCCATCTTAGTCCTCTATTTTTAGGAAGGAAAATCTTTTTGCCATGATGAACATCCAAGGGGAAAAGCCAAATCCTGACAGCCGCAGAGACAGTTGTTGTCCAGAATAAAATGTACCCAGAAATGTTACATGAGCTGCATACAGAAACCTCTCTCCTTAACTGCATAGGCAAACTTTGTTTTATCCGGCTGTAGCCCTCTCTCCTCAAGTTGCTTAACCACCGCCCTGCTGTCCATACAGTTTTGGCAGTTTTTACAAAATGAAAGAAGCACCAACTAAAGGAGGAAAAATTCATCAAACTGAGGTCGAATGAACCAGGGTTTTTTTTTCCCCCATGGTAATGGGATTGTAAAAAAAAAAAAAGGGGGGGGCAAATAAACTCAAAATAATGTTGTGTAACGACATAGTACTAGTAGGTAGAATTGGTTTCCATTCAATTCATTGACTATTTATTTATTGAATAATATTTATTGAAAAACACCTATATGCCAGGCACTGGTTCCGGAAATTTTTTGAAATGGGCCTTATATACATAAGAAGATAGTCATTGGTGACTTACAAATGACCAATCATCTTCTACAGATTGTGTGAAAAGTAAGGGTCCTTGGGTGTAAGCCCTGGAGTAGCTGAGCGTCACCTGAGTGGGACGGACACGGAAGCCTTGTTAGCAGCCCGGTTACTTCCGCCAGATTCTTAGCAAACTTGCCTTTGTTTATGGCTTCACAATGTCAAAACTGCTGTCTGAAAATTGAAATGTTGGTATATTTGACTACTGGGTCCATCAACCAGATATTCTATCTGGAAGGCACACACTGTGATGACGAGAGCAAAGGCCTTGGAGCTCGCCATCTGAGCTGGAATTCCTGTTCCACCAACTCACTAGATGCTCGACCTCTGAAGCCATTACTTAACCTTGAAGAATCTCAGTTCCTCCTCAGCACGTGAGGGATAATAACGCAGATGCCATGAGACTGCTGGGAGGGACTAAATGTTCTTACAAATGTTTCTTCTGCTTAGAATTCCTTTCTTTATCTCTTCTGTCTCTTACTAATAGCTATATACTGCCTCACCAGTCGTGGACCAAATGCTTTCACCTTTAAAAGTAAAAATAAAAGGGGCGCCAGGGAGGCCCCATTGGTTAGGCATCTGCTTTCGGCTCAGGTCATGATCCTGGGGTCCTGGGATGGAGCCCTGTGGTGGGCTCCCCCACTCAGTGGGGAGTCTGCTTCTCCCTCTGCACCTCCCTCCACTCATGCCTTCTCTCTCTCTCAAGTAAGTAAATAAATAATCATTTAAAAAAGTAAAACTAATGACTCTGAGCACTCATTTTGTCACCATAAGAACCCCTTTCTCTCCACCACAGAGTTACTCCTACTGGCATATTCCCTTTCCTCATTTCTGGTAACTCCCACTTGGCCTCTTGCAAATCTGCCACCTTGACACTGAGGATGCTACCACTGCCACCAGAACTTGCTTTAGAAAGGCCTGCTGGACCTTTGGCCATCATGCCAAAGACTGTAATTCAGTACTGAGAAATTCCAAAAAGACTTGGCATCCTGACTACCACCAAAATGTCAGCATTGCTACCACCAACATGTTTTCCATGAGGCCAACCCCAGTTCTTCTAAGCACCATAGAGAACAAGCAAATGTGCTGTCGCAGATACACTGGTAGAAGCAAATCATCCTACATACCAATATTTTTCCTCATTTGTCACTGTGCTGGCTTCACTGCTATCTTGCAGTAACTCTCCATGGATTGGAGAAGAAGAGTAGAAAAAGAAAGTCTCTCCCCTATAGTCACGATCAGCTATGCTGTTTGACACCTTCACCCACTCTCAAATGGCCATTAATCCAAAAGAACACCTACAGTGCATGGGAGGCCAGGCCAGGAGCACTTTTCAGTCTCCCAGCATACTTTGTTGTAAACATATTCTCCCCTCAAAGGGGAATGTGGGCTCAAATGCTGAGCCTGATCACCAGTCCATATTCCATATTCTCCCATGATGAGTTAGTCCTTAAGGGACTACTGGTCTTTGTTTCTGCCCACTGATCTCAGCTGGGACCATCTCATTTCAAACATCAATGATGCCCTAATAACATTTCATCTCAAAAGGGGAAAATATTAGGGTTTCCATCCTTATTTTGTTCTTTGACTGTGGTAAGATATATGTAAGACAAAATTTTACCATTTCACCAGTTTAGTGGCATTGAGTACATTCACACTGTCGTGCAACCATCACCACTATCCATCCCCACAACTTTTTCATCTTCCCAAACAGAAACTCTGTACCTCCAAAAGTGGAATCATACAGCATTTGTCTTCTTGTGTCTGGCTTCTTTCACTTAGCAGTACGTCTTTAAGGTTCATCTTGGTTGTAGCACGTGTCAGAATTTCCTTCCTTTTTAAGGCTGAAAACTATTCCATTGTATGGATATTTTTATTTGTCCATTCATCTATCAATGGATATTTGGACTGCTTCTACTTTTTGGCCACTATAAATAATGATTCTATGAACATGGATGTACAAATATCTGCTTGAGTCCTTACTTGTAATTCTTTTGGGTATATACCCAGAAGTGAAATTCCTGGATCATATATGATAATTCTATTTTTAATTGTTTGAGGTCCATCCCTTCTTTGCCAGTGTAAATTAGCCTATACTTTCCCTAGCTATTTCTCCTTTAGAACCTAGTTGAAGGGATACTTTCTCCAGAAGACTTCTCTTGCCATTCCCCAGCCTTGTTATGTACTCCTCCTTTGTATGTTCCTGTAGAATGCTCAGAATGCCTCTATTTTATTATTTACCAGATTGCACTGCAGAATTGCTTACTTTCCTGTCTTCTCCAAAATGAGCTCCACTATGAGCTCTGTCAGGACAAAGATTTTCCCTGTTTAGCACTGAATTCTCAGCGTCTAGCATCTCGCCCAGCACACAGTGGGTCCTCAGAAAAGGACAGGCCCTTCTCCACAACCCCAAACATTCATTTGGTTTGCTTTTATACCCACCCCCTCACAATGCATTTATCTGGTTGCTTTATCCAACTATTTCCTGGAAGTGTTCCTTTTAAGAGATTTCTGCAATATTAATATCTTTCCTACCCTCACATCCTTCCTAGAATGTCAAGAAACATTTTCGGACAATTTGTCCCAATCTTTAAAGGCTATGTCTAGACATTTCCAAAAACTGATCAATTTATGACTTACTTAGTCAAATGGCAATTTAGTCATGTTAATGCAATATATTTTGAGTTTCTAATATCAAAAATCATAATACACTCGATTTTAATGAGATCCCAAACTTATCTCCTCTGCCTCTCGAGCTGTTAGCCTCACAGGTACAAGGTTAGGCTTATTTTATTGTTTAGTGAAAATGAACGTTGACAGTTCTATCCATATTAATCACATTAATGAGAAATTTTGGAACAAGCAGTAACAAGGCAACCTACTCTCTACATCATATTGGCATAATAGGCCCAAGGGGCCTTGCCTATTCACTCTGTGCTTCCTCTGCAGTATATAATTAAGAAATCAGCATCAGAAGAGGAATGGGATGACTCTGCATCATTCCTAAGCTAAAGTGCAAAATTCTAGGTGAGTTTCCTCATTAGGCAATTTTTTGAGGGAAAACAACGGTCATAATTTTTCAGTCAGCTACCTTTAACAGATACAGAGACCTAGCTTCTCCCCACGCAGCTCCAGAGGGAAATGTAAATGTAAATTTATTAGAGCCATGAAGTCCCTCCACTGAAGTAGGAGTCATACAGACTCCGAGGCCAGAGGACTTGCGAGCAGACAGGAACAAGAAACCACAGGGGAGGGCACAGAGCTTCTCCCACTTTCCTAGCCAAGTTCCCCCCGCAGAGGGGCGGACTTTGATATATTGCTTTTAGATCGCATATTTTATCTTCTAAATGCATGAAAATCTTACATTCTACTCAATAACATCTTCATATTTGTTTAAAAATTTTTAAAGTTTCTTTCTTCCAAATCTTCATGTATAACTGGGAATAATAATACTCTGAGCCAAAAAAAAAAAAAAAATAATACCTGAGCCCACTAATAATAGCTAATATTTAATAAGTGTTCACTATGTGCCAGGCATTGTTTTAAGTATTTACTTGGATTAAGTCATATGTAAAACAACCCATTTTCCAGATGATAAATTAAGACACAGAGAAGTTAAGCAAGTTGCCTGAGGTCACAAAAGTCAGAGATGGTGGAGGTGGGTTGATGTACCACCTCCACCATTTCTCTTTTCATAGTTTCATGTATCTCCAAGGCATAGGTGTTCCAGTTGGAGACACACTGTGTTACAGAAAGAGAAATGTACTAAGTAAAAGTCAGGAAGCTGAATGCCACTACGGCCTTTCTATAAGATCTTTTTGAGTATTAATTTCCACTTCTGGAAATGAAGGCAAGTGGTACCTCGAAGGCTTTTCTAGCCTTAATCTGTTTTATCACTTCAGAGCTTCTAAATTGCTTATTAATGATGGGAACTAGAAATGAAGGCTCCACTTATGGTTTCACCATTATTCCTTCAATCTTCAAAGAAGATACCTGAGGGCTTTTAGTGCTCTTACAATAATGATAAAAATCAAGATCTTAAACATGACTCATGGTCCCATTTTCTATAAAGATAGTAAATATTTTAGACTTTTTGATTGTCAAAACCCAATTCTGCCACTATAGACAAAAGCAGCCAAAATGATATATAAAGGAATGGGCATGGCTATGATCCAATTAACCTTTAGAAAAACATGTGCTAGGCCAGATTTAACCCAAGTGGGCTGTAGCTTGTGGATCCCTGCTATAGACAAAGAATGATGCAAAACTGGGTCTTGTTCTCAGCCCGTTTAGATAAATCAAGTCATTGTGATATCCCATATGTTGTCAAGCATAATGTTAAACAGTAGACTTGCTATGGTGATTTTTTTAAAAGATTTTGTTTTTAATTTATTTGAGAGAGAGAGAGCACAGAGGGAGAGGGGGAGGGAGAGGGAGAAGAAGACTCCCCGCTGAGCAGAGAGCCCGATGTGGGATCTCCCAGGACCCTGAGATCATGACCTAAGCCGAAGGCAGACACTTAATGGACTGAGCCACCCAGGCATCCTTGCTATGGTGATTTATTTAAAATATTCTGGTATAAAGAGGTTGATGCAGACAACTATGTAAGGTAGCATTAAATCTATAAGTATGGGCAGTTAGCTACCAATAAAGTTTCCTGATCAGGAATCCACACTCCAGGACTGCTTAGTGAGCTTTTACCATTTGAAAGACCTTAAATCAGGCCTCTACAGTCCAAAGTGGGCTAGAGTGAGTGCTTTCAATAGTGTTATCTAAATCTATACCAGAGACTGTTAATTGGCATAAAAGGTATTAGAAACATATCATTGACAAGATAAATGTTGTTCAAAATATGTGATTGAACAGAAGGACTGTACAAGTTCACTCATCCTCGAACAAAGTCCAATAATCAATGAAGAGTAATATCCTAAGTCCTGAACCGACTCCATTTGGCCCAAAGTCCTGCTACGAAAGGAGGACCAGGTGTTGGCCGATGCACCTGATCTGACTAGATGTTGGCTGTTTCCTGCTGTCAGAATACCATTGTGCTGGCCTTGAGAAACCCGTTTAGATGAGGCATTTAATAGAGTGTCTGAGGGTTCAGTCAAAAGAGAGAATTGACACTGGTAATTTGAATGTGGAAAATTATATGAAAGAGTATTAACTAGGTAAATGGCGGTTAACTATTAAAAGGGGAAAAGAGAATTCCAAGGTGCACAGAGGTAGCAGATGCTGAGGGAAACATGAATGAGAAAGGAACTTGGACCCGTGGAGGCAGAGCCCCCGCGAGGCTGAGTTTCAGATTTCTGAGGAGCAGCGGTGACTGTCCCAGAGCCAGGCTGCGCTTGTGTGGTAACGAAGAAACTTTGGAGGTGGAGCTCTTGCTGGGGACCGTGAGAGCTGCAGCCACTGTGGTCACAAACTTGCCAGAGGGTGCCTGCATCTGAGGTGCAAGAGCAGCCTACTGCTGCGGCGGAGGCGAGGAAATCTGCCGCAGTGTGTGCACTGCTGAACCGTGAAGGCTGAGGGGCCTCTCCATCAACCGATGTGCTTGCTGCCACGAGGCAAACAGCACACTGGAAGAAGAAAGAGTCCCTCTGGCTCCCGCCTTGTAGTCTCCATCACCGCGCTCTGTTGGTAGAGCTTAACGGGGGGCAAAGCAGAACCGCAGTCAGTAGGGTCGATCTCCGGTAGGCAAAGAAGCATAGGTTTGGCGCTGAGACGCAATCCGTTACAAACTGGCATAGTGCCCAAGGACGCAGGGGGATGTCACCAAATCCTCAGAACAGGTGGCAGGACTAATTGGACCTTACTAATTTATGCTTGTATATACCTGAGACTTGCTTCCTTTGTAATTTACCGCCAGGTAGGAGGGTCATAGGACCAGCAATATTTTCCAAAACAACCTGACAGTTGTTGAACTACCAAATTGCTTATATGGGTCTGGTATACCTTGGCTCAGATCTCAGCAACTGCCTACAACTTGCATGAATTTGGGCAGGATACTTAACCCCTCTGAACCTCAATGTTCACATGTGTGTAGTGACGATTAAAATTAGTTCCCATCATACAAGTCTAATGTGAAAGTTAAGTGATTTAAGTTCCTGGTATATAGTAAGCACTCAATGAATGGTAGCTGTCATTACTAAATAAACATATTCTTACCGAGTTAAAACTATGCTCAAGGCACTGATTCTAAGATTTATTTGGAAGGGCAAAGGTACTAGAATAGCTAAAAGTGTCGAAAAAAATAAAGTTGGAGGCATTACAGTGCCTGATTACAAGACATACTGAGAAGTTACAATAATTAAGATAGTGGTATTGGTGAAAGAACAGGTACCAATCAAGGGAAGAGAATACAGAGTCCAGTAATAGGTCCACACAGATGTATTCATCTAATTTTTGACAAAAGGTGCAAAGCCAGCTCAGTGGAGAAAGGACAGTCTTTTCAACAAATGGTGTTGGAACAAGTGGACATCCATAAGTAAGTTAAGTAAATAAATAAATACATAAATAAAATCTAGACATAGACTTTACATCTTAGATAAAAATTGAGTCAAAATGCATTTTAGATGTAAATGTAAAACATAAAACTATAATAAAACCTGTAACTGAAAACAGAAAATCTCTGTGATTTTGGTAATGACATTTTAGATAGAACACCAAAAAGTATAATCCATTAAAAACTAGATTTTCTTCAAAATTAAAAATTTCAAACTGAATTTAAAAATCAAAAGGAAAGACTTTTGCTCTCCAGGGACACAAGACTGGTTCAATAATTAAAATCAGGGGCACCTGGCTGGCTCAGTTGGTAGAGCATGTAACTCTTGATCTTGGGGTTTTAAGTTTGAGCCTCACATTGGGTGTAGAGATTACTTAAAAATATTAAAAAATCAATTAATTTATCATGTTAATAGGCTAAAGAAAAAAATTACATGACCATATTAATTGTAGCAAAAAAAATCATTTGCTAAAAATCAAAACTCATTATTTAAAAAAGCATTTAGAAAAACAGAAATAGAGGGCAATTTTCTCAACTTCATAAAGAGAATATGGAAAAACAGCGCTAACTTTATATTTAGTGATGACAGACTAAAAATATCCCCCTTTAGGACCCTCTTACACTGTTGGTGGGAATTCAAACTGGTGCAGCCACTCTGGAAACCAGTATGGAGGTTCCTCAAAAAGTTAAAAATAGAACTACCTTACAATCCAGCAATTGTACTACTAGGTATTTACCCAAAGGATACAAAAATACTAATTCTAAGGGATACATGCACCCCAATGTTTACAGCAGCATTACCTACAATAGCCAAATTATGGAAAGAGCCCAAGTGTCCATCAACTAATGAATGGACAAAGAAAGAGTGGTATATACATACAATGGACTATTACTCAGCCATAAAAAGAATGAAATCTTGCCATTTGCAAGGACGTGGGTGGAGCTAGAGAGTATTATGCTAAGTAAAATAAGTCAGTCAGAGAAAGACAAACCCCATAGGATTTCACTCATATGTGGAATTTAAGAAACAAAGCAAATGAACATGGGGGTGCAGAAGAGAGGAAAACCAAGAAACAGACTCTCAACTATAGAGAACAAACTGATGGTTACCAGAGGGGAGGTGGGTGGGGGGATGTGTTAAATAGGTGATAGGTAAAAAAAAAAAAAGAGCACTTATGATGAGCGCTGGGTGTTGTATGTAAGTGCTGAATCACTGAATTCTACACCTGAAATGAATATTACGCTGTATGTTAACTAACTGGAATTTAAATAAAAACTTGAGGAAAAAAATACCCCCTCTCCCCACCAAGTCAGGAATAAGGCAAGATGTCCACTCTCACCACTCAGTCAACATAGTGCAAGAATTGCTGGTCAGTGCAATTACAGCAAATAAAGGAAAGAAAAGATATACAGATCTGAAAGGAAGAAAGAAAACTGATCCATTTTCAGATGATATGGTTGTCTGCATAGAAAATTCCAAGTCTACAAAAAAAAAATCCCGGAACTAATATGTGATTTCAGCAAGATCACAGAATATAAGATAAACATACAAAAATCAATTGTATATATACTAGCACCGAAAACATGGAAAATGAAATTAAAAACACAATATCATTTACAATTGGCAAAAAATACTTATATGCAAATATAACAACACAAAACATGCTAAAAACTACAAAGCATTGGTGAAAGGAATCAAAGGTCTAAATATCTGGAGACATACCATGTTTGTGGATTATAAGATTTAATATATTAAAAATGTTAACTCTTTTTTTAAAAAGCATCTTTTTTTCTTTAAGATTTAATTAATTAATTTATTTATTTGACACAGAGTGAGAGCACAAGTAGGCAGAGTCGTAGGCTGAAGGAGAGGGAGAAGCAGACTTCCCATTGAGCAAGGAGTCTGATGTGGGACTTGGTCCCAGGACCCTGGGATCATGACCTGAGCCAAAGGCAGACACTTAACCGACTGAGCCACCCAGGTGTCCCTAAAAATGTCAATTCTTCCCAAACTGATATACATGTTCAATGTAATTACTATCAAAATCCAAGTAAGACTTTTTGTAGATATAGAAAAGATTCTTCTAAAATGTATATGAAAAGACAAAAGAATTATATCTAGGACAATTTTGAAAAAGAACAAAGGGGGAAGAAACAGTTTATCCAATTACATGACTTAATATATGGTTAAAGTAATCGAGACTATGGTATTGCAAGGTAATAGACACATAAATCAAATAGAATAAAATCAGGATAGAATAAATCAGGATAGAATAGAGAACCTACAAATAGATTGACACAAATATGCTCACCTGATTTTTTTTTGAGAGAGAGAGAGCACACATATGGATCCAAGTCTGGGATGGGGCAGGAGGGGCAGAGGGAGAGGGAGAGAGAATCTTAAGTAGGCTCCATGCCAGTGCAGAGCCTGACGTGGGACTCGATCTCACAACCCTGAGATCATTACCTGAGCTGAAATCAAGAGTCAGACACTTAACTGACTGAGCCACCCAAGCACCACTGCTCAACTGATTTTTGAGAACAGTGCAATAGCAGTTCAATGGAGGAAGGATAGGCTTTTCTAAAACTTGTGCTGGAGCAACTAGAAAAAAAAAGAACCTTGACTTAGGCTCACACTTTATAAAAAGTTAACTCTATACCATGGACTTAAATATAAAACATAAAAATATATAAATTTAAAAAAAATCAGAGAATATCTTCAGGATCTAGGGCTAGGAAAACATTTCTTAAACACGACACCAAAAGTACAACCCATAAAAGAAAAAATTGATAAGGTGGACCTCATCAAAATAAGATTTTTGCTCTATGAAAGACCCTGTTAAGAAAAGAGAAGACAAGCTGCAGACTGGGAGAAAAAATATGCACACCACCTATCCTATAAAGGACTGATATCTAGAATATATAAAGAAATTTCAAACTCGACAGTTTAAAAAAGCCAAGAACAACAAATCAAACAACCTAATTGGAAAATGGGCACAAGACAAGAACAGATATTTTACTGAAGAAGATATACAGGTGGCAAATAAGCATATGAAAAGATGCTCAGCATTATTAGACATTAAAGAAATGCGAATTTGATATCACACGTTTCTGAATGGCTAAAGTAAAAAATAGTGACAACACCAAATGCTTGTGAAGATACAGAGAAACTGGATCACACACATTTCTGGTGGGAATGTAGTATGGTATAGCCACTACAGAAAACAGTCTGGCAGTTTCTTTTCTTTTCTTTCTTTTTTTCCTTTTTTTTTTAGCGGGGGTGGGGGTGGGGCAAGAGGGAGAGAGAAAATCCCAAGCAGTCTCCACGCCCAGCATGGAGCCCGACATGGGGCTCACCCTTATAACTCTGAGATCATGACCTGAGCCAAAATCAAAATCAAGACTCGGCTGCTTAACCAACTGAGCCACCCTGGTGCCCCAAACAGTTTCTTAAACCCAATCACCACATGACATAGCAAATGCACTCTTGGGCATTTATCCCAGAGAAAAGAAAACTTATGTTCACACATAAACCTACACATAAAAGTTTGTAACAGCTTTCTTTATGTTGGAACCCAGATGTCCTGGAGTGGGTGAACTGTGAAACTGTGGTAATCCAACCATGGAATATTACTCAGCAGTAAAAATGAATGGACTATTGATACACACAATAACCTGAATAACTCTCTAGACAATTATGCTTTGGGACAAAAAGTCAATCCCCAAAACTTATATATTGCATGATTCCAATTCTATAACATTCTTGAAATGACAAAATTATAGAAATGGAAAACAAATTAAAGGTTGCCAGAGGTGGGGTCTGGGGGAAGTGGGTTTGGCTATAAAAGGGCAACATGGGGGATCCTTATGATGGTTAGAATATTCTCTGAGTTGACTCTATCCATATCAATATCCTGGTTGTGATATTGTACTACAGTTTTATAATATATTGCCATTGGAGGAAACTGGGTAAAGGATACATGAGATCTCTATTATTTCTTACAACTGCATGTGAACCTACGATGATCTCAAAATAAAAAGTCTAAGTTAAAAAAATCTGTTCCTCTGTGAAAGACATTGTTAAGACAATGAAAAGATAAGTCACATACTAGAAGGAAATTACATATCAAATAAAGGACTTGTATTCAGAATATATAGAAGAAACATTAAAACTGAACAATGAGAAACTGACCCAATGAAAAGATGTTAAGAGATAATTCACCAAAGAAGATATATGAATGGAAAATAAACACATGAAAAGATGCTCAAAATCATTAGTCACTGGAAAAACACAAATTAAACCGCAATGAGAGATCCATACATATCTATTAAAATGGCCAAAATAAATGAACCTGCTAATATGAAACATTCCTGAGAATGCTGGGTAAGTGGAATGCTCATCATTTATTGCTGTTGGGAATGGAAAAATGGTATATCTACTCTGGAAAACAATTTTGCAGTTTCTTTTTCCTTTTTTTTTTTTTAAAGGTTTTTATTTATTTGACACAGAGATAGAGAGTACAAGTAGGCAGAGCAGCAGGCAGAGGGAGAGGGAGAAGCAGGGTCTCTGCTGAGCAGGGAGCCCGACACAGGGCTCAATCCCAGGACCCCGGGATCATGACCTGAGCCAAAGGCAGACGCTTAACTGACTGAGCCACTCAGGCGCCCCACTTTTGTAGTTTCTTAATAGAGTTAAATATGCACTTACCAGATGACCCGGCAGTTCTGCTCCTAGATATTTACCCAAGTGAACTGAAAATGAGTGTTCGCACAAAGATATGTATGCAAATGTGTATAGCAGCTTCATTAGCTATTGCCAAAACATGGAGATAACCAAGATGTCCTTCAGCGAGTGGATACACAAACTGTGGCACACTCATAACATACAACGGAATATGATTTAGCAATTTGAAAAGAATGAACTATTGATTCAAACAATATGGATACAATTTTAATGCATTTTGTTAGTGAAAGAGGTTAGACTAAACTGACATTCCAGAAAAAACCAATCTATGGGAAAAAAATAAATCAGGGTTGCCAGAGATTCTAAGAGGAGAGTGGGACTGAGGACGAAGCCGCCTCATAAAGTGATATTTAGGATGATGGAACTGTTCTGTATGGCACGGTGGCGGTGTACAAACATAACTCCACGCATTTGTGAAAACCCCGAGACTTGTCACACCACAAAGAATGAACTTAACTGTATGAATTTTTTTAAATAAAAAAATAACCTGGATGTCAGGGATCCCAGGATTGAATGCAAACTGACGAATGAGTTTAACATAAAACGTATGATACAACTTGCCAAAAGGGGTGGGGAATATATGGAGCTGACAGGATATTTTAAGAACAAAGAGGCAAAAGGAGCTATACATACATACCCTATTCTAGTTTATATTTTTTTCTCACAGGGTATAGGTTAGCAATCCTGAAACTTCTTCATGAATACATTGTGCATACTAGGAAACAGATGTCTCACCATTGGAGAACGAGGTTACAGATAAGCAAGGGAACAAGGACAGAATGAACCCTTCAGTGATGAACTGTAGTTGGAGATATCAACATGAACTGTATTTATTTTAAAATGTATTCAGGGTTTCTCCGCCTCAGCATTATTGCCACGTTGGGTCAGACATTCCTTGCTGTGGGGAGGTGTCCTGTGTACTGGAGAACGGTTAGCGGCATCCCTGGCTTTACCCACTAGATGCCTGTTCTAGCTCCCCGGTTGTGACAAACGAAAATGTCTAACGGAACTGCCAAATGTCCCTTGAGAGAACTGTAAAAACACCCACGGTTGAGAACCACTGAGACAGACGGAGGAATATAGATGTTTGTATAGACCTCAGTTAGTACGCAAACATCTATTCCCAACCCCTGTCCACTGAGAGAGCAGGGAAGCAACGGCAGCCCAGAAGCAACAAGTACAACAAGCCTACACCATGGTTGCCAAATACTGTTCCTACATGTACGGAATCAATGCTTCCCGGAGAAATACCTGAATCTGGGACTGGAACAGCAAAAAGAGATGAGCATGGGACAGCTTACAGTGTCAGAAAGTAAGGATGTGCTTTAAAAATAAAAAAAAGATAAAGCATATTAAAAGGACACAAGCACCCATCTGAAAGCATGCCCAATGATCAAAGCTTGATCAATTTGAGCAACAAAAATAAATAACAGTATTGTATTATAACCCAAATAATAAAACGAATGTTAAGGAGTCCATATGGGTATAAATAAATGATTGAATAAATAAATAAATGGGAGGGAAGGGACATATTTTTTATAAAGAGAAATTCCAATAAATATAGAAGGAATGACAGAAATATAAAACATTATTAGAACACTATAGTAATAATTGCTGTAAGCATGATCCACAAATGAATATGAAACTTAGTGGGGGGGGGGGACAGTATATGTGCTCAGTTCAAAGGATACTGCCCCAAATTCACTAATTACTGTGATGGCTTTAACATATGTACACAAATTCTTTGATACTCTTCCTTCTAGGAGCTGGAGCTTAATTCCTCTCCCTTGAGTGTGAGCTGAACTTCAGTGACTCATTCCCAATGAACAGAGTAAGGAAAAGGAAAAATAGTACATTTACAATAAAGAAGCCAAGCAGACACTATCTTAACCAAATGAGTAATGCTAACATCACCAGTAATAAGGCAAGTTTATAGCCTGTGCCCCTCATATGATGCAATGAGAAGGACATATCACCTCTGTGGTATTCTTTCCAAAAATCCATAACCTAGGTGCAATCATTAGAAAATATCAGCCAAATCCAAGTTGAGATATGCACCAAACTTCCTCATAACCACTCTTCAAAAGTGTCAAGGTCATGAAAGACAAGAAAGACTGAGAATATGTTACAGATTGTAGCACATTAAGGAGACAGGATGGCTAGATGCAATGAGTGAGGCTGGACTGCATCCTGAAACGGAAAGAGGGCCATTAGTGGAAAAGCTGGTGAAATCGAAATAAAGTCTATAGTTTAGTTAATAGAATTGTATCAATGTTCATTTCTTTGTTTACACACACACACACACGCACACACACACGCACACACAACGGTTACATAAGATGTTCACATTAGAGGAAGCTGAGGAAAAGGTTTAAAGAAACATTAATATATTTGAAACTTTCCTGTAATTCCAAAATTATCTCAAAATTTTTCTAAAATTCTATGGAAGATAGAACAGGCAAGATAGAACTAAATATGGTTGAATAAGGAAGTCGATAGAAATAACAAAAAGTTAAGGTCATGTCAACATTCAATAAAAAGAAAGATAACTATTAGCATTCTATTCACACTTCAACAACTTGAGATAAAGAATAAATTGTTGAATTGTTAAAATGTGTCAAAGTCTTGACAGTAATATGCATCATCTCTGGAAATAATCAAGCACGTACACGTTCTTATTTTTAGGAGTAATCTGAGTTCAAATTATATCCATAGAAACTGCATGTTTTTGGCCAAAATGAATACTTTTGATTATTTTTTCAAAAGGGAATGATACCTAAAAATTCCCATTTCAGCATTTCACTGAATTAATCTAAAAAGTAGATAATGGCATAAGTGACCAAGTTTGCTAAGAATAAGTTCCAAATTTAGAGTGAATACACATCGGAGAGCTCCCCACAATTGGAAAAAAAAAATTCTCAGTTGATCTGAGATCTATGTAAATCAGTAGGCAATTTGAAATAATTTTTTTCCTAATGGATCCATTGTAAAAGGTGATTTTCACTGAACACCTGTTATTCCTTACCCATATCCCTTCACGCACATATACACATCCCCACATACCCCACCATATGATTCTCCAGTGACTGTGCAGCATTATTCACAAAACGGATGGTGGCTTAGCCTCATGTCAGCATTTATCCACGATATACAGGACAAAAAGAAATGCACTGTGATCCTTGCATGGAAAAAATTATAAATCATGAAAGAAGGACAACTGAAAATTCTAAAGATGGGACTGTTGCCTGGGTAAAGGATAAGGAAACCAGATGTGTAAACCACCAAGAAGTAGTAACCGAAGTTGACACATTTCACAGAATAATATACTTGAAATATCCTTGCTCCATAATCCGATAATAGCCCTATACTTTCATCATCAGGATCCCCACAGTTATGGACATAGAATTGCACTTGCAATAACTATGAAGCCCCATTTTACTCCCACTCATCCCTACCATGCCATGTCCAGTCCAGTCCAATAGAACTCCTTACCACCTCCTGGACATACCAGGGTCTCTCACAAACTCTTTGTTTTTACACATTCTAGTCCCTCCACTTAACATACCCACTCCACCTACCTGTCTAACATTCTTAAAGAAACTAGTTATTCCTTTCTCTTTATTGACATTTTCCATACTTCACTGTAATCATCCATTTAACTGACTGTCTCACATACTAGAGCATGAGCTCACTGATGGCAGCAACACTGTGTCTTGATCACCTTTAATCCTCAGCACCTAGCACAACCCTGGCACAGAGCAGGCTTTGATAGAAATTTTTTCTAATAGTTGAACCATTGCCAAAAGAGAGATATGGCCAGTGTGTGCCCTTTAGGTTCCAGCACAACAGAAAGTTCTACTATGGAAATGGGGAATTTGGAATGGCCACAGGTTGCATATGAAAGAGTTGCAATCTGAATAAAGCCACGACTGTATTTTCCTACTATGAAATGAGGTGGCTACAAATTACCAAAATGTAATGCACCATTTATTCATCCATTCAACACCTAGTCATAGATAAGTGCTATGGGCCACGCATTGTTTGGGGCACTTGAATTATATTAGTTAGGCAAACATGAAATCCTTGCCCTCTTGGAGATGACAGTCTAGCCAGGAGAGTCTAATGAACAGCAAAAAACATACTAAATAAATAGTTTTCCATATTAGAAGGTATGCATAGAGGAAAAAGTAAAGAATGGCAAAAAACCCTAACACTCTCAGTTAGATGTGTTACGGGGAAACTATAGAACTTTAATGACAAAGAAAATTATAAAATGTGTAGAGGGGAAAAGTAGATAATCTACAAAGGAATATGAACCACATTGACATCAGACTTAATAATAGTATATGTAAAAAAACAATGAAGTAATATTTTTAAAAATCAAAGAGAAAGAATTTTGAAGCTAGATCTTCCTTCAAGAGCTTGCCAACCAGCTACAAGGAGTGCAGTTAGCTGCCCACCTCCTGCTGTTAGCACTTTCAGGGACCTCTTCAACTTTCAATCTGAGGCATGTTTTCCCCAGGCAGCCCCATTCAGTGACTTAGCATGGTGTGGGTGCCAGGGCCTGGCCATTTCCACTCGAAATAGGATTCCTCTAATGGGCAGTATTTGTCAGAGAGAGAGAGAGAGAGAGAGAGAGAGAGAGAGCGCACAAGCAAGGGCAGTGGCAGGCAGAGGGAGAAGCAGGCTCCCCGCTAAGCAAGGAGCCCAGTGTGGGACTCAATCCCAGGACCTGACCTGAGCCGAAAGTAGACACTTGACCGACTGAGCCACCCAGGCATCTCTCAACTGTCATTTAAATGTGAGGTGGAAATAAAGATTCTCAGGGCTGAACAGCTTCATAAAGGATATTGCACAGTGACCCTCTTTGAAAGAACCCTTGGAGGACATACTCTAGAATAATGAAAAAATATCAATCTAAGAGGCAACAAAGAGAATCTAAAAGTAATGTTGAGTAATTGACTTAGCGAAGTTCATAACCTAAAAAAGCAATTATACCCACCAAATAAGAAAATAATTCATAATAATACAAAAAACGGCAGATTGCAGTATAATGTGTAACCCTGGCTACACATTATAATCTTCCAGAGATCGTTAGAAAATATCCCAATGCCCAGGTCCTTCTCTTGGGGATCCTTGTTTAATTGGTCTGGTGTAAATCTGGCATCAGTTTTTAAGTTCCCACAGGTGAATCTAATTGCAGCCAGGGCTGAAAAGCACTGCGGTGGTCATCCCTGACTGTTGTCTTTTTTTTCTCACTCCCTTGCCTGCCATCCAATCTGTCAGGAGCTCCTGTTGGCTCTATCTTCAAAATTCATCTACGATCTAGAGGCCCTGGCTAGTTCATAAAGGCAAAACATTAAAAAACTAAAGACATACAGATGGGAAAGAAAGAATTAAAATTCTACACCATCGATGTAGATCATAAGGAATCTGCCAAAAGCTTCTAGAATAATTGAATTTAGTATGGGCAAAGAATATAAGATCAATATTAAAAAATAAATTATATTTCTATATGTACACCACAAACCATTGGAAATTAAAATAAAAATTTTAAATAGCATCAAAATAAAAGACATGTTTTGAGATAAATTTAGCAACATATGTGCCATACCTACACACTAAAAGCTACAAAAATTACTGAGAAAAATTAAAGATGATCCAAATACAGGGTGCCTGGGTGGCTCAGTTGGTTAAGCGTCTGCCTTCAGCTCAGTCATGATCCCGGGGTCCTGGGATCGAGCCCCTCATCAGGCTCCCTGCTCAGCCGAGAGCCTACTTCTCCCTCTCCATCTGCCTGCTGCTCCTCCTGTTTGTGCTCTCTCTCTATGTCAAATAAATAAATAAAATCTTTTAAAAAAAAGATGATCCAAATAAATAGAGATATACCAGGTTAATGTATCAGAAGATGTTAAGATGTCAATTCTCCCTAAACTGATTCATAAATTCAACACAATTGTAATGAAAATCCCAACCGGCTTTTGTTTTTTTGGGTTTTTTTTGTAGAAGTTGACATGTAGATTCTAAAATGTATGCAAAATGTAAAATACCTGGAGTAGCCTAAACAATTTTGCAAGAGTAGAACAAAGAAAGAAAATATACACTACTTGATTTCTAGACTAACTATGAAGCTACAATGTGCATTCTCAGGGAGCAAGTTTATGGAAATCCTAAAAGCTAGAAATAAATTAGGATTTAAACAAGTTATTGAAGACTCTTAGTAGAATTACAGTAAAATGAAAAGTGGTATTTTGGACAGCCATGGAAGTGTGCTGCCCAGATCTTCCTTCAAGAGCTTGCCAACCAGCTACAAGGAGTGCAGTTAGCTGCCCACCTCCTGCTGTTAGCAGTTTCAGGGACCTCTTCAACTTTCAATCTGAGGCATGTTTTCCCCAGGCAGCCCCATTCAGTAACTTAGCATGGTGTGGGTGCCAGGGCCTGGCCATTTCCACTCGAAGTAGGATTCCTCTAATGGGCAGTATTTACTCCACAGTTCATGCTGGTTTGGCCAAGATCGTCAGGCCTGAGGATTCCCCTGCCTAATCCTGCTTCTCCCTCTTCCTTTCCCAAGTATCAGGTCTGCATTATTATCTGAATGTACTGAATGCCCAATCCTGCTTCTTTGTGAATATCAATGCCAGTACATCGACTGTGCACACCAGTGGTAATGGAGTCTGAAATTAAAGTGGAAATAACTCCAAAGGGGTATGTGCCCTTCACAGAATGCTTTAGAAATAGAGTAGCATAAGTTTTATTTCTTTTTGATGAGGGACACATCTGGCTAGGTGGACACTAAAATCCAAATGGAAATAGTGGCCAGACCTTCTCTTGCTCCCCAACCCTCATGGAGATAGCTTTGGATTTATTCCAAAACTACAGTGCTTCTGCTGGTCCTTATGCTAGTCCTATAAATATCTTACCAAACTGGAGTGAAAACAGAGTGAGGCTAACTTCTTTTCTTGTATGTTCTATACCTTCAACACAATACTGAAAAGCCATTCTAGCTCTGGACCTTTTCATAGCATCGGCTGAGGTTCTTGGGACTTCATTGCATCATGACATCTCCCTCTGGCTATCCTTAGTCCCTTCACCTCCATTTCACAATGTTTACCCTAAAGGTACCCCTTAATAAACACTCTACATATTGAACTCTAAAGAGTTTGCTAACCCTGGGGAACCCAACCTACAATAATAAACTTGAACTCAGTGATATAAAAAAGGAGAATATAACATTTCCAAGTAGGGTTTATTCCAGAAATGCAGGGGTAGTTTAACGTTCAAAGATAAATCAATGCAATTCAACTAATTAACAGAAGAAGAGAAAAATCATGGGATTTCTCAATAGATACTGAAAAAGCATTTGTTAAAAAATCAATATCCATTCAAAATTAAGGGGAAAACCTTCTTAACAAATTAAGTAGGGAAAGATTATTCCTTAATCTGATAAGGAATATTTGCCCAATAAAAGCTCACAGCAAGCATTATAGGTAATGGTAAAATATTTAAGGCTCATGTCGCCCCTCACCCTGAGATCAGGAACACTATAAGGATGCTTTATATTAGTACGTCTATTAAATCTTACACTAGAGACAGGAACCAATGCAAAAAGACAAGTTAAAAAAATAATAAAGGTATAAAAATTGGAAAATAAAAAAAATTAAAATATTTGCAAACTACCTGATATAAACTTAAAAGTACAGAAGAACCAACAATAAGAATTAATAAGTAAATTTTCAAGGTCATTAGCCAATGTAAAAAAATTGTATTTCTACAACCAGTAGCAAATAATCAGAAAGTAATATTTTAAAAATGTACACTTACAATAGCATCAGAAATATCAAATACATGTATGGAAGTGTTCAACCACTATATTGTACACCTGAAACTAATATAACACTATGTTTACTAACTGGAACTAAAATAAAAACTTTAAAAAAAGGAAACATCAAATAGTAAGGGAAAAAATTAACAGATGGGCAAGACCAGAAAACTACAAAACACTATTGAGAGAAAATTTTAAATCCCTAAATAAATGGTGGAATAAAACATTGGAGGATTTGACATGGAGAGTATAGACACTTTTACAAATTGATCTATAGATTCAATGCAATACAAATGAAAGTCCAGGGTTTGGGTTTTTTAAATGAAATTTGACAAGCTAATTCATATATTTATGTGGAACTCAAAGAGTCAAGAATAGCCAAGACACTCTTAATGTAGAATAAATTGGGCAGATAAATGGTGCTAAGACTGGGAGTCAAAACTCCTAATATGTGAGGCGCCTGGCTGGCTCAGTCAGTGGAGCATGTGACTCCTGGTCTCGGGGTTGTAAGTTCGAGCCCCACGTTGGGTATAGAGATTACTTAAAAATAAAATCTTAAAACAAAACAATAACAAAAAACTCCTAACATGGCATTCAAGTCCTTCATTATTTGATCTGCCTACCTACCTTTCCACCTCTCCTGCCCACCCAATGCTCTATTTGATTCCCCAAATGTGGTATGCTCTTCCAATCCCATGCCTTTCCTCTCTCTAGAATTCCTTTCTCCTTTTCTTCACCTGGTTAACTTCAACTCAGTCTTCAAGAGTTGGCTCAAGATATGAGGAATTTGAGAAACAAGACAGAGGGTCATAGGGGATGGGAGGGGAAAATGAAACAAGATGAAATCAAAGAGGGAGACAAACCATAAGAGACTCTTAATCTCAGGAAACAACTGAGAGTTGCTTGAAGGGAGAGGGGTGGGAGGGACAAGGTGGCTGGGTGATGGACACTGGGCAGGGTATGTGCTATGGTGAGTCCTGTGAATTGTGTAAGACTGATGAATCACAGACCTGTACCCCTGAAACAAATAATACATTATATGTTAATAATAAAAAAAAAAGTTGGTGGGACGCCTGGGTGGCTCAGTCGGTTAAGCAGCTGCTTTCGGCTTGGGTCATGATCCCGGAGTCCTGGGATCGAGTCCCGCATCGGGCTCCTTGCTCGGCGGGGAGCCTGCTTCTCCCTCTGCCTGCTCTGCCTGCTGCTCCCCCTGCTTATACTCGCTTTCTCTCTGACAAATAAAATGAAATCTTTAAAAAAAAAAAAAAAGAAAAGTTGGCTCAGGAATTACTTCCTCCATTATGCCTTCTTTTTATACTTCCAGACTGCCTTAAGCACCCCCAACTTTGCATTCCTGTAGCAGCAGTATGTACTTCTATCATATGCATTACTCCAACAAATATTTATCGAGCCTCTTCTACGAATTCTAGGTGATGGTATTGGTTATAGCACATAGTATGCTACATTATAATTGGCAGGTGACATAACTGCCTCCCTGCCTTTAGACTGTGAACTTTCTTGACATCAGGGCCTGTGTCTCATAGCTCTGTATCTTAAGCACCTATCATAAAACCTGATCACAGGAAGAGCCTGATAAGTGTTTGTTGGATTCACATATAGTATGGTGGCTTAGTTCTGTGTGGACTTAGCTAAGGCTGGGGCTACTTTCTTCTGAGTTCCTCTTCTTGTGTGGTTCCAGGTTAGACTTTTCCATAAGACAAATTTACATGAGATTGAGAGGGCAGAAGTAAATTAGTAACCATCCTTATGCTCTGAAATTTGGTATAGAACCAGGTCCTTTGCAGCGTACCCATGGCATCACTGATCTGGCTTACTCTGCTGCTGTGGGGCAGCAAGTCATCCTGCAGGTCTGCAGTAGCAAGTTTGGATGAGGTTTTAGTTTGTCCTCATAGGCTCCACTTTATCTACTCTATCCCCCCCCCTTTATATCCATTTCCCTTCCTGACTGCCATTTCAGATGACTTCATACCATCACAAGATCCATAAGCAACACCCTTACACAAGCAGCCTACATGGATTCCTCGGTAGCAAAAAGTAAAATCCCTATGATAAATTCCTTATTCTATATCTTTCATGTTAGTCTGCTTCTCTGATCACATACATGCTAACTGATACAGTGTTTGGGACCAGAAGTAGTTCCAGGATACCCACAGAGCCTCAAGAATAGATTCTCTTTATCTTTTTAGGTGATTTATAATTGACTTTCTGAACTGATGAGATCTAAAGGCACTAATAACTCTGTTTCCAGTGGTAACAGGAATACTCTTAGCCCATGTTAGGTAGTAGCAAACAGTTACTTAAGTCACAACCTGTAAGACACCTGTAACAGGGGTACCTGGATAGCTTAGTGGGTTTTAAAGCCTCTGCCTTCGGCTCAGGTCATGATCTTGGGGTCCTGAGATAAAGCCCCGCATCCGGCTCTCTGCTCAGTGGGAAGCCTGCTTCCCCCTCTCTCTGCCTGCTTGTGATCTCTCTCTCTCTCTCTCTCTCTCTATCAAATAAATAAATAAAATCTTAAAAAAAGAGACACCTGTAATAAAGTACCAAATTTGGGAGGAACCAAGTATTTGCTGTCATACAGCATTTTAGTGGGAAAAAGGGAATATAGTGGGTTGGTTGGTTGCTTCTAAGTACACTGGAGAAGGTGGGAAAAGAGATCTGTGTCCACTTATCAGGGTGAATATATATTGAGGAAAGGGGAATAATCAGAAATTTGGGGGATCGGGATCCTGTAAAGCTACTTTAACATATAAAATTCTTTTGGAGGGACACCTGGGTGGCTCAGTTGGTTAAGTGTCTGCTTTTGGCTCAGGTCATGATTCCAGGGTCCTGAGATCGAGCCCTGCATCGGGCTCCTTGCTCAGTGGAGAGCCTCCTGTTCCCTCTGCTTGTGCTCTTTCTCTCTCTCTGTTAAATAAATAAAATCTTTAAAAAAAAAAAAAGAAATTTGGGGGATTACTGGATACTAGCTATGAATGACACTAACTGTTAAAGACCCGAAAGACCACTGTAATCTACCAGAGTAGGAGTTTTGTAAGTCCGGTAATCAATACAGTGTTACCTCAGATCTATCTCATAGTGGACCAGCAAGTCCTCAATCCCACCCTGCGGTTATTTCTCCAGTTCCAAATGCACAATTGGAATAGATATACTCAGCAACTGGCTGAGTCCCTCGGCTTCATAATCTACAGAGTGAAGACTATTAGGGTAAGCACTAACAAGTAGAAGCCATTAAAACCGCCTCTACCTACCACACCCCAACCAAATCAACTGTTAGCTTGTGCAGAAGGCAGAGAGCATGGAGAATGAATGGCAGTGTATTACCACAAACTTAATCACGTCATAACTCCAATTACAGCTGCTCTTCCAGACACGGTTTCACCTTGGAACAAATCAGTATATTCTTTGGTGACAGAGGCACAATGCTCACTGGGCCTCTTTGGATTTTCAAGGCATTTGGGTTTTCATTTTGATCCTCACTTGGGTCCAATCCATCTACTGAGTAACCCAAAAGCTGCCAGTTTTCTGTGGGCTGAGAACAAGAGAAGGCTCTACATCAGGTTCAGAGGCCTATGCAAGCTGCTCAACCACTTAGGCTGTATTACCCAACAAATCTAATGGTGCTTGAAGTGTCCGTAGCAAACGGAGAAGCTGCATGGAGCTTCTGTCAGGCCCCTGGTTGCGAATCACAGCATATGCCTTCATGATTTGGGAGTAGAGGAAGGCCATCCTCTGCAGGCACTCTCCTTTTGACAAACAGCTTACTATCGTGCCTCAGCGGAGACCTCCAAGTTACCATGAGACCTAAGTTGCCCCTCGTAGATTGGGTGTTATTGGACCCCCTGGGACACAAAGTTGGTCCTGCACAGCAGCAGTCTATCATCAGGTGGAAGGTATATATTAGTGCACACTCAAACAAGTCCTGGAAGCACAGTAAGCTGCATGAGCAAGTGGCCCAGATGTCCATCACTCTCGTTACTGCTACTTCATCTTCTCTCTCCCAACCCACACCTATGATCTCCTGGGGAGTTACCTATGACCTTATCTGAAGAGAAACAAACTCGAGCTCAGTTTACTGTGTAGACACCACCCAAAAGTTGACAGATGCACCACTCTAGTCTCACTCTGGATGCCCCTGGAAAAAAGTTGTGAAGAGAAATCCTTCCGGTAGGCAAAACTTTGATCGGTGCTCCTGGTTGTTCATTGTGCCTAAAAGGAGAGATGGCTGGAAAAGAAATCTCCGTTGATTCATGAGCTTGGCTAATGGTTTGGCTGGAAGTTCAGGGACTTGGAATAATACTCAGAAAAATAGTGACAAGGAGATCTGGAAAGAAATATATGGATGGTCCTTTTCTGAATGGGCAGAGTGTGAAGATACATGTGTTCCACATGAATGTCACAGAGTGACCTCAGCACAGGAGTATCTTAATAATCAGATGGGTAAGTTTACCTGTTCTGTAAAGTCAGATAGCCAGCCTATTTTCCCAGCTACTCCTGTCATTGCCCAGTGTATTCATGAACAAAGTAGCCAGTGACACGGCTGGAGATTATGCATTGGCTCAGCAACACGGACTTCTACCCACCAAGGTTTATCAGCTACAGATACTGCTGAGTGCCCAACCTGTCAAAAGCAGAGATCGACAGTGAGCTCCTAATATGGCACCACTCCCCAGAGGTGTCGGCCAGCTTCCAGGTGGTAGAACAATTGCACGGGACTACTTGCATTGATGGAAAAGGCATATTCTCACCAGAATAGACACTTGCTCTGTACATGGATTTACCATTCCTGTCTGCAGCACTTCTACCAAAACCACTATCGGTATCTTCTTCTCCCTCATGATTTTCCACGCAGCATTGCTTCTGACCGAGGGACTCATTTTACAGATAATGAAGTGTGACAATAGGTTCATGTGATGAAGATCCTGTAGGTCATCCACATCATTGAAGCTGGTGATGGTGAGAGCAAGATAGTTTCCAAATTGTCTTCAGGCATTCCAGTTTGTCTTCACAAGTTTATTTGCTTTTGTAGCTTGGAGTTTGTCCTTGATGGCTCTCCTTCATTCTCATATATTCCAGTCCATCCTCACGGGTTCTGGTTTGTCCCTGCTCTCCCTGCTTCATGCCCATCCTTTCTCCCTGGTTGCCGACCCTGATGACTTCATACTGAACAACAGATGCAGAAGCAGCAGCCTTCATAGACGCTTAACGAGATCCTACAGTAGCATAATGCCAAATTCCTATGGTAAATCCCTTCTCTTTTATCACTCAAAGTGGTTCTGCCTCTCTAACCAAACCCTGACCGGTGTATACAAGCTATATGAGTTACCCAGGTTCCAGTGTTTCTGAGGTACTAGTTACTTCGAATGACAGGATTTGCCCTTCTTCCTGTTTTGTTTACTTTTAAAAGGCAAAAAAAAAAAAAAGGTCATCTTCGTTAGTGGCAATCTTCCTTCATCTTTGATCCTATAATGTGCTCCTTCTGAGCATAATTTAGCATTTCAGGTTCTAATTAATATGGCAATGCATTTCAAAATGCTGAAACTAGAAGTAAACCTAGGTCCCTTGACCTAAGACTTCATATGGGTCAGGCAATTCTATATTTCTGTCCTCACTCAAACTGCTATCCTCTATGTCTGTGCTGATTTATGAAAGATTTTTTATTTGTAATGAATATGAAAATGACTATCAGAATGAGCACAGTGGACCCTGCTTAATTATGGCTGGCAGAATATGCAATATACTCAATGCAAAATCAATCTGGTAAAAGATTTCCTGCACAGGTTCTGTCTTCCTCTTGAGCTCAGCTCAACTATCCCTTGGAGATTGCAGTCAGCAGGAGCAGCCACAGCAATTCCACACATCATTTGGTCAGATGTTTTCTTCTAACAGTTTTTTTTTTTTTTTTTCATTTAAAGAGTAGACAAATAAAACTTTGGGGTCTCAGGGGATGGTGATGGCATTACCTACCGCTGCCAGGATGTAGGAGGGCTTCAGGGGATTTATCAGATCCCTGGCTCTAGAGGGATAGAACACTGAGACTAGCTCAACCCCAACTATCCATCCACCTGCACTCTCAGAGCAAGCACATAGGTTGCTGGCCTCAATATTCCATCCCACAGTTTTATCTACCTAGTGTTTAACAGATGCCTCAAGGCAAGGTCCAAGGAATACTGGGAGCCTCCACTCAGCCTCTCTCTCTCTTTCTCTTTTTGCTCCCTGATCATAGTTCATCTCCATATCCTCATATTGCACTGCTCCCTGATCATAGTTCATCTCCATATCCTCATATTGCACTGCTCCCTGATCATAGTTCATCTTCATATCCTCATATTGCACTGGGAAGACCAGGTATAGAATGAGTCTCCTCCCCAGAGAGGTCCATTTCCCAATCCCCAGAACTTGTGAATATGTTAGGTTACATGGCAAAGGGGAATGAAGGTTGAAGATGGAATTAAGGTTGCTAGTCAGCTAACCTTGAGACAGATTATCCAGATGGGCCCAACATAACCTCAGAGGTCTTTATAAGTGGAAGAGGGTGGTAGAAGAGAGGGGACCAGGAAAATGACAGCATAAGAAGGATTTGGCCCAATATTGCTGACTTTGAAAATGGAGGAAGAGGGCCATGCATCAAGGAATATAGACAGCTGCTAGAAGCTTGAAAGGCAAGAAAATGCCTGGAAAGGCAAGAAAATGGATTCCTTCCTAGAACTTCCAGAAGGAATGCAAACCTGTCAACCCCTCAGTTTTAACCCAGTGAGACCAATTTTGGACTTTTGACATCTCGAAGTTTAAGTGTAAATAATAATTTGTAATGTTTTAAGAACCAGTAAGTTGTTGGTAATTTGTTACAGCAGCAATAGAAAAATGAATAGACCAGACGACAGGTTTGTGTCAACATTAAACTGTTTCTGTCCTGAGAAATGGCCATTTGGGAGACCTCTTTTCTGGCTTTTTCTCCTTCTTCCTCTTGTCTGCTCTGTTTTGTACAAAGTTTGAATTTTGAAAGCCTTCACATTTCCCCTGTTAAGTATGTTTGCTCAACCTAACTTAGACTTAAGTTCGTAACTCTGCTTATAATTTATTTTCAAGCACCATTATCTCCCTCTCAGCCTTCTCTCCCTTTATTCAATCTTTCTGTGCTTTTATATGTCCTCTTGCTCTATCCAAAGACCACTGAGATACTCATGCCTTGGTTCCCATGCCAAGATTCAACACACAGCACTGGTCCTACTCTTCTCCCGTATTAAAAATCATATTTCCTCAGTGCAGCTTGCTTACTAAATGCTAGAAAAGCAAACTGATTAACCTAATTCACAGTAAGTCCCTTTCCTTGAGCTATCTGAGAAGTGCTCACCACCAAGGAAGAAAGAAATGGCATGTGTGTGTATGGAGGGGAGGGATGGCATTACAATGTAAAGGTTACTTCCTTTTAATCCATCAGCATTGTATGACTGATGAAACAGATTACTTGTCAGATTCCAGAATGATCTCTTTACCTTAGTGAATGCTCCAAAACCCTCTCAGACCAGAGGAATTATTTCCCATAGTCTCATAGACTTCCCAAACGCCACATTTATTATTCTCCAAATTATTTTCTCCTCTTGTCTTTATATGATACCTAGACTGAAATACCACCTATGTTTATTCATACACTTATTCACTGAACAAAAGTCATTGAGCATCTGCACCATACCAGGCATTGTTAAAGTCATTGTAAAACAAAAGTCATTGAGCATCTGCACCATACCAGGCATTGTTAAAGTCATTGTAAAAACAAAAGTCATTGAGCATCTGCACCATACCAGTCTGAGGAGGTATTTTTCTTGGGGACAAGAGGTAAAGGAAATAATTTTAAGCAGAAAGAGCTGTATAGGAAAAACCACAGTGGCATGAAATAAATTCATATGATAAGGGAATTTAAAACATTTTTGGTATGAATGGGGTGTAGAGGTGTGAGTGTATGGAGGGGGATCGCAAGAGATGAAGCTGGAGAAGTATAAAAGGGGCATCATCGAAAGCCAGACTAAAGTATTTGTTCTTTGGCCTAAAAGAAATGACAAACTATCAAACAGTATTAAGCAAAGGAATGACATGGTTAAATCCGTAAGGAGGAAAAGTTAGTCTAGCTACAGTGTAGATGATACATAGGAGGGGGAAATTGTACAAGCAAGAAAATATAAAGTCCAGAAGTAAGGCAGTAGCAGTAGTGATGGAAGGGGAAAAACCAGGTTGGAGAGATATACTAGACGTTGGTGAATGGTTAGATGTGGAAGGATTAATAAAATGGAGTATCTAAGAGGTCTGTCAAGTGATTAATATGATTAAATCGTTTACAAATATTTCCTGAATGCTTACTATGTGCCAAACATAAAACTGCAAAGATAAAAAAGATGCAAGCCCAGTCCATATGGAACTTATCATCCAGTAGAGAAGACAATTAAACAGATAATTTCAGTAAAATACGACATATACTATGCTAAAAGTATGCATAAATGAAGGGAGGCACATAGCCTAGCCTGAAGTCTCCTAGAGGAAATTATTGCTGACAGTATGTTGTAATTTTCTAGATGAAGAAAGGTGGGAAAGAAAAGTACAGTAGGTCTAAGTCAGCATAGTATTTACAGAGAATGATGTGTAGTTTAATAGTAGTAGACTGTACAGAAGTGAGAAATGGTAGGAAATAATGCTTAAGAGTCACATAAGGACCAAATCATGAAGAACCTTGTAAATTATGGTAAGAACTGACCTTTAGTCTGTAGATGATAAGTAAGCATCGGAAGTTTTAAATATGGAGGTCTAATGGTCAATTTGTTTTAGAAAGATCATCCTGAGCACTAAAAGTGAGAAGAGCTATTCAGAAGAAGTTGCGGGAGTCCAAACAAGAGATATTGGGTGCCTGAACTAGGGCAGAGAATAGTTTGGATAGACAGAAAAAGCCTTAAAAAATGTTTAATAGGTAAAATCAGGAGTACTTAGTGATTGATGAAGGGTAGAGAAGGAAAGGGCAGTCAAGAAAAGGAAGGAGTATAGAATCATTGTCAGGTTGCATTATTAGGTGCCTAGATAGATGATACAATTTACTGAAATGAGTAGTAGATAATGAGTTCAGTTAGGGTCACGTTTGGACTAAGATACTGGAGATAAGCAACAGGCAGTTATAAATTTGCATCTGGAGCTCAGGAGAGGGGAATATCCTATTTTAGATGTCATTGCCAATTAAATTGTAGTTGAAACTATGGGATATGATGATATGATTCAAGAAAAGAACTTAAAAAGAGAAAAACATTGGGCCAAGGAGGGACACTTGAATCCCACCAATGTTTAAGGAAAGAGAAAAGAAACTAGTGAAGAAGATTTAAAAAGAGTGGCCAGAGAGACAGAGGGGGAAAAAAACTAGTATCATGGAAGCCCAGGAAATAAAGTAGTTTTTTTAATTTTGTCTTTTTTAAAAGATATTATTTATTTATTTTACGGGGGGGGGGGGGACAAGCATGGGGAGCAGCAGAAGGAGAGGGAGAAGCAGGCTCTCCACTGAGCAGGGAGCCCAATGCGGGGCTCCATCCCAGGAACCTGGGACCATGACCTGAGCTGAAGGCAGACGCTTAACCAACCAAGGCACCCATGAAATAAAGTATTTTAAAAGAAAGAGGGAGTGGGAACCAATTTCAAATATAGCAGAGAGATCCAATGAGTTAGAAATAAAGAGTAATCTGTTGTATTTTTCAACTTGGAGATCACTGGCCATCTTGGTAAAAAGATTTTTGACTTGGTGGTTGGGGGGAGGTGGTAGTGGGGAGAAGAGCAACCGTATTACATTGCAATGAGATTTTAATGGCAAACGAAGTGGAGAAAGCAAATATAGAATATTCTTCCAAGAAGCATGGCTTTTAAAAGGAAAGGGGAAAATAGGTGATTATTACAAGGAAATGTAAGTTCATGGGAATTTTTGTTTGCTTTTAAAAGAGAATTATTTGGGGCTCGCTTTGGCAGCACATATAAAAGAGAATTATTTGAATATAGGTGCATATGTGTGTGACAAAGAGATAAATGAATAGGGTAGACAGACAGATAGATAGATAGATAGACAGATAGATAGATAGATAGGCAGACTGTAGGGAAATTAGAGAGAAGGAGCATGAAGACATAGAATAAAGAGTAGCTAACTGGTCCCAGAAGAGGAGCCAATTCACAGTGGGACCAAGAATCAGGATAATGGAACGGACTTGAATGGGAGGAAAAAAAAATACAACTTCCACTGAAAATATAAGGAAGATGAAAGATCGGGTGTAGGTGAAATGTAGTATAGGCGGAAGAATAGTAAGCTGGGTAAACTCACATCTGATGAGTTTAACTCCTGATTAACATTATCTACTGGTGGCTGAATAAGGGACTTCCAGAGACTAAGAAGATTTTGGGAGAATCACTGAAAGAAATTATAAGCAAAAATGATGGCCAAGAAGTATCAGGGACCCAGGCTGAGATTGCCTGAAGATTTTCCCTTGTGGTACAAATAGGCTCTAGGGCAAGAGCAGATATGCAGATTATGGGATCATTTCAGATAGTGTTTAGCCAGGAAGATTCAGTGAAAGAAAGAGGCAGTAAGTGGTGGTGCCCCTCACTTAGATAGGAGATACATTTTCTCCTGACTTGTTCTTTCTCCAAGGAGATAACTTAGGGTAGTAGAAAGGACAACAGACTGAGGTGTCAGAGACCAGGATTCTAGATGTAGCATGTACTATCTCTAAGACCTTGGACAAATCCTTTCCTCTTTCTGGTTCTCAGTTTCTCCATCCAGCCATGATGAGTTTGGATAGTCCTTTCCAGCTATGACATGCTATGACTGTGAAGTATATCGTGATTTCCACAGTTGCATCCAGAAAATCTGGTAGAATGCAAGTATGTGTGGACATACTGTACTGCCAGATTCAGACACTGCAATTTGGCCAAATCCTCTCCTGTCTGCCCTCCTCACTGATCCAGACCATCCTTAATCTCTTAAATCTTGAGCGCAAAGATACAGGCACAAGTCACTATAAAGCAACATCCAAAGCACCTAAGGTATTTCTAGCTAGCATCAATTTCATGGCTCAAATCTCACCATGTTTGACATATTCAGAAAGTTAAAAGCACATATCTTTTACTCAGGAGTGGAGGGAGGCCAAATGTACCCTTCTCCTTATAAATGCCAATACATTTGTGCTGCCCACAGGCCTCTTAATCCTATGCTTTCACAGACATTAAATACATCCTGAAATTTAAAGTTAGAATGATAATACCCTCAACATTTAGGCCATAAGAAACAGAATGCTTTTCAGGGTTTCTTGCCCCCCTGGAATATGTTAAGGCACTTCGAATTTAGTTGACTCGAAATTCTAAACGAAGAGGATGAGGATTAACTTTGAGGTCACATTTCTCTTAAGTCACATAAACCCTGTGGCAGATTTGAAATATGAAATTTATATTCCTTAAATGGTAAAGGACCAGAGGTTTTCTTTCACCTCTAAAGGGCTGAGGTAAAATTCTGAATGCAAGACTACCACTAGAGCAACTCTTGTGATCTGGGCTGGATTTCAGAATTTATAAATCTTGGATGAAGTATCTGACTGGACTTTTTCAGTGTTCTGCCATACAGGCTGGTGTTCTGTAATCTTCCTCAGCCCCGGACCTACATCTGCTCCAAGCCACACCTGTCTGCTTCACACATTTACTCATCTATTTAGTCAGCCAACATTATTATTATTATAAGGGCATAACATTATATTATGACTGCCTACCATGTGCTAGGTATCATGCTCAGGTGTTAAAAATGTAGAAATAATAAGATACAGTGCTTGTGCTGAAGGCGCACACAGGCTGGTGGTAAAGAGAGGCATAGAAATATACCATTATATTAAGAGACGAAATCAATAATAAGCATATAAAGACTCAGACCACTCTGGGTTTGAACTATAGCTCAGTTATTTTTAGTTGTCTGACCTTGGGCAAGTTACATATCTTCTCATAGTTCACTATACATTTTCAAAAAGGACAATGTCAGGATTTACTTTAGAGTACTGTAGTCAGGATTAGAGGTTGGCATATAATAAATGCTTACTACAGGCTACAGGCCAGACGGTGCCGCTGGTGCAAGTCTCCCCATTCATCAAGCTCAGCCACGACCCTACCCTGTACCTCAGGGTGGTCTACGGAGCCAAGTGCTACAGTTATAGGAAATCTTGGGTGGAAGAGAAGAGGATAGCAGCTAAGGAGAAAAAGAAGGAGGAGGAGCAGAAATGGGTGGACAGCGAACTGGCTGAAGCCCAAGATCACGGCTTACTAAAGTGAGCCTGCCTTTCTCTGGAATGGTGTAGACGAATAAAGCTTTCTGTGTTAAGTGATGAGAAAAACATGCTTAAGAAACGGCAACTATTGCTATTCTTACTGACAATATTATTGATAACAATAATAACAACACGGATTTTTCCTGTAGGTATGACTGAAGGAAGGCTCTGCCCTCATTACAGTGGGTACCACTCTACCCACCATCAGAGTGGTGCCCTGAGAAATAAATTTTCCAATAAAGATAAGAAGGTAAAGGTAATTCCAGAGGATTAGAGATACATGAAAAGACACAGAGATATATGAAAAATCTTAGCATGTGTGTGAGAGTTAATAACTAAGCTGTAGAAGACCTGAAAGGAATATAGAAAGATCTGAGTCTGGAAAAGTTGCCTTACAAATGTGGGGTCATTTGCTTTCTATTATTTGGTAATAAGATCAAGTGGACATGAAATTCAAATGTTAATTAATCAAAACTTCAGAGAGGAGTGCCTGGGTGGCTCAGTCAGTTAAGCATCCGACTCTTGATTTCGGCTCAGGTCATGATCTTGGGGTCCAGGGTCGAGCCCCACATGGGGCTCCCTGCTCAGCAGGGGGCCTCTTTCTCCCTGTCACGCTCCCCTTGCTTATGTTCCCTCTCTCACTGTCTCTTTCTCTGTCAAATAAATAAAATATTTTTTAAAAAATGGGTCTTTAGAAGCAAAAGAGTGAAAACAAATGGAGTTGAAGTAAAAGCAAATATTCTAGAATCTTAGCTGGCTTTTGTAGTCTTGAGAGCTGGGCAATCAACAGCCGGATTTTCAAAACTCAGATCCACAGGACTCAGAGCCAGAAAGGACGAAGACATCATCTAGCCAAATGATTTTCGAACTTTTAGAGCCATATAAATCCTGTTAACATGAAAGATTTCTTGGAACACCACTATCTAAAACATACAGAAAGTGATGCCTTTTTGAAACAGGGTTAGGGAAGCTTCCAAGTCCTTCTCCTGGTCCTTGCTCCATAGGCTCTGCCCTTTGACTCCTAAAAGGGCTCTGCAAGGCACAGTTACTTTATATAGGAAAAGTGAGCCCCAGAGAGAGGAAGAGCCATACCTGACATCGCTAGGCTAGTCGGCGGCAGAGTGTGGCTGAACCCTGTTCTGTAAGCCCAGAGTGTTTTGCTATACCATATTTCTTAAAAGTTTGCAAACTTTGCAGAGAGCAATCATAAATTTATTTTCACTCATACCCAGTTTACTTGAGTGGGGGCGTTGGGTTCTGTGTGACTGCTTTCATTTCTAAATCTTGGGTTTTTATCTCACTTCCCTTGCTCATCTTTTTTTTTTTTAAGATTTTATTTATTCATTTGAAAGAGAGAGTGCATGAGTCAGGGGCAGAGACAGAGGGAGAGGGAGAAGCAGACTCCCCGTTGAGCAGGGAGCCCGACACGGGACTCAATCCCAGGACCCTGGGATCATGACCTGAGCTGAAGGCAGACGCTTAACCAACTGAGCCAGCCAGGAGCCCCCTTTGCTCATCTTTTACTTGGGTTTCTTAACTTGCATGAGTAGAAGCCAGGGATTGGAACAGTGACATGATTTCAGGGAAATGTACATCCTAATTTAATAACTTTCCAGAGCAGCAAAGGATTTATCATTGTGAAGCTGACACTTAATTGGATGATAAAAGGCCTACTAGGATGGTGCCTGGCACTTAGTAGATGCTAAATAAATGTGCCCTTTCTTTCTCCTCTTCACTTGATAAATAATAGATTGGAAGACATGCTCCCGAGTGCCAGGATAAGGAAAGCACTGGCAAAAGAATAGGATTCTGATTGTGTAGCTGAACACCTTAACTGGGTTCCTCAAGGACCCGGGAGATCTTGAACATCTTATTTAAAGACATACAAGCAAAGGTCCTCATATTTTTCTTTTCCCACCTGGCGTCTAAGCAGCTATCTCTTCCTGCAAATACTCTGTCTGTGATGTGTACTCCAGATCACCAAACAAAAGAGATGAGTTAGTCCTGCTTAAGTGCATCGTTGTGCTAATGAAATTAATCAGTCGCAATGACAGCCTTAGAGCAGCAGGGAAGCTTACAAAATGGTAGCAGTTAAGAAGTGGCTGCTGGAGAGAGAAGCAGACGCAATCAAGGATGAAATGAGCAAAACAAGATTGGGTTAAAAAAAAAACTCTCAGCAATCAACTATCAATAGAGCCTTGGAATAAAGGGAGAAGAGGGTTATTATTTGAAGTCTAATGAAGAAAGGGTTTGCAGAGATTGTGGTCCCTTTCCTGTTTTATTGTTTCTTTTTCACAATAGTTCCAATTTCAATAAATCTAACAAATAGAAAATGTTCTCAGTAACTGTACAAATACGTGCCCAGGTGGACATGGTATGATTTTGTAAGCCGGTATGTAGACAAAAGGGAACTGAAGTGCAGGACTCTGGGTTCAGCACTGCCAGTTGTCTGTCTTCCGATAAACAAGTCCCTTCCCTATTTTAGGTCTCACTTTCCCCATCTAGAAGATGACAGGGTAAACCAGACACTCTAAGGTAGATCCTTCTAGTTCTAACATTTCAAAACACTATGGCTCTTGGGAGAAGTTCTATTACAAAAATGATTTGTAGTGTGTCATAGATACTCACTGTAAGGGCAACTTGAGTCCTAAGTACTAAAGTTCAGTTTTCTTGATGATGTTATGGAATCTTCATACGTCTGAGATAAAACGATGCTATGAAGCAAGTGGATAAATGGCTTTCTAAATGGGTTTGCTTTGAATACTATTTATATTTTGTTTTTCATCCCTAGACCTCAGCCACTCTCTCTGGGGATAGTACTTCCAACATTTTCCAAATCCAAAGCTAATAGACTTCACTGCCAGGAAGCTTTGTGTGATGATTATGGTAAATTTTCTCTTCTGCAATTTCATCCATTTTCTCCTTTCCACAACTGCAACCCCTCCTTGCCACATACCAACAGAAAGATGGGTGGTTTTTCTTTTTTTAAAACGTGTTTAGTAGCCTAGGAAGGTACAGGGAACATACTAGAAATTCAAGACAAAGTTTTTCAAGATTAAACAGGTGGAAAAAGGTTATAGCAAGTAATAGAACTTTCTCTGAGCCCCCCGAACCTGGAAAATCACTGTTTGGATTCATCCACTATAAATCCAGATAAAGGAAAGTGGCTCCTGGAGTGGGAAAGAGGATGGAGTTTTGTGAGGTTCTTATATCCATAGGCATGACTAAGTGATCAAGTGTATGGTCCCAGATCTGGTTAGGGTCTCTAAGGTGATAACCTCCCATGGTGATTGCAGTGGATATTTGGCAATTGGGTTTAAAGAAACTTTATGTGAGAACTCTAATAGAATTTCATTTGGAAAAGCTCAGAATTGGAAACTTCTCCATTCATTTACCAGAAAAATCAAAGAAATGAAATGGAGAGCACCATATGAACTACTTCTTGAAGTGGTCTTGGAAGCTTGTGTAGCTTGGAGCTTGTGTATCTTCAGAGGCTGAATCAGCATGCGTTACAGTGAATGCAATGTGAGGGATGAGGGAGAGGGAGATGTCAAGGATGACACCTAGGTTTCAGATTTAAGCAAATGGTATCATTTCCTAATGGTGAAATCTATCATGAGATAATGAATTCTGTGGAAGAATAAGGGAATGATGTGGTAAGGTCTGAGGCCTGAGAACAAGAAGAAAAGAAAGTCAATAGATAAGCACATTGAAACTGGAAAAGGATAAAATGACAAATTGGAACTTTATTTTTTTTCCCAATTACTTTTATTTTATTTTTTCAGTGTTCCAAGATTCATTGTTCATGTACCACACCCAGTGCTCCATGCAATATGTGCCCTCCTTGAACCCCCCACCCCCCTCCCCTCCAAAACCTTCAGTTTGTTGCTCAGAGTCCACAGTCTCTCATGGTTCATCTCCCCCTCTGATTTCCCCCAATTCACCCTTCCTTTCCTTCTCACACTGTCCTCCATGTTTTGCCTTATGCTCCACACGTAAGTGAAACCATATGATAATTGACTTTCTCTGTTTGACTTATTTCACTCAGCATAATCTCTTCCAGTCCCGTCCATGTTGATACAAAAGTTGGGTATTCATCTTTTCTGATGGAGGCATAATATTCAAAGAGCCAAGATGCCCTTCAACAGATGAATGGATAAATTGGAGACTTCGAAGGAGAGAACATAGTTGCAAGGGCTGCACAGGCACTTAACTGGATTAAAAATTTCTGGGGGATGTTCACCTTTTACAAACAGAATACAGTAATGTTGACCTGATCCTGTTTTATCTAGGAAGCATTCTGGTAAAATCACTGTATCTTACTAATCAGAATCTTCCACTAGTGCCCATTTCCTAAGGATTAAGGCCAAACTCAGCCTGTCAGCAGCATCTTCACCAAAAACCCATCCTACTTTACCTCCTCCTGCCATTCCTTTCTTCTGTATCTATATTCCAGCCACATGGAATTTATCCCAATTCTCTTTAAAACAATGCTTTTTTATGACTGAATGCCTTCACATATACTATTTCCTATCCCTGAAATGTTCTTTGCAGGGCTTTTTTTGCTATAAATAAACTCCTTCATTTATTTTAGATGAAAAAAAAAAGTCATTTCTTCCAGAAAGGTCTACCAGACTTCCCATCCAGATGATTTGGTTGTATGGACCACTGGAATCACACTGCCTTCTGCAAATCTCTCGATTAGAGCACTTATCTCAAAATTGTAATTTGGAATTTTCTCTTTATGTGTCAGTTTCTTATATACTGTTACCTCCCCAAGGGACCAAGTAATCATCTTTTTTTAATATTTTATTTATTTATTTGAAAGAGTAAGAGAGAGCAAGCATGAATAAGGAAAAGAGGCAGAAGGAGCGGAAGAAGCAGGCTCCCTGCTAATGCAGGGCTCAATCCCAGGACCCTGGGATCATGACCTGAGCCAAAGGCAGATGCTTAACCCACTGAGCTACCCAGGAGCCCCTAAACTTTTATTATTTTTATTATTGAGCTCTAATGTACCTCTCATAATGAAAATAAGCAATCAAAGCAGTTTAAAATATATATGCATAGGACACTTAAAATAATAATACCAGATATGTGAAACTATATAGAGCAAATTGGTAGTTCACTTTACCAGAAACTAGAAATGATGCATTTACTGCAATTGGACAATAAATTTCAACTTGTACTTCATGGCATTCAAGGCAAAACATTAAACCCAATTGGTTATACAACTCGTATTCTCTCAGAGAATAAGCTTTCTCACAAAAGAACATTTGAGGCCACTAAATTCTTGAATTCTGGAATTAATTTTCAAACTAACCTGAGCTTTATTTATTTTCTTGCCCCTTTTCCTCTTGTTCTGCATCAGATACTTTATATAACTAGATATATATTCTTTAAAAATTAGTACTTTTTTCAACCAATAAACATTTTCAAGCATCCTATAACTTTCCATTTCCTTACATTTCTATGCAGACCAAATAGCCAGCCCAATGTTCTGGACACACTTTTTTTTCTTTTTTTTTTTTCTTTTTTTTTTTCTTTTTTAATTAACACATAATGCATTATTTGCCCCAGGGTACATGTCTGTGGATCCTCAGGCTTACACATTTCACAGCACTTACCATAGCACATACCCTCCTCAATGTCCATAACCCAGCCACCCTATCC
>CM052901.1:12389303-12474003 GCA_028534135.1 Potos flavus
GGGCACGTATTGCATGGAGCACTGGGTGTGGTACATAAACAATGAATCTTGTAACACTGAAAAAATAAAATAAAAGTATTTGGGGAAAAAAAAAAAAAAAGAAGTCTTTGTTTCCTCTGTTAGGATCATGACTCAAGCAGGAGTCACCCAAGTCTGTGTAACACATATAATTCCTGTCTAAGAGCAGGTATTTGTTTTGTGAGCGAGTGTCTCCACTACAAGCACTTAAGTACCCACTTTCGGTGTGGCCTCTGCCTTCTCCCGTGAGAATGGGAAGACACCACCTACACTCGGGAGTTATTCAGAAGAGGAAAAGGGGTAAAATTTGCAAGCACCTAGACACAGCGCCTCGTACACAGTAGGTGCTCAGTAGTACTAGTTATTTTCATGTCTTTGCAGCTTACAAGTCCATATTTTATTAAATAAATTAGGTCCCGATACAATACGGCCACTGCCTTTAAGCACAGATGGAACACAAAACAGCTCGCTGTGGTTTCTACATATTTTGGTTTCTTCTACTAAGAGATCTATTTTTAGTTGAATAACATCCACAGGGGTCCAGAAATTCCTTTGATTAAGGCTTGTTTGTTTTCTACTGATCCATATTTGATGCAGTTTATTTTTGGAACTTAAACATAATATATCATCTGTTTTGTTTTGTTTTGTTTTAGCTTTCAAGACAAAAGCATAAGATTCTTGCTTGTATTTTCAAGGGACTAGACTTTAAAATGTTCCTAAGAAGTGTTTACCAGCCCTTTATTTGTTTTTGTTTGTTTGTTTGTTTTGGTAAATGGAGAACCTGAAATTAGAGCCGTGGAATGAAAGGAGGGAAAGCATTAGTTCCGAGAAATTGACCAGGGGCATGAGAAGCAAGGAGACTTGCCGAGCTTGAAATAGCTAGGACGTGTGCAATGGGCTCCCAGCTAACCTCTACTTCCTACGCACAGAAGAGGAAGGGACCAGTGCAAGGGCGTGACAGGAGTGGAATTTCAACCACAGGGCCATCAAGGAGAGCAAACTGAGCTTCCATAGCCAGCCAAGGAGGAGAAATTCAGCAAGGGTGAAGATCCTAAGATGCCTGTTGGTAGCAGCTGGAGGCCTAGAAAGGAGGGAGGCTGCTAAAGTGGTCAGTGGTTAAGATACTCCATTCCCCAGAAGTAAATATTAGCTAGCCGAGGTCCTGATTTTCATGCTTGTGCTATGTGTCCATGAGACACAGAGAATCCAGGACGAGAAGGCAGAAGGCCTGTGGTCTTTGGTTGCCCTATCAGTAAACACACACACACACACACACACACACACACACACACACACACACACAAAACGAGAAATTTGAATGAGGTGACCTTTAGGGGACTTCCAACTTCATTACCATCCTGTGTTTTTTCAATCCCAGAAGATAAAAACCCAGAGATGTGAAAGCAGGCTTTTTGTCATCGGTCTGTATTTCTATCCCCTCCTGTCAGAGGAAAGATCAGGTTCTTTCTATGCAGGGGCCATGGGCAAAGATTGCATACATACGATTTAGCAAACAACTAATTTAAATACTTCCCACCACTTCACTTTCTGTAGAAATTATGGCTTGAGTGCACAATTATGGGCCTAAATAGCCTGGGTTTCTTCGGACTGGCCAAATCACGTTGGAGTACTTGAGCTCGGGAATGTTGTAGAAGACTTAGCCTTGGACAGAGAGCCTGGGCCTGGTTGTGATTGCAGTCACAGAGGGGCGGGGCCCTTCCCACTGACTTCAGCACTTCTCTGAAGAGCCGGGCAAATGTTCAAGTGTGAAAGTTCCCATCGAATCCTGATCTTTTTAGCAGAGTTGTGTTTTGAAAGCAAGCTCAAGACCACAGGGGTTGCTGGGCTGAGTGTGAACAATCAAATTCCAAGTCAACAGCCTCATCTCCCACCCTTCATCTCCCTTTCTCCTTCTGGGTTTTGCTATCCATTTGGGAACAGCTCTTTCATTTGCTTTGGGGGACCCCCTTCTGAGCCAGAACCCTTTGTTTTCATCAGCGCAGACCTCCAGAGATGGCCTGTATTAACCTTACTGTTTGGCAAGGTGTTGTTTGAAGTTGCTAACTTGCCCTTTGGTGGGTATGCTCAACACAGATGGAATGAAAAAGGCCATTACACCTTCCTAATTCTCCCAGTAGGCCAAGCCGAAGCTACATACTTCCTCCGGGATAACAGAAGGCGACAAGAGGCCACCATAGCAGCACCAGTGTCCCGAAGCTCGTCTCTGTCCTTAGGCCTGCTCGTCCGGTGCACGCCCTGCAGTCACACACACAGGGGAGTCACATACACAGGGGAGACCAGGCACCCTGGATTTTTCAGGAAAGTTCTCTTTTCAAATGTTCTGCCCACTCGTACTTGTGTCCTGATTTGGGATTTGGAAAAGTGGTTTCTCCCTCCATCTGCAGTGGTGTGACTGACATTCTCGACGAGGACACTGTTTTTAACTCAGAATGATTCAAAACAATTGGGTCATGTGTACTTTAAATTCTTTCCTCCCTCTGCGGTGCACATTTGGGAACTTGGGAGGTGGGGTGGAGGGTCAGCAGAAGAGTTTCTATCTCTGCAGTGAAATCCCCTTCCCAGGCAATCAAGTAAGAATGGGAAAGGTCCCTAGACTGTTCCCACAGTACTGTCCTTTGATGCTGAAGCTCGAGATACAGCGTCTGAGCTAAAGGCAGCCTTAGTGATCACTCCACCCCCCCCACCTTTTATAAATAAAGTCACTGAGGCTCAAAGGGGGAGTGATTTGTCCAGGGGCACTTGGCTGGCTCAGTCAGTAGAGCATGTGATTCTTGATCTTGGGGTTGTGGGTTCGGGCCCCACGTTGAGTGGAGAGATTGCTTAAGAATAAAATCTTTAAAAAGGGGGAGAGGAAGTAATTTGTCCAAAATCAAACACCTAGTCGGTGGTTGAAGTGGGGCTCAAACCTGTACCTCCTACTAGAACCTGCTAATATTTATCAAACAAAAGAAGCAAGGTCTGAGAGATGAAGGAAATACAGTGATAGGAGCTAAGAAAGAACTTCGGGCTTAGAAACCATCCATCCAAGGCAGAAAGGCGGGCCTGCCTTAAAGGACTGATTCCTTCAAGAGCAGCTACAGAAAACTGAGCATAGAGCTCTGTGCCCAGAAGAGAGGCGACAAATTCACCCTCGTGCTGTTCGGGGACATTGATGGGGAACCAGGGAGAGGAATTTGTTTTTCCAGACACTAACAATGCTAAAGGAAATGGCTCTGCCCCGGGACTAAGCCATGGAAGACATGAGCTGTACTGGCAAAGAAGCTCAGGGTGACCCAGCAGAAGGGCCAACAAGAGGGATCACCTGAGCTCTAAGAGGGGAACAGGAGGGCTTAGAGGTTTGAGACTAAGTCACCCGCATGGAACTATTCTGCATAGGAGAACAGCCTTAGATTCCACCAGCTGTATGCACCCTCCACGCAGCAGCATCTGGGCCTGCCTGCTGCATTACAAGAGGAAGCCATGTAGGACAGTGGACAAGAGTGCCGAGTGCAGGGCCAGACAGACTTGAATTTGAACCTTGGCTATGCCTTACATCTTGTATGACCTTGTTTAAGTTTCTGCCCTTCTCTGAGGCTCATTTTCCTCATCTTTAAGATGCAAGGACACTCAGAGGATTACTGTCAAGATTCAATAAAATAACACTTATAAAAATGCCTCGAATAGAGCCTGCACTCATATATGCTAGCTGTTCTTAATGATCAGCCGAGAGTAAAAAGGTCCACAGGATTCAGAAGCAGAGTGACTTGGCTCACTAATGGGTCTGCTTTTCCTTGATGAAACTGGAAGAATGCTTTGGTTCTCTAAGCTGCACTCTCCTAATCTGTGAAATGAATATAACAATGATCACACCTTACGGTTGTTACCAGAGTTCATAGAGCTGTTGTGAGTACAGTATCTGATCCACTGGGGTGGTTACTGTTATTAAATTGGGGGTCAGAATTTCCACAGACGAAAAGAAAAAGGAAGAACCAAATCCAAGAGGCCTGATCTTCACTCTTTCCCTGAAATTGTGGCAGTGTAAAGATGCCAACACAGCTATGGGAACATGGCAGAGGCTTTCCTGTTGGCAGCTTTTCCAGGCTGGCTTAAGCCAGAAATCTCTACAATAATTACAATTGCCCCCCCCCCCACCTCTTTGGTTCACTTAGAGCTGACCGGCATTCCCAGCGGAATGGCTGACTCCTCTCATACGCGTCCCCAGCAATCCAAGGCTTCTCACACCAAAGTCACACCTAAGGTGGCCACAATGATGCTTACCCTGTGGTCCCATCAGTCATGGTGATGGTGGTGACATGAATCATCTCCTGAGGCTTTGCACCAGAGACCCCACTCTCACTTCTGGTGGTTGTGGTTGAGTCCGTAAACATCAGTAGAGCCCCTACTGTGTGTAAGACTTGTACCTGGCTCAAAGTAGGCACTCAAATATTTGTTGATGGACTGACTGATTGGAGGGATTGCCACAGTTAGTAAAACATTCTCTACCTTCAAGGTACTGGCATCTGGTGCGGAAGGCTGATTCATACAAAGCTAGGTTGCACTCCGAGTGACCTGTGATAAAGGCTATGTAAAAAGTATAAAAAGTGCAATTGGGACGAATTCCAACTGGAGGAAACTGGGAAAGTCATTAGGAGAAGGAAGCATTTGATGGGGACCTTTGGGCTAAGTGAGATTTTGGCAGTCAAAGGAAAGGTCATTTGTCACAGAGAACAGAGTAACCCACAAGGAAGCAAGAAAGAGCAGATCTTATTGGCAAATGACAATTAGTGGAGTGTGTGTGTGTGTGTGTGTGTGCACGCGCACACACATGCTGAGGTCAGATCCTGGAGAGCCATGATGGGCATGCAAATAATTTTCATCTTCACTTCTGTAGGTGATGGGGATCTGGGGAAGATTCTGAGTAAGGGAATGGTGAAATTAACTAGTTGTTTTGAGTTTTATTACTAAATAATGATACTTTAAAATTACTCGGGCACAAGTTTTCCACCATCGCTAAGGCTGCTGGGGTCAGGAGAAGAATTAGAAAGCCACCAAAGCTTGTTCAGATGAATAAACAACTGATAAGAACAACGTTGAGGATAAAGTCATTGACAACTTCTGGGAGATGGGCTCCCAGGCTGATGACTAACAGCTCTTTGTGACATCAACATTATCCTTGTTTGTTTGTTTGTTTTTTAATTTTATGTGACACCAGTTGTTAATGTCAGGATCAATACTTGCTGCAGCAGAGGTCACTTCTGGCAAATATCCACCAAACAGTGTACAGTTTTATCTGGACTGAGTTTGAAAGAATGGACTGCTCTCTGGAACCCATAGGACCCTTGCAGACGAAGATCGTGTTGGTACGGATTTCATAAAACACAATTTCTGCCACATGTTACTAGGATTCAACATTTTAAAAAGGGTTCTAGGGTCAAATAAGTTTGAAAAGTGATCATGCAAGAAAAGTTAAACTAGTGTCCTTGCTGCAGGAATCCTCAGAGCCTTCCCAGGACCTAGAACACACAGCGTTTTCCACACTTATTTGACCTTTTGGATCAGTACATGGGATGACAGTTCTTTGGAACTCATGTTGGGTAATGTTGCAGAAAACAGAATTAGATTAAAAACAGCATTTTGGGCTCAGATCTTACAGATCACTGATGTTGGTGTTTGCTATAGGCTGAATGTTTGTTTGTGTCTCCCCCAAATTCTTATGTAGAAAGCAAATCCTCAGTGGGAGTGTATTTGGAAGTAGACCTTTGGAAGGTGATTAGGTGATGAGGGTGGAGTCCTTAGGATTAGTGCCCTTATAAAAGAGACCCCAGAGAGCTGCCTTCTGCCATGTGAGAACGAAAGGACAAAACAGCCATCTGTGAACCAGGAAGTGGGCTCTCACCAGACACCAAATTAGCCAGTGCCTTAATTTTGCACTTCTCAGTCTCCAGAATGACATCCATAGTTGTTATAAACCCCTAGTCTATGGTCTTTTGTCATAGCTACCTGAACAGACTAAGACAGTGTTCTGATGTAGGGCAATTTCTATCTACCCAGCTGCTTCCTAGCATAATGCCCATCAATTAGAACAACTCTTCTGCACTTACTTCAGGGTATATGTTTTGCAGGAAAATTTCATCCATGATTTTTCCAGGCATACAACACATTGTCTTCCCTAATACCCTGCTTCTTAAAAAAAAAAATATTTTATTTATTTATTTGAGAGAGAGCGTAAGCAAGAGCATGAAGGGGGAGGGACAGAGGGAGAGGGAGAAGTAGACTCCTTGCTGAGCAGGGAGCTGGATGGGGTGCTCAATGGGGGATGGGGGGTTCAATGGGGGCTTGACCGGGGGGCATCCCTGGGGGGGACTAGATCCCAGGACCCAGTATCATGACCTGAGCCAAAGGCAGACACTTAACTGCCTGAGCCACCCAGGCACCCCAATACCCTGCTTCTAACCCTCATTTGATCTGTTGCAATGGTCTCTAATAGGTTCTTATGCGTGTGTTGTCTTCTCTTTCCAATTCATCCTATGGGATTCCGGCAGCACCAGTCTGATGATGTGGCTGCTCTGCTCAGTTACAATGGCTTTCTTGTACTTACTTTTAAAAACTTCTTCCCTATGGCATTCAAAGCCATACAACGCAGGCCCGGACCTATCTTGCCAACTCTTTCTTGAGTCCCTCATTCCCCCAGCTTGCATTATCGCCATGCTGGAATCAAACCGGTCTACTTGTGATTCTCTCCTAATCTCCACTCTTTGGATCTTATTGCCTCCATCATTGTACTAAATCTGTTCTTTTCCCAGGAAAACCCAGTTGAAATACTTCCCCCGCCACAAAACCTTCCTCTGATTCCCAGAAAAGGGATTACTCCCTCACTTGATCCAAAGCACACAGTATTACTAAGAAAACATTTATACTGGTACATCCTACTGTTATTTGTTGTGTATTCAGACCCTAGCCTTGCTACTTCCTAGCTGTGTGAGATTGGGCAAGTCACTTGACCTCTCTTAGCCTCAACTTCTCACCTGAAAAATGGGATAATCAGCATTTACCAACAGGGTTGTTGTGAAGACTGAAGTAAGACATCTAAAGCTGGTTAGCTTAATCAATACCGCTTTCCCACATTATGTCGCAAACTTATATTGAAAGCTCTTTGGAGAAAGTAATGAGTCTGACTCTCCTATGCATCCCAGGCACCCACCTCAATGTCTGGCCCTGGAAGGCACTTATGTTTTTAAGTGAATTGCACGTGATTGGCCTTGCTGCCTCTCCTCTGCACACTGCCCTACAGTAAAGGCAGCGTTGACCTTATCAGATTAAGTGCACAGTTTAGCCTGTAGCCTTGCTAGGCTAAGCACACAGTTCTTCTATCTATCTACCTTCTTCTACTTACCTGCCCTTGAGTTTCAAGCACAACTGCTTGGAAGTTCAAGAATCAAGTCAGTTCTAATTTGAAAAAATAACTCAGAAAAGGAAAAAAACAACTCATTAAAATAAAAATGAAGTCTCGCTACAGTACAAAGTGTCAATCCTGAGTCACACCAAAAATTAATCAAAACGTCTTCTTTTATATTCTTCTATCTACATATTTTCTCCCTTTACTGTCACTGATTTATTTTCAAAGAGCAAATATTATTCCCTTTGATAAATTGATCAAGACTGCCACCTATTCACTATTGGGCTGAAATGCCACAGATGTGACAGTCTTTCCACACCCAATAAAATCTAGTAAGTTCCTCCTGAGCAGCTGCCATTCACCCCAGTGGATCCAGTGAGCTGGTCTAGGGATGGACGTGGGGGTGGGGATCCAAGTCAGAGACCATCTCTTCTCATAGGTGGAAAAATGGAATCCCCTTCTTGCTGAGATACACACAGAGGTGTTTAAAGTCATAAAGTCATAGTTTACTCATAAACCCAAATACTAAAAACATCTCTGTGTTGGTTATTTTCTAGTTAGGGTTGCCAGATAAGATGCACGATGCCAAATGAAATTTGAAGATCAGAGACAATAATTTTAAATATATAAGTATGTACCAAATATTGCATGGTTTCCATTATTTATCTGAAGTTCAAACTTAACTGCATACCCTGTATTTTTATTTGCTAAATCTGGCAACCCTTCTCACGCGCCCCCTTCCCCATCTACCCTCTCCCCTTCGGACATCCAGCTCTGTGTCCTGGGAAGCGGATCACAGATGGTCAAACATGGGCTCCCTTTGCTCTCTGGCTTTCATTTGCGTTTCACCAAAGGAAGTACCAGAATGCGCTTTAAGGTGGAAGGAGACAGAAGTCAGCTACTTATCCCAACCTCTCACACTTCTGGCAGTGACCACATTCATTACTGGCCATAAATTTTGCCTGGTGGCCTCTATTTCACAGCTCCAAGTTCTCGGAATTCTGTTCCTTCCACTTGTCCCTTTGGGCTTGGGGCTGGAAGGGCTTCCCACAGCTACAGATTCCTGGTGCTTCAGTGTCCTGTGCTGTTTCCTGAAGCCTGCCCATCATTCAGAACTAGTCTCTTCAGGCAGTGGTTTTCAACTAAACTCTTCAAGTGTGTCGTTTATTTCCCGACTCGACAGTCTTCACATGGCCCGCACACATACACACAACATGAATGTACATATCGCTTTGGGTCCCCCCGGTTAAGGAACCCAGAGATCCAAACCAGACTATTTTTAAGTATAAGAAATTCGCACCTTGACTTCAGGAAAAACTTAACCTAAGAATAATACTGCCACTGAACAATGTCAATGGTACCAACAGCCTGTCCGGGCACAGCAACTTTTAGAAGTTTGCAGGTCTCTCTGACACTCTGGGCATCATCAGGAAGAAACCTGAGGAGCTCCTAATCCAGAGAGAGGCAAACCATTTCTGCAGAGGATGAAATCTTTGTACGGAAGACCAAGTCTACTGACAGTCTCTGTCACGGGTCACCCTCACTAGTCTTCACCCGGCCACCTCGGCGCTATCTTAAAGCTGGGAAAGGGGATGTCCTATATAGGCTGACGGCCATCTGCACAAGGAAGAGCGACACAAAAGAAGCAACAGTGCTTAGTCGAAATGTCCCTTGAGGTGAGTTTTAGAAGCTGAGTAGAAGTTCACAGGACAGACTGTCTGGGCAGAGGCTGCAGAGTGACGGAGCCGAGGCCTGGAGGCACCCAGCAGCCAGGGGGCGCCGTGGTAACTGTAAATATCACCGCATGTCTAGGGAAAGTTGGATTAGAGGGAGGGTGTGAACTGGGAGGTAAGCAGAGGGCCCCATCCTGGAGGTCCTTGTGTGCCATAAAAGAGTGAATTTGAAAATAATAATGATGATGATGATAATGATAATAATAATAATAATAATAATAATAACAGAAAACACTTACAGGATTCTTAACATGTACCAGGCACTATTCCAACTGTTTTGCATACAGTAACCTCAAAATAACCCTATGAGGTAAGTAATACTTTGATCCTCAGGTTACAGATGAAAAAAACCAAGACACAGAGAGTTAAGTAATGTGTGCAAGTTCACACAGCTGGGATTCAAACAAGGGCAACCTGGCTGCAAGATTAATATTCTTGACCATGATGCTCCTAATACGTTCCAGGCATTGAGGACACAAAAGCAAGGAAGACGAGATCCTTGCCCTCAAAGACCACAAAGTCTAGGGGGAAACAGACGCAGAAACACATCCTAATAGCTCAAGGTGATTGCCGAACCCTTCCTTTGCTTTAGATTTTCCCCCACTTTAAGCCCGTCCCTTTGCAGTTCCCACAAACCCTAGCCTGTTGACAGGTCTTCTGCCAGCCTCCTCTCCTGTTTACAATCTGGTGCCTGCCGCTGGGAACAGAAGAATTTGCATCTGCTCTCTGGTGCGCCTAGCTGACAGGTCCTCTTCAGTGCTCTGTCCTCTGGGCATTACTGGCCCTTTCTGTTCCCGACCCTAACCAGTCCCTCAGGTCCTCACCCCTGGCCTAGAAGCACTGGCTGGCCAGCTAGCCTCATCCCCTGTGAGAAAGAGATTTGGACATCTTCTGCGAACTTCTAATTCCGCAGGAACTCTTGTCACCATAGCAACAAAAATAAGCTGACAGCTGCCTTCTAATCCCTGAGCCTGGTGACCATGGAAGTGACAGAGAAAAACACAGACCTCTGGGGCAGGCACCGACCTTCTTTCCTCGGTTGGATGAGGAGGGGTAAATCTGCTCACCCTATGCTTCTGAGAGCTGAAGGATCCTCAGCTCTGCCCCCCTTGTTTTCCTCTAGGAAGAAAAATAGGGACAACATAAACTGCCTCTACTGTTTTAAGCAGCCTCAGTTCCTCTGGACACCTAGGAAGCATGATTTAGCAGTAGTGGTGGGACTGGAAAGGAAGTCATGGATGCCTTACTTAATAAGTCAGAAGAAGACATGGCTTAAAAAAATAATAGCAAACAATTGCTCACTATGTGCCAAGCATTGTGATAAGCACTTTACATACATTATTGTCCTTATTTAACCCCCACAAAAATTCTGCAAGGTGGATATTATGATTATCCTCACTTTACTTATGCAGAAAGTGAGGATCAGAGAGGTTAGGTAATATATCCAAGATAGCACAGCTAATAAACGGCAGAGCAGAGTTTCAAACCCCTATCTGGCCAACTCCAAAGCCCAAGTTCTTTACCTTTCATTCTAGATTGAATAACTTCAAATTTTCTGCTAGGAGAATTACACAGGGCTGTGGGTCACTTTGGGACTTAGCTGGTGACACTGTCCGGGAAAGCATAACCAGCAGAGTCAGCGGATGGCCCGGCCAAGAAAGGGGAAGACCATGTCCTATGCCACACATCTGGCCTGGTAGACACCGTCTGACAACATGTAGAACAGCCCTGCCCACACGGGCATACAGCCCCAGCACAGCTGATCCAGGGAAATGCCACCACCGGCCACCATCAGAGGAACCAGGGCACTTTGGCCCTCGATCCAGGCTCAGTATTCTTCACAAACTTGCCAGCGCACGTGTTGGCTGCTGACCACACTGAGAATGGCTGGCTCCACTAGTGGATTCTGGGGAACTGACTGGCCTGGTAACCCAGTTGGCCCAAAGCCTCATCCATGGGTGAACTGGATAGGTGGACACCTGTCTCTAGCGCAGGGGGAGCGTGCCAGTCCCAAGCCGCCCCTGTATGTCTTGAGGGAGTGCCCCGGGTAAACAGCGCCACCATCCACATTCCTGTCAGCCTTGGCCTTACACGACCGGAAAGCCACCACACTCCACTCTACTCTAGGTGGGCAGCAAGGGGACAATCAGCTACTTCATATCCACATTCCACTTGTAGGTTTGGGGATTCTCCCCTGCTTAGCCTCAGTGGGAGGCTGGGCTCCGAATCCCATAAAGGAAACTGCAAAGGCAAGACACCTGCTCTCCCTGCCCTTGGGACGAGGCCATGGGCATATCATCTGGACTACGCCAATCAAATGTTCTCAATCTCTGAAGCAAAGGGCACAAAGAAGAGGGGCATTTTGGAAAGCAGCAAGAACATCAGACCTGAGAGCCTCACCTTAAGCAGCTGGTTCCTGGGGCGTGACCGTGCACGGTGGGGAGCGACGGACACCCGTGGCTGGGCAAGCCTGTCAGTCACAAGTCGTTCCTGAACAGCTCAGCTGGAGGAACCCCTCAGGTGACTGCAGCCCACCAATCCCTGCAGGCCGCATTCGCTCTCATCCTCGGTCTTCTCTGGCGGCACAGCCCACAATGCACCTCTTTGTTAGGTACTGGGCAGCAGGGAGAGTGGTCGTCCGTCCAGCATCTACACTCCAGTCCTGTGTTAGCCGGGACTCTGACCACTTAGCTTCATTTGTCCCATCCTTGTTTGCCAGTGCTGACATTGATTCCTAACACCTTTTTTATAAATCTTTACCTTCCTAACCCAACCGGAGACTGTTTCTGTTGTGTTGTTTGCAATCAAGAATCCTGACTAGATGGTCTGGAAACTTAGCTCTGCCTCTGATGATGCCCATTTGTCTCTCTCCCCCCAACTCCCTGACATTCCTGGAATCTTAAACAGATACTCTGAAAACAAGCAGATCATTTTGAACTAAGAAAGAGGCATTTTTCCCACACTGGAACTGCAATTGACGTGGTGCTTAGGGGCATATCTACTTTCCATTCCCTCTCTTTTCCCCCCTTCTCCTGTCCCACATAGCTCCCTATTGCCAACCTGCAATTAAGCTTTCAGCTTAGATTTCCCTTTCCTCCAGGAACCTTCTCTGACTGAGCACAGGCTGGCTGAGGTGGCCCTTTTCTCCGGAGCCTTGAACTTACCACTACCTTAGCACACTATCACACTGATGTAATTTATGCCTAGCTTACTTAATTGACTTCCTTATGGGACTGGTAGCTCCTTAAGGACAGAATCATGTCTGATTCATCCTCGTATTCTCAGAGCTCAGTGTGATACCAGATATAGAGTGGATGCCCCCAAAATACATGACAAAGGACCGATTACAGTGTCACACACATACCCCAAAATAGAATCACTGTCAGAGTCAGAAGGGCAGAGCCTCTGGGATGATGGGAAAGAAGTACTCATCAGATCCTCAGCCTCCCTTGCCGAAGTCCCAGTTCTGTAAAGTAGAACAGGGAGCTCCAACTATGGCAGGACTATTGCAGCCTTCACATCATCATCTTTGGGGGCTGTATTAGCTTCCTATTGCTGCTGTAACAACTTATCACAAACTTAGTGTCTTTAAACAATAAATTTCTTATGTTACAATAGTGGAGGTCAGAAGTCCAAAATGGGTCTCACTGGGTGAAAATCAAAGTGTCATCAAGGCTATGTTCCTTCTGGAAGATGTAGAGGAGATCTGATAGACAAACCATAGAAGAACCTCAGTGTTCATGAAGCTGGATCGCTGGGGGTACCTAGAATTTGCTTTGGCTATGAGTGAAAGTGTATTTTTTAGAAGTATCAAAGTTGATCAGAGTAAATCATGACGCCCATGGCATAGCTAATGTTATATTCTTCCCAGCCTTATTACGGTATAATTGAAAAATAAAATTATATATATTTAAAGTGAACAATGTGAAGATTTGGTATATGTATATACTGTGAAAGGATTACCATAAGCAAGTTATTAACACATCCATCATCTCACATAGCTACCTTTGTGTGTGTGTGTGTGTGTGGAATTGCTTAAATCTACTCTCTTAGTGAATTTCAAGCGTACAATGCAGTGTAACTAATTATAGTCAGCATACTGGCATACTGTACATTAGATCCCCAGGACTTATTCATCTTAGTATTAAGAGTTATACTGTGACCAATATCTCCCCATTTCTCCCACCCCCACATTGACCCTTTTTTCCCATTTTTATGAGTTCAACTTTTGCTTTCATTCTACATATGAGATCATACAGTGATCATACAGTGATTTGTCTTTCTCTGCCTGACTTATTTCACTTAGCATAAAATCCTCCAGGTTCATCCATGTTACTGCAAAAGGAAGGATTTCCTTCTTTTTATAAGGCTGAATTATATCTCATCATATATATATATACACACATATATATACATGATATATATATTATTATACATATATATGTATGTATACATATACATATTATTATACATATATATAATATATATTACATATATGTATATATATACACATAATATATACGTATATATTATAACATATATAATATATAGTATGTATATATTATATCCCATTATATGTTTACATATAATATAGACATATTATATCCCATAATATATATACACATATATATAAAATTGTATATATATATAAAGTAAATATATAAAATTTCCTTTATCCATCTGTCAATGGACACGAGTTATTTCCATATCTCGGCTATTGTGAATAATGCTGCAATAAACATGGGAGTGCAGATGTCCCCTTGAGATACTGATTTTGTTTCCTTTGGATAAATACCCAGAAATGGTATTTCTGGATCATACAGTAGTTCTATTTTAAATTTTGGCAGTAATATATACACATTATGGGAGTCCCAGAAGGAGAAGTGAGAGAAAAATGGGGAGAAAACTTTTTAAAAGAAATAATGGCTAAAAATTTCCCAAATCTGGGAGCGATATGGATATCCAGTTACATGAAGCTCATACAGAGTCAAACCATTTAGTTTTTCAATGAGACATGCTACAATAAAACTGTCAAAAATCAAAGAAAAAAAGAGACTTTTGAAGGCATCTAGAGAAAACAAACTCCTCGCATGCAAGGGAACCCTCATGAGGCTAGCGTCAGATACCTCAGCAGAAACCTTGCAAGTTTCTCATGAGAACAGGATTCCCATCTGTGTTACTCATTGCCATATTCTTATTTTCTAGCACAGTAACTATACACAGTGGGAACTCAATAGATGTTTATTGAACAAATTAATTAATGCAACAACTAACCTGCTTAACCGTACTCGTCAACTGATGCCTACAGCTCAAGACAAGAAACTAAAGTGAAATGGGTACTACATTCCCATAATGTCATTACCAGTTCTACTGCATATTCTAGTTCACTGGGAGGGATATGGCCAGGAAATGGAAGCAATAAGCCTCCCTTTTCACTGAGGTCCTAGAATACATTTCAGCTTTTCACCGAAAAGGCCAGCCACATCCTACATCTCCGGGGTTGAGGGTAGAACAGAGCTGTCTCCCTTGGTCCTGTGTCTTCAAGCCAACCTGCCACTTTTAGGACTCAGCTACCTAGAGGTCCTTAAAGAGAAACCGAACCTCATCAGGCCCTTCTTTACTTATTTCAGATCTTCTCCCACTTCTAATCAATCCCCCCTCCATTTCACAGCTCTTGGTTCTGTTGTTTCTCATAAATTCATGCCTCTTTCCATTGGTATCTTGGATATCTGGTCTCTTTTGGCTCCTGACTTTAAGCTCCCTCTCTAGGACGTGGGCTTGCATGTGTCCACTGCGTCTCTCTGCTTGGGACATCAGGTAGTGTACCGTCTACATTACTCAGAGCCTTCATGGTTATGGTTATGTGTGTGTGGTCTTTCTCTCATTGCATCTCTTTGCTCTGCTCCCGTCTGCATAGGCTCTACTCTTCAAACAAGTCTTCTTCATGTGTCAGGGAAGATGGCTACCCTCACAGCTGTTTAGGTCAGCAATTGTAGAGAAAAGGGGAGTCTTCCTGTCTAACTCCCAAAGAAAAGTCTCAGGGAGAACTATGTTTTGCCCTATCTGGGTAATAAGCTCATCCCTGAACCAACCCTGTGTCTGGAATACCCTATGCAGACCTAGGCCACATTCATAGCCAATGGCTTGGGGTGGCAGGTAGGCGGCTGAGACTGGTTAGTAGCTTTTCTCAAACCACGCAGGGTGGAGGAAGAGTGCTCCAAAGGAAGAGAGTGTTGTTATTAGCAAAAGGATGAGGGAGATAAGAACATTTTTCTGATAAAACGTGAGCTTTCCCTCTCCTCTAAAATAGTCAATACAGTTGTTTATGAATCCAGATCACTGATCAAACTCACGCATGGTAACATGTATTAATGTGATCATGTTAATATATGATCAAGCTCACACGTATGAAGCAAACAAAGAAACAATTAGTTTACCTTAAAATGGGTGGTATACAGCAAGACAGCATGGAAGGGCTATTCAATAATTGGAGAAGCCTGAGTCATGCCAGCCAAAAGAGCCTTGAGAAGCCCTCAGACATCCCGGATTTCCCTTCTCTATTCACTGAAGCCCTCTAGCAAATGTGGCAGGAATGAAGGCATGAGGGATCTAGAAAGGTAGCAGTTTAATTCTACCCGGTACTTTTTAGTTAGAATGAGCAGGGAAGATTACCATTTGCTTTGGGGTTGCAGTAAATGAATGAGCTACTAAAGATTAGGATTTCAGAGGTGAAAAAATTCTTGGTGATTACAAGGTCCACACCATGACTATAGGAATAGCTGAAGTGAAACAGGAATAAGGTTCACTTGCTAAAGAGGACCAGGTACTATCTGGTTGGCTGGGATAATGATAGCATTGAGGACAACAAAGAAGGTTGGGAAACTTGGATGCATATCACGAATAGACCAGAAAGTCAGTGGAAGACAAACACAAAGCGGAGTAAGAAGTAGTAAAATCAGGTGGCACGTGCCTGCCAGGAGGAGGAATTCTTGTGTAACGGTAGAAGAATATTCGTTGGGAGTCAATGATGCCAAAATTCTACCCTATTTTAGTTTGCTAGGGCTGCTATAGCGAAGTACTACAAACCAAGTGGCCTCAAGAGCAAAAATTTACTATCTCATAGTTCTGGAGGCTAGAAGTCCAAGGTCATGGTGTTGGCAGTGCTGGTTCTTTCCGAGGGCTATAAGGCAAGGATCTGTTCCAGGCCTTTCTTCTTGGCTTGCAGGTGGCTGTCTTCTCCCTGTCTCTTCACATTGTCTTCTCCCTAGGCATGTCTGTCTCTGTATCCAAATTTCCCCTTTTTAGAAGGACAAGGGTAGTATTGGATTAGGGCCCACCCTCATGACCTCATTTTACTCTGATCACTTCTGTTAAGACCCTATCTCCAAATAGCATCATATTATGAGGTCCTGAGAGTTAGAACTCCCACATACTTTTTGTGGGGGGGGACACAGTTCAATCTATAACATATGCCCTTTACATCTCTTTCATGAGGGGTGTCTTACTCTTCAAGCCTTCCTGAGCAGTGGAGCAGTGGTTCTCAACCTAGGGCTACATATTAGAATCACACTGGAAGGTTTTAAAAATCGAGATGCCCAGGTCACAACCCAGACCATTTAAACCAGAATCTCCAAGGACAGTGCATCCTGACAACAGTATTTTTAAAAACTCCCCGGGTGTTTCTAGTGTGTGAAGTTGAGAACCACTGCCTACAAAATTCAGAGGCATCCTCAGAAAGGCACAGCTGGGTCCCGAGGGTTCCAGCAGGCAGTGCAAATTTATTCAGCTCACTCCCAGCCAACACTGGGCCACATGATGCACATTTATCACCTAAAAACACCCAAACAATCACAATCCACAGAGGGAAACTGAGTTCTATGTAAAAGGCAACTAAACAATTCTCTGCATGTTTAAAGCAATCTCTCTTATCTGAATTTTCTATGACTTTGAATGGAATTCCTGGTAGTAACATCATAGGGCAAATGAGGGAGGGGTGACTTGGAACTGTCCATTTTAAAATATGTGTGATTCTGCACACTAGACTTCAGGACATTTCTAGAAGCCAAGCACAGAGGAAGGTTAAATAAGCACTCCCTACCCCATCACCACGGCTAAGGGCCTATGCCAATCCAGCCCATGGAGGTACATCATTGGCATGCTTGTACAGCTCAGTACTTTCCTAACAAGCTATGTCTCCAGGGGTGCCTGGGTGGCTCAGTCAATTAAACATCTGCCTTCAGTTCAGGTCATGATCCCAGGGTCCTAGGATTGAGCCCCACATCAGGCTCCCTGCTTGTGCTCTCTCTCTTGCTCCCTCTCTCTCTCTCAAATAAAATCTTTAAAAAGAAGAAGGGGAAGGGGAAGAAGAGGAGGAGGAGGAGGAGGAGGAGAAGGAGGAGAAGGAGGAGAAGGAGGAGAAGGAGGAGGAAGAGGAGGAAGAGGAGGAAGACGAAAAGAAGCAGCAGTAGCAGCTATGTCTCCACAAAACAGTACCTACATAGCATCTACTTCTGACCCAAAGCCATGGGTTCGTAAATGGCGGATGTTCAGAAGTTTCTGCATATGAAGAAACAGAATCCATGTCTCTTATGAGTATACAGCAGACTAAAATGATGCCCACTGAGAAACAGGAATGAGTGGCCAGGAATGAGCCACTTAAGAGCTATCTAATAGGGGACTTTTTGTGACTTTGTCTCCTATAAGATTATGCTTTTGCATTGTAAGGCTTAAAATGTCATGTGATGCCTTGACATCTTTGAGCTTCACAGGGCCCTAATGGTGAATTCCCCTGCTCTCTCCAGATATGCCCTCCCAACCCAATGGCAAAAACTCTCCACCTAGATAGGTCCTGTAATAGTCAGAGCAGCTGCATTGCAGGCGGTTCTCAACCCAACTGGTTTCATCTCTCTGCCAGCACATGGAATTATTCAAATCAGTCAGTCACCTCCTTCCACGGGAACCAGGGGTCACTTCACAGCCCCTGTTTGTTTGCTCTATGTCTAAGTGCACCCCTCCGTAGCCCTGTGTGGCACGCCAGGTCCTCTTCTAGCACTATGTGCTTGATTTTATGTCTGATGCCGAGTGTCTTGTGCTGGTCATCTTGCAATATTTAGGGCAGGGGATTCCTCTGTCACCAAGAGGGTGAATAGGAGGCAATCAAACCAGTCTTTGAAGGACAGTGTTTCCCAAAATGTGATCTGAGGACCATCTGTATCAGAATTACCCAGGGAATTTGGTAAAATGCCTATCACGTGGCCTCACACCACCCTAGACCTACAGAGGACCCTCTGGGGATGGGACCTGGGAATATGCTTGTTGGGTTCTCTAGAAAACAGATTCTGAAATGGATTAGAATGTAGGAAGTTTATTAGGGAGTGCTGCTGGGATCAAAAACTGGGGGACATGAAGGAAAGGAAGCACAATTGTGCAGAGAGAGAAGCTGGGCTGTGACAGGGTCTCAGGAGGGAGCTCAGCTGACCCCATGGTGAACACTGAAGCAAAGATGGCCTTTTAGAGTTGCCCTGAGTTGAGGCAAGGGTGCCAGGCCTTCAGAGTGCATCATCAGTCAGGTATTGCATGTGGGTTCAATCCAAGACAGTAAGCCTGACTGTAGGTGGAACAGCTTCCTTCAACTGAGGAAAATTCCTAGATAGGGTTGACAAATCTCAGCTACTGGGATACAAGTACTTTAGCCTGAGAGTGGGTTTGGTGCCATATTCTGCCTCCACTACAGTCTATATCTTATGGTGCTCGGTTCTACATTTTCATTTAAGTTCCGGGAACAACATCTCTAAGTTTCTGATAGGTTTATCTTCCTGGGGAAACTTATCAGAAGGTTAGTGGGATAAACTACAGTGCTGCTACAGCTAGAATCAAGGCCATAATGATGTTCATCCTCTCCCTCCTCTATGACCCATTCTAGATTTCTCCCAAGAACAACTAACTCTTCTGCAAGTCTGGACAGCTTATTGGTGGCATGACCCAGACCCTATTCCTCAATGGCCACCATGCCTTTCTTGGGCTATGGCTGCTGCTGCACTTGTGAATTTGTCTTCAAGTTGGCACTTCGAGGTAGTACCAAGAAGTAGAGCATCTGGGTGCCACACATATTCCTTCCTGTCCCCATTATGTGAGAGTAGCTCTATCTCCTTTCCTAATGACCAGAATCAATTACCCCTGCCAAAATGGTAACTTCTCTTCTTGCCTGCTGGGTCGCTGGCACAAGGATCCCAAAATGCCCAGGCATCAGTTGTAACTTTAGTTCAATGAGACTCTTGCTGCATTCCCAGGTGGTAGTTTTTCCCTTTGGGGGACTAGAACATCAAATCTCACAGAACCTATAAATACAATGCTGGAAAGCACAAATTCCCCAACGTGGATTACTGGAACTGATGATAAGCAGGGGCACTCATACTTTGACACTTTGGTTGCCAGACTCATGTGTTCCACTAATTGGGAACATGGTAACTTACAAATGTCTTTACTTAAGAATATATACTACAGGGAGACAGTGGCTCAGTCAGTTAAGTGACCGCCTTTGGCTCAGGTTTTGATCCCAGGGTCCTGGGACCGAGTCCCACATTGGGCTCCTCACTCAGCAGGGAGCCTGCTTCTCCCTCTGCCTGCTGCTCCCCCTGCTTGTGTTCTCTCTCTCCCCCTCTCTCTCTGACAAATAAATAAATAAAATCCTTTTTAAAAAAGAATATATACTACAGCCTGGAAGATGGTGCCCTACCTTACAGGGCACCAAGTTGGTGCCCTCAATAGGCCAGCAGTTTCTGAGTGGTATGGTATGTGATTCCTTGGTAATAGATCCCATGATAATATACTCTGCTGTGAAGAGGGTCATTTAGTCCATGCAGTGTAATGTGGGATCCCATGTCAATAGACCAAATATGGATAAGGATCTGTGAGCAAACTCATATGAAGAAAGACCAACTCATACCAAGAATATGTGTTGATTCTAGCCAAAATAAACCTCTGCTGGAAGGAAACCATCCAGGAAACCATCCTGGAAGGGGTCCGACACAGACAAACTGGCAACAAGTAGCCAGTGGGTCTCCTCAAGAGAAGATGCTGCATAAAAAACTCAGAGTTGGTCCTAACAGATTCAACATTTGCAGCAGTACCATAGCTGCAATTAGATCAACATTGGTGAGCGGGAGCTCATGTTCTGGGGCCCATGAACACCCTTCATCTCTGCCACTATGGCTATTCCTTTTGCGTATCTATTTGCTAACACTGGAGTGGCTGATGACAAAGCTTCACTACCATTATCTGGCCAAGTTATTACACCTACTTGGTTGTTTAATGTCTCTTCCATGTTTTGAACATAAAACACAAAGATATCCACACTTCCAACCTACTCCTAAAAGTCCATCCACATGGCTCTACCCTAGACCTTCTATGCTCAATCTTCCAGTCTTTCTCCTTGAGAGCTCCTGACTAACAAAATGACTTGGTGCTGTTGATTCATCCATGTATGTTCTAACCTTAAGCTTCTAAACTTTCCTCTTCACACAAAATAGATGACGAGGTATATCTCCCAAAGCTCGGCCAAGAAATTGGTAAAATTTCTTCTCCCACTATTTATTAAGGTCACCCTTCAATGGGGGCTGAACTGCAGCCTTGCTGGTTTGCCCTTCACACCTACTTGACCCAACCCTGACCTAATCTTGGCCTTTTCCCTTGCCATCAGCTAATCATAAGAGACTTCCTATGTGGCCGTAAGTATGAGTTGAGGAAAAGGAGCTGGTGCAATAATGGTGAATAACATGGGAGTGTGGGCAACTGTTCGTCCAGCTTACTTATGCTCTTTGGTCCTTCTTGGGCCTCCAGATGTGCCACTTCCAACTTATGATGAATTCCTTCTTGGCCTGCCCCAACTTTTTACTTGATGAGACTGACAGAAAACAGTTCCTGGTGTACAGCTCTGGCTGCATGGTCACTGGATGACCCTAATCTGCATTTCATTTTTGTGGAGGCAATATTGGGGGAATTAAATAGACATAATATGAGCTACTGCCCCTGAATCATTTAAGTCATTAAGTATGGCATTTATTTCTGTCATTCCATTACTTCCAAAAAGATGAGTTGTTTTTTGTTGTTTTTTTTTTATTGCCTTAGTCAAGGATAATACTGAGGAGGCCCATTTGAAAGGCTTCTATTTGGCCTTCCCTACTTTTTGCCACTACCATGTATGCCCATTCTAATTATATACTTGGAAATAGGGGGAGGATCAATGGATGGGTCCATGGTCCTAGTGTACTCACTGTGAACCAGTCCTAGGCCAAGAATCCACTTATTATCTGGCCTTCATATAACTTCTTCCTAATGATGGGGCCATGATGACACCTGGAATCACCAGATATCAATATTAAGTTGAACAATGTGTCCAATCCTCCTCAACATGTTTGGGTGTTCACCTTTTCCCAGTGTTCAGTTCCCCAAGTATGTGGTCATGTGCCCCTTTTAGGAAGGACTGGAGGAATCAGTACAGTATACATTTCCATGATATTCCAGGGTCCTTCCTCCTAAGGAGCCAGTTTCTCCCTCAGTTTCTGGGTCAGAAACCAGGCCCACACCTGGAAACTAGGCAAAGGACTGTGCCCTTTTAGTTGGACAGTCACTCTCAGCTTTCTGACCACTGATCTTTGCTGTTTGAGTGTATATACTGAACAATGCATGGCTGTCTGTCCGTCTATCTTGTACTAGGGACACTGTATACAATTAACCATTTCTATACCTCTCTGATGGTCAGGGGCCCTGACTGAGACTCTGACCTTGATGCTTCTTGTTAGGATCGTATCTACCTGGCTTCTGACAGGTAAGCGCCACTATCTGGCTTTAATTAATTTAGAATCCTCTTGTCCTTATTGCCATCAGTGAGCTCAGTTCTAGGACAGCCTCACCTACAGAGAAGAGCAACTCATTAATGCTCATGGACCTCTCACCAGCCCATCCTGTATTTCTTTGGTAAATGGAGTATCCTTTGGGTCCAACTGTGGAACACAGTTTTCTATCCTTAGGAAAATACATCTAGGATGCCCAAATCTCTGTGGCTTTTAATCCCTTCCTCCATTGTCCATAATGCGGTTCTGCCACTTTTACTTCACTTTGTGTGGGCCATCACTTTCTCCGGGTTTCTAGGAATCATCCTACTAACATGTTTATCCTGTGTCTCAGGGTCCTTGACAAGTTGTTAAATCCTGTATCCTGGAAGAGAAGTTCTTAACTGTTAACTCACCCATATTCTACTTTATTTCTCCCCTCTTTGATCCAGAATATAGATCCCTTGGAACCTAATCCAATATGTAGTCCACTGGTACATGTAACCAATACATGCTAGCTAAGTCCTATAGCTCCCTTGGGGCATACTCTCTTTCTCCTTTTGGCAAGCCATAATGCCCCACCTGAATTATGTTGTGAGTGACCCTAGTCATTGCCCTGTAGCTATAAGGTGAGGTGGGTGAGATCTCTAGAAAGGCAGATGTTTTCTTGATGTGGAGAAGCCTCTACATTGTCTCCAACTAAGGTGAAAGCCACATCTCTTACCAAGGAGGAAGGTGGTCTTCTGCAAAAACAGAAGGTCCAGGGAATGTCAGGATTTAAGATCTCAGAGTGCATCAGCCCGGATGTCCCTGTGCTAAGAATGTGGTATGACTTTAGATGAGGTCTTCAACTGAGGGAAATTTCTAGAAAGTACTGGAAGCTATAACCTGGCAGTGAAGAACACTCCCAGAATCTGGGAAAATAAGTCCTTCAGTCCTATAGGGTGGTCTTGGTGGCAGCAACAGAGCCTCTTTCACTTCTACATTTTTATCAAACTCTCCAGGTGATTTTTACATACACTAAAGTATGAGAATAACTACCCCAGGAGATCAAATATACATTTGCCTCCACTATCCTTAAAACATTTCCATAAGAGTTGGAATCTCTAGCAAGGATTGAGGACAAGATGGGCTTTGAAAATAAAGACATCTGATTTCCAATAGTACTCAGATAGTGAATATCAAAAATGTTAACAATTTTAAAAACTTTCTAATATTGTTGCTAGAATTCTATACAGAAATAGGATTTCTTCGTTAAGCAAATATAGAACGGGACTTTTCCCAAAAACACCTTATTCTCTAATCCGTTACAAAATCTGGACATTACCTAGAAATGCCAGTTTCATAACATATATGATAATCTTTAGAGAAAGTCTTTACTGCCTGCATTTCAATCTCATGGGTTTTCCTCTGTAGTCACACGGTTATTCTCTAATTTGCCCACTAGTGGACACTGTTGAGCTTCCAAACTTAAAGCTATTTCTGATGGGCTGGTGAAGAGGCAAAAGAGGAGACATGAACAGAGAAATCAAAATTAATACAGCAACAACCTTCCTACAATCCTGTTTATTCACCATGTAAAAGGCTAATAAATGTTTATGTCAATCATATTTAGAATAACAAACAAAGTCAGAACCAGCTAAACTTACATTGCTCGCAGAGAATATTTTTATAACAAGGAAGCACTGCTTGATGGCTAATGACATAACTAAGCTACAAAACAGTATTCTATTCCTCAGGGAAATGACATGCTTTCTTTTCATGAAAAATTATTTCCCATTTTTCTAGTTTCCTTTTCTTCCCAACACTCTGAGAACGTTGTCAACCTTTTCATCAATATTCAAACCAAATACTACAAAGTAGAAGATAATGTGCTATTATTAAAGGTAGGTTTGTGAACAGAATTTGGGGGAAAAGACTATGAATGAATTTTAAGTAATTTATAATTTATTTTATTTTAATGAATGGAATTCTCAGCTTTCATATAGATTATAAGAACTTTTATAAAAAGAACCCAAGATCGTTTCACTCTATGAGCTATTGAGATGTTGCACTAGCAGTCACTGCATAATGTTGGAGGTAGCATTTTTTAAAGATTTATTTATTTGAGAGAGAGAGAGAGAAAGAGAGCGAGCAGAGGGGAGGGGCAGAGGGAGAGGGAGAAAGAGCCGTAAGCAGACTCTGCACTGAGCGCACAGCTTGACTCAGGCCTCGATGCAGGGCTCCATCTCACCACCCTGAGATCACAACCCTGAGAGTACAACCTGAGCCGAAATCAAGAGTTGGTCACTTAACCAACTGTGCCACCCAGGCGCCCCTGAAGGAAGTATTTTTCAAAGGAGTATTAAAAGCTCTATAAAATTTAGGAATAAATTCCATTCCTGCTGCTTACTTGCTGCCTGACATTGGGGAAGTTGCTAAACCTCTCTGATTCTCCATTTCCTCATCTGTAAGAGCGAGGATAAATAACACCTTCCTCGCAAATTTACTGTGAGAATTAAGTGAGAAAGTGTAGGGCCAGCAAAGTACCTGGTATAAAGGAGATTGTCAGTAAATATGAGTTTTATTTCCATCCCCTAAAATAAGCCAAAATCAGAGACCTCTTCTTTTAAGATGGGGCCAAAGCCCTGGGCTTTTGAATGAGCATGGGCGCCAGCAATCAATGGTTGATTAATGCCTCTTTCTCTTTCTAGTACGTAAGCTCCATGAAGAAGACTCTGAGTGTGTTTTTGCTCACCATTAGATCCCCAAAGTAGAGGTATATATTAGGGGCTCAACCCATACTGGTTGAATGAATGAATAACCACTGAGATCCAAAAAATATGAGTAATTCCTATGACAGGGAAATTATACTGTTATTGCTGTTAAAAGGTGCTATGGTGAGTGCTGTGAATTGTGTAAGACTGATGATTCACAGACCTGTACTCCTGAAGCAAATAATACATTATATGTTAATTAAAAAAAAGGTGATAGTGATAAAGTAGTTCAAGATGTCATGGCAATTCTGAGCCATACATAAGAACTTGGTGGCCATAGGGGCACCTGGGTGGCACAGTTGGTTAAGCATCTGACTCTTGGTTTTGGCTCAGGTTGTGATCTCAGGGTCATGAGGCTAAGCACTGTGTCAGGTTCTGCGGTCAGTGCAGAGTCTGCTTGGGATTCTCCCTCTCTCTCTGCCCCTCCTGTTCGTGCGCGCTCTCTCTCTTTCTCTCAAATAAATAAATATACCTTGAAAAAAGAAAAAGAACTTGTTGGCTATACTCACTGAGGAACTCAGTAAGTTCTTCGGGATCAGCAACCCAACTAGGATCTGATAGGAGAGTCAAGGGCCAAGGAGGCCTACAATCCAATAGGATCTCCTTCCTATCTACAGACTGTGCCACGCCTGAACACTACTTGCAAACCATCCTGAAGAGGATTGTCTCAGCACCTTAACTGTGCCATACTTGAGAAATGCAAGCTTGCCCAACATCTTAGTATCAGGTTTTTGGGCTCCATTCTCCCCCCCAAAATTAATCAACGTACCAAAGTGTTATTGGTGCCAAGAGTGTAGTTCTCTCAAAGTACAGTGAGGTCATAATGACTTCTATGTATTTTCCTGAGCAACTCTCCCCAGCTCACCATACTTATCAGTTTCATTTCAGTGGTTTCAAACTGTAATCAAACTACTTCCAGTGCTGGGGATGGGATCTGTCTGGTCTTTCTGCACTCTGAATCCATATACCTAGTCACTGAAAAGCTCTTGGTTTATCAAACTCCTTCCCATTGGTACATGTTTCGCTAGTGCTCTCCTCTCTCCTTTTGACTTCTTGTGTGCACACAGAAAGCTAAATCATGGAAACTAAACCACAGGAATGAGAAGTACCTTGTCATTCAAAGAAAACTGGACAAAGAGTCAGAAAAATCTGGTTGAGATTCTTAGCCACTCCACTTCCGAGATGTGTCATAGTAGGCCTCAGTTTTCTTGTTTATAAAATAAGGTCAGTGATGCCCAGTCTATTACTTCATAAGGCCATGGGGCATAAAGGTCAAGTGTAAGATATATCCAGGAGCTTCAGAAAATTACCCCCCACTCGAGCCCAGAGATGCTTCACTGACTTCTCTGCCATCTCCAGACTGCACCAAGGAGGGTTATCATGTGATCTCTATGTTCTTCCTGAAAACATTTGTGGTCAAGTACTCTGCCATAAAATCTCCTCTGGTAGACACAGTAATCTCTGTAAAAGCTTCCACCAGATCTGTCAGGACTTCTAGAGACCTACTATATCATGTATATTCCCTTGAAATATGAAACGCAGACCAAGGATCCACCTGGGAAGACTCAAAGTGCTCATCAGAGCCAATGCATTCATCAGGGACTTGTCCAAATTCTGGGATTATGGTGCTATGTCTGAAGAGGCAGACACATTGAAACAAGGACTTGTTATCTACAAGATTTCTGCCCCTGTCTGAGACAGTGGTTCCCAAAATAATCCTAGACCACATGAGTTCTAATTATTTCATTTAACATTTATAAAGTTTTTATTCAGTGCCAAGAACTCTTCTAGGTACTTTACATGCATTAACTAATTGACTCCTCACTTCAACCCTATGATGTAGGTACTATTATTATCCTCATTTTATAAATGAGGAAATCTGGGTACAAAGAGGTTATGTAACTTATCCAAGATCACACAGTTGTTAAGTAGTAGAGCCAAGATTCCAACCTAAACCATGTGGCTCCAGAGTCCATGTCCATAGTCCATACATTGTATTTCTCTATCTTCACTTTATTCAGTTGACTTTGAGACAGAGACTAACCAGGGATTTGAACTGCAACTTGTCCTGCTCATATGTAGGTATCTCTTAGTACTTAGCATATGGTTCTCATGATGACTGTGGACTCTTCCTACTTTTATTCTCTAGGCATCCTGACCCCTAGTCTATGTGAGACCTTAACTTTTACTCCTATTTTGGTGATATCAGCCTACATCAGTCTCACCTTGATAAGACAGGACAGTGGCCACATTATCTCTTTTGTTTTGAAGAGTACACCAGGACGCATTCCTAGAAACTTATAAATTACCAAGACTAAAACAGGAAGAAATAGACAATCTGAATAGGCCAATAACCAGCAAGGAAATGGAAGCAGTAATCAAAAACCTCCCCCAAAACAAGAGTCCAAGGCCAGATGGCTTCCCGGGGAATTCTACCAAACATTCAAAGAAGAAATAATACCTATTCTACTGAAGCTATTTCAAAAAAAGAAAGAAGGAAAACTTGCAAACTTGTTCTATGAAGCCCACATTATCCTGATCCCAAAACCAGACAAAGACCCCATCAAAAAGGAGAATTACAGACCAATAATCCTGATGAACGTGGATGCCAAAATACTCAACAAGATTCTAGCCAATAGGATGCAACAGTACATTAAAAGGATTATTCACCACCACCAGGTGGGATTTATTCCTGAGATGCAAGGGTGGTTCAACATTTGCAAATCAATCAACGTGATAAAGCACATTAATAAAAGAAAAGACAAGAACCATATGATCATCTCAGTAGATGCAGAAAAAGCATTTGACAAAATAAACATCCTTTCCTGATTAAAACTCTTCGAAGTATAGGGATAGAGGGAATATACCTCAATATCCTAAAAGCCATCTATGAAAAGCCCACAGTGAATATCATTCTCAATGGGGAAAAACTGACAGCTTTTCCCTTAAGGTCACGAACACGACAAGGATGCCCGCTCTCGCCATCATTGTTCAGCATAGTACTAGAAGTCCTAGCCTCAGCAAATAGACAACAAAAAGAAATACAAGGCATTCATATTGGCAAAGAGGAAGTCAAACTCTCTCTCTTCGCAGATGACATACTTTGTGTGGAAAACCCAAAAGACGCCACCCCTAAACTGCTAGAACTCATACAGAAATTCAGCAACGTGGTAGGATACAAAATCAATGCACAGAAATCAGTTGCATTTCTATACACTAACAATGTAACTGAAGAAAGAGAACTTAAGGAATCAATTCCATTTACAATAGCTCCGAAAACCATAAGATACCTAGGAATAAACCTAACTAAACAGGTAAAGGACCTATACTCTAGAAACTACAGAACACTTATAAAAGAAATCGAGGAAGACACAAAGAGATGGAAAAACATTCCATGTTTTTCAATCCATGCACATGAATTGAAAGAATAAACATCGTTAAAAATGGCTTTGTTGCCCAGAGCAATTTACACTTTCAACGCAATCCCTATCAAAATACCATTGACATTTTCAAAGAGCTGGAACAAACAATCCTAAAATTTGTATGGAACCAGAAAAGACCCTGAATCGCCAGGGGAATGTTGAAAAAGAAAACCAAAGCTGGTGACATCACAATGCCTGGCTTCAAGCTATATTACAAAGCTGTAGTCACCAAGACAGTATGCAATGGGCACAAAAACAGACACATAGATCAATGGAACAGAATTGAGACCCCAGAAATGGACCCTCAACTCTATGGTCCACTAATCTTCAACAAAGAAGGAAAGAACATCCAATGGAAAAAAGACAGTCTCTTCAATAAATGGTGCTGGGAAAACTGGACAACCACATGCAGAAGAATGAAACTAGACCATTCTCTTACACCATACACAAACATAAACAAAAAATGGGTGAAAGACCTCAAAATGAGACAGAAATCCGTCAAAATCCTAGAGGAGAACATAGGCAGTAACCTCTTTGACATTGGCCACAGCAACTTCTTTCAAGACACATCTCTAAAGGCAAGGGAAACAAAAGCAAAAATGAACTTTTGGGACTTCATCAAGATAAAAAGCTTTTTGCACAACTAAAGAAACAGTCAACAAAATTAAGAGGCAATCCATGGAATGGGAGAAAATATTTGCAAATGACATTTCAGATAAAGGGCTGGTATTCAAGATCTATAAAGAACTTCTCAAACTCAACACCCAAAAACAAATAATCCAGTCAAGAAATGGGCAGAAGACGAGAACAGACACTTCTCCAAAGAAGACATACAAATGGCTAACAGACACATGAAAAAAGGTTCAACATCACTAGCCATCAGGGAAATACATATCAAAACCATAATGAGATATCACCTTACACCAGTTAGAATGGCAAAAAATAACAAGATAGGAAACAACAAGTGTTGGCGAGGATGTGGAGAAGGGGGAACCCTTTTACACTGTTGGTGGGAATGCAAGCTGGTACAGCCACTCTAGAAAAACTATGGAGGTTCCTCAAGATGTTAAAAATAGAGCTACCCTACGACCCAAAAATTGTACTACTAGGTATTTACCCCAAAGATACAGATGTAGTGAAAAGAAGGGGCACATGCACCCCAAGGTTCATAGCAGCAATGTCCACAATAGCCAAACTGTGGAAGGAGCTGAGATGCCCTTTAACGGATGAATGGATAAAGAAGATGTGGTCCATATATACAATGGGAAATTACTCCGCCATCTGAAAGGATGAATACTCACCATTTACATCGACATGGATGGAACTGGAGGGGATTATATTAAGTGAAATAAGTCAGGCAGAGAAAGACAATTATCATATGGTTTCACTCATATGTGGAACATAAGGAATAGTGCAGAGGACCATAGAGAAAGCGAGGGAAAACTGAATGGGAAGAAATCAGAAAGGGAGACAAACCATGACAGACTCTGGACTCTGGGAACCAAACTGAGGATTATAGAAGGGAGGGGGTGGGGGATAACTGGGTGATGTTTATTAAGGAGGGCATGTGTTGTGTTGTGAGTGTTGTGATGAGCACTGGGTGTTATATGCAACTAATGAATCACTGAACATTACATCAAAAACTAATGATGTACTATATGCTGGCTAACTGAACATAATTAAAAAAACCTCTCTCCCTCTGCCCTTCCCCCTGCACTCTCTCTCTCTCTCTCTCTCTCTCAAATAAATAAATCTTTTTTAAAAAAGAAAGAAAAGTACACCAGAATTACAATTTGTTGAGCATCTCTATAAAAGGCAAGACTCTGGCAGGAAAAATGATGGCACATTCAAGAGCAATAATTGAAGAGAGTTTAATCCAAGGATGTAGGGATATGAACCAGGAAAGGCAAAGCATTCTGAGGTAGAGAGAGCTGGATCCTAGGAAAGGGAGCTGCCTGACAGTAACTGTGGCCTTAGGTAGATGAACACAGTCACTGTCAAACTCCACCCCAGTTGGGAGGGAACCAGAAAAATAAATACCCTAAATTCTCTCCCATCTCCTTTTCTGATTTCCTGATGGTACTCTCATTGGCCAAACCAAACCAGAAGCTCAAAGGCTATGGAGCCCATTGATGTAGTCCATAGTAGTCTGTCTTCCAGTTTAACTGCAGAGCAGAAAATAGTGTAGAAGTAGTGTCGATCTAGAGGAAAAATGGGGAAAGCCAAGCACAATTTGATAAGTGCCATATATCTTTTACATCCATTAACTTAATCTCCCCTACCACCCAGGGAGGTAGGAATTACTGTCACCATTTTACAAATAAGGAAACTAAGTCTCATAGAGATTAAAGTGACTTGCCCAAGGTCACGCAGCTGGCAAATAGCAGAGCCAATAATCATTCCCATATCTTTCCATTCAAGACCATCCTCTTAACTACCATGTAATAATACCCTCTTCTATGTTACAAATAAGGACAACGATATTGGAAAGTAAGACTATACAAAAGACATGTTATATGAGTTTATTTTTCATATCTACTAGCAGGTTGACTTTACCAAAGAGGCTTGAAACTTTCACTAAAATCTCACAGCCACTCACAATTTGCTTGAGATTTTTTTTTAATTTTTTATTTATTTATTTGTCAGACAGAGAGAGAGAGAGAACACAAGAAGGCAGAGTGGCAGGCAGAGGCAGAGGGAGAAGCAGGCTCCCCGCCGAGCAAGGAGCCCGATGCGGGACTCGATCCCAGGACCGAGCCGAAGGCAGCCGCTTAACCAACTGAGCCACCCAGGCGTCCCAGTTTGAGATTTTTTTTTTAATTTAAGAAAAAAGAAAGAGATAAAAAGTATAGATCTAAATAAGATCAATGAAAACGACAGAGTAGCTGTATTTGAAGGCCAACCCCTCTATAGAAATATTGGATAATCAAGCAAAAATTGTCAGATTTAACTTTGTAAAAACTCTGTAAAACAGTCAAAGGTTTGCAGGAACTGAGTGGATGTTGAATCAAGGAAAAGGCAACTTTAAAAGAATAGGAAAGCTGTGTGGCATTTTTACTTGCCCCTCTCCCCACTTCCCTCCCTGGCTTAGTATCAGTCTTGAAGACAGCAGCCCATAGTCATAGTGTGAATCCTGGTTCTTAGTTCCAGAGGGAGCAGAGAGAGCAGACCTTACTCTCAAGGAATTGTATTTGTCTGTTCTGATCTGTCTGGGGGCAGCCTAAAGTTCTGATAGAAAGTGCTTATGGTTTTTTGGCCTAACTTGGAATTCACGCAGGGCTGAAAAACAATAGGAAATCCTTGAAAACAAATGAACAGCTCCCAACAGCCATGGGCAAAAGAGGATAGTTTGGGCAAATTATAGGGCACAAAAGCCTGAGAGGAAAAGCTGGGGAGAGAGTTTCTTTGGGAAATTAGGGTGTCCGAAAGTGCTAGGGGAATTTAACAAGACACACGCATGTCTAGGGCAGAATGCATGCTCAGAAAATACCTGAGAGGACTTTAAGGTTTCATCTGTAGGGTTAGTGCAAAGAAGTGAAGGCTAAGGCAGTTATCAACAGCCTGGCTAAGTGTTAAAGGAGTAGCTAGCACAGAGCAAATCTCCAGACTGCTACAGGTTTTCTTTCCTTTATCTTTTCTTTTCTTTTTTCTTTTCTTTCCCTCCCTCCTTCCCTCCCTTCCTTCCCCCTCTCTCTCTCCTTCTGGCATTTAAGTAAATCTCTGTCAAAACACTAGCTAAACATACGCTAAAGGAAAAAACACCAGAGACCACACATGACAAACAATACAGATCTTATAAATGCAGTTTGGAAAATTCACTAAACAAATAGTTACAGCACACAGCAAACACCAAAAACAAGCTTGGGGATGGGAAAGGCCTATTTCCAGGATTATGCATTATAATGTGGAAAAAAGTCCAACTTCCTTTTTTTAAAGATTTTATTTTTAAGTAATCTCTACACCCAATGTGGGGCTCAAACTTGCAACCCCAAGATCAAAAGTGGCATGCTCCACCAACTGAGCCAGCCAGACTTTCCCTCCACCACACCAAAACGTCCAATTTTCAACAAAAAGTATCAAGTGTGCAAAGAAACAAAGTAAGGTCCAATCAGAAAACAAATTCACAGAATGACCCAGAGGAAGCACAGACACTGAGCTCACTAAACAAAGACTTTAAATCAACTATATTAAATATGCTCAAAGAGATAAAAGAAATCATGGATGAAGAACTAAACAAAGTCAGGAGAATGATGTATGAACAAATAGAGAATATCAGCAAAAAGACAGAAATAATATTCTGGAACTGAAGAGTACAATAACAAAAATCCAAAACTCACTACCGTGTACCATAGAAGATTTGAGAAGGGAATTCAAATTACCCAGTGTGAGGCACAGAAAAAAAAGAGGAAAAATTAACAGCCTAAGAGACTTGTTGGAGACCATCGTTATTCCCAACATACTCAAAATGGGAGCCCCAGAAAGAGAGGAGGAGGAGAGAGAGAGAGAGGAGTAGAAAGAATATTTGAAGAAATAATGGTTGAAACTTCCCAGATTTGATAAAAGACACAAAACTACACATTCCAGAAGCTCAATGAACTCTATGAATTATGAACGGAGATGCACATCAAATATATTTAAATCCCTAAGACAAAGAGATAGTCTTAAAAGAAGCGAGAGAGAAATGACTCATCATATACAAGGGATCCTCAGCAAGATTGTAACTGAGTTTCTCATCAGAAACCATGGAGGTCTCAGGCACCTGGGTAGCTTAGTTGGTTAAGCGTCTGCTTTTGGCTTGGGTCATGATCCCGGAGTCCTGGAATCGAGCCCCACATCGGGCTCCCTGCTCCATAGGGAGCCTGCTTCTCCTCCCTCTGCCACTTCCCCTGCTTGTGCTCTCTTGCTCTCTCTCTCAAATAAATAAATGAAATATTAAAAAAAAAAAAAAAAAGAAACCATGGAGATCTGAAGGGAGTGGAATGACATTTTAAAGTGCTTCTGATGGTAAATTTCATGTCTCAACTTGACTGGCTTAACGGGTGCCCACATAGCTAGTAAAACATTATTTCTGGGTGTGTCTGAGGGTGCTCCTGGGAGAGATTAGCATTTGAATTGGTGAACTGAGTAAAGCAGTGGGCCTCTGGTAATGTGAGTGGGCATCCTCCAATCCTTTGAGGGCCTGAATAGAACAAAAAGGCAGAAGAAGGGTGAATTAGCTCTCTCTCTGCTTGAGCTGAGGCATCCATCTTCTGCTCTTGGACAGGCATTCCTGGTTTCTGGGCTTCCAAACTCAGATTGAGACTTATACCCTCAGCCCCCTGATTCTCAGGTCTTTGGATTCAAACTAAATTATACCGCCAGCTTTCCTGGCTCTCCAGCTTGTAGATCGCAGATCATGGAACTTCTCAACCTCTATAACCATGTGGACCAACCCCTATAATAAATCTGTATGTATGTATTTATTTATTTATTAATAAATCTGTATTTATATCATCTCTATCTCCTGCTGGTTCTGTTTCTCTGGAGAACACTGACTGAAAGAAAACATATACAGCAAAATCATCCTTCCAAGTAAAAGGAAAACTAAGACATTTCTAGATAAACATTACTCAAGAGTTAATTGCCCATAGACTTGCCCTACGATAAATGCTAAAAGGAGTCTGTCAGGTTGAAATGAAAGGATACTAGGCAGCAGCTCAAAACTTACTAAGAGACGAAGAACTCCAGTAAAGGTAAATACATAGGTAAATGTGAAAAATAGTATTACTGCATTTTTATTTTATAATTCTGCTTTTTATGGCCTATAAGATTTAAAAGACAAATACACATAAAATATTAATTATAAATTTATGTTAACGGGCACACAATACATAAAGATGTAACTTGTGACAATAACATAAGAGGCAAGGGACAGAGCTGTATAGGAGCTGAGTTCCGTGTGCTATTGAAGCGAAGTTGTTATGAATTAAAACAAGATTTTTCTAAATTTAGGATGTTGATTATAACATAACATTGATGGTAACCACTAAGAAAATATCTTTAAAATATACACAAAAAAGAAATGAGAAAAGAATCAAAACAATACCACCAAAAACTTAAACACAAAAGAAGGAAGTAATGGGGTAAATGAGGAACAAAATGCAATAAGAAAGACTTCTGGTTTCTGGTCCAGTGTGTAAAAGTTTAGAAGTCACCACTCCATCCTAATAACAAGCAAAAAACTGAACAAACTGAAAAACCAACAACTCATTTGGTCTGTAAATGAAATGAGGTCACAGGGCAAACTACTGTCCCCTCAATTGGAGAGAAAGACAGGTGAAAACAGAGAAAACTCAGTGGAGCTGAAACTTCTGAGGAAAGCAGTTCCATAGTAGGTAAACCCGAGCTGTAGTTCATGAATTGCTGGAGTGCAGACAAGTCTAAGAGATAAAAACCCCAGGGGGACCAAATCATCAGGGACCGCCCCTCCCCCCACATACTTTTGTGAGTTTTACCTCCTGGAGTTCTACCAAATCCTCAAAGTGAGTATCAGAGGAAAAAACCCCTCATGCTTCCAGTAGAAAAAGGTGAAAAGGAACCATTTTGAAATGCACCAGAACATTCTATTCTTAACAAGATCTGCTCTCAGGAGAAACTACTTAACCAGAGCCAAACAGACTTAGGGGAAGGGAAATACCCAACTCTAGCTATCCTGCCCCACTAAAGAGGGGAGAGTACTGAGAAACACATGTGAAGTTCACTGCCTACAGTCAAAGGCTCACCAAAAGAATGAGGCCTAATCATAGGACTATCAAACACTTCCCCTTGCTCCACACCTTGACACTACATTAACAAAGGCCTATCTAGAGCAGTTTATTTTACCCAATACCTTATGCCCAGCTATCATGAAAAAATTACAAGACATACTAAATAGTAAAAAACAAACTGAAGAAACAGAGCAAGCATCAGAACCAGACTCAGATATAGGAGGGATGTTGGAATTGTCAGCCTGGGAATTTAAAACAACTATGATTAATACGCTAAGGGCTCTAATGGATACAGCAGACAGCAGGAAGAAGAGACGGGCTAGGAAAGCACAGGGACAGAAATTCCGAGAGAACTAAAAAGAAATACCAGAGGTCAAAAAATTATAAGAAATGAAGAAATGTCTTTGATGAGCTTATCAGTAGACTGGACACAACTGAGGAAAGAATCTCTGAGCTTGAGGATATCTCAATAGAAACCTCCAAACCTGAAACGCAGACAGAAAAGAGACTACGAAACACAGAACAGAATATCCAAGAACTATGGGAAAACTACAAAGGTGTAACATCTGAATAATGGGAACATCAGAAGGAGAAAAAAGAGAGCAAGGAACAGAAGAAATATGTGAAACAATAATGACTGGGAATTTCCCAAATTTAATGTCAGACACCAAACCACAGAACTAGGAACCTCAAAGAATACCAAGCAGGATAAAGTAAAACAAAAACAAAAATACTACACCTAGGCATATAATTTTGAAACTACAGAAAATAAAAAATATAAGAAAAAATTCTGAAAGAAGGCAGAAGAAAAAATATAACTTATATAACTTACCTATAGAGGACAAAAATAAGAATAAAATCCAATTTATCCTCAGAAACCACACAAACAAGAAGAGAAGTAGTGAAATATTTAAAGTGTTAAGAGGAAAAAGCCCACCAACCTAGAATTCTATATCATGTGAAATTATCCTTCAAAAGTGAAGGAGAATAAAGACTTTCTCAGACAAGCAAAAATGAGGGAATTTGTTGCCAGTACACCTGCCTTGCAAGAAATGTTAAAAGTTCTTTGGAGAAGGAAAATGATACAAGTCAGAAACACAGATCTACCTTAAGAAAAGAGGCAAATCAGAAAAAGGATAAGGTAAGATAAAATAAAAACCTTTTCATATTCTTAATTGATCTAATAAAAGTTTGTTCAAAATAGTAGCAACAATGTATTCAATTACATATCTATACCTATTATGTATAAGTGACATGAATGACAGCAATGCTAGACAGGACAGGCGGAAGGAATATGTTATAGGTGTGATATAACAATATAATATTTGTTATTATTTGCATTACCCTGAAGTGTTAGTGTTATTTGAAAGTGAACTTAGATTAGTTGTAAAAGTATTGCAAACTCTAGAACAACCACGAAAAAAAATAAGATAAGAAGTATAACTGCTATGCTTAAAACAAAAAGGGAGAGAAAATGGAATAATATGAAATGCTCAGTTAAAACCACAAAAGGCAGAAAGAGTAGAAGACAAAAATAGGAACAAAAAACAAGGGCAACAAATAATGGTAACAAGTATGATAGATATTAATTCAAATATATCAACGATCACTTTAAATGTCAATGATCTAAATGCACAAATTAAGACACATTGTCAGAATGGATCAACGAATAAGGTCTGACTACATGTTGTCTATAAGAAACCAACTTTAAATATAACGATACAGGGGCGACTGGGTGGCTCCCTCGGTTCAGCATCTGACTCTTGATTTTGGCTCAGGTCATGATCTCAGAGTCATCAGATCAAGTCCCGCATTGGGCTCCATGCTCAGCGGGGAGTATGCTTGAGATTTTCTCTCCCTCTCCCTCTGCCCCTCTCCCCATTCTCTCTCTGTTTCAAATAAATAAATAAACCTTTAAAATAAATATACATATTGATTAAAAAGTAAATGGATGGAAAAAATATATACCATGCTAATCAAAAGACACCAGTTGTCTTGTGACATGTAGTGTGGGCAATAAATAAGTCTACTGTTTTATTTTGTTTGAGGGGGGAGGGGCAGAGGGAGGGAGAAGAGAGAATCTCAAGGAGGCTCCACACCCAGCACAGAACCCAAGACGGGGCTCAGTCTCACCATCCTGAGATCATGACCTGAGCCAAAATCGAGAGTTGGATGCTTAACCGACTGAGCCACCCCAAATAAGTCTCTATGGTTTCAAAACACTGAGATTTGGAGCGTGTTTGTTACCACACACAATAAGCCAGCTTATCATGACTGATAAATGTTTTGTTTTTTTTTCTATTCAGCGGTGGCTAACTTTTAAAATGACTCTTTTCTAAAAACACTGCAAATGACAGACGTTACACTCTAAGTGTCCGTTGATTAAGACAATTGGTAATAGCACAGAGCTACTAGGAATTCTGTAACATCTCCAAATAAATTTGTATTTTATGAATAATAAGAGGATCTGCATACCTGTGAAAAATTACAGTATATGTAACTGATACTTTGTCCTGGGCCCATTAGATGCCCATACTATGTACTACTGTGCTAGGTCCAGAGGGGAACCCAAGAGATATGCGAAGGCTCTTTCCTGTCTTTATGGGCCAAGAGGTACTCATGGCACACAGGTAGCAATGAGACAGTATGTTCTAGTGTCCAAGTGGGTGAAGCAGTGAGGTATAATGGTTAAGAACATGGGCCCTAGAGTCACACTGCCTGGGTTTGAGTCCCAGTTATGCCATTTACTGTGTGACCTTAGGCAAATTGCTTAACTTCTCTGCGCTCCAGTTTCCTCCTCTGTAAAGTGGCGAGGATAGTGGTACCTACCTCATAAAGTTGTTGTGAAATTAAGCTCCTTAATAAAGGTAAGACATTTATGATCGCGTCTGAAGCATATTATGTGTTGCTATTATTATTCCTCCACTCATCTTTTCACTTTTGTAGTCTTCTGGGCTTCTTTCTAACATGTAGTCCCAGGACAAATACTTGTTCAATGAGTGGCCTAGGCCACAGACCCACCAGGCAGCCACGGAGTCCTTACAAGTGGCCTGTGATCCCAGAAAAGGGCACTGAGCATTGTCTGATGATGGACTGAACAAAGTATCAGTTAGACATACTGTAATTTTTCACAGCTATGCAGATCCTCTTCTTATGCATAAAATACAAATTCACCTCTTCTCCTTTCCATCTGTTGAGTCTACCTAAGTCACCATTTCACATCCGTGGCGTTAGCTAACACCTATGTTCCTGTCAGTTATAAGAACAGAGGCAACACCAAGATCTCAGAATCCCCAAATACCAATATCCTTGACCTACTATCCAGCCACTTATTGCTGCAATTTCCTGAGACACATAACATATGGTTTCAAAGTCTCTCTCAGAAAATCCCGACATCAAGGAGTGGTCCTGCTTTGGTGAGTCTTCTCTTCAGTTCCTTTTCAATAGTAGTTCCTGGGGCGCCTGGGTGGCTCAGTTGGTTAAGTGTCTGCCTTTGGCTCGGGTTGTGATCCCAGAGTCCTGGGAGAGAGCCCAGTGTCAGGCTCCTTGCTCCGTGGGCGTCTGCTTCTTCCTCTCCTTCTGCTGCTCCCTACCACTCATGCTCATTCTCTCATGCTCTCTCTCAAATACATAAATCTTTAAAAAATACAGTAGTTCCTGGCAGCATGGGAGCAAAGAGCCCTTGAAGAATCTAATGGAATATATTAAAAACCCTCCCCCAGAAATATATACAGATAAACACAGGGTCATACATAATTTTACAAGGTTCCCAGAGCCCCTATAGCCCATCCACAGACACGGAAGTGGGGGTCATAGCAATGGACCCCCGGATACAAACCTCTATTAGAATTATATCTTTGTTTGGGCCTCCGAGTCTTATGCTTATGGTTGAGTAAGTGGGTCTAGAAATAAAGGCAGAGCCAAAGAAAGTGAGAGCCCTCATCCATAAGGCATAGATTTGAGTTGGTCTAAGCCAACCACCTCAGGCCTCCTTTCTCTTTTGGGCTTCCACTTTTAACCAAAGGAGAGGTAAGTCCATGGGAAAAGTAATTTCTTGGTAAGAAAACATACCCAATAAGTCCCATAACTTAGTTGACACTATCGGTTGATATTTCACTGGATGCCAATAAAACACTCTCCCTTAAATATTCCACATGGTTTTCACCCTTGCACATAATTGGCCTAGTTTTTTTATAAAGATGAACTGAATTGAGGAATGTAAGATGCACATAGTAAGTGCTGCGTAGCTCTTAGCTGTCATTGTTGGGGTCGTTAGATGCACCCAGAATAAATGTGAAGGGGGTGTTTCCCAATAAAACTGGTCAGGTAGTGGGAATAAGGAGAGGAGGAAGAAGATGGGGAGCTTCAAAGGAGAAAGGAAGAGAAGAAGAAGAGGGAGAGAAGGAAGTGGAGAAAAGAAGACCTTCCACTTATTGAGGGACTGATACTGCCAGGTACTATATTAAATGCTCGATACCTCATTTAATTCTTACAGAGACTCTAGCATGTAAGTGCTATTATTATCCCCATTTAAAGATGAGACAGCACCCTGAAAAGTCTAAGTTATACGCCCCAGGTCCCAGAGCTAACAAGTGACAGAGTGAAAGAAGATTCACTTGATTCCGAACCTATGTAATCATCTCCTGCCTCTCAATGTTTGAGGTGAGAAATTTACTTAAAATGACTGCAGGAAAATGTTTCTAGTAATGAATGTGTATGTTTCCCACTCAGCGATAGTGAGAAGTACACAATTGATTGTGTCTCCTTTACCGTCACCACTCAAAAAACTTGAGAACCAAATCTGAAGTTCAACCACAGTGATTATGTTGGCCCTCATGCTTGGAATATTTGAGTGTGAGTATTTTTGTTTTAAGACACAAAATCTTTTACAGTTAAGAAGCAGAGTACAAAATGAGAGTACACAAATGAGATAAAATGAATATATTCATTCCAGTTTGAAAATCATTCCTAAAATCTACTATGTGCCACTCATTTGCTTTTCAAACCTTTTCTTTGTACAATACAAAGGAATCTTTCAGCCCAATCTCCACCCCATCTCAACTTGCAAACAGGGGTCCTCTCCAACTCTATTTTGGTTATTTAATAGATATTTATACGTACTTATCACACGCCAGGTGTTAAGCACTTTACAAGAATTCTCATTTAATTCTCATTGCAACCTTGTGAGCCAGGTTTCTGTTATCTCTCATTTTGTAGATGGGAGGCTGACACACAAAAAGGTTATACAACTTGGTTCAGGTCACATACATAGTAAGTTGCTGAGCCAGGATTTAAACTCAGACTGTCTTGCTTGGATGTGCACCTTTAAATGAGGCTGACCTGCACCAATGACCACCAGTAAGGTCACATGCTATCTGTGGTATATAATTGATGCACAATAAATATTTGGTGAATAATTAAACGAATCCCAAGACTTACCCGGGCCCATCCTTACTTCCTTTGCAAGCAGGTATTATTCTGCTTTTGCTTTCCCAAGAAGCCCAACTCAGCTTGGTACTGGTCTACAGACCTAATATTATCCCCTCTAGACCTGGCATCTGTTAACTTGTTTTTCTGGCATGACCCTTTTTGCCACTAAGGACTTTGGCTCAGACTCCCTTTATGATTCTCTCAGCTCCCAGAAGCATCAGGTAGGGCCCACTGGGAATCTTGAGTAAGCCCATCCCAGTTACCCTCAAGAGGGGAGTTCAGAACTTCCAATCAGTGGTGTCTATATCTAGCGCACTGCCTAGTGCATGTCCACATGTTCAGTCCCTGTTTGACAGAGAAAATCTAAATATGTAACTAACTGAAATGGGACAGCTCTAATATGAGCGGAGGGAGGGAGTTTTTGGAAGAAATTCTGTTTTAGCTTTGGGGTATAAAAACAAAGTTGTTATCTGAAAGGCAATAGGAGATTTAAGAAAAAATTTTTTAACCTTTTTTCAAACCATTAAAACTGGAAATATACATACTGGAGAAGGCATAGTTCTTCTATTTCTTGATAGAGTTACATGATAAAACTGCTTATGTTTGTCATCTTTTATTTGTAGTTTACACTAGCTTTTCTGTTTGTTAATATTTCAATGCATCTGATAGTGTTAAACTAATATTGTTTAAATAATATGATAGGAAAAATGTTTAATTCTATCTAAAACATTATTAAAAATCATCATGCTCCAGAATCTCTAATCCAATGTTGCCTCTCCTCACGGGGGGGATCTTCAACCTCATGGCCCTTCCTCTGCTTCTCTCTTTCCCCCCTCCCACCCAGGGTTGGTAGGGTTCACAAATACAGGATTCAAATGGCAGACGGATCCCTAATATCGTCATGAAATTAAAAGTGACCCAAATGGGAGTGCCTGGGTGGTACAGTCAGTCAAGCATCCAACTCTTGGTTTTGGCTTAGGTCATGATCTCAGGGTCGTGAGATCAAGCTCTGTGTTGGTTGGGCTCATGCTCAGCACAGAGTCTGCTTAAGACTTTCTCTCCCTCTCACTTTGCTCTTTCCCCTCACTCTCCCCACCCCCGCTCACATGTGTTCTCTCTCAAATAAATAAATAATTTTTTTTAAGTGACCCCAAATAGAGCATCGGGCCTAAGAGTCTATTTCCCTAGGCTTTTCCCCAAGCAAGTTAGCACATTCCAGAGAATGCCAAACCTAGTTTGACGGCGTAAGGAGGAACATGCAATAATGCTACTCTCTGGCCTTGAGAGAACTTCTCCCCATGAAGTAGGAACCATGAAAGAACCCAGGTTTTGTGAAAGATCTCTCTGGGGTTGGTGAGTTTCTAACTTGCAGACAAAAGGGAGCACACAGAAACAAGACCCAGGGTGACAGAAAAGCCCAGGAAGTGACAGAGTATCATCTGTCGTGTTCAGGGCTGATGACAAGGGACCTAGACAACAGAAGACATTCTCTGGCCAAGAACCTTCCTCTGCAGGCACTAGCAATATGGAGACTTCCACCTTCAGAGGGAAAGACACTCTCTCCCCCAAAGGCTCTCGTTTTAACGAAGCTCATTGGTTGTGAAGCAGAGTGATTTACTCGGCCTAGCTGAGTAAGGGGCATGGATAGGGAAAGGAGGATATTATAGATAAGACACAGTAAGGGAGATGGTTCGAGGGGCTTCAAGAACTGTGTTATGGCAGGTCAGCTGACAAAAGTGATGCTCCCCTTCCAAAGTGCAGAACTGTTGTTAGAGTGAGGCTGCTTAGCCACAGACTCAGTTTCCCAGCCTCCTAGAACCTGGGTAGAGCCATGAAACTAGTTTACCAAGAGAAGGTGGAGAAACTGACATGTGTCAATTATAGGACAAAGCAGCTGAAAAGGAGGGGTGCCTTCCTTAGGTCGCTTTCACATCCACCAGCTGGAGGGAGAGGGCTCCAAGAAGCAAGAGTACAGAGCTACAAGATGGAAGGAGCTGGAGTCCGCAAATGACCGCATGTGACCGAGCACTTCTCTGGGAGCACCTGTACTAGGAAGTAGTGAGTAACACGGATTGTGGTAAGCGGCTGAGAAGGCGGGCCTATTGGTTGCACTGGCTGGCGGTCCCTTACCTGTCCATCCAGGTACCATCATATGACTGGGCCTTATGATCGCTGGAAGTAGATCCAGGACAGCGGTGGGAACCCTGATGGCTGGAATTCTTAAGCTTTTTCTCTAGTGCTATGTAATTAGTGTGACTCACCTATAACCTGATCATTCTCACTTCTCTCACTTCCCTCCGGCTTCCTTCTGCTTTCCTCTTTTTTTCTCTAGGACCGAGCTACAGCCTATTCCTACTTCCTGTTTCCTGATGACTTCAGCTTCTTCCTGGGCCCTCACAACCCCGTCTACCTGGACCTTTCACACCTTAGAATCCATTACAATCTAGTTCTCCTTATCTTTCCCATAGCAAGAATCTGGCTGGTCTAGCTCATTCTTTTGGGAAAGAGCTGTCTGTGCCAGGCTACCTTATAGGCTACTAGCTGGCCAGGTTTCCACCTGCTCTTTAATAAGCTGTAGTGTCTGGGTAGGGAGAGGGGGTGGGATCATGGGGCATAAAACCTCTCTACTTAGGGCTGGCCCACCAGCAAGGTCTGCAAAACAAGGTAATTTATAAAAGAACAGGATATGGGAGGGGCAGAAACTATGATTGTTCAGAATGAAAGGTCTGGCAGGAGCGAATGTTTTTCCCCAGCCCTTACAACTATAGGCATCATCCATATAACCCCTGGACCTGGAAGGCCCCCAGAAGATGTAGCCCCACCACTTGGTGGGGCCTCCTATGAGTTTTGTTACCCCAAGCTCAGATACTGTCGGGCCCAAGTCCCGTTCACTGTCATGTGTTCCCAATCCACAGATCTATGTAATCATCTGTTACTAATTTATGCTACTATCCTGCTGGGCAGTGAGGTCTATCCTGATGGGCAGCTCCTAACTGCAGGGTTTGGCTGGAGCCCTCACCCTTGACGCTGGTCCTGTTAGCCCTCCTCCCTAGAAGATGGGCACAGCTCAGGGTTCTCCAGCCACAGCCTGGAATCATGCTCCAGCTAAACCTGACTGCCCTGTACCACTCTGCCGCCTTGGGGGTTGAGCACTGCCTGGGATTCTTGTTGCCACGTCCCACTGGGCTTCTTTGGATGGCAACACTGGCCTGGAAGGAGCCCAAGCCCACTTTTTCTCCATACATGATGAGTTAGATTGCACTCAGCCAGTGCATGGACAAGAACAGACTGCCCTTTGCCAGACCTCCAAATAAAGAGGCTAAATATCTCTATCGTGGGCAAGGAGGTATGGCAGCAAGGAAGAACAGGTGGCCAGCAGACTTGAAGCCAATGAGTGATATTTTAGTCCAAGGTAAATAAACCGAGTAGCATGGGTCGCAATCATCTCTGCAGTTTCTCCAGGAGCAGGAGGGACAGAAGCTAAGCGCTTATTAAGCAGCAATTCTAAGCCAGATGATGGGCCAGTTGCTTTACACATGTTTTAATGAATCCTCACAATAACCCAATAAGGATTATCATCACTCGATTTAAAGATGAGGAAATTGAGGTGCAGCGAGCCTCTGTGGCTTGTCCATGGTTGTATGGTCAGAAAGTGGCAGTGCAGGAATTTAAATCTGGTTCTATCAGATTTAGAAACGAATGTACTTTGCACAATACTGCATCACATGACTTGTTCACAGCCCATTACTTGGCTGTGATGAAAAGTGTTCTTAGATGGCTGCCTACACCACCTCTAGGCTCATCCAGGGACAGGGTGAGGTTGGGACCCTCAAAGAAGTAAAAGACAAACATTGTCACTGACAGAAGCTAGGTATTTTGGACAACTATCTCTTCCTCTCTTCCAGATCCTTCTCCGCGTGGTAGCGGTAGAAAGGTGCTCAAGCCAGCTGTGGGGGTATCTGTCCAAGAGGCTATTTGGAGCTGGTCCTAGGGGGAGTGGGTTGCAGTGTCGCCGTGCTTCCATCTTTAATCTCTTCATCATTTTTGCTCCCATTGTCCAACCGTCTGACATTTCTTTTTCAGACCTTTACTTTTCACATCGCATCGTGTCTTGAGCATTGACTGTGTGCCTGTGCTATTCCAAGTGCTCCTGAGGTGGAAGCTTTACTGGGACTCCCAAGGATCCTAGGAGGTAGGGGAAGGGCGAGAAATAGATCGAAGACCAAACGGGGCAATGAATGGCACACATGGGTGGCATTATCCCCCCTCCATTTTATGGATGAGGAAACAGAAACAGAACAGGGAAGTAACTGCCTGAGGTCACACAGCGAGGAAGTAGCAAAGGCAGGATTTACACCCACCCAGGCAGCCTGTCTCAGGAGGCCATGCTCTTAATGATTGTTTTTACTGCCTCCTCCTCCTCATACCCTCAGCTTCTGGTGTCCAGCTCCGACGCTCCACTGTGGCCTCACACTTGACTAGGGCTCTGGAAATGGATGTTGCCCTGGTGGTCCTGGCCGGTGGGTCGCTTCTTCTGTTAAGATACATTCCCCTGCTCCAGGCAATTCTCCAAGCCAACCCAGCCCAGCGTCCCCATCAACCCCCTGGCCACTGGGCGTGTGCTTTCTCCTCCGTCCAAACAAAGCCCAAGGCTTCCCCCTCAGAGCACCAAACCTCAGCTCCTCCTGCTGTCCACCAATCAAAGTCACTGCTCGGAATGAAATACATTTTTTAAAAAGTGACTGTTTGGAAGTTTCTACAAGGGCAGGCTAAAAGCGAAGAGCTCCACCAGCCTACATAATAGGGCTGGTTCTTTTTCTTTCTTTTCTTTCCACTAACAAGTTACCGTAGTGGTACACTGGCTGCTGAACCGTTCCCCGCAACCAGGGGCATTAGCACAACCCACAGTTCCAAATCTTTCAATAGACTCAAAACAAGTCAAAGTCACAATCCCTTCTTAGCGGTCCTGTTGTAAGCAGACCAGCCTCCAGGGTGGGAAGCAGTTGGTCCTTTAACAAGGGCCAGCTCTTAATTACCCTGCTTCCAGGAATGCTGAGGCCTGGTCTGCATTCAATGGCGCTCCGGAAGGCTGGCCGTGGGCTCTTTGTCATGTAATCACCTGGTAAGAACATCATCTTTGCTTAGTCTTTCCAGAGCCTCTGAATGGTCAACGTTTGGAGTAAGTATTGCAGAACAGAGAGGGGATTGTTCATTATTCCATGGGCCTTCTCTTCCGTGGGACAATAGAGCAGGCTGGACGTTTATTGAGTGATGGGGGAAAAGGGGGGAGGCGGGTGCGGTGGTTTCAGGATGGCCTCTGGGTCACAAGGTCAGGTTTCTAAAAGTTATTGTACAGACTGCTGTTGGTAGCTCAGCTTATTAGAGAGAATTAGATCCTTTGTGTTGTTTGTAAAAGCGAGAAAGTCCCGGCCAGACTCTGGCTTAAGTGAAACTTTTATTGCTGTCAGTCACACGGCCCCTCCAGTCTGAACCCTCTGTGGGAGTTCTTCTTGAGAGGCCAACTACCTTTCCTCATTCACGGGTCTGTCTGGGTAGACCCAAAACACTTCAGAGAGCAGAGAGTTCCTTGTCATGGCTACCCAGGTGTTTTTCGTGAGATGACATGTTTAGACAGTCCTGAAAACCGTGGGTTGCAAGAGTTGTTAGCGCTCATCACCCTTGATTGTAATTCCTTCCTTCTCCACCAGATAGAAGCTCAATGAGAGCAAGGATCACATCTGTTTTGTTCCCTGTTCTATGCCCAGGGCCAAGCACAGAGCTGGGCACACAGCAGACCATAAATGTGTGTTGAATAAAAGCAAACATTTATGTAGTGCTTAATATGTACCTACCTAATGTTTTCTCTCCATGGATATGCATATGTACATATGCATACATATACATACACATATATACATGTATATACACACACACATGAAAACTCTACGGAATAGTTTCAATTCTTCATCCCAGTTTATAGATGAGGCAGCTAAGGCAAATAACCATTAATTAACAATATCCCAGGGTCCCAGAGCTGGTAAGTGGTAGGGCTCAGATTTGAACCCAGGCAGTTGGGCTCCAACGTCCTGTGCGTGTTCTCAACCAACTAGGCTCTATTCCAAGCATGATGTGGACACTGAGGAGGGAAACGGAGGGGCTTTCCTCCTGTGGACAGTGGTGAGAGAAAGATCACTCCAAAGTTTGTCCAAATCAACTTTATCTTAAACAAAAGAAACAAGCGTCCTTGTTGCCTCCAGTCTGTGAGTGAGAAGAGGAGGATACTAAACACAGCGGGCAAGCAGGAGCTTGGAGTGAATGCTGCGGGTACTTGGGGAGGCTGCCTTGGCGACCACAGAAGCCAAGCGAAGAGAAGAGAAGCAGGCCCTAGAGACACAAAGGATGGGGGCAGGGAGAAAGACTGGCAACAGGAGCATTGGCCTCTTCAACTGCTTTGAGAAAGGAAGACCATCTTGAGCAGCAAGATGGGCCCAGAGAGAGCATCATGGCAAGGCTGAGGGTGGTGTCTTATAACCAGCTTTCCTGGTGTCTCCCACTGCAAAGAGGGGGACAGCCAATCCCCCGGGCCCGTCCCCTAACATTTCCGGTGACAAGCAAGAAGGGGACTTATGAAATCTCAGAACCAGTCCTGTGGCCCCAGGCCCCTTAACAACTATGGCACTCATCTCCTTGTTGCCAAACATACGGAATTCCACACTGCTGCTGAGGACAAGAAGACAACAGACGCAGAGAAACGAGGGGATGCTGGCATTCTACGGAGGCGTGGAGAGCTAATAAAATTGCCCATAATACTCACTCCGGTGATATTACATATTATACTAACACTGTTCATTTGGTACCCAAATGTCCCATAGGGTATGCACTCAAAACTGTTTTAAAATATTCATTTACTTTAAATCCAGTTATACGTATTTCCATTTTGATGTGCCATATATTCAAGAATGCATTTAAATATTCTATTAAAACAGATTCATTGTCAAATAACATAAAATCTGCCAAAGTAATAGCTAACATTTCAGCACTAAGCCTTCATCACAGCTACGTCAAACCCTTGATACCCCCTTCATTTCTTTCCAATTCTGGCACCTGTAACCATAGCAACATACCCTGAAACCTCTCAAGCAGAACAGAACTGACAATCACACTAACAGCACAAATACCTGAGCTGAGAAAAGAGAGGGGCGGCCCAAGTAGGTAGCTGTTGAAATTAAAAGCTAATGACAAGAAAACAGCTGGAAACAAGCACCAGCTCACACCGCTGCCTCCTTCCAGCATATGAACGGTATGTAGAGCCTGATTTGATTTGTGTTTTATTAGTGATGCTGCCATCAATGAATACTTCATTAGGCATCATCTCAACAAACAAGCAGAGTGGAAACTTCAGAAAAATAAGTTGTTTGGAGGAAAATTCAAGGGCTGCATCTGTTCGCCAAGGATGTACGTGACACATGGTTTCCACTCGTCCCTGTAGAGAGAGACAGAAAAGTGAGCCCCGCTCACAGAATCCTTTCGAAATGTACACACGTGTCTGTAAACTGCAAAGAACTGTCTGCTATTGAGGAAAGACTCCCATTAGCCAATTAGAGTAATTACATGGATTAAGATTTCTTGTGTTTGGTAATTTCTTTTTTTTTTTTAATCCCTAATTCTTTCTTGCCCAGGAAGGAAAGGGATAAACAGCTGATACAGGCAGCGAAGTAAATGGGGGCAAACTAGGGCATTCTCATTTTCAGATCCCAAAATGTAATTGAAATTTTATGCTTACTTCAACACAACAACATGTGATGATTTCTGTGCAAGAGAAGGCATAAAGGGTCACATTTCCCCAAGACTTCAATTACAGTAGCTTCTGTCTTCCCTAAAACAGCATTTGGTCTCAGAAAATTGCCTTTAATGGTGCAGGTGTTTGTTGAGAGTATCCATCACATCGAGCCCTGAGCACTCCATATTAATTCACCAGTTTCATTAGCAGAAGCCTTTTCTTCCAGGTGACAATGTAAAGTAAATATAATTTCAAACAGATGTGCTGTTGTTCTATGAATCAGAAAGAGGAAAAAGAAGCTGGCACTGGCTGGAGGCGGGGGAGATGAGACTCCAGCACCTTCTGAACTGGACCCATATGCACGGCCCCCGCAGCGTTACAAGGAAGCCTGCCCCTGCCAAGCAGCCACTTGTGAGCACCGTTGATACCTACCACGCAGACAATTTCCCCAACTCCATGCAAATGATGGGCATTATTACTACTGAGAAAGGTGACCTGAAATGCCACCGAAAACAACTTAGCCAGGTTCAATTTACACTATTTCAGCTGGCAACATTTCCCTAGCCCTTCCAAAAATCATAATAACGAATCGCCAACCGTATTCATGCATGTGTGCACATACATAATGCCACATCTGGAGGTCACCTCTCTGGCAGCCTTGCTTACCCATGATATCACCAAAAAGTACAGAGTCAGAAAATAAAGGCCTTTCTGCGCACAAGGATTTCAAGTATAATTTTAACAAGCAGTGTTCAATTCAACAAATATCCATGTTGGACTCTTGACCCATACTTATTGGGGCAGGGAAGGGTCTGGACCTCTTTTCCCACAGCTGCCAGTCTGTTTCCGAAGCAAGGAAAGACCTTTATGTAAGCTTTGGCCTGCAAGGTTTTTGTCTGCTAATTAGCAGGCCCTCCATTCCATCAGGGTTAGTTCCTTGGTGATATAGAAGCTGATTGTTAGCGGTCATCCCCTCTAAAAATCCCTTCGAAGAATCTGCCTTCTAAAAGAATTACTACGTTCTGCATAAGCCTGCATTTAGGGGGAGACGCAGACAGAGCCTGCGCTTAGGGGAGGCATTGGTCTGGGCACTTCTAGGTTAGGAATGATGATTCTGCCAATAATTTGCTGTTAGATGACAAAGGGCTTTAGAAGTCATTTACTCCAGGGTGCCTGGGTGGCTCAGTCAGTTAAGCATCTGCCTTCAGCGTGGGTCATGATCCCAGGGTCCTGGGATTGAGTCCCACGTCTGGCTTCTTGCTCCACAGGGAACCTACTTCTCCCTCTCCCTCTGCCTGCTGCTCCCCCTGATTGTGCTCTCTCTGTGTCAAATAAATAAACAAAAATCTTTAAAAAAAAAAAAAAAGGAAGTCATTTACTCCACTCACTCCATTTTACAGATGATTAAAAGAAAACCCAGAGAAATGAAAGAACCTGATTCCTTAAACAGCAAACTGGTCATATTGCTTCCCAGTTAAAACCCCTTCTTGGCTCCCAGGGCCTCCAGGACAGAGGCCAAACTCCTTGGCATGAATTATCAGCTGAGCCTTGCCAACATTTCCAGTCTCTCCTCCTTGCCACCACCCTTAACCCTCACCCTCTGTGCTCTAGCCACGTTGAGCTTATGGAGCAATGGCTATCAACTCGGGGTGCAAATTAAAATCAGCTGGCATCCTTAGAAACATCCTGATGCCCAGGCTGTACCTCAGACCAAGAAATTTTGATTGAATTGATCTCATTTAGGACCTGGACTTTGGCATTTTCTATAAACTTCCTTGAGTGATTCTAACATGTTGCCAAGGCTGAGAACCACTGAGTCAGGTGATCTCTGAGCTCCTTTGTGAAACTGAGACCCCTTCCCACGGTGGTGGTGGGGAGGGCAGGTTGCTGATGAGGACACATTTAAGTGTAACTTTAAAAGATAGTCAGAATTTCAGTAAGTAGAAATGAGTACTAAGCAGCATAAAGAGTCAGGTCTCATGGCCCAGCTGAGCAGGTAGTGACATGGGGATGCAAATATTCTTTACTCTCCTGTATGGGATGGTTTGGATCGATGATAAGCATATGATTTGAAGTCTCTATTTTTATCCACTTCCATTTACATTTTGTCCAACAAATATCACAACTGCCCCCAATATGCACAAGCATAGATACGCCAAGTGGCAATTGAATGAACAGATATTCCTTTAGATGTGGAAATAAGTTCTATGCATCTTCATTCTAGAAAGCCAGGAAGACTCAACTTCAAGGTGACAAAACCAGTAACAAATAAATCCTCATCTTCAAATGGATACAAGATCTCTACATTCATCAGAGAGTATGTACAATGGTCAAGTGAAGGATTTATTATTGTTCATATCCATTTTTTCCGCAGAGAAATGTAAGTTTACTCATGACAGTTGAGTAGCCAGTTTCCATGGTTTCCCTTGCAAATTAGTTGAGAGTCTCAACTGTATGTGAAACCATTTAGTATCATAGCAGTTTAACCCAGGGATATATTTCAGTTCTGAAGTAGAAAGGAATAAAAAGATCTAAGTGTTTGCACTACACATTCATTGTGAGGCGATTAGCGTATAAAGTCTCTCCAAAACCAGGATTCTAGAGGTGTGGTTTAAAAAGACTCAGGGGTGCCTGGGTGGCTCAGTGGATCAAGGGTCTGCCCCTTGGTTTCCGCTCAGGTTGTGATCTCAGGGTTATGGTCTCAGGGTCGTGAGATGGAGCCCCGCAGTGCACCCTATGGCAGTCCCCATGCTGTGCTTAAGACTTTCTCTCCCTCTGCCCTTGTTCTCCTTCTCTCTCTCTCTCTCAAATAAATAAATCTTTAATAAAAATAAAAACAAAAAATAAATAAGACTGAGTTAAAGACATTTGGGTGATAATGTAACAAAAGCTGTGATATTTGATGAGGTTATATATGAAATGGCAGAATAAATATTTAAAAGTAAATTACCCAGCCCATCAATTCATTTATTCAACAAACAATGGTGGTACATTGTGCTAGGCACTGGTGGCACTACAGTTGGGTAGACAACACTCTTACTTTCAAAGTGCTTGCAAGTCTAATGGAAGAGACAGCAAAATGACAACAATATGATAAATGCTAAGTTCAGGGAAAGGACAGAGTACTGTGGAGCACAGAGCAGAGTCAGTTAAGCAGGATCATGGGAGAGAAAACTGCTGGAGTGACACTTAAGCTGAAACTTAAAATATATGTGTTATCCATGGTGTGTGTGTGTGTGTGTGTGTGTGTGCGCGCACGCCTATACCTCAGGTTGTTTAGAGAACATAACTCATTCTAGAAATCAAAAGTTCAGTCCAGTCAGGGTATGAAGCGTGAGCATGGGGCACGGCAACGGAGGAAGTTAAAAGGACAGAAGAAGCCAGCTTGAGTCCTGAGGCTGCTGGAAGCATCCCATCATGACGCCCTACTTATTGGCTGGAAGCAGCTTCAAGAAGAAACAAAACCCAAACGCTGAACTCAGTCTCATATGGGGTACCCGCAAGACACAGTCTGGGAATAAACTGGTTTGAATCTAGTATGTTCTGAGAGACGCTCTAACACAACCACTGTTACTTCCCTGTGGGAACCTGTCTGGATAACACTGTACGAAAGCGGTCTTCGTGGGCTGAGTTATGAAGGTGGAACAGTGTATTTCCCTGGAGGGCATGCAAACCTTGCCCCGCTTTTGTTTTTTTGGTCTGGGAAAAGCCAAATAAGGGGCAACTCCCTCTTGACCCTGGCAGACAGAAGAGGTACACAGAAATGCCATCAAACAGATCCCTAATGTATAAGACCCTTTGCCTCAGACCTCATGGAAACCCAAATAACATCAGGGAGTGTGGGCAACAGAGAGATAAAGGTCCCTGGGACGTGATCTTCTGGGGCTAGCAGAGTAAAGTGACTAATGGGACTCGCGGCTGGCATGGTGCTTTGGCTTCATTGCAGAGAAATACCTCAGAGATGGGAGCAGAGTTCATAATGTCGCCAAGTACTTTGAGTTGCTTAGACTCAAGGTGTTATAACAATGCAGGGGAGTTCTGTAACAAGCACTAAAATGCTTCTGAGAATACCACAGGGTTAACAAGTTCAAAGAAATTTCAAGCAGTAATGGCAAAATGCTTGATCTTTCCCTTTTTTTTTTTTCCCCCAATTTTCAGCGTCTTTGCTAGGGCGAAAAAAAAAAAAAAAGCATAACTGAATAAACCCTAGAATTAAGATCTCTTTGGAGTGACAATCTCTTTAGTTCTACACTGTTAAGAGAACCCCTATGGGGTTAATAGAAGACTTTGCCTCCTCAGCAGTTACATATTCCACTTAAAACTCTGGGTAACAAATCATTACCAGGCCTTCTGGGACATCATCTTTGCCACCTTTGGAAACTCTTTCTGGAAGCACAGCATTACCCTGATATGGCACAGGAAGTGAGTGGGGCACTCCCAGACCCTGCGGGACATCCAGGGTGACTGTCATGCCCGGGAGCTCACAATGTCACGCCAAGAAATGAGCCAACCGCAGACTGTCGACACTAAAAAGGACAATGGAAGTCATCTAGTTCAACTGCCATTATTGTAGGTACCAGCAGCTTACTCGAAATCATGGGACTAGTCTTAAAGCTGGGATTAGAACCACATATCATTTTTATTTGTATGTTTTCTTAAGCAGGGCCACAGAATGATGATTCAGAGCTGATATATGCTGAATACCAACTATGCCTTGGGCACAATGACAAACCATTTACGGACATCAGCCCATTCAGGTCTCAAGATGTCCTTGGGAATTAGGGACAATTATTATGCCCATTTTACAGATTCAGAAACCGATGGACAAAGTAACTTGCTCAGGCCTACACAACTAGCAAGAATCAAGCCAGAATTCTAACTTGAACTTATGTGACTGTAAAGCCCATTGCCATCCTGCTTCTAGAATAAGGTAAAGAAGAAAGCACTGAGTCAGAGTACGCTTTTAGGTATCCTGTATTTTAAGCTTTGACTAACAGAGTGCCGTTCTGAACCTGGAGTTTCATTAGGACCAAAAAACCTCCCCAAATGTAGTAAACATAATCAGATTTTTGGTGGATAATACTGCATCAACTAAGCCGGCCAGTGGCATGAATTTGATCACTTTGTTAATCAGATTTCTGTTACAAAGACACGTGTTGAAAAATGCTTTAACCTGCAATTGTCTAAAATTGGTAAGGGTGAAAGGAACTAAAGGAAAAGAATAGAATTTGAGCTAAGACAGCCTTGGGTTGTTAGTTGCTCCTTGTGGCACTGAGTTTTTCAGTCTCTCCTTCTATTTGAGTCTCAGTGTAATTTTTTTGTTCATAAATCTTTCCTTTCACACAGAATACAGTCTCCCTAAAGAGTGAGGACCTTGTTGTATTTTCTGGTGCCAAGCACAGAGTGGCTGTTTATGAAAAGGTTCCCAGAACCGAACATGTGTTCGATAAATGAATAAACTGTAGCTAAACTGGTAGGATTTTGCAGTCCACCCTAGAAACCAAACCTAGTGAGACTTTTGGACACAAAAGACTGAAAGTTCTAGTCTCTGGGGCTATTTGCTACTTTAAACAACTTATGGAAATGAGCAGGGACATCCAGTTCAATTTCTGGAAGTCTCTTCGACTACTCCAACTGAAGAGACTGAAGGTGAGCCTGGTTCGTTCAGTTTTGAATACTAGGCTGGGCCGTTGGGAGTCAGGTGGAGGATCTGGAGAGGGAAAGAGCATTATGTGATCAAAGGGTCTACTACACACACCAGACTGACTTGAATCAGGGGCTGGAAAGCAGGCAGGGGGAAAAGCAGGGAGATTTTTTTTTCTAAAACTGTGTATCACGGTAATACAGAGTCATCAGTGAGTCCCAAAAATTAAAACAACAAAACCTAGCTAAGACGGTGACACAGGAAGCCGCCTATCAGGTCCAGCGAAGGAAATGAGGGCAACTTGCACTTTGCTTTGTCTCCTGTTTGTTGATGGTTTCAAGGGCTACAGTGTCAAGTGACACGTCAAGGGGTAGGTGAGTTGTTCTCTCTCCGCCACCAATTGTCTCCTGTTTTCATCTCTACCCTCCAAAAGCCCCCTCTAAAATAGAATCCTAAACCCAGTCTTCCCATTTCAAAGGCTAGGGTGAAGTATGGTGTGGGGGAGGCACCAACAACAGCGCTCAGGTAGCGCAGAACTAGCTCAGTGTGTCACCCGCAGCCTCTCCCCGCGCGGCCTCTCCCTGTGGCTTCTCCCCGCAGCCTCGTGGAGCTCATTTGAGAGAGAGGAGAGCTGCATATTATTTATGAGCACACAATATTTACCAACACAGGAAGGGTAACATGCTATTCTTAAGATAAATCTATGATTTAGGAGAAAAAAAAAAACAGTTCAAATAAATGGCTAGTTTTCCCATTAGAAGATTTTTCAACTATATCCAGATGGAGAAAGAAAGAAAGAAAAGAAAGAAAGAAAGAAAGAAAGAAAGAAAGAAAGAAAGAAAGAAAGAAAGAAAGAAAGAAAGAAGAAAGAAAGAAAGAAAGAAAGAAAGAAAGAAAGAAAGAAAGAGAAAAAAGAAAGAAAGAAAAAAGAAAGAAAAAAGAAAGAAAAAAAGAAAGAAAGAAAGATTGATTAAGAAAGAAAGAAAATTAACTGGGATCACAGGGCTTCCCTCCATCTTGGGTGCTAATGTTCTATTGACAAGTTATAATGAGGGCTTCTCTGTCCCACAGTGAGGAATAGGCTCATTAAAACTCCAGGAACAGGAGAGCAAGCTTTCAACTCCCTTGTTTTTTAAACTTCACTGGTTTTTAGAAATACTAAATGAATTGCCTGACAAAACGATGTTATTGATTTCAAAGTGTGTCTGCATTCTTGTGCTTGCATTTGCATTTGAATCTGAGCTACTTAGAGTGTCAGTTGTTGGGAGAGAAGAATGGAAATGAGAGTTCTGTGGTGGGCTTGGGAAGACTGATGTGTTGACTCTTCCACTTAGTCACTGTGGAAATAAGCCTCATATGAACCTTGGCTTCTTCTTGATCAAAACACATCAATTAACATGGTTCGAACATTGCTTTCTTCTGGATTAGAAGAAAGGAGGATCCCAAATTTTAAACCATTAAATAAGATGGCTATTCCACAATGTAACCCTATTAGGAAACCAGACCTTAACTTCGAAAGGCACTGTTAATGCACGCTCTCAACGATCCAAGCCGGAGCACGTATTGTGCTGAAACAGTAAATAACCCAAAAATCCCTTAGATTTGGTTTGAGAAGGGACTCTGTGATTTGTGTGTATGTGTGGCAGGTGTGATCTCCTAATTACTTTTTCTTATGCTAATATTAGCATGGATTTCTATGCCTCCAGCACATAATTGGTGGCAGAAAGAGGGAGAAGTCAAAGGCAACTCTGAAGTTCAGAGCCATTACTGGAAAGAGTAGTAGCTTTAAGGGAGGACAGTGCTTCAGAGATGTTGATTTGGAGTTGATATCAGAGGATCAACTTGGTGAAAATGTCCAGTCTTGAGGACTGGTATTCTGTATCTTCTATGGAGGTCATGGGACGGAATCCCAGGGAATGACCGGTTGGGGGTAGCTGGAAACAGAGAGATGACAGCAAAGGAATTGCAGGGGGTGCTATCACTGAGACAGGAGGAGAATCAGCCTTCTTCTAAGTCCCAGATGTGTAAGGAAGGAGAAATTTTGAAGAACGAGAGGGCAACCAGTGTTATGGGAGGCTGGTGAGAAGCTGAATGGGGTAAGGACTGCAGCTGGGCCAGGAGACTGGGGTTTGGAGGTTGTGGAAACTAAAAGTATGAGTGGAGTAGAAGGCTCAGGAATCAGGTTACGAGGGGGCAGAGGGAGAGGGAAAGAGAGATAGCATAGACAGAGGGGGTTGAAAGAAAATGAGAAAAATAAACCAAAATTAACCTGCAGCTAACCTGAGGAGTGGCATCAAGTAAAAATGTGGTTGCTTGTCTGTTTCAAGAGACAGGTGACGTGAACCTTTTAGAATTTTGTAGGAGACACTGAAGAGAGCTGACAAAGGAGGTAAACAGGAGAAGCACAGTCTTGAAGGCGATGAGACGATGGTGTTAGGAACATGAGAGGCGCAGGGAGCCTCAGAGAGAAGCAGCACATTCTCCTCTGAGACTAGTGGGAAAGTGAGGAGGTAACGGGGATATGGAAAGACCTGTTGAGGGGATAGAAAGGGGAACCCCTAGCCTCATACATAGTAGGAGGTGAGCAGTGGGACTGTACTTGTGAAGCGAGCAGCGGATAACCAGCAGCAGGAGTGTTCTAGGAAATCCAAATTAACCAGATAAAAAGATTTTCGAGCAGCAATGGGAGTCCTGGTGGAATAAAGTTATCACATTTGTTTTTGACCGAGTCTGCCCAAGTCAGGCAATGTTTCTAGGCCAAGAATAGAATCAAGTCCAGGATCAGGGAGAAATGTTCTAGAAAGGCAAGGAAGTGCGCATGATCCAGCCAAAGAGGAGCTGCATGGAATAATCCCCACGTGCCTTTCTCTTTAGGATCCACAAGATGCTGCTGCTGCTTTGTAGCTGCAGGATGTTGGTCTCAGGAAAACCTCCATTTACCTTTGCACGCACGGAGAAACTAAGAGGACTGTCAACCGAAGTGGGGTTTTCTGAAAGAAAATATGGACGTTTAACTAAAGACAGACACGAAATGTGAGGAGGCAATCCATGCAAAGAAAAGAAGACTTGGTGGGACTTGGTATAATTATCAAATCACGCTGATGATTGGATTTGCTCATAATCCCCCTGCGAATAATAATAAAAAAAAAAATCTAAACTGCCCTATGGAAAATAACATAGAGTGTGAGCACGTGTTTCAGCTTCCCCTGTTATTCTGTAACTAGTATCTCGTGACTGAAAGAAATCGTATACCGTAGGGATACGAGGCAAGGGCTGTAGAGGCCAAGTGGACGGGTTTAAATCCAGGTTGTTGAGACCTTAGACAAATTACTTATCCTCTCTGTGCCTTACCATTTTTCACGTGAAAAACAAGCTCAATTAAGTGGCCATGTCTCATAGGCCTGTTGTGAGGAGTAAATGCATGAGACTTTATTCATTTAATACGTAAAACAATGTGCACTGACGGAAAGTTAGCCATTGGTATTATTCATTGCTTCTGCCCAGTATTTTCATAGAATGTGGCTTATACAAATATTAACACGCATATCTAATTCTTTTATTTTTGTATTTGTCTATTTTTCACATGTTCCTCCTTGGAGGCAAAGACCATTACCTTATACACCGTCATATTTAACCCTGTTCTGATTATCAATGGTTGTGTCACAACAACACCACAACTTAGTGGCATAAAACAGCCATTTACTTATGCTCACGGATTCTGTGGGTTAAGAATTTGGAAAGGAGTCAGCAGGGTTAGCTCTTCTGTCTCATAATGGATCGAAGCTCAGTTCTATGACTCAAATGACAGGTGGAGTAACATGGACAGCGAGGGGCCGCAATTGCTAGGGCTGGAGGGCCTGCCTCCAAGATGGCTGCATCGCTCACATGACAAGTGCCTGGGCTGGAATGGCTGAAAGATGAGCTCAGCTGCGACTATCCATAGGAAAAGCTACCTTCAATATGCCAGTCTCAGGAAAGTTTGCCTTCTAACATGGCAGCTCAGAGTTCCAAAAGTAAGTGTTCTTGAGAACAAGATGGAGTGGTTTGGCCTTTTATGACTAAACCTCAGAAGTTAGGTAGTATTACTCTGTCCTGCTACACTGGCCAAACAGCCTCAAGCCCACCTAGATTTATTTAAGGGGATAGAGACTCCACTTCTTTATCAATGAGAGGAGTATCAAAGAACTGTAGCTATTTTGTAAAACTTCCACCTCCCCCTTCCATGGCATCTCTTGTTTATAATGCCTCAACATCTCACCACTGTCCCCTCTGCTATTTCTCTAGTCCAGGCCCTTGCTCTTTCTCACCAGGAGCACTTCAGTTATTTTCTAAATGGTCTCTGCCTCCATTCCTAGCTTAGGGAAGGCGATGGGTTAGAGGGTTTCAAGAGTACTCATACTTGGGTCAGAGTTGACGAGAGCTTCAGTTAGAGTAGGGGTTAGCAAACTATAGCCCATGCGCTAAATTTGGCCTACCACGTGTTTTTATAAATAAAGTGTTATTGTGGGGAAAAAAAAAACACTGATAAGACAAACTGAGGAGTGACTACTGTACCAATGGATCATTTGCCCAAACTCTGCAAGAATTATGCCATTGTTGGCTTTGACCCATCCATGAATATGATCTGGGGACACAAAAAGCGCCACTGCATATGTTTGTACAGGTTGTTCATTGCACAAGGGCTCCAGGCCAAGGTGGTTGAAGAGATGCTGAAATCCAGCCCATGCTCTACTTACAGGCTATGTGCTCTGGTGAGGGGCTTTAATTACCTGATGGAAGGAGCACATGTGGGTTAGGGATGGCAGCCCTGATCATGATACAATCATTTTAGAGATGCATTACATCTTTCAGGAAACCAAAGTTCCTCCTAGGGTACTGATCCTAATGTAGTCTAACTTACCTCCAATAGGAAACACTGGTGCTCCCATGTTTATGTATTTGTTTGTTGGTTCATAACTTTTATATTTCTAGAGATTGTGTGAAGTCCAATACTTTTCTTCATAGTAAGTATCTTGAAATACCCTAATAAAGGGTATGTTTACAATATATCTGAATAGTCACTTAATTGTACATCAGGTCTATATCGAACATTGAGATGAATAAGGTACAGTTTGCTCTCGACAAACTTCTAGACCAATGACAAAAGCAGAGATGTAATCACATCATGATAGCAAGTGTGACAAGAGCCATGATAAAGAGACTTCTTGGAGATACTGAGAGAGTACCAAGAAGGAGCTCCAACCTTTACCATTTGTCTGTGTGTGTGTGTGTGTGTGTGTGTGTGTGTGTGCGCACGCACATGCATGTGTATATGTTGGGGAAAGATGGTGAGGCTTTCCAGAGGGGTGGTGTGATGACCGAACTGCATCTTGAAGGAGGAGGAGTTTGAGTGACCTTCAAATATGGAAGTGAAATACAGAAGGAGTCTTCTAAGCAGAGGACTTGAAAACAGGAAGACCTAAGAGGCTCTAAAGAATTTATACATGTGGAAAGATAAATACTGCATTTCACTTATATCTGGAATCTAAAATAGCCAAATTCATAGGAGCAGAAAATAAAATGGTGGTTGTCGGGGCTGGGGTGATTTGAAATGAGATGTTGGTCAAAGGGAACAAAGTTTTAATTATGCAAGATGAACGAATTCTGGAGATCTAATGTACAGCATGATGATGATAGTTATTATTATATTGTATACTTGAATTTACTAGGAGGATAGTTCTTAAATTAAATATTCTCACCACCACCACTCCCACACACAAATGGTAACTATATAGATGTGATGAATAAATTATTTAGCCTGAGTATGGTGATACAATGTATACATATATCAAAAAGTCTAGTTGTAAATTTTAAATATATACAATTTTTATATGTCAAAGATATCTTAATAAGGTTGTTTCAAGAATGAAAATTAAAAAATGAAAAAAAATTAAAAAAATTAAAAAAAGAATGAAAATAAAGATACATGTATAAAAAGAATGTGTGTGGGGGGGGACTTGTTGTGGGTCGATGATGAGAGCCAAGATACAATCCAGCAATCCCACTTCTGGATATATATCCAAAGGAAACGAAATCAGCATCTTGAAGAGATAGCCATACTCCCAGGCTCACTGCAGTATTTTTTTCACCATAGCCAAGATATGGCAACAATCTAAGTGTATATAGACAGATGAATGGCTAAAGAAAATGTGATGTTTGTGTGTGTGTGTATATAGACTATTATTCAGCCTTTAGAAAGATGGAAATCCTACCACTTGTGACAACATGGATGTGCCTTGAGGACATTATGCTGAGTGAATTAAGCCAGACACAGAAAGACAAATACTGCATGATTTCATTTATATGTGAAATCTAAAAATGTCAAAGTCATAGAAGTAGAGAACAGAAGGGTGGTTGCCAGGGGCTGGGATGTGCGGGGAAGATGGGGAGATGTTATCAAGGAGTACAAAATTTCAGTTATGCAGGATGAATAGGTTCTGGGGATCCCATGTACAGCATGGTGATTATATTTAATAACACTGTATTGTATGCTTGGAATTTGCTGAGAGTAGATCTTACGTGTCCTCACCACACACAAAAAAGGTAACTATGTGAGGAAATGGATGTTAATTAAGTTGATTGTGGTAATCATTTCACAATGTATACCCACTTAAATATATACAATTTTATTTGTCTGTTATTACCAATAAAGCTGGGGAAAATTCTTTTAAATAAGATATCTAGAATTGCACCCAAAAAAGGCACTCAGGGAGGTATTGTCAGTGGGACTGTGTGAACGCAGCTGGAGGGGGCAAGCTTAAAAGGGCAAGATGCACAAGTACGAGAGGTGTCCCGAGAGAAACTATGGTATGAAGTGCTATGATATCCTCAAAAAGGTTTTTTGAGTTCAAAAGAAGAAAAGACCACATTTGGTTGGGATCTCAAGAGAGAGATGAGGTTGGAGATAAACCTCGAAGGGTGGATACAATTTTACCCATGGATACTGAAAGCATTCCAAGTAGAAGGAATAGCGAGGGCGAAGGCCTAGAGGTGGGAGAGTGCAGGCACAGGTGTTCAGGGCAAGGCAATGATTGTGTTTAGAGGCAAGGCTGTGTGTAGTGTACAACAGCAGATGAGTCAGGGAAGGGAAGTCAGCCTCACCCTTGACCTCCAGGCGATGATTTCCATCAGACATTGTTCTAGGCATTGCCATTGTCTCATTTCAGGTAAGTTGTTTTTTGTTTTTTTTTTTTCATTTCAGATAAGTTTCGCATTGAAAGGAAACATGTTTGCATCACTAGGCCCCACAGATCTTTCAAGTTTTGTTCCACCTGGCATGAACCTCTATCGATATTGACATCAAAACAGAGAGATGCTGTGAAGGGGTGGTTTGGAGCAGAGCCCGGGCCAGACGGTCTGGGTCTGACTTGTAGCTCAGCACAGACTGGCTGGTGACATTGGACCCACTGTCTACTGTTAAACGTTGGACTGTCCCGCGCTCCCCCTGCCTCAATTCATATGCTTAAACCCTAACCCTCAGTACCTGAGTGTGACCTTATTTGGAGAGAGGATCTTTATAGAGATAATCAAGTTCAAGTTACACTGGGCCCTAATCCGATATAACCAGTGTGCTTATAAAAAGGGGAAATTTGGACACAGAAAAGATATGCACAGAAAGAAGATGTTGTGGAGAGATGCAGGGAAGCCTGGAATGGATTCTCCCTCACGGACTTCTAGCCGGCAGAAGGGAGCCACTACATTTGTTGCTTGAGCTGCCCCCCCCCGCCCCCACCCCCCCCTCCCCCCCGTGTGTGGCAGTCTGTTTCAGCAGCCTCAGGAAGCTCCTACACCTCATCTCTCGGGCTTCAGCTTCCCCCCTTGGAAAAGGAATCATAACTGCCTTACAGGGTGGTGGGGATGAATAAAAGACTTAAACACAGAAAGTGCTCTGAGTGATGCCAAAAATAGAAGTAAGTACGTGCCATTCCTGTTCTGGATGTCATTTGTTTTCTGTCAAACCATTTCTCTTCCACATCCAGGTAGCTTCCTTGTGGAGCTCTCTATCAAGAAGGCTTAGGGGCACCTGGGGGGCTCCGTTGGTTGAGCATCCGACTTTTGATTTCGGCTCAGGTCATGATCTCAGGATCTTGAGATCAAGCTCCACATGGGGCTCTGCGCTCAGCAGGGAGTCGACTTCTCCCTCTTCCTCCCACTCTGTCCCTCCCCCTGCTCACACGCTCTCTCTCAAGTAAATAAATAGAATCTTTTTTAAAAAGGAAGGCTTAAATATTTGCTCTTTACTTTCGACAAGCTGTTCTTAGTTTATACTCCCTGTCCCACCTTGAGCTTTCTTCCTATGTAAATTTTTATACTTTGCCTTCCGCTCAAACTGCTTCTCAATGCAAACATATGTCTTTCATTACACATATCTTCTTTCACTCGTGCCTGAACTCCCATGACCCTAATCAAATAGATTTCCCATAAATTCTTTATCCTGGTATCTCTTTTAAGGATGCACTCTCAAGAACATACCTGCTTTCCATTTCTACCGGCAAACAGCAAAACAATATCAACTGGCAGAGATAATTACCCACTTGTGAAAAAGGTATTATTTCTTTCTACTGCAGTGCAGTGCAATAGAAATGTCACTCTGAGTCAGGTTATATTAAGTAGCTTTATGTCACATGACACAGTGTGAACTGACACATGCTGGGCTTCTGGATTAGATCTGGGATCACAAATCGAAAGAAACACATTTGTAACTGAAGCCAGTACTAGTGGCTGTAAGTAACAAACCTATGATTCATATTTTTTTTCCTTACCTGTTTTTTTTTTAACTTTGTTGGAGCAATAAGGGTGTTGAAATTAATTACGCAATTTAACCACATTTCTAATGTCAATTTTAAGCTGTACTGAGTACCTTGGTTCCTGTCTTTGCCACTGACTAGCATATGACCTGAGGTGAATTCCCTTCTCTCTCTGGGCCTCAGTTTCTCCATTTTCAAAATTAGAGTGCTGGGCTAAAATCCAGCTCTAAAATGCTGATATTCTTAAGCTCTGCGAGAGTACAATGTAAGATTCTGTAAGGGCATAAAGGCCAGCTAATCTGGCTTTTCCCAGCGGCATTTTGGCTTTCTATCTGAAGACTCTATCACTTGTGTTTTAAATTCTGCTGTAGCTCCATGAGGCTTTACTGACAGCATCAGAATTAGAGAGTTAAATATCTTCTACTGGTCCCAGTGATTACATAATGAATACAAATATATTACCAGAAAGTTCTTTCACTAGGTAACATTCACATTCAGTGAAAGGCTTCAGCAAGGGGCTGATGTGAGGACCAAAGACAAATTACAAATAATTGATTGAGGTTTTCATGTGCATGATGAACAACCCCATTTTCAATTATACGTGAAATGTAATCATCCTCCTTTTTTTGCAGTAGACAAAAGTTATCTTATGGATGGTATATGTAAATGTGGGTACTTGAAAATATTCATCTGTAATGAGACAGAATTTGACTGGCAGGAAAGAGAACAAAGGGGAAGAAGAGATCTGAGGGTCGGAAAGAGGGCTCTGGGATAGAAGCACAAACCCTCCTTCCTCTGCCCTGCTGCCCTCCCACACTCACCCCAAGGGGGCTGAGCAGATACTGTGGCAAGAGATGTTGCAAGTACAATGAAAAGCATTGTTTAAGGTCTCCGATTAGGAAGGAGTGTGTGGAAGGATTCGAGGCAGCCTAGAAAGTCAGGAGAAAAAAGGTGATGGAATCTGTCCTAGGCTGCACATATGTCAGAGTCTGGGATTTAGGAGAGAAAGTGGCTGGCATGGGTGTGTATGGTGGGCTGGGTCTGGGGAGGAAGTAGGGCGGGCAGATGATTATGGAGAAAGACATTACAAATGACCTGCCTTTTTCTTTCTATGAGTAGCTGAGCAAAAGCAGGAACTGAAAAAACTAGGTTTGTTTTGTTTTAACCCCGCCACAACACTCTGATATCACAGAGTGGTGACTTACACTTAGAACCATCTATGCCTGATTTGGAACTGAGAATGTCACCCTGCCCGGAAGTGCCTGGAGGGAGCGGCGATCAGGGAAACAAAAGGGCAGGAGAGCCTCCAGGTTTTCTGGCTAAAGAGGAAAACTATTTCTCACACACATATGTCACAATTTTCCACTACTTTCTGTCTTTCAGGTAATTGTTTGCCCCCTTGTATTTCGTAACACAAAGTCCATCTTTACGCACAGACACTCAGGAGTCATCGTTGTATTTAGGCGTTTTGTACCTTATCAATCACGGGATCGTGTGGCGTTACCTAATATTTTTAAAAAGGGATCTTCATCCTGGAAGTGTTTGGGACCTCTCCTTTAATGTCTTGGATGGTGGCAACGGGCGTGCCTAACAGAAAATGTCCTGACAAAGGACTGCCTTAGTGCATTGGCTACAGCATCCTTGACAAAGTTAGAAAAGCTTAGGGATACTGGTGGAGAGAGTGTCTTAAAGAACCTGTCGTTTCTGTTTCTGGGGTGATGGGATATGGTGAGCTTTAGAGTACCTGGTATCTCCAGAACCAGGCAGAGAAGGCAAGAAGGAATCAGAGACTTGGAAGCTCTCTGCCTTGCTGTGGGCAGCAGACTAGAGAGGAGAGAAGAGCGAGTATCAGAAAGTAGTCCCTCCTCTTTAGAGGGCATTAAGTACTCCAAAGAGGACCCATCAGCGCCTACCTTTTGGCATTCACGGGGATGAGTGCCAGTCTGCGACGGCTGCTCTAACAAAATACCATAGAGTGGGGGCTTGATAAAGAACAGAAATCTATTTCTCATGGTTCTTGGAGCTGGAAGTCCAAGATCAGGATGCCAGCCTAGTCAGGTTCTCGTGAGAGCCTGCTTCCAGGTTCAGAGATGAGTATCTTTTCACTGTGTCCTTAGGTGGTGGGAGGGAAGAGAGAGCTCTCTGGGGTCTCTTTTGTCAGGGCCCAATCCCATTCACCAGGGCTCCACCTTCACGACCTAAGCACCTGCCGAAGGTCCTACCTCCTGAGACCATCGCACTGGGGATTAGATCTCAACATATGAATTCTGGGGGGACACAAATATTCAGTTCTTAACAGCGACCTCATCACAGAATACTGGCCTTTCTCTCCTTTGAAAATTTTGCAAAGTGCCCATGCTTTCTGGAGAAAAGTCATTATGCACGGACTTTTAAATACCCCCCAATGTGCACACACACACAGTACTTGGGGTCTCAAACATGAGTGGGGTCACTTGCAATATTTTATATAAATGCTCCCCTTTCTTCCATTCCCCCCACCTCCACTCATTCTCTTCACAAGAGGATGAAGAGCTTCTTTGTGTAAGTTCCTGACCGGGAAGCAGTGTACCAAATGATTAGTGCTATAGTTAAATTTTGAAGTCTTCACTGAAATGTGGTCGTGGGTGAGCAGGGAACATAGACACGGGAAAATGCTACCCAGTTTACTAAAGGTAAAAAAGCCCGGCCACTTCCTAATAATGAAACATGAGTTTGTTACTACTTCACATCAAAAGACTGGTGTGTTCTCAGAGTAATGCAAAGGAACAGTGATTTTCTTTTCGCAAAGATTGATTTTCAAGAGTAAAAGGAAAGCTAGACTCTTTGGTAATATAACTCCATCGAGGTACAGCAGAGAGAAATTCCAATGATCCAAGAATGACTTGGCTGGGTAGGCAACGGTATAGCTTGAAGAACATGCTCATTGAAAAGATATATGGAAGGAAGGAAAAAACCTTGCCTCTCAGCCCACAGCAGATCAGACATTATATAAAGAACCACAAAGAAGAGGGGGGGGAAAAAACTAGGTTGCAAGAAATCTCTTTGATACCTAAATCCTTCTGGAAGGTGCAGGACAGATCTTAACTATACAACCTGCTCAGGTTCTCCAACTGTTTGGTCACTTTCTGCCATTTCCACCATTCTCTCCACAATTATTAAATAGTATTACTGCATTTGCCATAGATGCCTTGCTTTTAAGGATTTCATTTTAAAAGCTGAAGTACCCAAGTGTTTATTTTGTGTGTGTGTGTGATACAGCATATTCTAATGGTGCTCTTTAGCTAATGCTGCAGCCACCTCCTGCCCTATTTCCATTATGAATCATTCTTTTAAGATGTGTAACTTGGCTACAGAAAATTGCTCCATAAGGACACCTGAACAGCAAGTTCTCATCTGAGCAAGGAAATTTTAAGATGATGAAATGTTAAAAAAAAGTATAATAAATAGTCTTTAATAGCTTAGACTATATTTCCGAGCTCTTAAAAGTTGAAAACGAGTTGTTAAAGTTTTGCTGTTGGTTTTTCTCTTTCTTTTTTGCTTTTTGGAAATAAAAGACAACCTATTAGGCCTCCATCTAGAGCAGACTCTTTTCTAACTTCTTTGGCCCTGTAAATCAGGCTATAAAGAGGTGAGAATCAGCTCCAGATTTGTGGCACCTTTCTTCCCTAGAGTCAAGAATATTGCTATTTTCATTGGCTTTAGAAAAAAAAATACAGTGCTGTTTGTAGTCATTAACATAGCCATTGTTTCAGGAAGGTCTCATTAATGTTCACTTTAAAAAATTCTGCCCTTGGGGCATTAAGTGGCCAAAAGAGCATGAGCTTTGGAGTGAAACAACACAAAATTTAAATCCGTTTTCTCAGGCCTAAAATGGAGTCTACAGATCGTAAGGATTACATGAGATAAGGCACACAATGTCACTTAACACAGCGATCAGAGGTCTAATAGGCACACAAGAAACGGTAGCCAACGTGATGATGATGATGGTGACCACGACTTCTTTCCTTGGGAACAAAAACAGAGGATCTCATCTGGGCCAAAGAGATGGGCAGAATGTGTAAATCCATGTAAGGCAACGCTCTTATTAATCTCATTCCACGCACTTCAGTTAATCGTTGGGAAGTGCGCGCGTGTACACACACACACACACACACACACGCACACACACACAATTAACCTTCCATCTTTCTGAGTCCCAGAGAACATGCAGTCTCAGAGAATATCCCAGAGAATAAGGGTTTCTGGAAGTGGTAAAAGGGAAATGCTAATAAACTCAAAGTAAACGTATACGTTGCCTAAAGGAAAGCTCCCAAATAAGTATCAGGAAACTTCGAGCAGCTTTAAGATAGTATGAGAACTGAATTTCACAGGATAAAGCTATTGAGAATGCCCCCACGGCCCTTAAAATATCATTCTAATCCCTATCACCAGAAACAAGAGGGATTTTCTAAGGTATTTGACCCAGGCTTAAGTGACAACAGGGGAGGAAGTTGCAGATACCCCTATTGTGCTCAGAGACCTTGGCACCAAAGAGCAAGCTAATGATATGTTCCTGAGCTAATCCGACCAAGTGTCTTGGAGTTAAGTCATATTTTTGTCATCTCAGGCATGTGTGTTGATACAGCTCACTATGTATTCCTTGTACGTACTTAACACAATCCATCCCATTTAGCCAGCAACACTAAAATAATGGATTCTTGACAGTGACTCGGGTTGGGGTGTTGCATTTGCAAGCAAAACACACTCTACTTCCTCAATATTGGCTGCTTTAGTGGAAGCTCTTACAGCTGACAACACAACAGAGAACTTCATAAAGAAAGTCTCATGATAGCTGTTATTTATTATGCAAATGCTGCCTGCCATGGCAACATTGCATCCAGGAGTTTGCTTTATTTGCACTAGGACATGGCCTGCATATTCAAATGAAGGCAGCCGTACATTATGCCTACACATTACAAAGATTTTGTTTTCCTTGACACTTACAGGAGAACAAACTGCAATTAATATAGCCTGTTTAAGCAGACAGCACCCAATTAGTTATCATCCATTTTCAGATTGGGATGCTAGACAAAAAACATGGAGCTGGGCTCCTTATTCAAAAGGAAAATACATCCAAACTACAGGTTTTCAAAGACACATTTAACTCACAATGGCAAGGATACTCACTTAGCCTTTAATGTGAAATGGAGTGTTAATTTTTCTCTGTCACCTCTTAATTGCTTCCTTATTATACTGTTCAAGCAGTTAATTGCTAGACTGAGTGAAAGAGTGTTTTCAGGGGAAAGGAAATGCCACAGCATGAAAGAAAAAAAAATAGAAGCAGTTCACTAGCGTAATTGGGTCTGATATAACATTAGCTATGGTATTCCTTTTAGTGGTATCTACAAAAATTAATAGGCAAACCCAAATTGTTTGTGATTGGGAAAGTAGAGAAAGATTAAGTCAATTGGCATGACTACATGTGACCTGCATCGCTGTCATTTACCAAGCAAGCAAGTGGACTCTTCCATGCCATCCACACTTGGCCCAGATGTAGGCTGCTTTGCCCATGTGTGGTGCAGATGAGGACATCTCCATAAGCCAGATATTCCTCATGCAGAAGCTGGTTCCAGGGAGCTGTGTGGACACTTGCTTGCTGCCTTCCCTGCGTTAACTCTTCAAAGTACAGTTGAGAAACAAGAGAAGGCAAAAAAGCGGTTGTGTCCTATGCTTCTCAATGCTTTGGAGCTCCCCCTACAATTCCATTTGTCCCTTAGGGAAATGGACCCTTCCTTTCAGTACCATCAAAAATGGGAGTTGACACTGTCAGAGCTTGATTGCACTTCTTCAGCAAAGAAATGGATAGTCAGAATAAAAGGCAAGAATTACAGACATTTATCTAAACAACAAAACATAGATCACTGGCTTTAATAAGGATGTTTGCATGCCAGTGTTAGAGAATTCATAATAAGTATTATTTTCCACATCCTCTAATTTTATTAGAGCACAGCAATTATTAATGAAGAAAGACGGTAAAGAAAACACTTGCTTTAACGGTGAGGTTAGAAGAGAGATTTTTATTTGTATTGCATTTTAATGATGATCCAGAGAAATAACTTTGTTGAATCTTAAATTTAACTTCCCAATGAAATATAAGAAAAATGTCAACCATTTACTGAATTGTGTTCATTAGCGTTTACTCAATGATTAACTCATTAGCCTCACTCTATCACAGTTCCTGTTTGTTTACTGGTTATTGAAATCTGCTGATCTTCCCCCGATTTTGCATCTAGAAAGGCAGGGTTGGGAGACAGAGAAAGTGATTGGGAGCGGATTCCTTCTATAAGTGGACCGATCATGTGCAACTGTACCAATGGCCCACCTCTGAAGTTGCAGAAGTATAGAAAATTCAATCCTGAAGGAGACCATGCTGAATTGCAAGGTACTGAACTATTAAGTACATAAAATATTCGATATAAAACATCACAAAGAAAATCTTCTAGGCTTTGCACTCTCCTGCAAACAAACGAGAATGGTGATTCTTAACCTAGGAACCATTCATGGGAATCTGGGGTCCATAAACAACCCAAAATATTGCATAAGAATTCTATGTGTGTATGAGTCTCTCTACATTTTTCTCAAAGAGGATCCATAGCTTTTGTATTCATTTTCTATGCTGTGTAACAAATTGCCATAAATTCAGTGACCTAAAACAATACACACCTCTATTTCACAGTTCCTGTGGTCAGGAGTCTGCATGACTTACCCAGGATCCGCCGCAAGGCTGCCATCAAGGCTTCCAAGTTCACTCTGGTTCTTGGAAGAATTCATTTTCTTGCGGCTGTAGGACTCATGGCAGCTTGCTTCGACAAAATCAACAAAAAGAGCAAGATTCTAGATCAGTCTCATAGCAAGAGGGAGTCTCATATAAGGTAATCTAATCAGTGGAGGGACAGCGCATCAGTTTTGCCGTATTCTAATGTTTACAAGCAAGCCACATATCTTGCCTACACATACGAGGGGGGCTGTGAAGACCAGGAGGCAGGGAAAATGGAGGCCACCTTTGCTTTTCAGATTTTCAAACAGATCTAAGATTTTTGTAGAAGTTAAAAACCATGGGTCTGATCTACAGAGTATGTGTGTATTATTCATTATCTATTATTGAGCCACATATTACCACTAAACGTAGTTTCTGTGGGCCAGGAATTCAGACAAAGCATAGTGTGGATGGTCTGTATCTGCTCCAGCACGCCTGAGGTCTCAGCTGGAAGACTCAATGACTGGGAGCTGGAATCATTTGGAGTTTCATTTGCTCACATGTCTACTGGTTAATGCTTGCCATCAGTTAGGAGCCTTGCTTCCTCTCCCCATGTGTTTCTCTGTGTGGTCTCTTTACGGGCAACTTTGGGCTTCCTTATGGCATGGGGGCTGGGTTCCACAGGTGATCATTCCAAAAAGGACCCAGAACCAGGGCCAGAGAGAAAGAAGAGAAAAAGAAAGAGAGAGGGCAGAAACCGTATCATTTCTTCTGACCTTGCCAGAATTCCCATAGCTTCACTTCTAACGTATTCAATTGGTGAAAGCAGTTACAAAGATTCAGTCTCAAGACATGAGAACACAGACTCCAACTCTCATCAGTAAAGAAGATAGGATGAATATGTGGGTAGGGCCATGCTGGAAAATACAATCTGCCACAACAAATGAATGTAGGCCTTCAACAAATATTTACTGGGCTCCCACACTTCGCGTACATAACTGGTTTAGTCCTCCAACAATATTTACTGGGTGTAACCCTGAGACTTAAAGCATCCTGGAGAAATCCCAACGCTAAACAGAAACTCACAACATGTGAGTTCCCAGTATCTCACAGAAACCTGCCCTTTGGCGGGCTTTTCACCTGTAACATACACAGACCCCCCAATCTCACAAATGAATTCTCGTCATCTTACAGGAGAAATGCTCCATAAATGGTTTCCTGGCATTCTGTAGATATAGGAGACTAGCAATCATGTGATTCATTTACTCATTTATTTCTTATTTGTTTATTCAACACATGTTTATTGAATACCTACTACATGCCAAGGTTCAAGGCACTGGGATTACAATGATAAAGTAGACGTTGTTCGTGCCCTCACTGAGCTCAGTCCAGTGAAGGAAAGCAAGAACTAAATAAGCAATTATAATACACAATGATGAATTCTATAATGAGGGAAATATAGAGTGGCATGGACTTGGGTGAGGAAACACTTCCTGAAGAAAATGATAGTTGCCGCCAAATCCAAACTGTAGGTTCTATGAAGGCAAATACTCCCTACAGTATACAATATAGGCAATGAGAGCTTGATAAAGCCGTGGTTAATAGGTTGAATCCTATTACTCTCTTCTAAAACCTTCAATGGTGTACATCTTAGTAGGACATTTAGAGTCCTATGTAATTTGGCCTTGCCCTTCCAACCACTGGTACTCTCATCATTCCTAAAACATAGCATATGCTTTTACACTGCTACAACCTTTGTCTCTGATGTTACCATAGGCTTGAATGCTCTTCTTCCTGTGTGTGTGTGTGTGTGTGCGCGCGTGCACACACACACGCATACATTGCCTGTCTTACCTTATTCAATCCAAGAGTATTAATCTAAATGTTAGGTTCTACCAAAGCCTTTCATGACCAACCTTACCCAAGCTGGAGTTAACTTCATCTTTCTCTTGGTGCCCATAGCACTAAACTTGTACCATTTGTTCTACTTTGTCTGGCATTAGAATTACTTCTGTGTGTCTGTCACCGCCCTCATTCATTTATTTGTCCCCTTGTCAACAAGCACCTATTAAGGATACACTATATCTTCTATGCATTATGCTAGATGCTGGGGATACAATGTAGAAAAAATAGGCAAGATTCTTGCCCTTAGGAAACCCTGCCTCTGCTTTTAGCACAATAATTCATCCAGTGCAGAAGTCCAACGTGTGTCGAATAAATGAACTGATATTGGCAAGAATGGTTTGAATCTTGATTATACCTCTCTTTATATCACAGAAAGCCCATGATTTGGAACTAAGAATATATGTTACTTCTAAGATGGTTCAATTGACCCAGATACAAATGAACCCAAGATGGGTTGTTTCAAAGGTTCTGGTGATTACCATTTTAATGAAATAGTTACATTGCCCCCACATGAGCTGAAAGACTATATCATTCATATGAATAGTTTCATTCTCTCTAGCCTAGACTACAATTTTGCTAAACAAGTAGCACTGTTTGCATATATGTATTTTTTCTAGTTTTACTGAGAAATAATTGACTTGCATCACTGTATAAGTTTAAGGTATACAGCGTGATAGTTTGATTTATATATATTATGAAATGATTACCACAATAGGCTTAGTTAATATCCATCATCTCATACAAATACAAAATTTAAAAAAAAAGGAAAATTTTCTCCTTGTGATAAAAAGGATCACACACATCTTGAAAACATATTAATGCAGGATGAGATTCCTGGATGGACTTCCCATTGATTTTCTTCCCTTCGGATAATAAATCCATGGATGATTTGTCTTATTATACATTTCATACTGCCTTCATTTTCACAACAAATTGTTCCTGAGTTCCTATTGTGTGACACGCACTGTGTCAGGCACAGCCTCAATTAAACTGCCTCCAGAGACTGACTAGGAAAACCAACAAAAGTTACTCCCATCAAACTACCGAGAGACAACAGAGACAGAGACCATGCTTTTCTCATTCCCTCTCTAAAATAACTGAAAAATCGACCCTTTTATCTTGATGATTAGCAAAATGTGTCTCCCAGTCCTCCCTGCTTCTGGACTGGTTGTGGTGCACGAGTTTGGTATTCCTGCCAAATGGGTCAAACAGGATAGGAAAGTTAATAAGCAAGCATATGCAAGACAAGATCACTCTAGGGGGGAAAAAAAGCTTCCTTCACTATGCCACACTAGTGTGTCCTGCCACCCCCATTTCCCCCTACAGACACCTGAATTTAACACCCTGGAAAGACTACCTGTGTTTCCACTGACAAATAGGATCCTTCCAATTTTCATAGATTGAGGTCACTCTGCACTTCTGACACCAAAGGAAGCAGGACAATGGCTGCTAATGGATATCCCATTGTGTTAGGCAAGCACATTGCCCCCAAGCACACTGTCATTACAGATCTCTTCCAAGTCTCATCCTGACCCCTAATCAGGGATTTTTAAATTAACAATCCTTTTAACTACTTCATTTCTGATTATCATATCCAAACCAACCAGCTATTAGGGCCTGACACCTCACTCATTAGGAAAGGTGTTCTCTGAACGGCTACGCAAAGCTTTGATAATGCAGCCAGTCGCCCATTCTGTCATTTGTCCTTTCAGTTAGTTGGTTGATTGAGCTGTTAATACTGCTCTTAAGAAAGAGAATAATCAGTGATATTTGCAGTGCCATTAGTGGACAGCTTGAAATCCTACACTGCATTCTGTAGGTTTTCAAAGCTTGCGGGAGTTTCTGGGTCCTAGAAAATGTGTCCCTAAAAGTCATATGGGTTTAATAAGTTAACAAACACCATCTGAACCTCTTTGTGACTTATTTCTGGCTACAACATAAAGATGACAAGGTGAATACAAAACCACAGGAAAAATAAATGCTTGCAGAAGTTAATATTTGGGGAAAAAATTCTGGCTATTGGCTATTAACCAGACACCTGGAATGGAGAAAGGAAAAGATAGGACTTCCCAATACATATCTATTATTTCAGAAAGGATCTTTATTGTGATGTACTCCCAACCAACCACCAATTGTATTTGTCTAGTTTGTCAAAGGGACTTGTGTATCATATTACTGAGAAGCCTCTGACTATGTCATTTCTTCACAGTGTTGTACCAATTAATACTAGTGGGGGTGGGGGTATAACAATAATGGCACCAATGCTTTAAGAACATCCCACCATCAGTAGATCATTTTAGGTGTTGGAGAGTTAGAATTCCACAATAAACTGATATTCACGACCTTTCCCTTTCTTTCCTCCTCCTCCTCAAACTCCGTCCACGCTACCTGTAGTTGTAAACTCCTTTGAAAGCAGATGTCTTATTCATCCGAGTATCCTCTCTCCGTGTAGCAGCATCTGGTATGGTGATTTGCATATAATAACTGCTCAACAAATTGGCTTATTTGTTTTTAAAAGTAAAAAAAAGGCAAAAAAAAAAAGTAAAAAAAGGCAGAATGAACTAGCTGGGATAATAGAGGCATAAGTCAAGACCCTGGGGACTGTGGAGGAGGGAATAATACTCAATGACTCAATAATGAAAGATGGGAGAAAAAATACCTCTTAGGGAGTTGGGAAGAATAAAGTAATACAGATTTGGTGAATTCTAAAGGATCAGTCAGATACTGTGCTTTTAAGATGAATCAGTTGATTGGGTTGGAATATCTGTGTGGCTCATCGTGGTACATCATAATCATTGCTCATGATTGCTCTCGCCATCAGGACATGAACTTGGGCCATGTTTTCTAATGTTGGTCATTGGTCTCTGCTGGAGACATAGGAGTTCTTTTACGAGGAACTCTCCATTTGGCAAATGGCAAGCTGACAGGTTTGAGTTAGTTATAAAATCTGGAAGAACAGCTTATATTCGGTCTTCAATGCAAAAGATTACTCTCACATTCCAAAATGCTTCAACACTAGAACCCATTTTGGGGTTCCATTTGCAAGTGAAAAGAGAGAGTACAAAAGAATAATGCACCTCTCTCCAGAAAGCTAATGATAGAGAAGGAAGATGGAGAACAATTTGAAAATAAGCATCCAGACTTTAGATAAGCTGATATTCACTGTCTTTATAAACCTTATTAGCAATTCCCTAAAACTAATCATTGTTCCTTTTAATCCATGTTGTCACTTCTCTTCAAATAAGACCTCTGACAACTTTTTAAATGACCCTCCTCTGTCAGCATAGTCTTAATAATTCTAATAATACAGGCTTGATTTACATATGTAGAACTCTCAAATCAGTATATATATCCTGATCAACACTGAATTTGCTCTTAATATAATGTGTATGCTGTGAATTCTTTCCCGTAGTATACCTTGTATTAGGATCTCTCACACTATCCCACATCTGAAATAAAGAATGCTATTTTATACAGCTGGTGCAATTTGAAAGTAAAAAAAAAATATATATGCTAAGGATGGTAGATAATTAAATTGAACAATCTGATATCTGGCTTCTATACAGATCCATTTTTATTAAGTAAGTTATGCATCCATTCCCAGGCCTCTGCATTAAGTTCTTGACATAAATCTTTCTCCTTTTTATGTTAACTTCCTGTTCTCTTTTGTTTAAGCGTACAGACAATGTCCCCTATAGCTTGAAATCAATTTAGCAGAGAGTTCTTTTACACAATTTTATAATCTGCAACATTTGCATTTCTATACATCCCTTTAATTCACAGAGAACCATACATCTCCTGGAGGAGACTGAAAAACGAAGCTCCAGAAATACTAAAGTCTTCTGTAACTTGGAAAAATGATTTAAAACATCCATTCCTAAAAATATAAATGATCCCTTTTTGTTGCGAGCTTCTAAAGGCTTCATTTTTAAAATATGTAGAAGGTCCTTATTATACCACAAAAGAGTCAAGGGAGATGATTTTCCTTGCCAGCCCAGGAATTTATGCACTTTCCCATAGAGTTGGAAATAGCTGTTAACATAATCTTTCTCCGAGATTCCATCTCTGTACATTTTATTTGATGTCTGCTGTTACCAACTCAGATCTAGGTTGTTGTAAGAAGCAAATAAGAGCAAGGACAGGTCATCGAAAAGTGGGGCTCTTTGATTGTTTCCCTCCTACAAGCCCAAAGTTACTTTGTCCCGATAAATAACTGAAACAAATATAACAATAAGCATATTTCAAAAAGTTCCTTTTAATAGGTGATTTGTAATAATCCTTAGTAAGTTATTAGAGGAAAGGACATCTGCTGAGTAAATGCAAATTACCAATAATGATAAGAAATTTTTAGAAGGCCAAGGAATAAGAACAAATAGTGGAGAAGAATAAATGGTAGAAGTCCAGGATCAATGCTAGGACTTTGTTGAAACTTTCTGTAAATAATTAGGTAAGCATGTGTAATCAAATGCCCACAAGTGTTGATGATATGGATCTTTAATTTTTTTCTCAAAACATAGCCAGTGCCTACCATATACCTTTATAGATATATGGAAATCAAAGACTCAGCCCCTGCCTTCAAGGAGATCAAGTCAAGGGGGGAGAGCAGAATCACAGATGATCAGTGCAACGACTAGCATGATGAAGGGATTCGGGGATGGTTGGCATGGGAGCACCGAGATGGGGCACTAGATCCTGCCCTGGAAGTAAGGAAGGGCTCAAAGAAAGGAGGTGACATATGTGTCAAGAATGAGGAAAGAGTTTATGCAAAGACCCAGAAACATAAGAGTATGTAATATGTATGGACCTTCAAGCCATTCTTGAGCTAAATATTGCCCTCAACTTTACAGTGTTTCTAAGAATCACGTGGGAAACTGTTTTTCAAATAGATTATAATATGGTTCCAGGACCATACTTTGAATAAAGCAAAGTTTGAGAAAGTTAGATTGAATAGATGCATCCATAGACACACTTCTAAGTCGATTTGCTTCCATATCCTTGAGTTCACCTGTTTGACCAACACAAGGGGTGGTATTTTTCAGGACTCAGAGTGAGATGTGCCAGAACAAAAGAGTTTCATTGGGTTCACCAAATTAGTTGGGTCAAATCAACCAAAAAGAGCAACAAACATTTATTGTATACTGTGAGGTACTGTGTAAGATATGGTGGGCCTGGGGGAAGCTAGGAGCAACGAAAAGAAGATGAGTAAGACAGGTCTTGCCCTCAAGAAGCTCAAGGAGAATGGGGAGGTAACTCCTGTAACCAGCTCACTTGTAATGGTCAGGGTCCAATAAGAGAGAGAAACCACACCAGTTATTTGAGCAGAATTTAGTGTAAAAGATTGTTAACCAGGCCTAAAGTTATTGCCTCGGTGACTGAAAAGAAAAAATGAGAACTCTAAGGTATCACAGAAGTAGGATCTCAGGACTGCAAGAACAGAGTTTTGGAAAAGGTTGGAACCATTGAAACTTAGAAGTCTGGAAGAGGTACCCCACTGAGCTGAAACCACAACATCTGGGGAGGGAGAGCCACTCAACCCTGTGCCCCACACCCCAGCGGGGCGGGCAGCAGTGTCTCTGTTCTCCGAGAAAGTGCTCTGTGGGTTTGGGATCCAAACTTCGGAGGAAAAGCTGCTGGCTGGTGCTGATGTCTTTGGGGTAAAAGGAGGAATGTGATGAAGCTTGTACTGAGACTGTTGGAGAAACTGCAAACTGGATTCAGCTGCTGCCACAAAAAGGTCCAACTTCCACCAAGGTGAAGAAGCAAGGCTGGGCTGATCCTCACAGGATTCGCAAGCAAGCAAGAAGCCCACTGGGAACAAACATAAGAGCAGGTCCCTTCTTCCTTCTCCAGCCCTGGAGTCTCCCCCTGGGAACCCTTAATGGCCATGCCGAACCTGAGCGGAGAGCTAGCTAGTGAAGCAGAAACACAGAACACAGAAGGGTGTGTTTAGAGCCTGTAACATAAAGCAGAATGCAATAAATATTATTCTAGAATTCTGTGAAAGTACAAAGTAAGGAGAGATGAACTCCAAGTGGAGAGATCGGGAAGATAACAAAGTTTGGAGGCAGTGGGCCTCAGAAAGTAGAAGAAATAGGGAAAAGGGGGGAGGGTAGTGGTAGAAAAGGTGCTAAGTCAGAGAGTGGGAATACCTGGGAAGGGGCATGACATTTACCTAGTGCTCACTATGCGACAGGCAGTCTGAGGACTTACTAATACATAATCTCATTTAATCCCCACAACAACCCTTGAGAGTAGGTATAATTATCCCCCATTTACAGACAAGGAAAGACTCTCAGGGAGCCCTCCGTTCATTAATCAATAATTCATCAACTACACACGTCAAACCAGAGAGCTGGGACTGCAGCACTGAACAAGCACCGTGGGTGATATGAACATGGGCTTGTTCGTCAAAACTACTAAGAGTCAGAGTGCCCGAGAGCTGGGGAGGACACTTTAAAAATCGGAGAAAGAAAAAGCATCAAGTTTAGAATGCAAAACGGATGTGCTACTTTACAAAGTGAGAAGCGACATTCTGGAACCTACTACCTCAAGAACATGATACAGGTATAAAATATAAGTGGCTTTGTTGATAAATCCACATAAATGCCTGGCTCACAAAAGTCTAGTTCTTTATTCAAGGAAGGTGGGAATGTTTGAAGACCTTCTGTAGCTCTGGGGACCAATAACAGGGAGGACAACTTTGGCCTTGCAACTGTCTCAAGATCTGTCTGATCAGACACTGAGTCAGACCCAGAGGATGCACTTCCACAGAATCATGGAACTCAGAGAGGGCCGATCCCCAGTCCCCTATTTCACAGAGGTGAAAGCCAAGGCCCGGAGAGAAGTGACTTTCCCAAGGTCACACAACTGGTTAGTGTTGTTTAGTCAGACTACCATAGTCAGGATGACCAAATGTCCCGGTTTCCTTCCCAGGAGGCAGGACATTCAGTTCTAAATATGGGATGATCCAAGGCAAACCAGGATTAGTGATCAATCTAATGTTGGCACAGGAGAATTCCATTACACAATGTTTCTTTTGGGAATGCATGTTGACACATCTTTTTTATTAATTTAAAAAAATATATCACACTAGTTCTGCTCAGAATTATTCAGGGAGAGGGATCAATTACAAATATTTGAGAATGCAAAGCAACTGAAGATTTTGCCTCTTGCCTCAGGATGAAGAAGTACCATATAAAGAACAAGAATTACCTCTTCTGGTTGCCCATCCAGAGCTCTACTGGCAGAGCATATGGCAACTGTTGCTCAAGGAACCTTCCTCCTACTGGGGATAAACGGAGCCAAATCTCACCTAGCCTCCCACATCCAGGTGGGCGTGGTGGTGAAGGAAATGAGCCTTTCTCACTGACTGGTCATTTGCATCTGCAACCCCTTCTAAGGTCATTTGCACTCATGTCACAGGACACAAGTGTCAACAAAACTAGAAAACTCGATCTAGTTGAAATTTAAATTACAAAGCATTAAAACTTCTTTGTATTTTAACTAAAAATATCTCTTATGCACTTACATTGTTGTCACCTTCAATAAGCTTATCTTGAATGAATAGTTATTATCGGCACCCAAGATAGCTCCCATTACTTAAAAAAAAAAGTCAACAAATTTACCATTTAGTTAAACATCACTGCTATATGTAAAACTTATAATATGTTCTAGTATTAGAAGTATCAAGAAGGTACTGACTTCCATTGTTTGAGAAGGATTAATAGTGGGGTTCCCTCCACTTGACTCATAGAACCTCCGCTTCAATAGATTTTTTTTAAGGATTTTCTTTTTTTAGAGGATGTTTTTACATTTTACTGATTTTTTCTTTAAAATCAATTAATTAGGGGCGCCTGGGTGGCTCAGTGGGTTAAGACTGCCTTCGGCTCAGGTCATGATCTCAGGGTCCTAGAATCAAGCCCCGCATCGGGCTCTCTGCTCAGTGGGGAGCCTGCTTCCCCCCTCTCCCTTTGCCTGCCTCTCTGCCTACTTGCGATCTCTTTCTGTCAAATAAACAAACAAAATCTTTAAAAAAAAATCTGCATTTCCCTGATTACATATGATATGGAGCATCTTTTCATATGCCTACTTACCATCTGTACGTCTCCTTTGGTGAGGAGTCTGTTAAGGTTTCAATCAGGTTGTGTTCTTATTGCCAAGTTTTAAGAGTTCTTTGTGTATTTTGGGTAATAGTCTTTTACCAAATGTGTCTTTTGCAAATATTCTCCCTCAGTTTGTGGTTTGTGTTCTAATTCTCTTAACATTGTCTTTCACAGAGCAGAAATTTTTAATTTTGATGAAGTCCAGCTTATCAATTATTTCTTTCGTGGATTGTGACTTTGGCATTGTATCTAAAAGTCATCACCATACCCAGAGTATTCATCTAGGTATTCTCCCATGTTGTCATATGGGAATTTTATAATTTTGTGTTTTATATTTAAGTCTATGATCCATTTTGAGTTAATTATTCTGAAGGGTTCAAGGTTTGTGTCTAGACTTGGTTTTTTTGTTTTTGTTTTTGTTTTTGTTTTTTTGCATGTGAATGTCCAATTATTGCAGCACCATTTGAGGAAAAGACTCTACTTGCTCCATTATATTGTCTTTGCTCCTTTGATCAGTTCACTATATCTAGGTGGGTCTATGTCTGGGCTCTCTTATTATGTTCCATTGATCTATCTGTCTATATTTCACAAATAACACACTGTCTTGATTACTGCAGTTTTACAGTAAGTCTTGAAGTCAGGTAATTGTCAATCCTTTGACTTTGTTCTTCTACAATGTTGATTTGGCTTTTCTAGGCCTTTTGGCTCTCCATATAAACTTAGAATTAGTTTATCAATATCTGTAAAATAACTTGCTGGGATTTTGTTTGGGATTGCACTGAATCTACAGAACAAGTTGGGAAGAACTAACATCTTGACAATATTGAGTCTTTCTATCCAGGAACATGGAAAATCTCTCCACTTATTTCAGTTCTTCTTTGATTTCTTCATCAGAGTTTTGTAGTGTTCTTCATATATACCTTACAATATTTTGTTGGATTTATGCTTAAGTATTAAACTTTTGGGGGTGCTAATGAAAATGGTATTTTTTTATTTCAAATTCCACTTGTTCAATCCTGGCATATAGGACATGTGATTGACTTTTATATATTAACCTTGTGTTCTGTAGCCTTATTATAATCACTTATTAGTTCCAAGAGTATTTTTGTTGATTCTTTCAGATTTTCTACATAAATGACCGTATCATCTGTGAACAGAGACAATTTTATTTCTTCCTTCCCAATATGTATGTTTATTTATTTCCTTTTCTTGCCTTATTGTATTAGCAAGGACTTACACTATGATGTTGAAAAGGACTGGTGAGAGGAGACATCCTTGCCTGGTACCTGATCTTGGTGGAAAAGCCCTTCAGTAGATTTTCAAATTGAATAGTTCTCAAAAGTTAAACTGGATAGCCATTGGACTCTATGCTTCAGAGGTTAAGTAAATTCTTACAGTAGGTTTTCAGTAGAGTTCAAAGCACAGCATGAACTGTCAATGCTGAATCAGAGAAATCAATGCTAGTGTAATTGGTTTAATTGAAGAAATATTCTGAAATTTACAAAACAATAACTAGCATGTATCTGACATCTACCATGTACCAGGTTATCATGCAAGGTGCTTTAGACACATTCAGGCAGGTTAATTAAGGGGAGTTATTAGCAAAACAAATAATTATCTTAAATCATATTAGCATGTCACCAATTAGAGACATCAATAATACTGCCCTAGGTTTACATCTTCCCTTTCTTCTAACTAAGTGCTCTTCCAGAGATTCCTCCCAGTGCCTTAGGCAACTCACAACTTATAATTAATCATATTCTTCCTCACAGTATTCTTATATTAACTTGACTTTGACAGAGAGGAACCAGACTTAAAAAAAAACAATTAGGTGACTGACTTCCTCCTCCCATTCCTTCACACAACATATAGTCAGTCATTAGGTAGCTACCATGTGCCAGCCCAGTGTTATGTACAAGGCACACCATTTAGCACCAAATGTTTTCTTCCACTCTGGCTTATCTATGTGACATGTGACCAAACAAACCAGTTAAATCAAATTTGGAATATCCTGCCTGATAAACAGATCTGAACAGGGACACCTGACATCTTTTGATAGAACTTCATGAGCAATGCAGAGAGGAAGTATTACAGGCAGGTGAGTGTGGAGACATCAACTGAAAGAAAGACAAGTGAGGAGTCAACACTGAGTCTTTTTTCAATAAATTTAGTCATTTCAACTTTTCTTACGTATTCTGTAGGAAAACTGCTTTTTATCCTTTTTGCCCTGATATCCTTTTTCCAGCTTCTCTACTTCCATGTTTTATATGGAGACCAACATGCTGAATGCCTGGCTGTATCTAAGAAAGTCCCTATTAATGCAGAATATAGGGCAGAAGAATTATGTCCTGGCTTTTGTACATCATAACTCTGTTCACAAAATCCAGGCCCATACCAGCTCTTTAAACAACGGCCTTGTCTTGTTTCCATTTATTCAAGGTGTGATTCAGAGTGATGGCTTCACCAGCCATTCCTCAGCAGGTATTCATGTGGTTTGGATTTGGGAAGCACATGGATTGCCCAGCACTGTCCCTGTTGAACATCAAATGTCAGCCTCTTTCTGACAGACCATTTTTCTAATTGCTCAAGGTCACCTCAGATTCTGCTCTTGCCCTGTAAGGAATTTTCAGCTTTTATTTCCCCTATCCTCCAGCCTCATTTCCCAATGTGGTGTCTTCTGCAAATTTAGTAGGAATTCTCTTATTTCTCTCATTCCAGACCTTGCCAGGGAAAAAAAATTTAAAGCTCTGGGACAAATCTGTGTGGTTTCTGGGATATATTGTCCCAGGTTCCTCCCCAAGCATTGTTCAGTGCCCTTGGAATAAGACTCATATAATAGTATAGCCCAGACCCGATATCCCTAACTCATTAATGGAAATGCCTTGCAGATCCAAAGCTTTAGCGAAGTCCAGATGTGTCCTACGCTGATTGCTCTCCTCTTTATTCAAGACCTGCAACTCTATCGCAGAAGGAAATTAAATTGGTTTAACATGAGTTGCTCATCATAAAGACAGTGCCTTGGAATCTTTTGTTAGCAAATGGCTCGCTTGATTTTTTCCTAGCATCTTCATATGCAGTATATGGCTCAGTATAAGGAATAATTTTCTAACTGTTAGAGCTATCCAGAGACGGAGTGGCTGTCTTGAGGAGGTGGTAAAGATGCCACCACTGGAAGTACTCAGAATTCAAGAGGAGATTCTTGTATTGGTTAGGACACTGGGGTGGGGGACTTCCAGGTTTACTCTCAATGCTATATTGCTGCAGTTCTGCAATTGTTTGATATTTTCCAGTAACATGTTTCCCTTCAGTTTTATTTAACTTTTTAAGATTTTATTTATTTATGGGAGAGAGAGAGAGTGAGAGAGAGAAAGCACGAGAGTGGGGAGTACCAGAGGGAGAAGCAGACTCCCCACTGAACCAGGAGCCCAATGCAGAACTCAATCCCAGGACTCTGGGATCATGACCTGAGCCAAAGGCAGACGCTTAACTGACTGAGCCACCCAGGTGCCCTGTTTCCCTTCATTTTTAAAAGATCACTTTTTTTGAAGGGGGAAGTATAGGAGTAGACATTTTATTTTATTTTTTATTGAAGTATAGTTAACATATAGTGTTATATTACTTGCAGGTGTACAACCTACTGATTCAATAATTCTGGAGATGACTCAGTGCTCACCACTGTAAGTGTAGTCACCATCAGCCACCAAACAATGTTATTAAAATATCATTGACTATATGGACCCAGAGGGTATTATACTAAGTGAAAAAAGTCAGAGAAAGACAAAAGATCGCTTTTCCATTGTTTCTTTTCAGAGACATTCTCAGGCTTCTACAGAACAGCAACTAATTTTCTCTTTTCTTTTCCTACATTCCACACCACAATAAGTATACTGTGATTAGAAATGAGCAGAGGTTACTGATTGACTAAACATTTAGGCATTTATCTTTTGCTTGGGACTAAAACACATAATGGTCTTCCTTCCTTTGTCTAATCCTTAATTTATCCAGATTGGATAAAGTGGTGGGAGTTGACCTGTACATGTAGAGTTCTAGGGACTCACAAAGAAAGTGCATAGGACACATACTCAACCAAAGCCCTTTCCAGCACTGACAAATAGCAAGTCACAAGCTCAAAGCCAAATCTGATCAAGTTATATTCTTCTCAGAGCTATGAGCTCAAGAAAAATTAGATCTGTACTTTCTTTCGTTCCTACAACAGCCTTTAGAGAAACAGCACCCCATGATACTCTGACACAGCTGCTCCTCCTGGCTCAATTAATATCGAGTGAGCTGCTAAGGCTTCTAAATAACTGTAAACCTTACTAGATTTGTGAAGTTGCACAGTGAAACCATTCTTAATCTCCTCTTCTTCATGCACTAGAATACATTTAGAATTGATTCTTTGGAAATGAATGGAACAAAAGTGAAAAAATACGAAAGTTGCTCTGGACCTAGCCTTTGTTCAACGCCCATGTCTTACGATAGAAAACATTAATTTGTCAAAGAGGACTCAGACAGAGACTGTTCCTATCATGTGAGCCAGGAAGAGCAAGACTGTGTGTGTTTGGACCACATACATAACTCCTTACTAATATCTACATCATGAAAACTGAGCTATTTCTTTACCTAAATAACCTTCCATGTAATACAACCTTCACTCAACTGGAGAAAACAACAAGTCTTAGGGATTTTTGGCCAAATCCCAAGGTGAGTCAAGTGCCAGAATCCGCTGAGTGTTTGAGGGAAAACTGTAAATACAATCGTGATGAAATGCTCTCTCCCCAAAATATATTTGGATCTCAACATTCTGGTCTAGGAGACCCTCAAATACACGTCAATATAAAGGTGGGGTTGTGTATTATAATTGACCCAAATAGCATATTGTACTTCTCCGCATTTTTCACAAAGAAGGAGAAGAAAGTCTACACAATGAACCAGAGGCCTACCTCTCAGGGAAGTCTGCCTAGCTGCCTGAAGTTGAACGGGGAGTCAGTGGACATACAGCTGAACCTTGAACAATGCAGGGAGTAAGAGCGCTGACCTTCCAAACAGTCAAAAATCTGCACATAACTTTTTACTGCCCGAAACCTTAACTGTAATAGCCTACTGTTGACCAGAAGCCTTATTGATAACAAACAGTTGATTAGCACATTGTTATATGTATGAAATACTATATTCTTACAATAAAGTAAGCTAGAGAAAGAAAATGTTAAGAAAATCATAAGAAAGAGAAAATACATTTAGAGTACTATACTGTACTTATTCAAAAAGAAATCCACATAAAAGAGCCAAGATGCCCTTCAACAGATGAATGGATCAAGAAGATATGGTCCATATATACAATGGAATATTATGCCTCTATCAGAAAGGATGAATACCCAACTTTTGTTTTAACATGGACAGGACTGGAAGAGATTAT
>CM052901.1:12474103-12518214 GCA_028534135.1 Potos flavus
GAGAGACTGTGAACTCAGAGCAACAGACTAAGGGTTTTGGAGGGGAGGGGGGTGGGGGATGGGCAAGCCTGGTGGTGGGTATTGAGGAGGGCACGTATTGCATGGAGCACTGGGTGTGGTACATAAACAATGAATCTTGTAACACTGAACAAATAAAATAAAAGTATTTGGGGAAAAAAAAAAAGAAATCCACATATAAGTGGACCTGCATAGTTTAAACCCATGTCATTCAAGGGTCAACTGTATACTGCAGCTTACTTTCCCTCCATTGAGATAACTCTGGAGTATTCTTCACTGTCTCCCAGAGTTCCCCAGAAGGACTGAGTTCCGGTTGTCCACCATGGCTAACTGGCTTGATTAGCACAAATTTTATTGACTTCCTTCCCTTCACGGTCGCATGTGAGTGCTTCCCTCACAGTGCTTACAGGGATCACCTCCCAACAGACAACTTGCACTGGAATCCTTATTTCAGGGTCTGTTTTGGTGAAGGGAACTCAAACCAAGATGGAAAATAATATGTGCTGGAAAATAATCAAAACCATTTAACTGATCTGTGAAAACAAAACGCCCATTTTTCTTCCCAAATTTCTTTTCTTCCTCTAAACTAGAACTGGAAGGGTAGAGCTGTCGCTGTGCATGTTGTTTTCTATTGTTCTTTTTGCTTTTTCTAGCCCTCCCACTCCTCCATAGCAAGTAAGGCAAGACTTCAAGACTTCAGGAAGTCTTGAATGAAGTCTTGAAGCCTTCAAGACTCAACAGGAGATGAATGCGGAGTAGACATTGGCAGGGAACTGACACTGATTCTGTCATAAAACTCATCTTGGGACTTAATCTAAAGTCCACAAGCCTGTTGTTTTCTCAGTTAGATGGTGGGCTATTTAGGTAAAGAGACTAAGTAATTTCCATGACACTGACATTAGTAAGGGATAAATTATATGCTCTAGTTTACTAACTGGTGTGTTTAAATATATTGTATATACTACAATCACTCATTCAACATTTAATGTGAGTTAATCTGTGTCAGATCTTGTCCTAGATCTCAGCTTTAACAATCTTTAGTCAATAGCAAGATCAGAAACCCTGATGCAATTATGCAATTATCCTAGAACATGGCATTCTTCCTAGTGACTACCACCTCAAAGCCATTCTCCTATCTAAGACATTGATCGCAGACCAACTTGTGTATCTCAACCTAGGCCAGTCCCAACATAAGTGTACCCCCTTTATTGCCCTAAAAATATAACCCACCCTCACCTATCTTCCACCAGAGGAAAATATCATTGATACAATCGCTCAGGGCCTCCTAAATTGTTATTTTCTGTGGCCGCAACTAATAAAATAACAGCTAATATGTATTGAGAATTTACCACTGAAATACTGTTTAAAGTATCTGTATGTATTTACTCATCCAATCCTAACAAGGCTACAAGGAAAGAATGTTATTGTTCTCATTTTACAGATGGGTAACTGAGGCAAAGACAAGTTACATAACCAGCCCAAGGTCTCCCAGCTAGTTACAGAGCTAGGATTTGAAGCCACGCAATTTGGTTCTAGAACATATGTCTTAACTTCTAAACTGGTGAAAACATTGCTGTCATATTTCCAGGTTCCTTATTGATAGTGGTTTAATTCTACACCTAACCTTAGCATATGTGAAAAACTAAAAATAAAACAAAATACAGAAAAATCTCAGTAACTGTGGAGGAGATTGGATAGAATGAACCAAAAGATTGACTTTGAGAGTATCAGTTGTTTTGTTCTGATTTATAAAGAAAAGATATAGTACTTTCAATTGCGTAAAATGAATGAAACCTGCTAATGAGTAGAAATCCTTAGGAAACCTGCTTTAAGAAGCAGATAAGAATGATTTATGACCACTTTCACTTATGTACCTATATTTATGGACATTATAACTACCATATCCATTAATGAAAAAAGGTTTTTTAGATGTCGTGGGCACTCAGAGACGAGCACAAGGTGGCCCACTGTTTGGCAAGAGAAAGGTTACATTGAAGAAGTGACCTCTGCTTTATTGTTGGGACGTTCATTATGAAGAAAATCCAAGCCTCTGTTTTGTTTTTTTTTTTTAAGATTTTATTTATTTATTTGACAGAGAGAGACACAGTGAGAGAGGGAACATAAGCTGGGGGAGTGGGAGAGGGAGAAGCAGGCTTCCCGCTGAGCAGGGAGCCTGATGTGGGGCTCGATGTGGGGCTCGATCCCAGGACCCCAGGATCATGACCTGAGCCGAAGGCAGATACTTAACGACTGAGCTACCCAGGCCCCCCAAGCTTCTGCTTTTTACCAAGTTCCTTTTAAACCCCCAGAGTCAGCTAGGCAAATAGCCAGCAGTGTCCCTGGGCAGTCAGAGGCTAAGCTCAGCTTTCCACTATCTCCCCTCTATTGGTAACAACTTTGGATATAAGCAAGCGTGGGTTCAAATCTTGGTTTCACCACTTACTGGATGTGTATCTTTTTTTCTTATCTTTAAAATAGGGACAATGATAATACTGGCTTCACAGGGTTGTTGTGAAGATTAAGTGAGCTACTGTGGATAAAGTATTCAAAGTAATGCCTGGAACGTGGCATGTGCCCAGTAAGTGATAATGTTTAATGATTGTCATTATGTGACCCTAATAGTGTCAAGTGGCCAAGCTCTAAAATCAGACTGCCTATTGGGCACCTGGGTGGCTCAGTCAGTTCAGCCTCTGATTCTTGATTTCGGCTCAGGTCATGATCTCGGGGTCATGAGATCGAGCCCCACATCGGGTTCCCCACTGTGTGTGGAGCCTGCTTAAGATTCTCTCTCTTCCTCTCCCTCTGCCCCTGACCCTGCCCCTGTCTCTTTCTTAAAAAAAATTTTTTTAAATAAAGTCAGACTGCCTAAGATGCAATCATGGATCTGCCACTTACTAGCTATGTTAGACAATTCACTTAAACTCATTGAGCCTCAGTTTCCTTGCCTAAAAAATAGGTCTTATAATATCATGAAGATGAAAGAAGACAGTGAATTGACTAATGTAATACCTGGTACCACGTAGTTGCCAATTTTAGGGTATTTCCCCCCCTAATTTTAGTTTCATCTCTCCCTTCACTTCAGCATGGCAACCTCTGGCCATCTACCTTCATGCCTCCCACTCCAATTCAATAAAAGGGATACATATTTCTGGGACATTTATAGGATTGTTATGGATCAGTTTGGGACGTGTGTCTTAGACCTGTGGATGGATTTCTAAATTCTGCCAGAGAAGTGATTTTGCGTAGTGCTAAAATGGTAGACTCAGGGACGACACTGCCTGGGTTTCTATCCTGGCTCTGGCACAATATGACCTTGAACAAGTTACTTAATCTCTCTGTGCCTCAGTTTCTTCCACTATAAAATGGAGATTAAAAAGCCACCTACAAGGTTCATAAAAGACTACTGTGAATAATTATATGTCAACAAACTGGATAATCTAGAAGAAATGGTTGAATTCTTAGGAACATACAACTTGCCAAGACTGAGTCAGGAAGAAAATAAAATATGAACAGACTAATAATAACTAAGGAGATTGAATCGGTATTCAACAATGTCCAAACAAAATCATATCACCAGATGGTTTCGCTGGTGAATTCTATCAAACATTTAAAGAAGAATTAACACCATTCCTTCTCAAACTCTTCCAAAAAACTGAAGAGGAGGGAACACTCCCAAACTCATTATGAGGCCAGCATTACCCTGATACCAAAGCCAGATAAGGACACTTAAGGACACCGCAAGAAAACTACAGACTAATATCCCTGATGAACAGAGATGCAAAAATTCTCAACAAAATAGCAAACTGAATTCAACAGCACAATAAAGGGATCATACACCACGATTAAGTGGGTTTTATCCTTGGGATACAAGGATGGTTCAACAAATGCAAATGAATATATGTGATACACCACATTAATAGAATGAAAAATAAAAATAATATGCTCCTCTCAATAGCTGCAGAAAAAGCATTTGACAAAATATAGCATCCTTTCATGGTAAAATCTCTCAACAAATTGGGTGTGGAAGGGACATGTCTTAAAACAATGAAGGCCATATGTGACAAGCCCACCACTAACATCAAACTTAATGGTGAAGGTTTGAAAGCTTTTCCTCCAAGATCATGAACAAGATAAGGGTGCCCACTCTCACCACACTTATTTAATATAGCACTGGCAGTCCTAGCTATAGCAATCAAGCAAAAGAAAGGGAAAAGAGGCATCCAAATCAGAAAAGAAAAAGTAAAACTGTCTTTATTTGCAGATGGTACATTATATACAGAAAGTCCTAAAGACCTAAGCAAAAAACTGAACTAATCAACGAATTCAGGGAAATACAAACCAAAAGCACACACAACTGTCAGAATGGCTGTCATCAAAAAGACAAGAGATGACAATGTCAGTGAGGATGTGGAGAAAAGGGAACCCTTGTGTACTGCTGGTGGCAATGTAAATTGGTAAAGCCACTATAGCAAACAGTATGGAGGCTCCTCAAAAAAACTAAAAATAAAACCACCATATTTTCTAGCAATCCCACTTCTGAGTATATATCCAAAGGAAATGAAAAGAGGCTATCAAAGAGATATCTGCATGCTCATATTTATTGCGGCATTATTCACAATAGCCAAGATATGGAAACAACCTAAGTGTCCGTCAATGGATGAAGAGAGAAGATATATATATATATATATATATATATATATATATATATATATATATATATAAATACATACATACATACATATGTACATACACATACATACACAGCCATGAGAAAAAATGAAATCCTGCCATTTGTGACAACAGGGATGGTCCTTGGGGTCATTATGCCAAGTGAAATAAGTCAGACAAAGACAAATACTGTACGATATGACTTCCATGTACAATCTTAAAAAGCCAAACTCTTAGAAACAGAGAGTAGAATGGTAGTTACCATGGGCTGGGGGTTGGGGGATAAGGGGAAAGGTTCATCAAAGGGTACAAACTTCCAGTTAAAAGATGAATAAGTTCTGGGAATCGAACAGCACAGCATTTTGGTTCTAGATAACAACACCGTACTATATATTTGAAAGTTTCTAAGGGAGTAGGTCTTAAATGTTCTCACCCACCCAAAAAAGAAATGGTAATTATGTGACATGATGGAGATGTTAGCTAACACTATGGTGGTAATCACAGTGTAATATATACATGTATCAAATCAAGAAGCTGTACACCTTAAGTTACACAATGTTATATGTCACTTATATCTCAATGAAGTTGGAAAAAATAAAATTAAGGCAAGAGTGGGTAAAACAAATAAACAAAACCTACATGATAGAGTTACTTGTAAGGTAAGGTTTAAATGAGTAAATACATGTGAAATGCTTAGTACAACACCTGGAACACACTAAGTGTCAGCCATTTTTCCTACTTCAGAGCAGGCTATGATGCTTGAGTATTGGGGAATAAATGACAGTCACTGTGATGGCTGAGTCGCAGACTGGGAGCCTGTGTACGATTCACACATGGCTATCTCCCACTCAAAGGTATTCTGGGGCTAAAGCAGTCCTGCAGAACTGCGAGGAAGGACAGAATTAGGGCAAACTACTACGGTGAATAAAGATTGAATTTTACGTCGAAAGATCCAAATTTGAGTGCACTTCGGTTGCCTACTAGTTGTGCAGCCTTGTAAAACTCACTTACCCTCACTGAGTCTTAATTTATCCAACTAAAAAATGGGCACTATCAACCCTATGTTACAAGCTTATTGTGAAGGCCATAATAGAAATTCCAGTAAAAGGGCTCGGCAAATTATTAAGTACTATACACATAAAATGCCTTTTTTCTCATCACAGTTGTTGCTATTGTAGCTGCTATTTTACAAATATGCATGTCCTCATCCTGCTCAATTATAAAATGGGCTTTTGCCTTGGGGCTTTGTAGGACCATCTGCTTAGATCTGGAAGGTGGGGGATCTGGACCTGGGGTGGTCAGAACTGATTGAGACTCCAAGGCCCCTGATTGAACTCGGTGCCAGTGTCCTAACAATTGCACTTGCACTTAAACTTGGGTGGTTGTGAATATAGGTAGGGTCACTAATCAACCAGGTGGCTACCCGCTGCCCAGAACCATGGGCAATTAAGTACAAGGGCCATTTTTATCCAGAGGGTTTGCTATTTCATAGCCAATTACCCAGGCAGCTTCACCCCACTTTGAACTTTGTGGGAAGTAAGGGCAGCATATGCATCTGCAGCCTCAATAGCTTCCCTGTAGCTCCTGCCATCAACCCTATTCAGCTCATTCTAAAGGAGCGGCAGCATCCACCTGCTTTTCAGTATTTAACTCCTTCATTTAGAAAGAAGCAGCAGGAAATTTGAACCAAGAGCTATTTTTATCTTTATAATGGCAAAAGCAATTTTAACACTATATACACGTCGTAATCTGCATTTCTGCAATCTGCTATATTTTAAAATATCAAAATCAAGAATGAATGCGTTCTTCTCAGACATTCACATGGCTCCCTAATGCAATTTTTTCCTAATTAGAATGGTGCTTGGTTAAGAGTAAGACATTTACTGTTCTGAAGTCCCTAGTGCAAATGGAAATTGTACTGAAGACTAGTTGTACTCAGTTTTATGAAAGAAAATACAGCTTTACAGTATGAGCTTATCTGGAAAGAGACTTTATTATTAAAATGCACCAATTAGGCCTATAGCATTAAAGGAGTCCAGAGGTACAGACTTAAGCATGTATGCACACATCCAAAGACACAGTGATTCACGTGTGTGCATACACACACGGGTACACACACACACACACACACACACACACACACACATACACACGAGACTGCCTGCTAGTGGTCTCTCAGCCCCCTCCCTGCCTCCTGAGGGGGTGATCATGCAAGGGAAGAGGGAAGAAAAGGATGTGGAGTAAGAGTGTAAATGAATCTCTGTGTTCTCCATTCCTGTTGGTGGAATCGGAACCCTCCGATCGCCCCTGCACGTCCACCACTCCTTGGTTCCTTATACTGCTTCCCTGAATCCTTCCTTCATACTTCAAGCAAAGAGAACTGTACCTATCTCTATCCTCCCATCACTTGTCTCAAACTGGCCTTCCCAGGCCCTCTGGAGACTAGAAATGGCTTTCACAAGAGACAAGCCAACTTGCAGGAAACAGGGAGAGTAACATCCATCCACTGATGATCTATACGAGAAAGTCTCTAACTTTACTATGTATGCAAGTCACCAGAGGATCTTATTAAAGTGCAGGACTGGGCTGGTGGCCTGAGATTCTGTATTTCAGTTGGGCTCCCAGTTGACGAAAATGTTGCTGATCCAAGACCATACTTTTAAGAGTACGAGTCTATGCCACACAATTTACCAATTAATCCTAATCTTTTACCTCTCCATATAGGTTATCAAGCCTCTGAGGCCAGGGATCCTAGCTGATATTTCTTGTATACACCTTCACAATACTGAGCTCATAATTGGGGACACTTAAATGCCTCTGGATTAATTGACTGATTAATTGTTGTAACAAGCACTTGGAAGTCAGACAACCTGGGCTGAAATCCCAGCACAGGTTCTTGTGAGCTATGGAACTCTGGGCAAGTTATTTATCCCCTCTGAACCACAATTTTCTCATCTGTAAAATAACAGGGTAACCGAAGATTCTAAGAACTAATTCTGTAAATCATCTTGCACAATGCTTGACACATAGTAGGCTCCCCATAAATATTACTTCTTTGTTGCCTTGGATTTCTCACAAAAAGAATTGGGGATGATCAAATCATTTTACAAGTGTCAGCTAAAATTTTTAAGGGAGAAATACAATTTTTTTAAAAATGCACGTATCTGAAAATGTCTGTTTGAATGCTTTTCCTTACTCCCTACTGTGTTCTGGGACTGTCTTTAATTCACTTATGTTTTCTCTTTCTTGCATTTCACACGGCAACTTTAGTGTAGTGAAAAGATCCCTGGACTTTCTAATCAGAAAACCTAGGTTCCCAATTCTGTTGTTATTACCCAGGAGACATTGAGTAAGAATCTTAACCTCTCTAAACTTCAGCTCCGGTGGGTTTTCTGGTTTTCCAGTGTGTTCCCTTTCACTGGCATGACCAATTCTAGAGACTTCTCATTCCTTCTTCTACCATCTTCCACACAATTTCTAGCATTTTTATTTCACTTTATGTTGGATGGTCACTTTCCCCAAGCTTCTAAGAGTCATCCCAGCAGCACGTTAGCACTATCCTGCAGGGTCCTTGACAGAGTAAGTTCTCTGTCTTAGTAATCTCATTTTAATAAATTCTCATGTATCCAACTTTATGTTTTGCTTCTCTTGATGCAGCAGAGTTAGGATCCAGTACCATATATACTTCCCTGGCCTCTGTTAATCCATGGTGAATGGGTCCCGTGGCTCCTTCGGTATACAGTCACTTTTCTCCCTTAAGAGGCCTAGCACTTCCACAACTGGGTAATGTCAATTTTAGGTCATGGATCTGGCGACCAGGATGGGAACTGGGGGTAGATTCTGAGGAGGAAAGGGTACATGTTTTCTTGCAAGGCACCAATATCTATAACCTCTTCCAGCAAGGGGAGAGTACTAGGCTTCAACAAGGAGTAGCTCACTTCTAAAGCATAGAGAGTTTGGGGCAATTTGGGAAGTCAAGAATTTAGAGTGCATTGATCCAGATGCCTTATCCCAAGCCTCAGAGTACCACTTCTTTCCATCAGTGTCCTGACCTTAGCATAACTGACTTACCAGGGTTGAGAATTCAACCTTATCTGGAAACCTGAGATCCTTATAATTACGTCACGGCCTCAATCCTCAACTTTTTTCTACCTTCTAGATAAAAGAGATGAGAATCTCTTTATATGCTGTCAAGGATATTTGGCATTCACACTCCACCTTTAATCAGCTACTAGTCCTCATTAGCCTTTCATTGTCTTTGTCAAAAGCATCAGTAGCATCTAGAAAAAGCCATCCAGGGACGCCTGGGTGGCCCAGTCTGTTAAGTGTCTGAGTCTTGATTTCCACTCGGGTCATGATCTTGGGATTGTGAGATTGAGGCCTAGGTTGGGCGCACGTGCTTGGCATGGAGCCTGCTTAGGATTCTCTCTCCCTCTCCCTTTGCCCCTCTCCCACCTCCCTCTCTAAAACAAAAAGCCATCCAATTCCCCAGTCCTTATAATTATTACTTCACCCAAACCCTCAAATGCACAAGATACTGCTCCTGCCAGTGTCCTCACTTCCTCTGGTATTACACCCCAGTTCACCACTGATAAAAGCAGAAACAATTTCACAACTACATGATGCCAAGAATGGATGTTAGAATTCCACCTACCGCCAGTGAAATGGTTTTCATTTGAGCTTGCTGGTGGGTAATCATACTTGTATGATAGGTAAATCATATTTGTATGATAGTGCCTGCTACAGAGCATTCGTTCATTCAATCGTTCATTCATTCAACGATACTGATTGTATACCTACTATATGTCAGAAACTGTTCTAGGTGCTAGGGATACAGTAAGTAACAGAGTAGATAGTCCCTGTCTTCATGGAAGGCACATTCTAGAAGAGGGTTGGGGAGACAATAAATAAGGAATAAGTAAGCAAGAAAATTTCAAATAGTTATGTGATGTAATGATAACCAGTAATTGACTTTTAATATGTGTAGAGTGGAGAGAAAAATTACTATAGATAGGGCCAAGTAGGCTTTTCTGAGGAGAGGATTCTTGAGCTGAGACCCACATGATGAGCAGGAGCTAATCAAGTGAAGATATAGAGGCAGGGGCTCATTTGAGCTGAGATCAGAGTGAGGCGAAGAAGCAAGCCATAAGAAGATCTGGGGACAGTCAGTTTGAAAAAGGCAGACAGAATCACCAATATGAAGGCTCTGAGTTATAAATGAGCTTGGCCAAGTTTGAGTCAAAAAGAAGACCACTGGGGCGCCTGGGTGGCTCAGTGGGTTAAAGCCTCTGCCTTCGGCTCAGGTCATGATCCTAGGGTCCTGGGATCGAGCCCCGCATTGGGCTCTCTGCTCAGCAGGGAGCCTGCTTCCCCTTCTCCCTCTGCCTGCCTGTCTGCCTACTTGTGATCTCTCTCTCTCTGTCAAATAAATAAATAAAATCTTTAAAAAAAAAAAAAAAAAAAAAGAAGACCACTGTGGCCAGAGCTTAGTAAATAGAGGGGAAAGTCGTACAAAATGAGATTGGAGATGGAGCAGATTATGTAGGGCCCTGGAGACCACAGTAAATAATTTATTCTATAACTAAGGACAATGGGAAGACAATAGTGAGTTCCAAGCAGAGGAATAACAATCTACCTTCTGTTTTAAAAGAATTACCCTGGCAGCTGTGGATAAAATAGGCTATACAGGGTCAAGAATAGAAACAGGAATGCCAGTTAAAAAATTATTGCAGTAATTTAGAAGAGAAGTGATGGTGGCTTGGACCAGGGTAGTGGCTGTGGAGATGGTGAGAAGTGGTTAGACTCTGGATATTTTTCAAAAATAGGGCCAACAAAAAAATAAATAAATAAATAAAGCCAAAAGAATTTGCTCAAAGGTTAGATGTCGGATATGAGGGAAGGATAGGACTTGTATTAACAACACTATAGCTAGGGTTAAAATGTCAAATGAATGATTTGGACAATAAGTGGGTTGGAGGAAGAGATTACTGAGAGCCAAATCAGGAAGATTTCAGTCCTAAAAGGGAAGAGTGTGTGTGTGTGTGTTGAGTGAGAGGGTACAGGGTTACAGAAATAAAGGGAGTAATTTCTCTTACTGAAGATGATCTTATTGACAATTCACATCTAGAATTGGCCAAAGCCAATGTTTTCTGTTTTGACTGAATTGAGGAGGTCTTCGCTTTGTCGAACTACTCCTGGAGCTGACATTCCAACACACACTGAGGCACACCCATCTGGCGCCTTCCAAAGTGGCGGTGATTGCTAGAGTGTCTCAAGCTGTTCTTAGGCAGGAGACGGTGGCTGGGGGATCTGCACGCACTGCAGATGTAAGAGGAGAGTAAGAGCACACCCAGTCGCAGCAGGGCTGGAAAGTCTGCCCGTTAGAGGTCCTTTTGCACTTCACAGGCAGGACGGTATATTCTGCAAGCAAAGCCAACCCACAGGTGCTGGGGCTGGAGCACAATTGATTTCCTTTGTGGAACTAGCCACAGAGAAATCCTTCATGTGTGCTCCCAGACTCAGTGGCGGTTTCAAGTTGATGTGAAATAAGTGCTGACACATAACACAGAAGTGTTAGTGTTAGAACATTCTGGAATTTCAAAGCGTCACCTGATGGGAGACAGTGTAGGAAGCAGGCACTAACCATTTTGCCTGAGAAAAACAGGGGTTGAAGAAGGGAAGAAAGGAAGAAGGTTTTTACAAAGTCGAAGAGAGTTACACATTTTTTAACACACCGTATTGTAATTTTCTTCTTTAATGCCTCTATATCCCGGCAACTGATCTGTCCTGATCATCATCAGCAGAGTGACTGCCGCATAGTAGATGCTCAAGAAATATTGTGGATGAGAAGAGAATTCCCCTCGACTTGCTAGATGGGATGCTACCTGCTTCATGAATCACTTAATAAAGCCAATTAGTTCTTTAAAAAAAAAAAGAAATATTGTGAATGAATGAATGAACAATTGAACCTAAATCAACCTCAGCATCCCTCCCAACTGGGTCACGCTGTCAACATTTGTTGTCAGCAAACGTACAACTCAAGTTCTAATTCCTATCCCTGCATCTGGTCCCAGGGACACGATCAGACTGTGCCTGTACGGTTCTACCGAAGCAGTTGGCTTTGTGGAACTGGCCAGTAAATGGAGGGAGACCAGCCAAATGACTGGTTTAACTGGTATTTTTTCTACTCAACTGTCCAGTCTTTTGTCTGAATTGACAAAACAAAGAAATAAAACCAAAACAAATCAAAATGCTTGCCGGTGTGTGGTAGATGTACTCACATCCCTATCCTGAGCTGTGACCAACAGCACGAAGCTGAGACCGAACAGTGGCGTAAGAGGCTGCGTCTACAACCAGTCCTTTTGGTCCCCTCGGGAGTGGGGGTGGAGAAGAGCCAGATCAGTTGTTTGATGTCATGAATTCAAAATACCCAACTGATTGACTCAATTTTTCACTACTTATATAATCAGGGCTCTTGTATAATCAGCGTCCTCTCTCTCTCGGTAAGGTACCAGGTTCTTTTCACCTCTCAAATGCCCCTTTCTAAAGACTACAAATATTAGACACCTGAAGTCATTCCTGTTTGGAGATTTTCTCATCTAAGTCTCTCCAACCATCTCTGCACCTCCCCCTACCTTGGCAGCTGTGTGATCCCCGAAGATTTTCTTTCTAATCAGGGCTGAAATTCACGTGCAATTCTTGAGTAGCCAAACATGGGGCTGTCTGTATTAGCCAGCGATATTTTTCCCAGCCAGTCCTGATTGGATGAATTGAAGGTTTCCACAGACTTTCCCAAGTGCCAACTGCTTAAGCTAAACAATGACACCAAATGAAACTGCATATCAAACAAAGACACATCAGGAGGAGGAACAAGATGACGCTGATGTCATGAAGCCTGCTTCAACTGGGGGCCAAAGGCGAGGCACAGTGTTCAGACTGCACAAGCCATAGCTAACACAAAGAAAAACACGAGAAAACACACAAAGAGGACCTGAGATAATACCTAGAGAAAAAGAAATTTAAATTGCAGATGGATTCGTTATCAGTTCTGGTCCTTTACTATAGAAGGAGGCTATTTTTGCCGCTTTCCGGTTTAGTGTGTAATCTTCTGCAACAAACATGTAGTTTTAAACACTATTTTAATAAACAAATAAAATGCATAGTAGTTTCAGGTCTAGTAGAATATTTCCATTAGTTAAAAGTATAATAGCTGTGCCCCAGGGTAGCATAACCTTAAGTGTGCTTCTCAGTGTTTCCTAATGAGCGAAAAAAATAGTTTATACCAATAACTTCCACTTCCTATTATAATATGGTTCTGTCTATCACCAGTAGCCTGAAATTACAAAGGGTAAAACATTTAATGAACTTGCTCTTATTAAATGATGTGTATCATCTAATGCTGAGAGAGAGAAAGCTAAGACCCACAGTTTGAATGGTCCTAGAACAGCCTTAACAGAGGCTTGTTAACAATCAAACTGAGGAGTATTATACTCCTTCAGCAGTTGGGAAGCAATTTATTTTATTTATTCTCACCACTGTGCTTTTGGACCTAGAATATATTCCACCCATCAGAAAGCTTTATCTCAGCTGGAAAACATAAATTCTTATTTTGGTTCCCCAAATTCCAACTCTTTAATAAATTCTAAGTACCTTTAAAAAATTGAAATACCCATGGTTGACACTTATTCTTACAAGTAAAATACATAGCTACATTCATATTTGAAAAGAATGTACATTTAAAAGTCACGCTATATCAAGAGCATAACTAAAAATGAGAAGTTTTTTCCCTGTTAGTTTGGCCTCAACTTGCGTATCAGGTTTCATGCTTGCTGTCTCAAAAAAATGTTCTCTTGTGCCACATACCCAGAGAGAATGACATTACCATGATAAACTTGAACTGTTTTCTTTACCATTGGTCATTATTGTGTCAAAATGCTACCAAGGATCCTGGGAGACGTAGTTCTCGTTTCTAGAAACTAATAGGGATAAAAATGCTGGAATCAGAATTTATAAGGAGGGGGCACATTCTGAAATTCTTACAAGAAGCTGGATAAAAGAAAACAAAGGAAAGTCATCAAATGATCTATTTTCTACTGAGTGAATGAAGTATTTTTTATTCCTTTCATTTTTGATGATACAATTATGTAGTTTCTCACTGAAGAAATACAAGTTTTGACTACATGCTCATATATAACCTGGTTCCTGAATAATAAATTTTTTTTAAAGATTTTATTTATTTATTTGACAGAGAGAGAGAGATCACAAGTAGGCAGAGAGGCAAGCAGAGAGACAGGGGGAAGCAGGCTCCCTGCTGAGCAGAGAGCCCGATGCGGGGCTCGATTCCAGGACCCTGAGATCATGACCTGAGCCGAAGGCAGAGGCTTTAACCCACTGAGCCACCCAGGCGCCCCCTGAATAATAAATATTTGAGAGTGTTCTCTTATTTGTGATGACTCTATAATTATTTGCTGTGGAAAGCTTGCATGGAAGTACTTCAATTAAAATATAGCCTGCAAAGTAGCAAAAATTATTTCAAGTTCTTATCAAAACTATCCTGAGGCGCCCAGGTGGCTCAATCGGTTAAGCGGTTAAGCAGCTGCCTGCGGCTCAGGTCAGGATCTCAGGGTTCAGCGGCGAGTCTGCTTCTCCCTCTGCCCGCCCCCCTGCTCGTGCGCACTCTCTCTTTCTGAAATAAATAAATAAATAAAATTAAAAAAAAACTATCCTAAATCATTCATCAATAGATATGTACTATTAAATTCTTTTTAATCAGGGATGCCTGGGTGGCTCAGTCAGTTAAGCGTCTGCCTTTGGCTCAGGTCATGATCCCGAGGTCCTGGGATTGAGCCCCAAGTGGGGCTCCCTGCTCAGTGGTGAGTCTGCTTCTTCCTCTTCCTCTGATACTCCCCCTGCTTGTGTTCTCTAGCACTCTCTGTCAAATAAATAAAATCTTTTAAAAAATTTTTTTAGATTCAAGCAGTTGACACACAGTTACATTAGTTTCAGGTGTGCAGTGTAGCGATTCAACAACTCTATAGGCTAAGCTGTGCTCTCCACAAGTGCAGCTGCCATCTTTCCCCATACTGCGCTATTACAACACCATTTGTGACATTCCCTATGTTGTATCCTTCATCCCTGTGACTTATTCATTCCATAACCGGAAGCCTGCACCTCCCACTCCTCTTCACCCGTTCTGCCCATCCACCCCTCCCCTCAGGCACCCGTAAGTTTATTCTCTGAATTTATGAGTGTGTTTAGATATGCATTATTTTTACTACATAGTCTCCTTCCATATTCTTAAAATAAAGTTTGATATCACTAAGATTAGCTCCTGCACTACTACAAGAAAGTCAGGAATACATACATGAACTTGAAACCCAGAAGTCCATTTGATATTTAAAGCCGATAGACAGACAGGCAGAGAGATAGATAAAATGTACTACTAAGAACTGCAGCTGTAAGATGGGAGTGGATCTAGCTTGTCAAAGTACCTCTGAAAAAGACTCTGACTGGGTCTATACAAGTTTACCAAATTGACCATTTTGACTAAATTGACCAGTCAATTTAACGAAACAGCCACTTAACTCCCTCCCACCTCAAATTGACCAAAACCACCTGTTAAGGAACTTGTGGACAGTCATTTTCCTGCTCTTCCAAACACCAATTCCCTCCACTGCTCCACTCACCCGTCTCCTCCAAGCGGCCCTTTACTGATTCAATTGTTTTCTCAATTGTGATTGGAGTTAGGGAATAACTATTTGTTCCCCAGGACACACATTTTCCTGGGATTGAGCGAGTTACAGTAATCGACTGAGCTGATGGCTGCCTGAGCAGAGCCATTTGAAGGCCCCCGAGGAGCAGGTTAAACTCCTGAATGCGCCAAGAATTCTGCTTCAGTCGAAAACTACATGAACCGCTGGCGGAACATTCAGTCCACTGCTTCACAGCCTGCACTCTGCCTCCTTGGAGCTGGCGGTCTGAAATACTCATTCAGCTGCGATTTCTCTTGGGGCCAGCCAATAAACTGAGCAGGTCAGGCCAACTCACAATTCTTCAAGAGGCAGCCACCCGATGGAAAGACACTGTCTGTTTACAGTGCGGGCTAAATGCCTCAGTTTCGAAACACGTGATGAGAAAGGAAATGCAATTGTGCAATTTTTAATTGAGATGTGATCATTTCCATTTTAATTCTTACTACACTCATCTACAGGAAACAATGCGTCCATGAAAACCCCCAAGAGAACTCGCAAGAATCTAAGAGACTTACTTGCTTTTCACGCTGGGCATGAGATACCCACCATCTTCCACAAGATGGCAGCCAGTTTTCATTTTACTGTTGGTGATCAACAGGAAATCGCTCTACTCTCAAATGACAGCAACCCCAGGTAGCTAGGGTGACATTTGCTTTACATTATGATACACACTAATTAATCATTAGTGATCCCAGAAGTAAGTCTGCGAAAAATGCTTTGCTATGGCTTCTCACAGCAGGAGCTTTCAATATTGATACTATTACACGCACATATGTTCAGCCAGTATACATTATACTCGTTTAAGTTTTAAGACTTTGAGTTTTTAGGGTATTTTAATTAATATTGCCTAGATTAATATTCACCTCTTATTTGGAAAGGGAAATGATGAAGCTAGTAAAACGAATACAGAAAGAAAAAGCAGTAAACAAAGTTGAAAAGCTAAAGGCAACTTTGATGAGTTTTTGGCTGGAGGCACCTTTGTCCTCTTTTGTTGACATCTTCACCTTTTTTCCAGACCCACCTCAAAATCTCTGGGGGAAAAGTTCTGTAAAGAACTTTGCGGACACCACCTTTGCACACTTAACTATTGCCTCAAAGCAAATCACCTCACGAAGGATTTACCTCATCAACTAACAGGAAATGTTCACACTGCCTTCCAACATGGATTCTGTTCCATAGCAAGAAGCCTCATTGTTCCAAGCCACTCCACCAGGCCTCAGCCACAACCCAAGCTACAGACAACAAGCACCGACGTTCTTCCCTAAAAAGAACCTTCCAGGAAGGTTCACCAACTGCCTGAGCAGCCACAGCCAGGCAGACCCGAAGCTAACCCAGGACAAAGATCATCTTGCTGGGTTCACCCCACCAGTGGCGGGGAAGTCTCAAACAGTTCATACCTTAGTTCCAACTCTAACTGGTTAGTTCTCCAACTTAGGTGAATTACACACATTGCTAGGCCTTGTTAACCTATCTTTTTGGAAAGTTTCTTTCACTCCTTCACTAACCTTTAGCTTTCCTCTTATAATGGCACTTCCTTCAGTACTTCTTGAATTGTCTTATAAATCTAAATCACCCAGAGATGTGGATAAAATGGAGATTCTGATTAGGTAGGTCAGGGGTAGGACCGGAGATTCTGCATCTCTAGCAAGCTCCCAGGTGATTACAGATGCTGCTGGTCCACGGGCTGCACATGAATTAGCAAAACTATTGTTTCTTCATTCATCCACACTCCATATAAACTGGGGTAAAGAAAACTGGTAGAAGTTTCCAGCCTCCCCACTATATCTTCTGGACTTACTTTCACCAATAACTCCTCCCCTTTTGACACTCTCATCATCTGAAAAACTCTCTTCACAGTCATCTCTAGATCCCTTTCATAGCCACTCCTTTGCATTCATTGAACATCCTGGAACCAACATTATCATATTCTTTCCATCATCTACCCTCCTCTTACCTTCCTGGACAATCTTCATGTGGATGACCCACTCATGACACTGGCCTTGACCTCTTTTTTATAGTTGGTGTTCCCAGATCCAATTCCAACGGGGTGGGGATAGTTCCCCCCACAACACCAAGCAACTCTTGGACCCCAGCAGGGTGTCTTGAGAATTTAACTCAATGCTGACACTATCTATCCAGAGCTAGTGTCAGATTCCACGGGTTAAGGGTTCAGTCCTATAAGACTGCCCCCAACCCCCCCAACTTCAGACACTAGTTGGGAGCCCCAGGTTATCATCTGTGCTTCTGACTGATTCTCTATAGGTTGGAGATTTCAACAACCTCCTTAGGTTTGATTTGTTTGCTAGAGCAGCTCACAGAATTCAGGGAAACACTTATGTTTACCAGTAAAGGATGTGATAAAGGATATGAATCAACAGCCAGATGAAGAGATATATAGTGTGAGGTCTGGGGAGGGCACGAAACTTCCATACCCTCTCCAGGCCACCACTCTTCCCAATCTCCATGTGTTCACCAACCTGGAAACTCTCTGAACCCAGTCCTTTTGGGTTTTTATGGAGGCTTCATAACATACGCATGATTGATTAAATCATTAGCCATCGGTGAATGATTCAACCTCCAGCCCCTCCCCTCCCTCAAATCAGGGGGTGGGACTGAAATTTCCAACCCTCTAGTCGAGTTGGTTCCCCTGGCAACCCACCCCCATCCTAAGGTGCTTTCTGAAAGTCACCTCATTAACATAAACCCAATCCTGGCAGAAAGAGGCTTGTTATGAATAACGAGACACCCATTTCACTTTTATGGCTCTGAAGCAATTCAGAAACTCCTCGGTTCCTGAAGCAAGAGACCAAATATTAAGATGTTCCCATTGCTCTTATTGTTCAAGAAATTCCAAGGGTTTGGGAGCTGTGAGCCAGGAATTGTGGACAAAAACCAAATACACATGAGAAATATATAATATGATATATAATTATATATAATATATAATATATGATCATAATACCATATATATTTCAAATATATCATATATAATAGCAAATCTATATATAATAATATATAATATCATATTATATATTTCTCACATATATTTGGTCATCTGAATGACCAAATACGTATTTCTTATAAATTACAATATCACAACCTCCTTTATTCCAGTGACCTTCATCTCCTTTGTACTTCAGCAATCAACTCAGTGGCCACACCATGACTTTATTATTACCTGAAATGGTTCTAGCTTTGAAATCTTAAACCTTATAAATGCCCTCTCTTACCTCTGTCTCCAACAGGAGCCTTCCAGTTCTGCTCTCCTTTACTCCCACTAAACATATTCTTCCACCTCACTGGACTTTCCATTCTTTATACCTCCCTATTCTTGTCCCTAACACCACTCGCTTTCACCTCCATTTCTACCCTTACCCATTCTGGAAGCCAGAGGCAACCATTTCGACTCTAAATGCAACGATAATCTATTTTCCCTAATTTCATCCTCTTCTGAGACTACTCTGCTAAATTCAATCCTCAGTGCATCCATTGTTTTAATCCTTCCCATGTATAAAGATCCTAGTGAACACACAAGCAACTCATCATGCTGGGTGACCCTGTCACACACTCACAGGCACAATCTCAGTCAGACCAAGAACAATACTGCCCAATCCTCTTATTTGTCTCTTCATGATTGTTTTTTTTGACCCTTTTCATGCTTCTCAAACTGTGAGTTATAAAATATAATGTCTTCAGTTCCCACTCCATTCCACCACAGTCCTTCCATATCTTCACTCAATTTTTGTTTTCCTTGTCTCCTGTTATAGTTTGCTTTTTCTTCCAATGTTAACTTCAACAATGTTTTTTAGCTTTAATATATAAATCCTTCTTATGCTCTTGATTTTACTGTCAGGTAGTAATTTCCATTCTCTTAAATGACCCCACTCTCCCTTCCCGTCGGGTCCTTCCTCACAGCCAGCAGACACTCTCAGGTCTTCCTCACTAACCATCCCCAACCAAAAATGCTCTCCATCACCTTATTTCTTGGCAACTCAAAGTACAATCCCAATCCTATCTTTTATTTCCTAAATTTTAAAAAGAGTTGCCTTCATTCCTCATTGCTACTTCTTTATTGTTCATTCTCTGTTTAATCTCCTACAATTGTGTATCACGCTGTAAATGAAAGTCACACCTGTGATTTGGCTTCTGCTTCTGCCACTCCACTGATGGCCTCTTAGCTTCCGATCTCAATGGCCTCATCTCTGCCTTTGATCTCAATGGCCTCATCTCTGCCTTCGTTGTTTCTGACCCCTCTGGCAACATTTGACACTGACACTCATCCTCTGATTGAAACATTTTCCTCCCATCACCTTGTACTCCTCTCAGCCTTTCTACTTCACTTTTAATCTCCTCTGCTGATTAATCACTGTTATTTCTCCATCAAACTCTTAATGTCAATGTCCCAAAAGGTCTGCTTTTAGCCCTCTTTGCTTCTCACTCTGCAATCTCCCTTTGTATCTCTCTCTTCTGGGGCTATCATAGGTGTCCCTTGATCTCAATTATTTTTTCTCATAGGCTTTATGTTCTCATTTACAAGATAATGTACTTATTTATTTTTTAATGCCCCCCACCTCACCTCTGCTAGAATGTCAGCCCCACAGAAGAAGGAGATTTTGTCTCTTTGTTCACTGCTGTACACCAAGCACCTGGAACGTAGCAAGTGCTCAACAGATTTTGTTGAATCATCACTGACATATCTAGATCTCTAAACCAAATCTCTCTCTTAAATATGCACCCCCACTGCCTCCTGCTGCACCAGATTTGCTCTTCCCACAGTGGTTTCAGAATGTTTGAAGTCATTTGGACTCCTTTATCTTGGCTTACCACACAGAGACAATCGGTCATTCAGTCCTGTGGATTTTAACCTCTCCAATAGCTTGCATTGCCCACGCGCTCATTTTTTTCATGCTCATAGCCATAGGCCATTTCTGCTCTCACCTGAAATCTTAAAATTATTTAATATAATTATCCTACTGTCACCAGTTGCTCCCCACCACCTATCCCTACACAATCTTGCCTGACTTATTTTCCCGGGAAAACAAATCTGATAACATCACCTGTCCCTTGAAAAGTCTACAAAGGCTGCCCTTTCAATAGGTTTAAGTCTGAATCCCTTGGCCTGACCTTAAAACTCCTCTATCATTTGCCTTCAAATCTCTTTTTCAGCTTAATATCCACTACAATTTTTCATAGTCTCTGTGCTCTGGATAGTTTTCATCTGGGCTCACGTGCCAATGAACATAAGAGAAGATTCTAAGAGAATGCAGGTGAGAACAATGGTCACCCATTTCAAGAAAATATGACAAGACTTGCTGGACAAATGAAGTGACTTCAAACTATTCTTTAGTGAGGAATTGAGATCTGAAAATGACTCAAAACAAAACTCTAATAAAAATGTCTACTATTCTGGGATGCCTGGGTGGCTCAGTCGGTTAAGTGTCTGCCTTTGGGTGTTGTACATAAACAATGAATCTTGGAACACTGCATCAAAAACTAATGATGTATTTTATGGTGACTAACACAATAGAAAAAAATAAAGCATTATCAGAAATGGAAAAAAAAAAGTGTCTGCCTTTGGCTCTGGTCATGCTCCCAGGGTCCTGGGATCCAGCTCCACATCAGGCTCCTTGATCAGCAGGGAGCCCGCTTCTCCCTCTGCCTGCCACTCCCCCTGCCTGTTTTCTCTCTCTCTCTCTCTCTCTCTCTCTAACAAACAAACAAACAAACAAATAAATAAATAAAATCTTTTTTAAAAATGTGTACTATTGTACCCGAGGGCCTATGTGAGCTTCTCAAAGAAGGATTCTGTGAACCATCTGCATCAGAATCCTCTGGGCATGGGCCCTGGTATCTATATTTGTAACAAGCTTCCTAGGATATTCACATACACATTTAAGGTAATATCCACATGTTCTATTTTTCAAGGGGGCAAGAGGAAATAACTGTGTCCCATTTCCCCTACATAACATGGAAAGGACACTGGATTTGGAATCAGGAAAAGAAACAGATTTCTTAATTTAGCTCCTCACTTGCCTATGTACTTGGGCAAGTCACTTACCACCTTTATGTAGATTCAGGGGCTGGAGGAGATGACCTCTCAGGACACTTGCCACCAGAGGAGATACTGTTTCCGTTGGAGCCACACCTCATCACCTCACATCCTGCAATTTCTCGCTACCACACTGAACAACATTCACCCTGACCAAGAACTATGAGTTAGGTAGGGAATAGCTGAGAAAGTAGCTCAGATGTCAGCTTCTCAGCGAGGCCTCCCTTGTTGACCTTATCTAAAAGAGCAAGTCCCTGGCCCATGCTTGCTATCTTCTTGCGTAGTTGATTTTTTTCACTGCACTTACCACTGACTTACTGTGTATTTCAGTTAGTTCTCTTGTTTACTTTCCGCCTTCCCCCACTGCATGGTAAGCTCCATGAGAGCAAGGATTATGTCTGTTCTGTTCTGTTTACTGCCACATCAGCTGCACCTCTAACAACACCTGGCATATAACAAAATACAGCCTTATTGCTCTTCTCATTCCCTTGGTTCTTACACTTTCTCATCCCCTCCCTTAGCGCACTCTCTCTACTGCCCCGGCCCCCATGCATCTCTCTGTCCCAGCTTTCTCTACAGTTTTCTCTCTCCTTCCCACTGCCTTGTACCCTGACCTCTTTATACCTTTAGAGCTGTGGCAAGCAAGATGGGATAAAGTAGACATATGTGTAATGAAGGATAATTCATGCTCATTTTCACCTTCTCAGTTTGTCCAGGTGAATTTCAGGAGAAGGAAAATTCTCTCCCTAGAACTTTGGAAGATAATAAGTTCCTCCAGATCTGAGAAGAGTTTTGACTAAGCTTTTATTGTGGCCTAAGGATACCTTGACCTCTGAACTTAAGTTAGGTGATAATGCTGATGATACTTCTCCTTTACTATTGACCTTTTTGGTAATGCTAAGGGTAGAGGTTTTGAGCCCTAATGAAGAAAGGGACATCTTAGGGTAGACTTATTTTCCATATTCCTCAACTACAGCCATGGAGGCAGCTGTCTACTCTGACATAAATAAGATGGAAGCATCTCTAAAAATCTTGGAATCAAATTTAACACACAAAGATTGTAATGCCATTTAACCAGAGACTTTCCTGGGACCCAGCAAACTTGTAGGAGCCACTGAAAAAGTCGCAGGGCCTGGCAGGGTGCTCAGCAAATACGTGCTTAATGAAGACACAAGCCTAAGTCTTAGGGAAGGCTGAACCTTTCACACAAATGTTGGCTGATACAGTGGAAAGCAACTGTTAAGGATTTGATTTCCAACTGTAGAAGGACGAAAGGAAAAGAAATAGCAATTCCAAGGTAGAGATTTAGATTTCCATCTAAAATAAAAGATTTTCATTTTTCCTCTCTTTTGGATCCCAAGCAAATTTCAGGACTCTCAAGACCTGACCAAAGCTGTATTTCAAGCTCCCTATAAGCAATGAGTATCTTCCCTCTCAGCCTCCCAGAAGATGCTCCTTTCAAGAGCTTAGCAGCAAGCAATTACCTTAAAAAGGGAAACCCTTGTGGCTGGTCGATTTTTACTCTGTTGGTTGAGGAGTTAACCTTTGACCCTTTGTTTAACTTCCATCTTAGAGAGGTTGATAGACCAGGTCACTAAAAGGGGAGAAGGGAAACTTTTAACTCTCCATTCACAAAGACTGGTGAGGGAAAACAATGGCTGATATAAGTCTTAAGGATTCTTGAACTTTCTGGTCTGTCTCCATCTCCTTGTCCCATACACAGTTGGGCTGGTTGCAAGTCAGTTTAATGAATATTAAGTGTCAACTATATATCAGGCACTTTGCTAGATGCTGTTCTTGTCATCTATCTATCCAACCAACCAGCCAATATTTGAGTACCTACAAAAGCACTGCAATGTATTAGGTGCTAGACAAAGCAAGCATGGTCCCTACCCTTCATGTGGATTATAATCAAATGGGGCATTTCTGCTGGAAGCAGAAAAATCTGACTAATCAGTATTATATACTGTGGGTTTACTGTATGGTATGTACTGAGCCAGTTACCATATATATGTTAATCTGTTTTAAGCCACACAATAACCTAGCAAGGAAGTTCTTATTATCCTCATGTTACAGACGAATAAAGTGAGGCTCAAAGAGGTAAAATAACTTGTTCAAGATCATGCACCTACAAAGTTGCAGAGCTGACATTTAAACACATGTCTGTCTGATTCCAAAACCTATGCTCTTTCCAGGACACCCTCTTGCCTATAGATAGGTAGTTAAGAGAACAACCAGAATTTCCCATCCACATGGACTGTCTTAGTCAGTTTGTGCTGCTATAACAGATGGAGTGACTTAAGCAATAAACATTTCTCAGTTCTGGAGTTCAAGATTAAGGGGCTGGCAGATTCAATGTCTGATGAGAGCCCACATCCTGGTTCATAGATGGCTGTATTCCTGCTGTGTCCTCACATAGAGGAAGGGGGGAGAAAGCTCTCTGGGGCCTCTTTTATAAAGGCACTCATCCCATTCATGAAGGCTCCTCACCCTCATTACCTAATCCCCTCCCAAAGGCCCCACCTCTTAATACCATCACATTGGGAGTTAGGATTTCAACATGTGCGGTCTGGGGGGACATAAACATTCAGTCCACAACGTTCCATCGCTTGCCTCCCAAAATGCATGTCCTTCTTACATACAAAATACATTCATTCCATCCCAACAGCCCCACAAATCCTAACTTGTTCCAGCATCAACTCTAAAGTTTAAGTCCAAAATCTCATGTAAATATCTGAATCAAATATGGGTGGGACTTGAGTTGGGATTCATCCTGAGGCAAATTCTTCTTCAGCTGAACCTGTGAAATCAAGGAAGTTCTGTGCTTCTGAGATACAATGTTGAAACAGGCATAGGGTAGACAAGGGAAAAACAGGAAAGAAGAAAGGGATAATGGATCTCAGGTAAGTCCGCAGCCTAACAGGGCAAACAACAACATTAAATCTTAAGGCTAAGAATGACCCTCTTTGGCTTGATGCTCTACCTTCCAGACCCACAAGGATAGCAACACCACCCCCACAACAAGGGAGTTTAGTTATGCAGCAACTCTCTGCCTGGGCCCCGCCCACATAGCACCTCTGCAAGAGCCCTGCAACTCGGAGTCTCTCCCAGGTTGAAGTCCTGTGCCCTGGACTGAGGTCTTGCCCTTGTCCTTTGAAACCTAAGTAGAGGCAGCCATGTCTCCTGGGCTGTGCACTCTGGGCCTGCCTTGTGAATGGCAGGCCTGATGATCTCTGAACCCCCTTCAGGGTCATCCTTTCCTTGTCTTGCAGAATAGTGCCTGGCTTCTATTGAGATGGCTGGTCCATACTGATTGCCTTATCAAATGCTCACTTGACTACGGGATTAGTGTTCTCATTTTTGCAATATGGGCAAGCTGAGAATTTTCCAAATCTTTTAAGTTCTGCTTCATTTTTGCTTAACAATTCCATCTTTAACTCATTTCTCTCACATTTTGCTATAAGCAGTCAGGAGAAGCCAAGCTGCTCCTTTTTTTGCTCAGAAATTTCCTTAGCTTAAATATGCAATTTCATAGCTCACAAGGACCACCTTCCACAAAACACTAGAACATGAACACAATTCAGCCAAGTTCTTTGCTACTTTATAACAAGGATAGCCTTTTCATCATTTTCCAATAACCCGTTCCTCATTTCCATCTTAGACCTCAGCAGAATAACTTTTACCATCCATGAAGTCATGAGCCTGCAAGAAGCCATTGAGTCAAAAGAGGAGAGGTCCGTAGGCCACTGCAATGGGCTCTTCACCACTGGAGTTGAAAACTTTGGGTACTGTCATCACTGAGACAAAGATTCTTACTTAGATGCAGATAGACTATGGCCTAGGCATAATGCAAGAAGCAAACAAGATAGCACCTCTCTAGCCAGGATTTTGTGACCACAACACTGCTCAGCCAATGGCTCTCTGGGCTCCGGAACAAATACTTATCCATACATACATCTAGGACCCTTCTAACCTTAGTCGCTTTGCTCCAAATGCCCCCTACTCTGGAAGGTTCTTTTTCTATCTCTCTCTGTACTTAGAAAAAATCTGACCCTTCCATTGAAACTCAACTAAAACTATACCTTTTCCAAGATTACCTCCTTGACAATTTCAGTCAAAATCAATCCTTCTCGGAGCACCTGGATGGCTCAGCTGGTTAGGAAGATTAATCTAACGGTCGGGTGGGAAATGAAGACTGAGGGGGGCCTAGGTGACTCAGTCAGGTAAGCATCTGCCTTAGGCTCAGGTCATGATCTCTAGGTCCTGGAATGGAGCCCCACATCGGGCTCCCAGCTCAGCAGGGAGTCTGCTTCTCCCTCTGCCTCTGCTGCCCGCCCCCCCTTGTGCTCTCTGGCTCTCTCCCTCTCTCAAATGAATAAATAAAATCTTTTTTAAAAATTTAGAAAAGAAAAAAAATCAATCCTTCTCTCATTTCCTCATAAACTTATAGCTCAGTATCAGAGCCAGCTTTTTGTCCAAATTTGGTTCAACAGGTATTTTTTCCTTTGTGAGAGTGTGAGCTCCTAGAAGTCTTGCTCTTCTCTGTATCCCTCCCGGTATCCGATACAGGATGTATCAAATGCTTTACTAAATATCAAATGCTTATTGAATCACATTTGACTGCATAATCAAAAATTAAAATCTATTCTTTCTAAGCTACAGTCTTCCACCCCCACTCCCCACCCCCACTCCCCCACCTGGACCCTGGTACCCGAGATTCAGGGAGGCAGAATAATAGTAAAAAAAAAAAAAAAAAAAAAAAAAAAAATCTTTGACTTTGGCATCAGACCAACCTGGACTCAAATCCAGCACTGCAATTTCCTCGCTGTGTAAACCCAGGCAAATCATTTCACTCTGTGAGCCTTGGTTTTCCTTGTCTATACAATGGGAATAACAACCCTCACAAAGTTATTGAAAGGAATAAATGAGGTAGATATGCATATGTGTGAGCCATACATTGCACAGACACACATTTTCTCTTCTCCTTTTATGTCAGGCAAAGGCCCAATATGGGAAAAATAAACATTAAGCCATGCTATCAAGGGTTGTCAGTCTACAAGTGGTCAAATGAACTGATATTGACTGGGCCCCTACTGTTTTCCTAGCACTCTAGTAAATTCTGTAAGGGAGACAAGAAAAACCTCTGCCCTCAGAGAGCTAGAAATGTATTGGTAGAGGCAAGAAAAGCATGAGAGACACACATTAAGAACTGCAGAAGACATATGCCAAGTGCCCCAAAGATAAAATGGCCTTTGAAGCATAGGCTGGAACGTAGCGGAAGAAAGAAGGGAATGTGGCCGCCAGTCAGAAGAAATGACATGTGCTCAAATGCAGGGGTGGGAGTGGGGGTATGCTCAGCAGGGTCGCAGGACAGCCAGGCACTAAGTCGAGATCCCTTGGAGGTCAGGCGAGAAGCGCAGGGGGACAGGGAGCGCTGGATGGTGGAGGGTCTTGAGAGCCAGATTAAGATTAGCATTGCTAGTCCCTGGCCAAGAGCAGTGGGGTGGGGTTGCCTTATTGGAAACCTGATTTCTAGTTTGGGAAATCTTCCTGCTGAGGCAATATATAGAAAGAGGCCGCTCTCCAGAAGCAGCCAGGACCACTGTGCTTTGGGAGGGAGGCTGGGAGGTTAGTTATCCAGCGTCAGCCTCCAGAGTCAAGGAGTCCCCGGGGGGCCCTTTGTGTCTGAGAGCAGTGATAGGCGGCCCTTCCCCCACTGCAGCTGCCCCTGCAGCGTGCTGGGGACTGACTCCCCCAGAAGTACAACAAAGCTGCCCCAGAGAATCCAATGGGGACAGGCACCAGCAAGTCTCGCCTCTCTCCTCCCCCACCCAGCCCCAGGCTGCACATCTCACAGCGCACCCCCAGAACTGAAGCCCCAGAAAGGCTCGCTGGCCATCACTCTAGGGCCAGGCTGCCTGCTCCCCTCATTTGCCTGGGGTGGGGGCGGGAGTCACGCTGATTGGCTTCCAGCTGGCTTTGTGGAGCTCTAACAATAATAAAGATGGGGCTCTTTACCAGTGAGGTCATGAATTGAAGAGTAGAAGCGGGGACAAGCTTTGCACAGCACCATGGGCCCCCCCACCACCTGCTGGGCAGGAAAGTTTTCTTAGGCAGGAAAGAGGAGTGGTGAATGGGGCCAGGCCAGGTGGTGGGGTGGTTTGCTCTGGGAGGCTGGCTGGAATGAGTGCAGCATTGTGAGCCTCTGGCTCTGTGTGGGCAGCAACAAAGTAGCGGGGACCCCTTATCAGGTGAACTCAAGTGCCCATCAGCTCACTCCAGCAAATGCTGCCCCTCCTCCCCCAGGCGCCTCCAGGCTGTTTATTTTGTTAGAAAAGGGGAATCTGCATTTCAGCTCATTTGCATTCTTTGGTCCCAAACAAAACCATATTAAAGTGCCTCGAAGAGCTGGCTAACTGGGAAGGCTGCTTGCCTTGGGGGGGGGGGAAAAAAGTCCTTACACTGAAAAGGAATCAATGTAGTATTCTATTTTCATGCCAAGTACAATGCTTGCATTAGGGGAAAAAAAATCTCCCATTCATTCTGATCAGAAGCCTGAATGTGATGGTTAGGAATTTAGCATCTCTTTCAACAGCCTTCAGATAGATTATTTTCTGTTTTCTTACTTTTTCCCCAACTTGTTCTGAGACCTGTAAATGTAAAGAGAGGACGAAAGAAAGTAAAGGAGGAGGCGGCAGCTTCAGCAGCGGCCTGGTATCCCTCTAGAAGCATGGATGCAGTTCCTTTTCTTACTTGGGAAACAGATGGTGTTTTATGCTTAACACAATCAGCACCGCCTCTCTATCTGTGCCCCTAACCTTCCCCACCTGTGTGAAGCCTAATCAGCACCTAATGAACATACTTGGAGCTGTCTGGATGGAATTAGTCCCAGTAGGAGCCGGCCTTCAGGTACCAGGCACTCTCTTAAAGCACTGTAGCTGCAAAAGACAAGAAATCTTTACATCTGAGCTAATGAAATAAAAGTCTGCCTCTGCTAAATACACGTATGTTCCCTGCCCCGCAACAAGTAGACAAGACTCAGGGTATCACGTTGTTAAGCTCATGCTGACCCTTCTTTTCACTGCAACGTGGGCAAAGGTTTGTATTTTGAATTTCCTGAACACGAGACATCAGATGCCTTTTCAGTCTTTCCTGCTCTTGGTGTGGGCTGCTTTCCTTGGATGATACTTTCCTTCATGCAAAACTATGCACGCCAGTGATGGCAACGTTCAGGCCAAAGTTGCCAGAGGGCTTCCCGCCACCTCCTTCCCTTCCACAAAGCTATGATTTTGTCCCAAGGGAATGAAGAGAGGCATTAGCCAAAGTGCTCGTTTAACCACACACAAACACACAACCTATGTGTGTTAGCAAAATGTTATTGACACGTTTAGAATATTACAAAGAACTACAACAAGTTAGAGGCTTCTGGGTAATGTGAGAATCACTAGGAAGAAATCCACCATTTTCTGGGCAAAAGCAGTTCCTTTTGATGACATAACAAGGTCAATAGGTCATGGTAGCTCCATTACCTCCCCTTGAGTTGAACCCTTCTGATGACATACCAAAGTATAAATCACCATGGATTAGCTAGAATGCCCCTCCTCTCACCCCACCCCCATGTCTTTAGAGTTTCTAAGGAATGGGGACCCACAGACTCTATTCTTATTGTCCCTTCATCTCCCTGCAGATTTCAATAAAGGATCATGCTAGTTAGTGCTCCTCACCTATCACCCGTGGGATCAGAAAGAGCCTTATGTTCTGTCCCCCAGGCTCATTTCCTTGTCCTAGCTTGGACTTCTATCAGTCTCTAAACTGGAGGCCAGCAAACTATAGCCCTCCGAACAAATCCTGTCTGCTGCCTGTTTTTGTGAATAAAGTTTTATTAGAACACAGCCATGCCTATTTGTTTATGTATAGCTATGGCTGCTTTCCTGCTACAATAGTGAAGTCAAGTAGTTGTGACAGACATCTTATGGCCCACAAAACTTAAATACTTATCTAGCCCTTTACAGGAAGTTTGCTGACCTCTATTCTAAGGCTCTGTATTATAGAACACTAGTTGGGCTATGTTCTTCTTACTTTGGAGCTGGTTTATTTGCATTTTGAAGGTTTGGCGGTTACTGGTCTTTATCTAAACTTGCCTCAGCACCTTTTTACCTTCAATTCACAATAGGGGGGCCACTTAAAAATGAAGTGGTGGCTATTTCCCATCTTCATTAACCAGATCCACAAGAAACCACGAATCACTTCTAGAAGAAAGTGCAGGTGGGGAAGACACTCCGGAGGACACCAAATGAGTAATAACAAGGGTAGGAGCCCCCTGAGAAAACCTGACTCAAAACACACGACTTTGTTATTGGCCCTGAAACAGCCCCAGAAACCTCAATATTCCTTTTGGCCACAGCTTCAGTTAGCATGGCCTTAAAAAGCATTCCCTGAAAATGGTTCCCCATTTCTTCTTGTGTCTGTTCCTCAATGGCGGAAAGAAAGTGACACATATGTTGTATTTCTAAACAGGATCAAGCTTTGGGAAAGAACCTGCAATAACTGAAAGTCACTGGGAAATAGATTTAAATACATTTCAGCAACAGAGCAAGCTATATTTCTAAGCCAGGAAGAATTTGTACCCTGCACGGAAATTTTTGGCTACTTGGTAATTTTAAAACACTACTAGAAGCTTCTATCAATATGGAAATGATTGTTTTTTTAAAAAATCAGAGAAATAATCATGATAACAAAGCTACTTGTTCTCCATAATATTAAAGACAATAATTATAAAAACTTAAATTACTATATGCCAGCTACTATTCCAATTGCTTTATATATATCACCTCATGCAATCTTTACAATTGTCTGAGGTATTAATAATTTTTATTTTTACTTTCTAAAAAACTGAATTTAAGTTTTTATTACTTTATTTTTATTCCCATATTACAGCTGAGAAAAAACCCCAACTCAGACAGAGGTTAAGTAACTTGCCCAAGGTCCCAACGTGGGATGAAAATATCACCTACCCTGACCCTCCCACTGAGCCAGGAGCTCGTGGGCCTCAAGTTCTCCTTCTCATAATAATACCTGATTTGCCTGAAACACCCACGCTCTCAGACCCGCTTCTCTAGTGTCCACCAGCAAATGTTATGTCTCTCTGGTTCCCTGAAATAGAGAAAAGCTAAGCAATTCTGGTTGGATTCCAGCCCACGGGCTTTTTCATGAACTGCCTTGAGCAGAGGCCCGGGAGAGGGCTGCCTGCATGCGGTTGAGCCTGCAGGCTGAGGGCCGCCTACTGCAGAAACAGTCCCCCACCTCCACTGCTGCGGTCCTCTCTTTCACGTCGGCCCTCTAGAAAGGGAGGGAGCCATTAGAAGGCTGCGGCCAGAGTCTGGGAAGGACCCAGTGAGGACCTTAATGGTGGCAGAGGTGATGGAGAGGAGGGGCAGAATCAAGATGTTACAGGAACTGACATGACATCGTAACTGTATTGGTGAGAATGGGCTTAACTGCTAGAACAAGGAAACTCGATCCCATGGAAATGTCCTTCCCACTCACCTCACAGTCCTGGGCCCTCGGCCCTCCTCTGTGCAGGGTACCAGGCTGGCCGCAACTCTGCCACCGTCCGTATGCGGCTTCCCAGGTAGCCCAGGGGGCCATCTCTATTCCAGCCAGCTGAATGCTCACTTCCCTGAAGCCACATACCTTTCTGCTAAGAGAAGTACTGGCTTTGATAATGGCTTTCATCAGGCACCACGATCTCATTCAATTTCTCCTAATACTCTGAACATACCTCTCCCATAACACTTATTACACTACAATGAAATGGTACATGTACCTGTTGCCCTGCAGGGTACCTGTAGACGGTGAGTCCTTAGAGGGTCAGCATCATGTCTTATATTCATCTCAATGCAGCTAGTGCCTAGTACTGTACCAGGTACACAGTCAATGCTCAGTATCAGTCGGAAATGACTGAGTGAACAGACACATGAAGGCATGTCTCTTTCTCAGCCCTCCAAGAACACGGTGCCCACGGCCTCAACATCTACTCAGTATAAAAACATTAGCCTTTCTAGAAGCTACATTTATATTGTACAAACTAGCCCCACAGTACAACAGGGTACAGGTCAATTCATGAGCAACTGAAAAGGGGGGCAGTAGTCCACCCATGGCCTTTCCCAACTTCCTGACTACTCATATTTGAAAATGGAAAGGTTTTGACCAATAGAAATACTGATGCTGTCCAGCAAGCAATCCTGTGGAGGGTGTAAAGCCAAACCTCCCCTGGATTTGGTTATTGTACTGGGAATAATGGAATAGTTTAAAACATGTCTGCCTTGTGACTTGGCCAGCCTTTATAACAATGGAAACTCACGAATGCGTCTAGGGAGTCATTTATGCACTGGAGTGCCATATAAGAAACCCAATTGCATATAATGAAGTGTATAATGCACATAAACTTTTAATGAAGAGTAAAAGCATTGCCAGGCCTCTCTAGGAGCAGCCCTTGGCTCATACCCTCCCTTGAGATCCTCTACAGAAGGAAAGGGTTAACCCAGCTGTTCTACTCCTGCAGAAACAGGAGGAACTAGGCCAGCTGCAGACGGTACAGAAGTAGGAAATGAGCGAGGAAGGCAGGGGACTGAATTGCAGTGAACGGGGTGGGCTCATCCACTGGCAGTCAGCAGTAACAGTGTCAGGTGTCCAGCCTGATCTCCCCCAGCAAGAAAACCAGGTCTGCAATTGCAGGCTTCAAGGCGGCTGTGTGGTATTATGTTTAAGTATTTGGGTTATCGAGTCAAGTAGACCAGGATTTACATCCTGGCCCTACCACTTACAAACTGTGTGACCTTGGGCAAGTCACCTTACATCTCTCAACCTCAGTCTGTAAAATGGAAGCAATAATATTCCCTCCCTCCTAAGGTGATTACAAGGATTCAATGAGATAATGCAAATCAAAGTGCCCAAGTGATTACTAAGAGCTCAAGAAATGCTAGCTGCTGACATTTTCACTATAAGAATCCAGGGTCATGAATATTTACCCCTATGTTTTCTTCTAAGGATTTTATTATAGTTTTAGCTATTATGTATGAGCCTTTGATCCATTTTGAGTTCATTTTTGTATATGGTGTATAGTAAGAGTCCCATTTCATTCTTTTGCATGTGGCTATCCAGTTGTCCCAACACTACCGGTTGAAGAGACTCCTTTCTCCTGTTGAACGGTCTTGGCACCCTTGTGGAAAATCAGTTGACACAGATGTATGGGTTTACCGGTGGACTCTCAATTCTGTTCAATTATCCTGTGTGGCTACCCCCCTGGTTGGCCTCTTATGACTCTACCTTTCGGCACTGGGATTCTGAGCATCACGTCGTGCTGGGACACTCTGCCTCTCCCTCTAGATAGCCTTTTGGACAGAGTCCTTTTTTAAGATGTCTCCAAGCTGACTTTCCCCTGCAGATCCACTTGGCCTAGAGCACAAAAGTAAATCATCCACAACAACAAAACAATACACCTCCCTTTCTCCCTCTGTTGCTTTTACTCTTACTCTTGCTCTCTCTCCCTCTTCCCGTACTCTTCTTCCTCAGGTCCACAGATGTTGTCTCTAGATTTCTCAGCCAAGAATCAGATACCTGTGTTCTATGTTTCCTAAACTTCAAGGGACATATATCAAGCCCTCAGGATGGTCTCTTCTAATCCCTTTCATTCGACATACAATGTGGGAAAGTACCCATTTCTCCACCCTACTTGAAGCGAGGTGGGAAAGTGACAGAGCATGCATGCTACAGCAACCCAACAATTCTCTATAAAGGAATGGTCTTTCTCCCTCTGTCTTTATTTTCAACCCTTTTTGTACCTTCAAGATTGCTGATGGGATAGGGATTACAAAACCAGTTTCTACAAACCCCATTGCAAGTCCTCCATATAAGAGTCCCATTTTTCAATTGGAGATGTTGTTCTTAGGCTTTTGTGGCCTCGGCTAATATTGAAATATAAAGAGCTCTATTTTAATATCTCTTTACAAATGAAGGATGAATAAATAAATGGATAGACGGATGGATGTTACCTTCCTTCCCTTACTCCCTGTCACCTTTTAATTTAATACATTGGCCAGCTCTGTGTAGCCAAAGTTAATTAAGGTCAAGCAACAACCTGCTGTGGCCGTCTAAAGAATCAAGTCCCAACAATGATAAAAAAGAAAAAATTCTAAGTATAATCTCTTGATATCGAATAAGCGATTTTAAAGAGTTGAACAGGTTTCTGACTACGAGATGGTAAAAATATTTCTGTCCCCTTCTCCTCTTGGAAAATCATGCACAACCAATAAGAACAAAAAGCCACATCACAAACTCTATCTTTGATGAAACTAGCTATGGCAGGTAATCTCCAAAGGTGACTGCTCACGAGCCCTCCCTGCTTCCTCTGCTGTTCCTCACATCAACACCTGGGGACTATTTTCCCACCCTGTGGATATAGGCTGGACTCGTAACTGGCCTTGACCAAAGAATACAGCAAAAGTGACAACCTGAGACTGCGGAACACAAGCTTTAAAAGGACCGGCAGCATCCACTTCCTTCCTTTTGGAAACCAGGTGCCATCCAAGCAGAGTCCAAGCCAATGGAAATGCCACATGGAGACAAACAAATGGCACTCTGGGTGAAAGCTTGGACTGAGCTCATAGCTGACAGCATCAATTGCCAGCCATGTGAATCCATCGTATTGGGCAATGTAGCTCAGTCGAACACCCCTTAACTCAGTCAAGCACCCAGATGACTGCAGTCTCAAATGATATCTCATGGAGGAGAGACCAGTCAATACACAGAACCTTGAGAAAAAAGAATGTGATTATTGTTTTTTTGTTTTTTAAGATTTTTAAAATTTATTTATCTGACAGAGAGAAAGAGATCACAAGTAGGCAGAGAGGCAGGCAGAGAGAGAGGGGGAAGCAGGCTCCCCACTGAGCAGAGAGCCCAATGAGGGACTCGATCCCAGGACCCTGAGATCATGACCTGAGCTGAAGGCAGAGGCTTAACCTACTGAGCCACCCAGGCGTTCCTGGAATGTGATTATTGTTTAAAGCCACTACATTTTGTGGTAGTTCATCATATAGCAATAGATAATGAAACACTAGGATATATCTGCAACCCCAAAATACAGTATTTAGAGGTAGAAAGTGGGTGAAGCAATGATAAATGGCTCATTAGGAGAAGAGGAAATTCAAACATAAGTGCCTACAAAGGGTGGGAAAATGATAATACTAGAAAAACAATGCATTTAAAATTCTAAATGAAGATAATTCTCAAATTAGAATTTCATACCCAACCACGGGCACCTAAATGGCTCAAATTGTTAAGCATCTGATTTTGGCTCAGGTCATGATTCCAGGGCCCTAGGATCAAGCCCCGAGTTGGGCTCTGTGCTCAGCGGGGGTCTGCTTCTCTCTCTCCCTCTCTGCCCCTCCCACTGCTCATGCTCTCTCTCTCTCTCTCAAATAAAATATCGGGGTGCCTGGGTGGCTCAGTTGGTTGAGTGTCCAACTCTTGACTTTGGCTCGGGTCATGATCTCAGGGTCGTGAGACTGAGCCACATGTTGAGCGCCACACTCTGCACGGAGTCTGCTTGTCCTTCTCCCTCTGCTCCTCTCCTCCTCTCTCTCTCAAATAAATAAGTAAAATCTTAAAAAAAAAAATTTAACCAAGCAATGTATGGCTCAATCAGATTTTTAAAAATAAATAAATATTTTTAAAAAGAATTTGATACAGAACCGAATGATAATAAAGCAAGTACAAGCTAAAGACAGTCTCAGTTGTGCAAGCACACTATGTGTCTTCCAAAAAAAAATTCTCAAACTCAAGAAGCTTCTGGAGGATGTGGTTTACAAAAATGAGGGTGCAAACCAAGAAAATAGACATGGGATCCAGGGCACAGAAAATCTAACAGAATAAGGATGTGAAGGTCAAATCCAAAGATATCAGCTGTGAAGCAAGCAGTCAGTCCAGATCGGAGCTGGAGGGCTCAGAAGGCATGCTTCCAGGGGAATAAAGAAATGATATTCTTTTTATTTTCCACTTACCAAGTATTATGGAGAATTTATTATGTTTTAGGCCCTGTTCTAGGCACTGAAGATACAGTAATGAACAAAATAAAGTTTCTGACTTCTTGAAATCTGCATTCTAGTGGAGCTTTAAGTTTCTCTTATCTGACAAGTTACGGAAAATTGTTACAAGCCTCTTTACACAACTGTTGAAGCATGCTGGAAAATTTCATCAAATGTAACACAAAGGAAAAAAGTAACATAAAACTTAGTCATCAAGCAACTCTAGGAAAAACAAAACGTTGAAAAAGAAGGTAAATGTCTTAGTTCATCAACAGGCTCAGCAGTGAATGATACTTGTAAAAACATGGTAGGAAAAGTATAATGTAGATTTAAACAAAAAAATGAGATACATTGGGAAGATGGAGGGTGTGGGAGGGGAGGGTATATATGTGAGCTATAATCCAGATTCGACATAATAAAAAAATCGATAGGTGATGTTTAATCTCGAATAAAAAAAAAAGTGTGTATGTGTGTAATTTCGAAGAATGGAGGTCAATATCAGCAGAAATAGCTATACATTTGAAAGAGGTTGCCACTAAGGAATGGGATGGGGGTAGGATGGGGCAAGGGACCAATGTTTGCCATTAAAGCCCTTTTAGCACTTTTAGACTTTTTTTTTTTTTTTTGCTTTTTAAAAAACACTTTGATGTTAAAGGATGTATTTTTAAAAGGAGCTGAATTAAACTCTACTGGAACTTTTTCCTGGAGCTATGCAGAGGATACAAGTGTCAACTTTGCCGAAGGTTGGAGTTCCCTAACCTAAAGGTGATCACTACTTTCTTACATCAGAGTTTTCTGCCATCTACACTACTAGCCAACAATTCCATTTTTAGCTGGGTCACCATCTTTATACAACCAACAGTGTTTATGTAATCATTTAATATATTATTGCATTTTGTTCTATTATTTTATAAAAATGACTAAATGGAAATAAAAGTCTTATAAATATAACCCAGTTGAGACAAAGATCATTAGATATGTCCAAATAACAAGTCTTTACCTTCATTCTGCCATGTATGGGCTTAAATTGGCCCACAGCATGTGCAAGTGTGAATTTAAAATTCAATTACAAAATATGTGGAAAATTTTATCCATATTAGTAATTGAAAAGTGTGTCTAAAAGGCAAAGTATAATTATCAAATAAATAATGTTTTAGTTTTCTGACAATAGGATCACACCTACAGCATGTAAACTGCTTCTGTGAATTTTGTACCCAACTTTTCAGGAAGACATTATATAAGAAAACTGGGGGCTGCAGATAGGCAATTAGGTGGTACATGGAGACTTAGAAGCAAGTTTAAAAACCAAGTCTTGTCTCAGGTCACTAAAAATCTAGGCCTATTCTTGCTTTCCTCTTAATTACCATATTTCAAAATGAATAACTTAATGAAGTAACAAGAAAGCTAGAGACTTCCCCAACTAAATATAACATGACAGCAGATATACTCTATCCCTCATTAACAAATGCATACATATATAATACTGACAAATACAGAATATTTCAAGTCAGGCACCATAGGAATCCCACAACTGGACCAAAGTCACTTATTTACCTTCTTTCTTAGTGAAGCCCAACTAGCACAATTACCCATGATAAGAGGATGGTGATGGTTCTAGTAAATGGTTGCTAAGCTCTTTATATTGGTCATCTTCCATCAAATTTTGCACATGCACATGTACACAGACACACACACACACACACACACACACACACACTGTTGAAAAGCCCATCATTAAAAATGTAACCATTGGGGCGCCTAGGTGGCTCCGTGGGTTAAAGCCTCTGCCTTCGGCTCGAGTCATCATCTCAGGGTCCTGGGATCGAGCCCCGCATCGGGCTCTCTGCTCAGTGGGGAGCCTGCTTCCCCCTCTCTCTCTGCCTGCCTCTCTGCCTACTTGTGATCTCTCTCTCTGTTAAATAAATAAATAAAATCTTAAAAAAAATAAAATAAATAAAATAAAATAAAAATGTAACCATTAAGGGGATATTATTCATTTTTATAAACTCAAGACTACCCTCTCATATTTTTATAGCTTCCTGCCTATAATTTACTTTGTAAAGAAACCTCTTGGAGCAGAGGTCCTAGTAGAATAGAAAGGGATCTAGCTATCACCTCATCCAGAGATTCTGAACCTGGTGTGTTGCGGGGGCATGGGGTGGGGAGGGGTAATATATCTGTGTGCATTTCTCTGCAGCAAGCCATAACATTCTTCAGGTTCTCAGCGGTGTCCATGACTCAGAAAGGATAACATCTGAGCTGAAGGAGGGAGAGTGCTTTGCCCAGACACAGTGGCTGAAATGGGACTACAACTTGTTTTGCCTAACTTCTGTCCACCACACCGCGGAGCCTAGCCCCACACCCAAGAGCTTCCATTATGCCTAATGGTATGCTACATATTCAAAGGGTGTTTAACTCTTACCGATTAAAATGAGGGGCATAACATTTTAATATAACCCAAGAGTAGGAGTTCACTGGTGCCTGACTTTCTTCCACTAAGGCAATTTCTTTTCCAAGATTGGCAGAGGTCTCCTGCATCCATTATAAACAGTTCCCTTTGTGAGCCATGTAAAACATTCCTGAATGCCGACACTGAAATGTGCATTATGTATCAGATCTTTTCAAACAAGAATAGAATCATAGGTTCCTATCCTCTTTCAAATCTCTTCCGACCCCAATTTAAATCCTAGCTACATAATTACTTCTCAACCTTGCATGATCTCTGACTATTCAATAGTGACTCCTTGGCAGGAACTCCCATCAAAGATTTTTATTTCTGAGCCTGCAGGTTGTTGGGAGTACAACCGTGGTACTTGGGCTCAGAGTATTAAGTGTTATAATCCAAACATTTCTCAAGAGGCCAACATATACATTTGAGGTCAACACAATTTTTGGTCTTTGCCAGTCAGAGTTGATTTAAGGCCCTAGTGAGCTAAATGTGATAGGCTACGTATCTATTCCAAAACCCCTGAAACTAATCTCCTTAACTGTTAAACACTTCCTTTAAAAGGTATGGTTTGGGCATATCCAAAAGCACAGCTCAATTTGATGATTCTGCACTACAAAGCCGAATGAAACTCTTCAAGCAGAGATTTTGCAAATTCTTTCGGATTTCCGTAAAATAATGAGTGTCTTGTACAATATTTATTGCTGTGGGCTTAGCTTTGTATTTTTAACTCTCTTTGTTTCATGACATGCTATAATTATATGCTCAAACCATAGTCTAAATTTATCTTATTGTAGTTTTCTGGTAAAATACTATGTACTACATACAACATTTATATTTATAAAGTCTATGATAGAGGCAGAGAGAGGTTTGTTTAGACCTTTAAATTGGGGTGTGAGGAAGTGAGGGAAAGAAGAAACAAATTTCAGGAGAATTCTGTGTCAAAGGGTAAGTGTTAAATGCTCTCATGGATGTCGGTGCACGAGATGATAACGATAATTATTCATTACTACCTCTTTTGTGCTAGTATCATGGAGGCAAGAACCCTTGGTTCTCTCCCTGGCTTTGCCACTAACTAATGGCTGCTGAAGTTTGAATGCCTCATTTGTGAAATAAGGTAGCTGGACTAGATAATCTTGAAGGAACCTTCTAGCTTGTAAAAAGCATAAAATTCGGTGGCACCTGGGTGGCTCAGTGGGTTAAGCATCTGCTTTCGGCTCAGGTCATGATCTCAGGGTCCTGGGATGGAGCCCCGCATCGGGCTTCCTGCTCAACGGGGACTCTGCTTCTCCCTCTCCCTCTGCCTCTGAGCTCTCCCTCAATCTCTCTCTCTCTCTCAAATGAATAAACAAAATCTTTTTTAAAAAAAACAGTGAAATGCTACAATACTCTCCATAATAAGGGACTGGAGATGTTTTCTTTCTTTTTTTTTTTTTTTAAAGATTTTATTTATTTATTTAACAGAGAGAGAGATCACAAGTAGGCAGAGAGGCAGGCAGAGAGAGAGGGGGAAGCAGGCTCCCCGCTGAGCAGAGAGCCAGATACGGGGCTCGATCCCAGGACCCTGGGATCATGACCTGAGCCGAAGGCAGAGGCTTTAACCCACTGAGCCACCCAGGCGCCCCTGGAGATGTTTTCATAGAGGGAAAACTGTATGCGCTTTGGCCATAGCAGCCCTCTATTAGGACCACAATCTGTAAGAATACCTGCATATTTTGAAAGACGATAAAAAGTATTTTAGAGTATTGTGAATCTCAGAATATGTATGTACATAACATAATTTTTATACTTATTGATATATTTAATAACCAGGATTTTTTTAAATTTAATTTTATCTTTTCAGTGTTCCAAGATTCATTGTTTATGCACCACACACAGTGCTCCATGCAATATGTGCCCCTCCTATTACTCACCACCAGGCTCACCCATCCCCCCCCGTCCCCTCCCTTCCAAAACCTTCAGTTTGTTTCTCAGAGTCCACAGTCTCTCATGGTTCGCCTCCCCCTCCAATTTCTCCCAATTCACTTTTCCTTTCCTTCCCCTAATGTCATAGCAGCAATGGCCACAATCGCCAAACTGCGGAAAAAGCCAAGATGCCCTTCAACAGACGAATGGATAAAGAAGATGTGGTCCATATATACAATGGAATATTACGCCTCCATAAAGGATGAATACCCAACTTTTGTATCAACATGGATGGAACTGGAGATTATGCTGAGTGAAATAAGTCAAGCAGAGAAAGTCAATTATCATACGGTTTCACTTACTTGCAGAGCACAAGGAATAACCAGGATATTTTTAAACAAAAATGTGAGTAATGAAGAAGAACTCGCCCTGCCAGACACTTCCATGTTTCTTAAAGCAACAATAATTAAGACAGCATGACACCAGCATAGGAATAGACTGGCATCAATGGATCAGGAAAGAAAGCACGGAAACAGTCCCTACAGGACATACCAATATAGTATATGATAAGGATGATACTTCAAATCGGTGGGGAAAGAAAAATGCTGTTAGCTATTTGGGGATAAATTGTTAGCTATTTGGGGATAAACTGAGCTAACATGAATTCCAGATGATATAAAAAGTTAAAGGTAAAAACTGAAACCATAAAAACTAAAAGAAAACACAGTCATGGAGTAAAGGAGTCATTCTAGGTATAACACCAAAAAGAAAATTCTAAAGATAAAGATTAAAAGATTTGACTATATAACATTAAAATATTCTGCATGTCAAGAAAATACCATGAACAAAGTTAAGAGGCACACAACAAACTCAGAGAAAGAGTTATATCATTTATGAAAAAAGATTAATATTTCCAATACAAAGAAAATGCTTCAAATCTATAATAGAGGACAAATACCCCAGTGGAAAAATAAAAAAATGATAGGAGCAGACAAGTCACAAAAGAAGAAATACAAATTGCCAATAAATATGAGGAAAGTATCTTCTGTCTCATTGCTAATCAGGGAAATGCAAATTAAAATAATACCAGAAACAATATTAAAAGGCTCACTTATTAAATAAACTCAGAGAAAGTATTTGCTTAAAAATAAGCCACACTGGGGCCACCTGGGCGGCTCAGTCCATTAAGCATCTGCCTTCAGCTCAAGTCATGATCACCGGGGGGTGGGGGGGGGTGGGGGAGGGTGGTGTCCTCGCTCAGCAGGGAGCCTGCTTCTCCCTCTTCCTCTGCTTCTTCCTCTGCTTCTCCCTCTGCTTGTGCTCTCTCCCCCTCTCTCTCTCAAATGAATAAATAAATTCTTTTTCTTTAAAAAAAGATTTTGCTTTATTTATTTGACAGAGAGAGACACAGCGAGAGAGGGAACACAAGCAGGGGGAGTGGGAGGGGGAAAAGCAGGCTTCCCACCAAGCAGGGAGCCTGATGCGGGGCTCAATCTCAGGACGACCTGAGCCGAAGGCAGACGCTTAACAACTGAGCCACCCAGGCACCCCATGAATAAATAAATTCTTAAAAAATATTTTAAAAAATAAGCCGCACTTTTAAAACAAAATATTCAGAGTTGACATAGGTCGCTAATTTCACAAATATTTATTAAGCAGCTGTTATCTATCAGGCACTGCATTAAAGTAATAGGGATACAAGATGAATTAGACGTGGTCCTTGTCCCATGAAGCATTTGTATGGTGGTGGAGAAGGACAAGTGATAAGAGAGTTTCAGATAAAAGGCACTGTCACACACTACTGGTAAGACAGTAAATTGGTATACCCCTTCTATACAGCAATTTGACCATATACGTTAAAAGCCTTAAAAATAAATACACTCCTCAACCCTGCCATTTTAATGCCCAGGTTATATCCTCAGGAAATGATCAGAAGTATATAAAATTAATAGTAGCAAAGATTTTTTGAGTGCTTACTAGGTATGAGGCTCTGTTCTAAGAACTTGACATGTATTAACTTATTTAATTATCACAACTTTCTAAGGATGGTACTATTTCAGCCCTGTTTTACCTATGAGGATGCAGAAGCACATGGAAGTTAAATAATTAGTCCACAGATTACAGAGCCTGGGTCCAAACCCAAGCAGTCCCCACTCTTAACCCCTACGCCATGATGTCTATGAGAAGTCATTAATTACAGCATTATTTATATTTGTGAATATGAACATATATATAATCTAAACAAACACCAATAGGGGCTTGGTTAAATAAATCCGATGGAATACTATGGTGATGCCAATAATCATGATGAAAAGATTATTTAATGACTTGAGAAAATGATCACAATATACTGTTTCGTAGATGAAAAGAACTTGCAAGATGTTAATTGCGGTGCTCTCTGAATGAAGGGATTCAAGGTAATTTCTACTTTTTTCTTTGAGCTTTTCTATAATCTGCAAATTTTACACAAAGAATCTGTATTATCTTTATAATAAGATACATACATTAATTTAAAGTCCATTTGACGGAATGGAATCACTTAAGTATTTTCAGTACCATACTAACAGTTTTGCCCACATGCTTGCTCTATTTCCTTTACCTGGAATGCCCTCTCCCACCCGTCCTGCTGTGTCCTTTTCCCTTTGTCCTGCCTAATTCCCACTTACTCCTTAAGATTCAGCTCAGGCTCACACCTTCAAAAAGCTTTTGGAGACTAGCAGCATTCACACCCCTGTCCCCAGCCTGGATTAGGTATCTCTCCTCTGTGCTCCCATAATGCCCTGTACAGGTCTCTAGCAGCCACTTGCCACGTGATTTGTTGAGCCACTGGTTCCCTACCTCCTATCCCCATCAGTATCACAGATGAGTCTCTTCATAGCCCTTGCACAGTGTCTGGCTCAGAGCAGGTATCAAATACATGTTTATGAAGGGAACAAAAAATATTTCTTTGTGAAGGAAAGAGAGAAGAAACTCATTTTCCAAAATACGGCGTTCACAGGTTTGTTTGAGAAATGGTTGAGAGGTTTAGCTTTGGGGAAGCCCCGGCCCTATAAAACTCACTACCATAGGTCACCCTGGTCATGTCCTGGGCTGTCCCTTCAACAGCCTAGGTCTTCAGTGCCAAAGGGCAACGCCCTTTGCTACTCCTGCCCCCATGGCTTCCCCCATGGCTTCCCTCATGCTAACCTTTGTTACACTGTGTCATCCCAGTAGACTGTGAGCTCCTTGGGGGCAGGATCCATGTTTTTGCATCTCTGTATCCAGCACCTAGCACAGCGCTTGAGGCCTTCTTGCCGACTTCCACTCACTAATCATCACAAACCTTTTCTCAGTAATTGGTGGGAGCACCAGGCCTGAACTCCTTTGGCAGGAAGCTGTGTGACCAGCACCAGACTTCGCTGTGTCGCTCCCTTCCCCCCAGTACAGATGGCCGCCTCTGCTGCCTGTGTTGAGGGACCACCGTGCACATTTACACTGGAAACTGCTTTCTCTGCTGTAAACAGCAAACACAAAATTCCCACTTCCAGTCTAGCCTCACAATTGAGGAGGTTAGAAACGTGGGGTGGGGGAGGTGGGGCAAGAAGGAATGCCTTCAATTTCCCACTGTGGTCAGCCAAGTCATAAAAACTAATTAAAAGAGTAGCTATTCTCAATGTGGTTTTGATTTGAATTTCCCTGATGGCTAATGATGATGAACATTTTTTCATGTGTCTGTTAGCCATTTATATGTCTTCTTTGAAGAAGTGTCTGTTCATGTCTTCTGTCCATTTTTTGACATGATTATGTTTTTTGTGTGTTGAGTTTGAGGAGTTCTTAGTGAAAAGAAGGGCCACATGTACCCCAATGTTCATAGCAGCAATGTCCACAGTCGCCAAACTGTGGAAAGAGCCAACATGCCCTTCAGTGGACGAATGGATAAAGAAGATGTGGACCATATATACAATGGAATATTATGCCTCCATCAGAAAGGATGAATACCCAACTTTTGCATCAACATGGATGGGACTGGAAGAGATTATGCTGAGTGAAATAAGTCAAGCAGAGAAAGTCAATTATCATATAGTTTCACTTACTTGTGGAGCATAAGGAATAACATGGAGGACATTAGGGGAAGGAAAGGAAAAGTGAATTGGGGGAAATCGGAAGGGGAGACGAAGCATGAGAGACTGTGGACTCTGAGAAACAAACCG
>CM052901.1:12518714-12567699 GCA_028534135.1 Potos flavus
GGGGGGTATTAAGGAGGGCACGTATTGCATGGAGCACTGGGTGTGGTGCATGAACAATGAATCTTGGAACACTGAAAAAATAAAATTAAATCAAAAAAAAAAATGAGTAACTATTTTCCTCAGAATTTAAAGTCAGAGTGAGTGAAAATAGGTAAGGTAAAGAGTCTGTTGACAAGCTACCAGAACAACAGGTTGAGAAGCAAACACTTCTAAGATTCCAAAATCCTGAAGTTTATATGTTTTTCTCCCCACATCGGTTGGCCTCACAACAGACTTCTAAACCACCTCAGTCAGACCACCATCTTCGATCAATCAGTTGGTATGAAATGCCCGTCCGCCCCAGCCCTCCCCGCTCACGGAACAGGGCCTTTGCCCTCGCCAGGTCTCGGCCATCTCCCGGTGTGCCGTCCTGCGCCAGGAACCCTGCTCCTGACCTCAGGCAGTCTGCCAGCTTTATAGCTATGCTAATTTGCATTCCCAAATGTGTCCCTTCCTGGCCTGTCTGATGATGGCCAAGCCCAAAGCTAAACTTTCTCAATACCACAAGAGTGCAGTTGTATTTGTGTCCCATATGACTCAGAGGGAACAAGAAACCTCATCAGAGAGGTAGCTGGGGAGACTTCCAACCTCATTTCCAATCATCATCCCCTAGGTTCATAAACACTTCATATACTCCATGTGGACAATGTTCCAAGAGAAACTGTGGATAAGAATCTGTTTGAAGCAGTATATTTCATCTATGGACACGTTTTGAAGGCTCACCTGTGGAGAGCTGAAATATGACTGGGAAGTTGGCCAGTTATAACATGATATAAACACCCAAAGAACTAAAGAAAGCCCTCTACTAAATGATCTGTCTTTCCATTAGGTTAGAACCCAGTAGAAGATGTTCTAACGTAGAATTATCATATAGGACAGTTATAAAAGTAGAGAGGTTAAGAGGTCCAGCTCCAGGGTCAAATAGAGCCAGATTCAAAGCTTTAGCTTTAGAATGGTGCTTGTTGAATGATTTGAATCTCAGTTTCTTCATCTGAAAAATAGGGCTAAAAATAGTGCCCACCTCATTAGTGTTGCAAGGCTTAAATGAGATAATGCATATAAATACACATAGCACAGAACCTGGCATAGGAAAGTGTCCCAAGATGTTAATTAAAATTATTGTTATTTTGGGGGCGCCTGGGTGACTCAGTCAGTTAAGTGTCTGACTCAGTTCTGGCTCAGGTCATGATCTCAGGGTCATGACACTGAGCCTCACACTCAGCAGGAAGTCTGCTTGAGATTCTCTCTCTGCCTCTTCTTCTGTCCCCCCATATTCCCTCTCTTTCTCTCTCTCTCAAATAAATCTTTTTTTAAAAATTGTTATTTTTATCTGTGGGAAAGACTACTTCATCAGTATGCATGTTCTCTTTTTCCTGGCACCCAGCTAGATTACATATCCCAACATCCCTTGCAGTTAATGGTGGTTATATGTGGCTAATGAAAAGGGGACAAAAGTTATGTGCAATATTTCCAGGCTTGGCCCTTCTATGCACAATCTTCTGTGCTCTTTCCCTTCCCACCTGCTAGATGTTGACACCCAGGGCAACCTTGGGTGCCCCAAGTTGAAGATGTCAGAACCTCCACCAGCCTGGATCACTAAATGCATACACAGAGAAGAGCCCTGTCACTACTACCACTGACTAGGAACACCCACACTGGACCACTATGTAACTAGTAAATAAACTTCCACTGTGTTAAGGCACTGAATTTTGAGGTTCATTGGTTACAGCAGCTAGCCTTATCCTAACTAACATACTGTCTAAATCACAGAAGAGCAGAACCCTCACAAACCTCCTCTGTTGTGCAAGAGATAGTGAGGCTCGGAGTCATTGTCCAAGACACTTCAATGGACCTTTTGCTTCAGACTCCTTCAAGTACACCCTGCCCTTTTGCATATGATGCTAATTAAAGACCATAGGATCAAAGTCTTCTCTGCTTGCTTCGTTAAAGCTAGATCTAGTCCTAGGGAAATTTTAGCAGAGAAGGTTGGAAATACAGACCCCTTCTACTTAGACAGCATAACAAGAATGGAAGGAAAACAGGAGAGCCCTTTCTCACTGTTCTGTGTCTTCCTCACAGGGGGTCATGAGGTTATCACATCATTACACTTGGGAAGAGGTTATCATATCATTACACTTGGGAAAAATGGAGAGTTACACTATATATGGTACTATTACTCAGCAATTTCATTGGCTTTTCCTACTAAGGACCCAGGAAAAACGAAACTACAAACATTTATTAGGCAATGATTTTTACGCTTTCTTAGCCCTCTACTAGTCATTGTGGGAAACTAACCATCGTCCTCAAGAAGTTTACAATCTAGCTGTCTTAGTTTGAGCTGCTATAACAAAGTGCCATAGACTGGGGTGGGAAGGGGGCTTATACACAACAGATATTTATTTCTCACAGTTCTGGAGGCTGGAAGTCTAAGATCGGGGTACCAGCATGGTCAAGTTCTGGGGAGAGCTCTCTTCTAGGTTACAGATGGCAGACATCTCACTGTGTCCTCACATGGCAGAATCAGAAAGGAAGCTCTCTGGGACCTCTCTTACAAGACACTAATCCCATTCATGATGGCTCCAGGCTCATGATCTAATCACCTCCCAAAGGCCCCCATCCTCAAATACCATCATGTTGAGGATTAGGTTTCAATATATGAACTTTATGAACTTTAAAGAAACACAAACACTCAGTCCACTGCACTAGCTGATACTGCACCAACGACTTTAGAAGTGCATAATTATATGGTATAGACAATGTCAATTCTGCAGGCATGCAGAGAAGGGAGAGACTGATGAGACTGGTATTTCTAAAAGACCTCATTGAGAATGAAACTTAGGCTAGACTTCAAAAGACTCTCAAGAATTGGCTAAGCAGAGAGACCACATATATAGTTACGTAAGGATAATTCGAGCAAAAGGGAGTAATGACTGGATTGCCAAAATAATTAAAGTGAATACCTGCTCCTCCTACCCTTCTTTTCCTACATTCATCCAGTAATAATAATAACAACTGAGTAACAATTCACTGTGCCAAGAACTATGCTAAGAACTTCTTGGCCATTATCTAATTTTACCTTTACTAGAATCCTATGAGTGAGGTACCAGTGTCTCCATTCTACAGATGAGAAAACGGATGCTGGAAGAGTTTTAATTGCTGAAGATCTCACAGTTAAGAAGTTGTAGAGGCAGAATTCAGATTTGGTCCTATGCTCTTAATTGTCAATCTACACTACCAAAAACTCACTTGGGAAGGTAGTTATAACATCTCCAGGGACAGAAAATCAAGACAAGACCCAAAGGTGGAAAGAAATTTCTCTTTTTCTTCCGAATGGGCACATATGGCAAAAGTATTGGAAGAGTCAGGAGATTTGCATTCAAATCCTGGATCTACTGCCAATTAGCTATGACCTTGGGCAATTTATATTAATTCTCTGAGCCTCAATTTCCTCAACTGGGAAGTAGGGGAAAATAAGTCTTATCTCATAAGGCTGCTGTGAAGTTTAAATGAGATGCTATAAATTTAAATAAGTTGGAGCTATGTAAATATGAAATCACTGTTTTTCTTATTATGACTAGTTTTATCCTGGTGGGAATAGAGTCAAATATAAAAACATTTTAAGGATATTAGAAGTAATCATATGCAACTGAGAAATTATTGAATGCAGCATCTGAAACTAATGATATACTATATGCTGGCTAATGAATTTAAATAAAAAAGCAGTAATTGCATGAAAACTTTAGACAAAAAGGCACAAATCAGAGCCGAAAGGACAGTCCTTTATATTACAGCCCACTAAAAAATAGCATATAATTACCAAATTACCAAAACCCGTTACTGAAACAGGTAACACTTATGGGGGTCTTACTGTGTACTTTGCATTTTCATCCTTACAACGACTCTAAGAGGTGAATCACAGACTTTCGTCCAGTGGTTTTGTTCATTTTGCTTTGTTTCAATTTGCTTCTTGGCTGTCCAGTATCTGAACATTCCTCTTTTGTGGAAACCCCACCACTGAGTGAGTCTTGATGGAAGGCAGAGTCCTATCTCCCACTACCAATGTCAGAACCACACACTACCTGCTCCCTGGGCTAGGGCATGAGCAGGTGCCCTAAATTTGGCTAACTGGCTAATCCCATCAGGACTCAGCACGGGAAATGAGTAATGCCTTTTAGCAGTACAGACATCAAGTGGTCAGTGGTGATCGTGCCAAAAGTGGCTTCCGGAGTCTAGAAGCTATAGAAGCAGTATTTAACCTGGTCCTGCAGTTTCCTTTGGTTTCTGCCATCTTCCGAGCCTGATTTGCCAACCTTCCTAAGCTCTTTCCATAAAATTTGTTTTGCTTATGTTACTTGGAGTTGGTTGCTGTTGTTTGCAACCAAGAATCTTGGCTTACAAAAGCGAGAACTATTAATGACCACATTCTATAAATAAGAAAACTGAGGTGTAGTAAGTAATGGTGGAGCTGGGATTTGAACCCTGACAACATGACACCAGATGCTCCACTAAAAAAAAAAGGAGAATGTAAAAGATCATTCACATAGGACATTATTGCAACTAGACAGCGCATACACACACATACTATGTATATATACATACAAAGAGACTCTATGTGTGCATATGTGCATGCACATGTGAACAGATTCTGAATGCAATGCAGCCTTCCTGGGTTCAAATCCTGGCTCCTCTACCTACTCACTATGTGGCCTTGGGCAAGTTACTTAAATTCTCTGTGCCTCAAAAAAAAAAAAAAAAAAAAAAAAAAAAAAATTCTCTGTGCCTCAATCTCAATTTCTTCATCGATAAAGCAAGAATGATAATAAGACTGCCCTCTTCACAGGGTTGATGGCAGGATTAAATAAGTTAATATCTGTAAGGCACTTAGAACAGTGTCTGGGACAACGCCATTATTTGTTACTATTATATGATTCTAGTTTTAAGACTGAAGATCAAAACTTTAAATCCCTATCCAAAACAAATAATCTTTATTTTTGGAAGAAATTACCAAAATCCCCTGAAATGAGGGCCATTTAATATTTCAATATGCAAATCCATCAACCAAAGAAAATCCTAGAATCCTAGGAGTTTCACAATCGCACACGGGTCAGCCCTAGAATGTGGGTAGAACGTTTAGGTAGGTACGTTTAACCTAGATTGCTTTTGGGTTTTATTTATTTTTATCTATCTATCTATCTATCTATCTATCGCATGAAAAGCATGCAGATTATCTCCAGCTGCTGTCAAATGACACATAAAGAACCCCATACTCCACACCTAGAAAAGAGAACAGTGAGAATGCTAGCAGTAGAGACCTCCTTCCCTTACCCAACTATACCAGTTCGCAGAGCCCAGCAGCAAGAACAGCTACAGAATTCAGCCCAGATGTACTAGCAGACAATGAAGTACACAGGAAGAGGAACTAGCCTTATTAGGGTATCTTCTATGAGCTAGGTGCTTACTATGCATCACCTCATGTAATTCCCCAACAACCCTTGGGAATGGATATGATTTTCCCTGCTTGACAGATGAGAAAACTGAGTGTTGGAGAAGGTAAGTGACAAGACTATTAAGCGACAGAGGTGTGATTTAAACCTAGGTCTGTCTCACTCCAAAGCACATTCTAAAACTCTAACATGAAAACTTCACAGGAGCAAGCGAGGTAGTTGGAGAAGCTTGAAGTACACCTCTGCAGAAAGGAAGAAGAAATTCGCCAAGTGCTAGAACCTAACACAAGTAGCACCAAGGTCTGTTTCAAGGTATTTTTACATCCATTATCTCATATTAGTAATCTGGCAGGCTGAAGGAAGTTCAGTGGTAAAATGCTCCAGGTATTTCATGTTCTCTGGTATTTAATTAATTCTAAAGCATCTCTTAAGAGTTGAAAAATAAAATCTCAAAACCACTACGTCACGCTTTTTCAACAGGCACACACAACCAGCATAAACCATGGAATAACATGACATCTTTCTGGAACATCTATTTGCCTTAAAGATCTGGAAGGAAAAGTTACATAATTTACCTGACAATGTAAAGTATTTGGGGAAGTCAAAACAAACAGGAACACATCCCGAAGTCGTATGCAAAACCCTATGATATTTCAAGATAAAAACCAGAATCTTCAAAGTAATTTCAAGCGTGTGACAGACCGCTCCAGAGCCCCTGGAGAGCCCACACTCCTCTGCTGTTAAGGCTACCTGGGGAGGGGAAGCTTAAGGACTCTACAGTATTATGTCCTAAACAGGGTTATTCCATCTTCTCTGAAAGTTTCACCAATTCTTACATACATTTCAGTCTGTCATGATTTTAGCAAAAAAGTCTCGCGAGTTAGCCTTAGCTCCTAAGTCTGTAGTACAGACAGACTTTCAATCAAAACTGGAAAAAAGCGTAGAGCATATGAGACATATTTCTTTGTTAAACAAAGACAACCAAATCTGATATTCCAGACACTGGTAAAAATCATAGCACAGGAGCTGCTGTCCGCATTCTGACTAAGACCATAGTAAGCTCAGGGGATGCAGCATCATCCAGAAGGGGTCGTTTGCTGCTAAATCTTACAGAGGATAAACAGAGAGAACTGGTCCAAGGACATGGACTCAGCAAACCCACAAACTTGGATTTTCATCATTTCTCTAACATTGCTGATTTTGTGAAAATAATATTAGAAATTTCTTATTCTTCCTCAAGTGAACTGCTGCTTGGATCAAATATTAAACAGAGCTTGGATTCTGACTGAAACACGTGACTGTTTTAAACTCACCATCTATGTACTTTTTAAAAAGTGCTCGACCCATTAATGTATGTATGACTCTTTACGTGGGAATTCTGGCACTCTAGTAAGTGGTGATGATTTCTACCTGCAACACTCATCAGTGTGTTTGTTGCTATTCACCACCCTTAAAATGAGCCTTAGTCTCACACGGTTAGTCTTTATGTAGCAAGTTTAAGGTCCATGGACAATAGAAAAGATAGCTTCCCAAGAAGTCACACATTTCAGAAATGCTCGTTCTGCCATCTGCCTAATGGAGATTCAGCAGAAATCAGCCTTGTTTCTTTTATTTGGATGATATTAAGTCCCAAATGGAGCTGTCCACTGAGCTCCTTTCTCTGAGAAGCCTGGCATTCCGAATAATGGGACACTCACAAGCAGCCCTCTTTGGGCTCCCTTGCTTACAATGAAGATTCAGAAGCAAACAATGAGCCAACCTAGTCTAGTCAGGGACTTTTTCATACTTTGAAATGCTGGCCTTTAGCCGTCTGGCAAATCTCAGTACATGAATTTCAGTTTTACACTCTGGGTTCTGCTCTATTTGTCCACGAAAATGTGCTATATAGCTTTCCTTAGAATCTAATTGCTATAATCTTAAATAGAAAAAAAAGGAGATTACAAAATTGCTTCTACACTGGAAGTGTAATTATGTAAAAATTATGTACGCATATGGACAGGGACTGGAAGGGAATGAGAAAAAAATGAAAACAATTTGATTTGCAGGGGGTGGCAGCACGATGAATGAGGATTTTCTTTTATCCTTTCCTATAGATTTTCATTAACATTCTCAGAGGCTGTGCATGCAACAAAATACAGACAGTTAAATCTGACTTCTTGTAGATAAAATGTTGATCATCCTTCTGTTCGTTTAGTGTTTGTCTTACATGGACAATGTTCCCTTTTCTACTTTATCTGAAAGAACAGATTTCACCATAATTTAGGGAGTCTTTGCCAAGAAAATCAATAAAGACATATTTATACAGAACCTAGAGTGGGCTGGTTTTCTCCAGGAATGTGTTGAGTTAATTGAAAAGGTTTTGGTTAAGGTTAGCCAGTCGGAGATCACGGCATTGTAGACAACACATACTGTGAGTATGAACTTCGTACAACCTTTCAAATACCTTTGGGAAGGCAGGAAATTGAAATATTGTGCTATATTGGCAACTAAATGGTCATTTATCATCCATGCTAAGTTTGGAGCTGAGAAGAACGGTTTGGAAACTCTCAAAGGGCCTTTATTAACAATTTCAAAGTTAGACCCGTGTATGTAGATTTTCACAGCATATTTGGGGAAGACTAAGAGATAACATCTGCGTATACTATTAACATGGCCTCTTTAATAACAACTTCGGACTGTATTCACACCCACAAAAGCTGCATTAAAATACATTAAGCTTGAGACACCAACTGACAAAAGCAAGGAAATTCACAGTTAAAGGGGAAACGTGCCATATGTTCTTCAATACCTAAGAGCAACGGGGTGCATTTGGAAAGTCATTAAAGCGGCACCCAGTTGTGCCTAGGTATTGGAGAACATATGGAATCTTTTCCTCCGTGAGTGTAATTTTCCCTGCTCTCATTGAATGCATGTATCAGTCTTCACTTTTTGGTCGTATAGGTTTTTGTTTGTTTAATTACCATAGCATGTAAAATAAATACCTTCTCATTTTCAAAAATCAACACAATCACACAATGGAAACTGGTTCTCAGCTTTTGCTGTTTGATGGTTTCTCATTATTTGTTCTTTTCCAAGGTTCCTGCACCACTCCAACAGTTCCAGCTGTCTCCTACTCCTAAGGGGTGCTGGTTTCCTGTCCCCATCCTGAGGATGATGTCTCCCGTGGCATTCAATACTTGCATCTTCCACCAGCACCTCAATGGGCTGGAGTCACAGTTCTAAGAGCAAAAGAACCCACTCTTCTGGACATTTGCTACTAGGGTGAAGTCTCTTTCTTCTTTAATATGGGCTTTAACCTTCCATTTTGGCAGAAGTAGCAGCCAGTGTGATGTAAAGAGGTGTTTATTAATATAATCGCGTCCTCTTTTTGTGCCATTCTTTCATTCATTCATTTGTTCAGTTGTTTCGTTGTTGGGTACCTGCCACGTGCTAGGATTGGGAATAAAGTAGTAACCAAGACCTGAGTCCCACCCCCAAGTTGCTCACATAGGAGCAGACAGCAAGCTGGCAGTGATCATGCAGCATGATGAGTGCTGCCACAGGAGTCAGCAGAGGGGGCTGAGGAAGCGCAGAGGATGCACGCCTAACCCATACTTGGGGCTCTGGATGAAGAGCCTGAGAGTGACTGACTGCCATGACAGAGAGCCATTGTAGGGCCGTTTATAACTGAATTCACTCAATACAGTCCACAGACTTTTACTGAGCACCTACGACATGCCAGGCCCTGGACTAGGCACTAGGAATATTGACACAACTCCTGCAGTTTTGAAGCATGGGGGTGACATAAACAGCTTGGTGTAATCACAGAAAATGAAGAAGAGAGAGGAGAAAGAAGTGGGGAGCCAGAACATGCAAGCCATGCTTTATGCTACAGCAAGGAAGCAACCACAGAAGAGTTATAACCAAGAGAGCAGTATGATCAAATTAGTGTTTTAGAAAAATCACCGTGACACCATTAAAGAAAAGATAATGAAATCACCCTGACACCATTAAAGAAGAGATAATGGAAGGAGTCAAGGAAACTGGTTAGGAGGCCGATGAACGATACTGAGGCTCTCAACAAGGGGAATGACAGCTGGGATGGAAGGGCATAGATAAAGTCAAGTAATATTTAGGAAAGAGTCAGCAGAACGTGGTGATTGATTGGATCTAAGAATTGCAGAAACATGATAGATCTGTGGGGTGTGGAATTCACATAGACTCACTGAATAGTAGAGGAAAACATAGAGATTATCAAGTTAAATGCTCTCATTTTTATCCATAAGGAAACGGGAAGTCTAGAATAGTTGGCTTTTTTAAGTCAACCAATCTATTTTATGGTGGTGCAGGGCCTAAGATCAAGATCTTGCAGCTCACAATGAAGTAGTTTTTCAATTTAAGGTACCATCTAGGTTGATATAAAAATATTAATTAACTTCAGAATCCCCCAAGGCTGAAAACTAATCTCAAAATTATTTGAATGTCCCCCCATACTTTCCTTGCTTTTCTACTTCCACCACATTTGATCTAAAATTTATCCTCTCTCCAGCTTCTTTCAGGCTCTGAAAAGATAGGAATTTCCAAGTGTGGCAGTATGATGACCTCATGATACTATGACTGAAACACAAATGCATTATGTAGATACTTATTTTGTAATTAAAATTTGAGGATTACAGCACAGAAATACCACAAAATGTATAGTAATGAGTTGAGATATAGCCTTAGGAAATCATTTTTTCCCTCCCTGGGTCTCAATTTTCAACTGTAAAATAAAGAAAGTAAGATTTATTAACTGCAGGGATAAATAATGTTGGAAGGCCATGAACCCTGAAATGTAGCAAATTCAAAAATGTGGATCAACCATCTCTTTGCTAAATGTAGCAAATTCAAAAATGTTTGTGATCAACCATCTCTTTGCTAAGTATAAAGCTGTTACATTACTTACCTCTCAAACAGGGCTAGTTTGGTTCTAGATTGTTAGATAGTACCAACTCAGAAGAAACTCCAGTGAGAAATTAACAACAAACATGAGTCTATGTATCTCTGCCCAGTGACAATGTCAACCCTCCCTGCTCACACAGACACTTCAATGCGCTGCTTCCTATGCACTTCCAGTGTCTTCTCAAACACAATTGTATCATCTACTGTACCAGCACTTTGAGATAGCACATACTCTCAATCGCTTTCACAAGGGGGCCACGAATTCCAAGACACTCTGACTCTTCCTCTTCAATTTGAAAAACCGTATTTGCACCTGAGACTTGTTTTCTCCCTCACTCTCTGTACAGGGTGTCTGATGCCTAACACTGAGACTGCTGGCTCCTCAGCAGACAGCCTAGTGCACCAAAATTATGCTGTAAAAGGTGGTCAATAGGGGCGCCTGGGTGGCTCAGTCGGTTAAGCATCTGCCTTCGGCTCGGGTCGTGATACCAGGGTCCTGGGATTGAGTCCTGTGACCTCCCGCTCCCTGCTCAGGGGGGAGTCTGCTTCTCCCTCTCCCTCTGACCCTCCCTCTGCTTGTGCTCTCTCTCTCTTTGTCAAATAAATAAATAAAAATCTTAAAATAAAATAAAAGGTGGTCAACACTTGAAAAGAAAGATATTTATATAATGGAGATAATATTTATGAAAATATTGAAATTATATGTTTTATTTTTCATAAATATTTTCCTGTGGCTCCTTACCCATTGGATCAATGTGGCAGGATGAGGTGGCGGTGGAGACGGGAGCTTCTAGTACAACCTAGAACAAAGAAGTCTTTGCTCAGCTTGGATTTCAAACTAAATTCTTCTAAGTCCTTAGCAAGACAATGAACTGGAAAGCCAGGTTCATTGGAGAGTTTCTAAATCTCCTTTTAAATTCCATTATATAGCAAGAGTTAAACTTCGGGCTCTGAGAACAGAGACTTATTATTAGCCACAATGTAAAAGAGCATGAAGGATATGTCATATAATGGATTTGCCACCCAGGAAGGGGAAAATTTGCTGAGAGGAAGAGTTGGTGGCAAGGGGCATACATTTTGGGCAGATGAAAGTAGGGAGAAGATGCCTCATCCCTGAGTAGGTCAAACAAAAGGAACCCTAAATATATTGAGAGAATCTTGAACATCCTGGTGGTGGTCTACTTTCATGGTCATGTACTAATACAGAAAGAGTGATTATAATATTCTAGAAACATTAAGTGTGGCAGCATCAGCAGGAGAGACATCTATGTAGATGGTTCTGAGAACACTTCCAGTGGTCCAAAGCCTGTGAGTGGTGGGGGATGGGAGACACTGAGAGAACTAATGAGCCGGGACAAGTCTGGCGCAGGACGAGGAGGTTCAGAGAACTGAGGACCAAAGGCGCCCTGGATTATCCCAGTGGATAATACAGGGAGACAGCCACACTACAGCAGGCATTAGCACTGGATGCTATGTAACTCAGAAGGATGCAGAATATTCCCGAAAAAAAACCGTAAGTTCCTTCTGTCCCACCGCTGCTGCCATCAGACATAGGCCCTCCCCTGTACGCAGACATCACTGTGGGGAAAAGGGAACAGGAAAACCCCTTGATGCAGTCCTGAGAGAGGGAGTCTGAACACTGCAGGGAATGACTACCTAAAAGAGAGCCTTAGATGAGAAACTCAGTTGCCTTCGGTGGTAAGTTTAAGTTTTCCATCACCAACAAGATTGGAGACGCCAGAGCAAGATGAGGTAAGTTTTAGGTAATACCAAATGTTACATATGGAGCCCATTTGTCTTTTCAATTTCAATCCTGTTATATTGGCTTGTAGAAGAAATGATTAATCTTCCCTCTAAGACAAAACTACTGCCACATCCCAAAGTGAAGCCAGGATCCTCAAGGTTCTTGCAAAGCATCTTGAGAATGGAGCTGGACTCATGGGGAGAACAGAACCTGCATTTCCTTCTTGCCAGTTTAGTGATCTCTCCTCCTTTCCTCGCTAACATAATTATTCAAAGCAGATTTGAATACAGATAATGTAAGGCATGATCTGGTTGACAACCAAATGTTTTAATGACATTAAAACATCCAAGCTTAATTTCAGCCATGACCAAATCTACTGACTCAACTCTCCTCTCATAATAAAAATAGATTAGATAACCAGCTAAGTTGAAAGAGCCACACGGGTTTGCCTGTTGGCTGCGGTAGCAAGCAGCAGAGCTCCTCACTAACTGCTGTGCTGATTGACAGGGGCCTCGGAAACAATAGAAGAATATGCCAAACAGCTCCCTTTTTGAATCGAACTCAAAACTCCAGAAAGGCTTTCATGCAGCCATGGCTGGCTGGTGTCTTCTTTGATGTGATAAAATTTCAGTCATTTTCAGCTGGAGTTGTAATTGCTGTGTATGGGGAGGGGTTAGGGGCTGACTATCCAGTATTATTTTATTATTCTTTCAATTCAGTAATAATATAATAACTTAGAGACTTAACAGCTCAGATAAAGAATAGTGGCCTATTGAGAAACTTTAGTATTTTGCTTTTGACAGGAACTTCTTTCAGACATTCTTCTGGGGGTTAAAAAAAAAAACCCTATTTGGATTATTTGCATAAGAATATATTTTATTGTAATGTGTCTAGCATTTTCATAGCGGAAAATCCAGGAAAATGAACAGCATATTATCATTACAAACAATGATATTTAGAATTAGAACAGAAAGTCCTTGGTCATTTTTCAACCTGCCAACCAAATCAATGCTGAGAGAAAACTCTGTGTGTGTGTGTGTGTGTGTGTGTGTGTGTGTGTATACTTGTGCACAAGCCTGTGGGCTGATGAGAGTGTCTTACAGAGATATGGATTTATAATTTGCTACCAGCAAGGGAAGCACTTTAAATGGCACTAAGTTAGCTAGGGAGCAGTGGCAGGAGGCAAGGGTCATAAACTCTAGTGCAAGTGTATGGCATGTTTCACTTTTGTGTACATTTTTCAATCTTAAAACAGATTTACTCAGGATTTAAGACTTTATTAAGGTCAAAAGGATTACATTAAGTTCATAGACACGTTTGTTTTATTAATTGAGTCATAAGTTCTGGCCGTCTGCAAACACGTTTGAAAACAGGCATCAGATGGTTTCCATTGCCATAATAGATCAGAAAATCTGCCAGTAAGTCTGTTTGCAGCTCTTAAAAGCTGTTGAACAAAAATGTGTTTTGAACTATCGACAATTACCTGAGAAAACAACTGGATTCTGTAAGTCGATTTGTTTATATTCCCAATACACTCGCTCTCACCCCACTTCCTACACTCTTGGCCCAAGCCGTCCACTCCAGGGCATCAGAGGTGATCTTGCTTGAAAACATTTCCCTCTTCACCCTCATTAAGATGGTATATCAAGAGGAGTGTTAACAAGTTTTTCTACTCACTTACTATTGATAGAGAGGGGAAAACAGTGAATCTAGAAAAGGAAAAACAAGTTGGGTTTTTATTAAATCACATACCAAAGAGTATGTAAAAAATATATATAAGGTATCCTAGGTTTAAAAAATATTACCATTACATTGGAAATACCGTTAGCGCCTTCGCAAATCTATGTCCTTGTCTCTGCACCCAGAGGTAAAAAGACTGACCTGAATCTTGTGTTTATCTCCCACTGGCTTTTCTTTATAGGATTTACTATATGTGTTTGTATCCCTTAACAACATATTGTTGAGTTTTCCATGGTTTGAACTCTATAAAATGAAACAATAACTTAATGTGCTCTCCTGCAACCCTTTCTTCTTAATATCATGTTCCCAATATCTGTCCATGATGTGGCAAGTAATTTGAGTTAGCCACTGTTTTTTTCTCAGCTTTATTGAGATATAATTAACATATAATATTGTGTGAGCTTAAGGTATACAGTGTGATGACTTGATACACATACATATTGCAAAATGTTTACCAAAAGAAGATTAGTTAACACAGCCTTCACCTACATAATTACCATTTTGTTGTTGTTGCTGTTACAGTGGGAACAGTAGGCACTACTCTCATAGCGACTTTTAAGGCTACAATACGGTATTGTTAACTATAGTCACCATGTTGTATATTGCATCCTCAGTATTTATAACTTCTTATAACTGAGTTTGTACCTCTTGAACAAGCTTTCCCCACTTCCCCAGCCCTCAGCCCCTCGCAACCACCACTCTCTCCCCAGTTTCTGTGAGTTTGATGTGTTCGGATTCCACACGTAGTGAAATCATATAGTATTTCTCTTTCTCTGTCTCACTTATTTCACCTGGCATAATGCCCTCCAGGTCTATCCATGTTGTCACAAGTGAGAGGATCTCCTTTTTTATGGTTGAACAATATTCCATTCTACACACACACACACACACACCCATATTTTCTTTACCCATTCATTTATCTATGTATACTTAGGCTGTTTCCATATTTTGGCTATTATGAATAATGCTGCAATGACCATGAGAGTACAAATATCTCTTTGAGATCTTGATTTCATTTCCTTTGTATAAATACCTAGAAATGGGATTGCTGGATCATGTAGGAGTTCTATTTTTAATTTTTTGAGAAACCTCCATACTGTTTTTCATAGCTGTTGCACCATTTTACAATATATAAAAGATGTTAAATGAGGAAAAATGCATAGAGCGTCAAATGTGGGGTTTTAGTAAACTGGATATTTTGGGATCTTAAAGTAGTCCATTAAAGATAAGTTAAGGTTACTTTTTGCTATCATTAAACCAACCAGTCAGGGGTGCCTGGGTGGCTCAGTGGGCAAAGTGTCTGCCTTCGGCTTGGGTCATGATCCCAGGGTCCTGGGATTCAGCCCCGCATGGGGCTCCTTGCTCAGCAGGGTGCCTGCTTCTCCCTCTCCCTCTGCCTACCACTCCCCCTGCTTGTGCTCACTCTCTCAAATAAATAGTCTTTAAAAAAATCAATCAAACAACCAGTTAAGCAGTTTAAAAGAAACCAATGAGTCCCCTTTACAATTTACCACTGTGCCGTTATGAAGTCATGCCTCTGTCAGCAAACATGTTTTAAAGTTTCATCTCCACAATGTCACTAGTATTTGGCTAAGACATTCCTAGCTGTCCTTTAATCTTCTGACCTATGCTTGGTTTTCACAGTGATACTCACTATGGCAGTTGTTTTTTTTCCCTAATTCCTCTGAATACTTACTGTGTGCCCAACATTGTGCTAAAGGATTTAACTGTATCCTCACGCTATCCCTTTAAGCAAATACTGTTACTACTTTCACTTTTTCAAATAAGGAACAGGCTGAGAATGCCAAGTTCTGTATTTCATTTATCTTAAGAATACACTTCACATTTCTGAAATCAGGATGCACCTTGTAATCAACGGTGTCTTACAATCACTGTTGCCCAGACAATAGCCTGGCATGGTAGCTATTACCTGTGGGTGTGTATACTTGGTCATACTTGTTGATATGGCTGCCAATTCACTTGAATTTATAGATAACGTTAGTACTTAACATGGTGAGTTTTACTGACATTTTAAATGTTTTCAAGACTGTTGGTTCTGAATTGACATTGCAAAGAAAAGGTACTATGTAGGTTGAAAGCGCTGGAAACAGGACAGCAGGATGACAACTGGATATTAGTAAAACAAATATATGTATCATCAGAGGAACGTATACAATTCCTGATTTTCTTGCAAAGTGACAAGTGATTTATATGGAAGAAAGATGCCCACAAAAAGAAAACTTTGTTGTATTTTGTTACCACTATATCCAAAAGGATTGCCAAACTAAGCAAGGGAAGGCAAGAGAGACCGTCAGATCCCTCCACCCAAAAATGCAAGAAATCTCAAGGCATACAATGACAGCCAACTCACACCACACAGCACTATTGCTATGGGATTATGTCACTGTTTAATTAGAAATTTCTTTTTTATTGGTATATAAAGTAATGACGTGTCACAGAATTGATGACATTTTAGACTTGATGGCATCAGGTACCTTACCCAGGGTCATATGACTAGTAAGTATAAGGGTAGAGGCTTACATAGCAGGCCTGTGCTCTTAACCAGGAGGCTTTAGTGGACCTTGATTGATTTTTTAAACTACTCGTCTACCTTTTAACAAGCCCATAAGCATATCTTTTAAACTAAACATTACTTGTGTTGTTTTTTTTTTTATAAGTTCATGACCATCGTGGGGAAAATTATAGACTCCTTGGGAACAGTATCCAAAAGAGCCAAAAATCACTCAGATTAAAGGAAAACATCAAATAATCAGAAGAGCAGCTCACTGTGGTCCAAAATGAAGGGGAAAAACAAGATCCCCTCTGTATCGAGTCCCCCTCAAAACAGCAGTGAATGGGCAGTGTCTTCTATCAGTTGAGAACGTCGAATGGGAGCATAAATCTTAGAATCAGTGGAGTCGGGTTTTGGCTCTGAACTGTCACATTTCATAGCCCTTCCATAATTCCTTCTATGCTTTCAGAATCTACAGCTTTAAGGAGCTTAAGAAAAACAAAACTAAAAACCTAACTAAAATAAAAATTGATCATGATTACCTCAGAGTGTTGATCATAGCTCTAATGGTAAAATAATTAAACAGTGTGTTATTATTTGCTATTGCCTCTCAATTTTCTCTCATTCAGTCCTTACAGAAACATGTAACTGCACTGGGAATCTTCATGCTATCACCTGGGTTCAGGTCTCAACTCTACTACTTAGCAGCTGGTTGACTTTGGGCAAATAATTTCATTTTTGTGAGCCTCATTTTTCTCATGTGTAAAATCAAGGTCTAATAATGCATGCCTGTCTATAATACATGCCTCGAGGGCTGTTATGAGCATGAAATTAGATAATGCCTACACAGTAATTCAGCACAGTGCCTGTTATTTAAAGGCTGACTAAACATAAGCTACCACTATTACTAGCAACACAACCCTGTGTGTAACTAAACAATTTTACAAATGAAGAAACTAAGGTTCAGAGAAGTTAAGTCAATACCCAAGGTCACACAGCTAGTAAGCAGCAGAGCTGGTACATAAGCCCAGAACTGCACTTGCCTTGGGTGCCGGCAAAGCTCGTCATAGAGAACCTCTCAAAGTCTGTGCCAACTCAGCAATGACCATTCTTTTATGATCTCCATGTAACTTGACACGTTGCTGCAAGAGCTATAAAGCTTGAACATTATTTTCCCTTCTTTCATAAAGGCTACTGATGGATGGAGATGGAAATAAAAATTGAGTTGACTTTGCAGACCAATCATAGTACATGGTTGTCAAAATGTCACAAGCCAATTTTTGCTATAACCAAAATCTCTTCATTACAAAAAAAGGACTGAATTCTAGCTACGTTATCACAAATGCGAGACATATTTGACACAATTTTTTTGAACAACAAAGAATATGGACAGGGTGTAGGGAGCTTAATGTAAAGGATCTGACCTGTACTAAAACCCACTTGAATTTCCTATTACTCTAACTCATGGTGATTATTTGAATTTGCGTGCAAGCTCTCAATCTGCATAATTAGTTCCAGTACCTCACAGAAGCAGATTGAGACCTAATCAAGGAGGTCAAGAGTTGGACAAGAGGGAGCTCCAGAGGAGAGGATGCTGTGTTAACCCCTGCTCTTAGGTGCATCTTTGTGTTCAGGAGTCACTGAGCTGGGAACAAAGAGATGGCCTAGGCATGTGGAGAGGAGATGGAGAAAAAGAACTCTGGGGAGACAGCCCTGTAGGTTTCAGGAGCCATGATCTCTGCAGCAGAAGTTGGGGAAGCAGAAAGTGATTGGAACTCCAGATCAGAGCTGAAGATTGCTCAACAGGGCTGGTCTGCCTGCAAGAATCCAAAAGCTCACAGAAGACCCAAAGCCAGTTTCCTCGAAAGAAAGAGTGTGAGTGCACAGAGCTGATCACACCAGAGGGAGAAGACCACAACAGTGGCACCAAAACACCCCCCCCCACACTACTGAACCGACCATACCTATTGAGCGGGTAAAACTCTCAAAGGGAGAAGCACACACACAAAGAGGGAGGCAGTCCTCTCTAGCTGAGTAGTCAAGTCAAGGCAAAGCAGTCAGCTGAAGAACTGGGACCACCTTTGAACTGTGTGCTTCATGTATAACCCTCACCAGTGGCCATGATCCTATCCGGCAGAACAGGGTCCCGGGAGAGCTGGGAAGACTATGCACTTGGGCGAGCAGAAGCCATGGAGCAAGCTCCCCAGCATGGCAAGCATGCTAGAGGGGACCAGCCGGCAGTCATGGAGCTGCGAAACACCTATGGCTTTTGTCAAGGGAACATTCTTCCAAAGAGATCGGGGAGCAAATTCCTTGCTGGGCTATGTATAACGGAGGAGGTCTCTGGGTGCAGTCTTGGGCTAGGATGCCTCAAAGGCTGGTAGTGACCACTACAGAAGACCATTTCCAGCCCAGAAAGTTCTCACTGACAACAGGGGATTAGTTGCCAACCAAGACAAATTCGTGGGCCTCATTTTTCTAAGTACCTTTGGCACCCTAAAAGATAAGAGCATAAGTATATTATAATAAGCAATTCTGCTTTGTTAAACCACCTTTATTCTAATTAAAAACTCATAGAAACTTTTCATCATAAGATATAAAATGACTTTATACATGCTATACAGCAGCTTATAACCCTCTCATTTTTTTTTTAAGATTTTATTTATTTATTTGAGAGAGAGAAAGAGAGAACGAGCAGGGGAAGGGGCAGAGGGAGAGGGCGCAGCAGGCTTCCTGCTGAGCAAGGAGCCCGATGCAGGGCTCGATCCCAGCACCCTGAGCCGAAGGCAGCCGCTTAACCCACTGAGCCACCCAGGTGACCCTAGCCCTCTCATTTTTAAAGTGACAAATGTACCAAGTGCATCAGAAATGAATTCACTAAATGCCAACTTTCTGGAAATTCAAAACTTAATGAACTGATTCCTTTCCGCTAAGAAGTTGACAAATCAGCACCGGGTAAAACTCCAATATAGAGCCCGTGTTAGCATCACTGTAAATGCTGTTACGCTGATTTATAATCCACAACCTGTCACTTCTATGGAGAAAAGAGGCATCTAACACACAGATACCTAGATCTACATACATATTCAGGCACATACTCATACACTCACATGTGCACTCTCACACACATTTGCACAAGCATGCCCACTCACCCAGCACCTACACAGAGGCTCATCCACACACCCATATATTCACTCACATGCACACTCACACGCATAAAGCACATACAACAATATACTTACAGACTCGTAATATACACTCACAAATCTACGTACATACACATCTAACAAATGGTATACATGAATAAGCCACTTTTATTGAATCCACACGACACTGTGAGTTAAATATTACTAACTCTGTATAGCTCATCTCCTAAGCAAATGAGTTAATTGAAGCTCATGAAAGTAAAAAGACCCTGTCCAAGCTCATGCAGTTAGTAAATGGAAGGGTATATCTGATTCTGAAGTGTGTTCAGCTGTTTGTAGAATTAGACGCAAACCCAACTCACTGTATCTGTGACCTCTTAAGGATTTCACTAATTATACCATCATTTTAGTTAAGAAAACTCAAAGCACATTTCTCTGAAACACTTTCTTACTTAATTTTTGAACTGTGTATATTTTGTGGGAAATTTAATCCACATGTTTGCAATTCATTTACACCAAAATCCTCCAAATACTGTTTCTTAAGAGGTATTTGATGTCAAAAGGAGGCTTTTGAATTTTTCAGTAAGATTTTTCAAGCTTTATATTTTATTAAAAACAGGCAACACCACTGCCCCAAGCTTAGGGAAATTTGGAGTTATGTTCAAGATTTTTTTGTCGCTTTGAGGATCATTTCATACTCAGTTATTTGAATAAAGATTAATTTAGTTCTCGTGAGTGCTTTCTGTTTTGTGTGCTGCTGCTTTAGGCAAGGACACACTTAATCACCTTACAAATAATACCACGATTTGTTTGTTCTCTGGTAAGCTAACTATAGTGACAACACGAACAATTGGATTATTCCAAAGGAATTTTCAAGAATACTGAACTCTACTATTTTAGTGGTAGATTCTTAGAAAATATAGAATTCCAACAGAATAGTAAAGAGATTTGGGGTAGAGGTGAGGGAAGACATGTGGATTCTAAGATGTGGGTACTTTGCTTCAAAACTAAAATTTCCCAAAAAATCACAGAGGAGCCCTAAGGAAATCACTACTGACTTTCTGAGGAGTAATGAGTCCCAACTAGTCGAGTGAAATCATTTCCGATAGCCTTATTCCCTCTATATAGTTCCCTTGATGAAAAACCTTAAGACCCAAAATAAAAAAAAAAATAAAAAAAAAATGAAAGACCCAAAATAAAATAAAGACCACCACATCAGAAGCACGTTTCACCCTTTGGGAAGCCGCTGCGTCAGCTGATTTGTAACAGGAACAAAGCAGCTGATAACTTTTCCTCAACTCTGAGACAAAGAATTTATAGACAATGAACTCTTTGATGGGTGTGGTTCTAAGGTGGAATACCTAATTTTGTATTTAGACAGTGACATTTCTCCAGGAAGAATGCCTCTCCAGGACATGGAATGGAGACACTGTAACAAAATCTAACGTTTGCCAAGTGTACAGTAGCCCCCTCATCCGCCGGAGATCTGTTTCCGAGACCCCCCGCAGATGCCCCAAACGGCAGATAGTACCCAACCCTACACAGACTGTTTTCGCCTATGCAAAGTACCTTTGATAGCGTTTCATTTCTAAATTAGGCACCAGAAGAGATTAACAGCAAGAACTAATAATAAAACAGAATGATTATAACAATATACTGCAATAGAAGTTACAAAATATCTCTCAAAATATCTTATTGTAGTGTACTCACCCCTCTTCTCAGAATGCCGTGAGAGGATAAAATGTCTCCCTGATGAGCCCCGAAGGTGAATGACGTAGGCATTGCGACGCAGCGTCAGGCTACGTCGACCTTCTGACGCTGCGTCAGAAGGAGGAGCCTCTGCTTCCGGTCCAGACTAGGGAAACTGTGGAAAGCCAAACGGAAACCTCCGATAAAAGGGAACTGTTGCGTTACAGTTCGCACCCATCACCTATTGAAGTCTCTTCATTACCACAATAAGACACATAGTTATTATTGTTGCTGTTGCTATTGTTACAATTATTATTAATATTATCCCCATTTTAGAGATGAACAAACTGAGATTCAGGGTTGCCTAAGGTTATTATAGCTACGAGTGCCCGAAGTAAGATAAATCTCCAAGGAGAGTCAGCCAAACCCAGGCTGCATGGAGATTGGAGACAAAAGCAGGATGTTTCTGAAGTTTGTGAGAAATGAAAGAAAATGCATTAATAACAGCTCTTGGTCAACCAACCTGAACCATCTTATCAAAACCTTGACTGTGCCTCTTCAGCCCAAATTCAGGCTGCCCAAATTCAGGCTGACCTATGGGGAGCCTTTGCCGGCATGCACTCTCTCGCATACCCTCTCCCCCTCTTCCCCTCTCCTCCTCTCCCTCTCCCTCACTCCTTCCCCTCCCCCCCCCCATTCTTGCTGTAGCTCTCTTTCTCCTTTCTCTCAATCCCCCACCCATCTCTCTCTTTGTCATTCTGTCTCTCAAGTTTCAAATAGGCAGCTCTTAGGGGTAAATGGGTATTCTTTTCCTGGGTTTCAGGTTAGGCTTCTGTGCCCAACTGGATGCCAAAACCTTAGATGTCAAAGTGTCCCTGTAGTGGGACCAAATATGGCACCCTCATTCCTAGTTAACATGGAATAAATATGGGCAAAATGTGGAATTATGGGTTCTAGTTCTGTTTTATATTAACTACATACTTTTAGGGAAGTGTCCCAGTCTCTCTACGATTCAGTTTTATCATCTGAAAAAGGGTAATACTACCTCCTAAGACTTGTGAGGATTAAATGAATTCATGTATGCAAAAGTATTTCAGCCGAGTCAGTGCTCACGTTAGGGAGTTGGGTCGTGGAGTCAGCCTTCCTTCGTGATCAAATCGGCCGCACAGAGATTGGCTTTTTGATAATTTTCTAAGGATTTGTTCATTCCAGGGTGGTCCTAAGTAGCCCTACTTCAGCAGGAAGTAGGAAAAACTTGTCATACTCTGCTAAACTCCATCCTGTCCCATTGCTCACCAGCACTGGTCCCCAACACACCCAGATACACACACACATCCCCACACAGACTCCACAGTGTGAGAATGCCTACCTTAACATATTAGGATAGCACAGTAAAGTGGGAATTCCTACTTGATGGATAGGGTTGATGCAAAATGTAAAGGTCACAGATATAAAATGCCTCGCCCAGTGCTTAGCACAAAGTGGAACTCAAAAGTCTCAGCTATAAGCATTGATGTTTCTTGTTATTCAGGAAGACGGGGAAATTTTAGCTTCTAGCCCTGACCAGGACCTAAACTTTATCTAAAATTCTGAGATTCTGGGCTATTTTTAACTACCATTTAATTGTCTTCACCATCAAAGAAGAAGGAAATAAACATGGTAAAGTCCTAAGGAGCCATAATCATACATTTCAGCAAAGTAGGACTTCTCTCCACCCACCACCCTCAGTACCTAGCCCAGGGCATCGCCCAGAGGAGGAACTCAGGACTGCTGAAAGAAAAAAAGGAATGAATGTATGATACATGTTCAGATGGCTCTAAGAACTGCTCTGGGACAGCTTCTAGTCAACAATAATAACTTCCTGCTCTGTGCCAGTACTCCCATAGCCCTGGGCGTTAGTGGGGCCTACTTACCAAATGTTAGTAGGTTCTGTTGCAAAGTCCTCAGTCCTTTCAAGGGTAGATATTTTCCAGCCCAGCTACTTTATCCACCCATGAGCTTCCAACTCTCACCAGTCCTGAACCTACTATGCTTTCCTTTTCTTTGATTCATATCCTCCAGGAGAAATCTTACCCTTGGAGGCTCAGCACAAATACCACTTCTTCCATGAAGCCTTCTTTGATCTCCCCATCTGGAAATGATCTCACTCTCCTTTGAACACCACTGCCCTTTGTACTTCTCTGTTGGCACTTCTCCCATTCCACCTTATATTAGAATTGTAATCCTGCCTCAGCTCCCCTGCTAGTCTGTGAACTCTTTGAGGGCTCAAAACAGATTTTATACTTTTGGTTTCCCCAACAATAACTAGCACTTCCGAGCTCGTTGGTGCTCAATACGCATTTGTGTAAATGACTGAATCCAAGCTAGGTGCCGTAGTACCTTACTTGACAAAAGTTGGCAAACCAGTAGAAAGCTTGGCTTGGCATGAAATACTTGAAAGGATAAAGCTGTATAATAAAAGGAGGCATAGTACATGACCAGATTTCTTGCCAGAAACATCATTAGTAGCCTGAACACTGCTAAGGTAGGATATCGGCTAAGGGGATCTGATAGGAAAAAATAAGTTTTATTAAACCCCCAATAAAATAACATACATTTATTAAAAAAAAAAAAATCCTGCTGACTTTTTAAATGGTTGTATTAGCGTTTCAGGGGATGGCATTTTACAGACTCAAAACGCTCAATTTTAGCCCTGACAGAATTCATCCATCACCTCAACCTTGTTTGTCTCTAAAAACGTTCAGAGTCAGCTGGTTTGACCATTTTCACCCCCCTCCCCACCAACCCACACACACACTTTGACCTAAGCTCCCTCGATTGCTACCTGGTGGGTTTGTAGTCAAAAGCTCACTGACAGTTGTGGCAGTAAAAACTCTATAAACAGAAACCAAGACCATGTAAATACAGTCCTGGCATCAGGTTGTACACTTAAGTACTAACCTTCAGTACCCCTGGGTTGCTAGACAATTAGCATGTAAAGGGTCTCCCCATATTACTATGAAACCACTCATTTTCTCCCAGTTTTTTTTCTGCTATGTGGTGGGGTGCTTACATTTTTTAATGGGCGACACAGCTATCTGTATGCATGACATAATCTATGCCAACATTCTGAGATTGCTGTTCCTTAGGCTTTTGTGGGCAAGTCATTTTCCTAGTAGCGTCTTTTTTTAATTGAAACATAATTGATATATAACATTATATGACTTTCAGGTGTACAACAAACAATTTGATCTATGTATATATTGTGAAATGATCATGAGAATAAGTCTATTCTCACACGGCTACAAATTTTTTCTTGTGATGAGACGTTTTAAGATGTACTCATAGCAACTTTCAAATATACAATACAGTATATTTAACTTATTCATAGTTTTTCATTTGACCTGTGTGTCCCCATCAAATAGGTCACTGTGAACAGAGTACATGGTAGGATTAGCATAAGCTCTAGGCAAGGCTGCAAAGTCAACAAAATTCCTGGACTTCTGGCTCCCTCTGTTTCACATGGTGGCACTTCCATTCACATCTTGAAGTCCCCTTTCCTTCTGCCCTCCCAAGTCCCATGCCGTCTCCTAGCTCTTCAGGTTGTACTGGTCCTGTAAACTGCCCATCAGCCTTCTCCCCTGGCAGCCTCATTCAAAACGTTTCTGATCAGCATCACCATTTTCCAAGACCTGCTCTTGGCTAGATTTTAATGGGTGGTAATGGATTAATTCAGATTGACTCATGTGTCACCGAGTAGGTAACCCAGTCCTTTAACCAATAAAATGTACATGATATTCAAACATGGATACATTCCGATGACCAATAACATTTTGGTTCCATGAGTGTATGATTCCCAGAAAACCCTTAGGAATGGATGTTAATGGCGGAAATATCAGCCATAGAGCAGGTAGTCTTTTCAGTCTCATCTAATTTTAGAGTCTTCGACTCTTGTTGAAAGGGCTGTTTTTATGGTAAGGCAAATAATCCTCTCCGCTATGGTGGGGAAATCTAATGGAAAAGAAATGCAGAAGAGGAACAGCTGAGATACACACCTTTAAAAATGGTACAAATCAAAAAAAAAAAAAAAAAGGTACAAATAGGTATATGCCTGCTGTAGACTGAACATTTGTGCCCCTTCCCCCCATAATTCCTATGCTGAAGCCTAATCCCCAGTGTGATGGTATTTAGAGGTGGGACTTTCGGGAAAGAATTAGGTCATGAGGGTGGAGCTTTCATGAATGTTACCAGTATCCTAATAAGAAGAGACACAAGGGAGATGATTTCTCTCTCTCATTCTCTCTCTCTTTCCCTCTCTCTTTCTCTCTGTCATCTGAAAATATAGCAAGAAGGTGGCCATCTGCAAACCAGGAAGAGGGTCCTCATCAGAACCAAATGGGTTGGTACTTTGATCTTGGATTTCTAAGCTTCCAGAACTGTGAGAAATAAATATCTATGGTTTAAGCTCCCCAGTCTATGGTGTTTTTGTTATAGCTACCTGAAAAGACCAAGTCAATACCCAAAAGAAATGCATACATAAATGTACCAAAAGACAGGCACAAGCATGTTCATAACTGCCTGTGCATGATTTCCCCAAATTTGGCAACAACCCAAATGCCTATTACAATAACATGGACAAATAAATTGCATCATATTTGAATATTATAGTGCAATGAGGCTGAATGAAGTACAAGCACGCTTAACAGCATGTATAAGCCACACAAATACGATATCGAGCAAAAGAAGCCATAATCACAGGGGACATCCTATATTATTTCATTTTTATGAAGGATAGACACAGGTCAAACTAATCTATGGTATTCAAAGTCGAGAGTCTCCTAGGTGCTATGTGGGTTCTGTTTCTCGATTTGGCTGCTGGTTATATGCGTACGTTCAGTCTTTGAAAATCATTGAGCTGACACAATTTTTGTGCTTTTCTGTATGTATGTTATACTTCGTTAAATTCAATGAAGTACAATACTGATAAAACTACTATATAAAGGGGTTTGTAACGAGGCAAACAGGAATAGAGTAAAATAAAAACAGGAATAAGGTGGTTAACTTCTTGGAATATTTGGTATGAAAGAAAAAAGAAAGCCCGGCAAAGAATTATTCTTATAATTTTAACATTCGTTGGTTCAGTAAATATTTCTTGAGCAACCATCATGTGAAAGGCACCATTCTAAATGTTTGGCATGTATCTATGAAGAAAGCACACACGCCTGCCCTTGTAGCACTCACATTGTAGTGGGAGGCATAACCTATCAGCATGAAGTGTGGTAGCCTTTCAAGGGAAACACAGAGGAATCCCCAAACCCAAACCTTTAACAAATAGAATACACCGTGTTTTGCTTTATGTGATCAATAGCAATTTCAAGACACCAGAAGAGATGAATTTGTGGCACCCTGTCCAGTCTTCCTGGAAGGTTTCGGGTGATTTAACTCCAAGCAGCAGTGTTCTGAATGAAACACAACAAGAAATTGTGAGTAGCACTCTGTATGTGTTGAGTCCAACTGAAAGGGTATGTTGTGCTCTCTTAAGATGACTGAGAAGCAGGCTTTGCCCTCCTCCCACTGGACGCCTCTCACTCTGGCACCTGTCATCCATTAGGAGACCTCCTACTGGGATCTTTCATCATTGAAAATATATGATGATTTTCATTACCGCCTAGGCTAATTGGTAGTGAGTATTCCTTTAAAATATATTCCCCTAAATACTAGGCTTTGGATCTGCTTTGAAGTTTCTAACGCCAACACAGTTGGACTAAAATCATAGATACTAATCACAGAAACTGCGAAGTCTGGTGCAGGAAGAATCACCACCGAGTTTTTTCCTTATTATAGCCAGTTGGGCAGTAGGCACACGTGAGAAAGGAAACCTCAGAGCCATGAGTTGAACCATCCCATAGCTGTCTTCGGTAGCAGGCTTGCCAAGCTCATTGTATTTATGTGCCCCCTTGTGAAATTACCACCTCAAAGGAAGTGTTTGAAGGGCACCTGGCTGCGACTCTTGATCTCAGGATCATGGGTTCCAGTCCTACGTTGGGTATGGAGAGTACTTCAAAATAAAAGCTTTAAAAAATAAAAATAAAAATAAATAAAATGAAGTGTTTGATGTGCCCAGTTTGCCTTCCAAACCAATAGATTTAAAAAATAAAAAACACCTCATAGTGTAAGATTTCAGCACTTGAAATAATATGCGAAATTTAATACAATAAATACTTGCTTTCTAGAAGGGAAGTGGGAATACATGTTTCCCCCACTATCCAAAAGTGAAGCATGCCTGTGAAACCTTTCATAAGCGGAAATGATGTAAAGCAAAGAAGCAATTACCATTAATTGACATGGAAGATTTTTTGATCATTCTCAAATCCAAATAATAACTTCTCTTAGGCTTTTCTGATTCCCCAAGGACACATCTTGCTAACGGATGCACAAAATAAATGGAGATAAAACGCAGAGCTCACAGACACAGGTCAAAGCTCTTGGCACCTTGATGTCGAGATGCTGAGTGTAGTTCCCGGGGAAGGAGCTGGGCGGCCCCTCCTCCAAAGCTCCCTGCAAAACCAACTCTGAATGCACTTTTCCCTTTTCACCTTTTGTCTTAAAAGCAAAAATCGTCTTTGGATTTCTTTCAGTTAGCAAAAACTGGTACCAAAGTAGGTCTTGCATAAAAGAAAACTGGTGTAGGGCGAACTTGGGAAAAGTGGGGAATCCCTGATAGTCCTTTGCTTTAATTAGTTGTTAGCATCTGACTTAATAAAATGTTCAGGCTGGAAAGGAAAGATATCATAAAACACCTGCAAACTTTTCATTTTCAGATGGAGAAACCAAGGCCCTAAAAGGATCAATGATTGGCCCAATGTCACTGTCGGTGGCAGGGCCCAGCGTTGAACACAGGTTTCCTGCCTGCCCCTCCAGCATATCTTCCACTCTATTAGTATTTATCAGTATTGTAAATAATGTCATGCCTTCTACCCTTGCTATGCACATGGATGTGTGTGTGTGTGTGTGTGTGTGTGTGTGTGTAAAGAAAACACACAGAAAGAAAAGCATTTTTGGAATGTGCCACTATACTTTTAAACATAAAGATTTTAAACTAGATTTTTATTTTTTTATTTTTTAAAAGATTTATTTGAGAGAGAGAATGCACACACATTCACGCACTAGTGGGGGGGACGGGGGAGGGAGAGAATCTTCAAGCAGACTCCCCACCGAGTGTGGATCCCACAACCCTGAGATCATGACCTGAGCCAAAACCGAGAGTTGGACACTTAACCAACTGAGCCACCCAGGTGCCCCTAAGCTAGATTTTTAAACTTAGCTCTTGTGTAAGATTTTAGGACAAAATTTGCAGTTTGTTTCCTTTCAATTGTAGGCTACTATGATCCCAAGTAGCTCTTTGCTTTATAATTCATTTTTTAACATTTGTTTGTTCTAAAAAGTATACTGGATGTCCTCAATCATAGAAATATCTAACATTATTTGTATGCCCAGTTGTTCATGAAATCAGGAATATGCAATATGACCCATTTAGGTAGGAAAATAACAGACTAGAACTTTTATTAATAAATTCCTACTTTTATCCAAAATATGTGCAGTTCTCTAGTATGACCTAGAAGCTCTATGAAGGTAAATTATGTCATTTTGTTCACCACTGGATCGCCAGTACCTAGTACAGCACCTAGCATATAACAGGTACTCAATACATATGTTGAATGAATGAAAAAAATAAATTTTAGGCTAAAGGTAGCTATGCAACATATATTGGTATAATTTCTACTATCACTGTAGAGTTAATTCTCCAGACCCAAAGGTTGTGTGTTTGAATTTCACATAAGCTCTATTTATCTGGAACTGAAAACAAGAAAGTAAGTGATCATCTACTCCAACTCCTGCATTTTACAGAGGGGAAAATAGCTAGGCCCATAAGGAGGGAAGTAACTTCCCAAGGATCACACAGCTAGTTAGCAAAAGAGCCTGGGTTAGAACCTGACATAGATCATTGGTTAGTTACCTTCCATAAATTTAATTTTTACATTGCCTTGCACATCACTAGTCCGTGGATCTCAAACTTGTTCTCTCCCAATCAGCAGCATCAGCACTGGGACACAGTTAGAAATATAAACTCTTGGGCCCACCCTGGACCTACTAAATCAGAACCTCCAGGGGTGGGGGCCCAGCACCCATGTTTTAACCAGCCCTCCAGGTGACTGTAATGTATTCACGTTTGAGAAGCACGGGTCCACATAATCTTAAGGTCTCTCCTGATACTCCACGATGTGCTATGATTTCAGGCAAAAAGGATTTTCTCACTTGATCAGTGGTTCATTTACCTAAAAATAAAGACATCTTGTATATTTTTGGTCATCAGTGACATTGAGGAAAGAAGTCAGGAGTCATGCTGTTTTCATATAAGCCACTCAGGTTGGTTCCCAGCACAGAAAGTGTTTCTGTTAGTATTGGTTTAAAGTCACCTTATTAGATTGTCTCCATTCAGCGGCGTTTCTATATGTACCACATACGTAATACAGTGTAGTGGTCAGTTTCATGGGTCTTACAACCAAACTGACCCTGTATTGAATCCCATCTCTACCACTAACTAGTCCTGCAGCTTTGGGTGCATTATTTAAACCTTTCTGAGCCTCACTTTCTCATCGCTACAAAGAGGATAATTATATACCCATTCGTCAGTATTGTTATGAGGATTAAATAAGAAAAATGCATGCAAAGAGCTTAATATAGCTCCTCGTACATAGTAATTGCTTAGTAGTGGCAGCTAGTATTATTATGATGATGCTTATTAGCATAATCATCGTTACCATCATCATCATCATTTGTTCTCAAGTAGGATGGATTATTCATTTGGACACAGATTTGGCATAAATTTAAAACTGGTAGGTAATTTTTTTAGTATTCCAAAGCTTGCGGTGTCCATTAACAATGTCTGCTTTCTCCAAGTGCTGTTTCAATGCTCTCAAGCTTTTTGAAAGTGAGTTTGCGGCACAGCCCAGGGAAAGGTTTCCTAGAGCTCCCCAGATAGGATTCACACTCTACACCTTTGAGATGAGTCTGCCTAGATTGGGTTTTCCTTCCCAAATATAAAACCACATCAGGACACAAAATTATCTCCAAAATTTATCCTCACACATAGATGGCTTTCAGAAAAATCGCTTCCTGCCTTCACTGGCCCTGTGGCAGAGGCGGAATGGGAGTTGGTGGCCATAAAATGCTGGCTGCCTTGCCCCGCCTAGGCAATATGTTTCACCAAGTCCTCAGGATCCAGTTGAGATGACATACATCTTGCTTCATCTTCAACTTCAGAAATTGGGGCAGAATACAGTAATGAATAATCTGCCGCAGACCAAAAGATCTCCTCTGATGAGGTATAGTAACACCCCTTTTCCAGATGTCTCTTAAGAATCCCGGCCAAGCCCTGTGTGCCCTCCCTTTCTGGTCAGGGAGCCATGAAAGTAGCCACACCTGGAGTAAGTTTGGGTGGCGGCGTCCCATGCAAATTTCCCTTTCAAGTCCTTTTAAGAATTTCAATGCTGACAACTTTTATTAACAATTCTCCGTGTTTCTGTCATTGAGGGAGAAGGAGGAAACAGTGTCCCTTGTGTATTTCTCGTCAGAGAGTCATGAGTATATTACAGCCTCTCAATTTTTCAAGTAAGCTACGTTTCAGGAGATGAAACAAAGGTAACTCTTAACATCTGCCAGTATGTTTTCAGTTCCTATATCAAAGAAAGTGAAATAGCCACAAATCCTAAAGAAAGAAATCAAGCTTTAGAATTTATTCAATTAGAAGATGTGAAATGCTGAACCAAGTCTACTTTGGCAAGTGAAGTGTTGTCCACAGACACAAATGCTTTCAGGAAGAGGCGTCTTATCTGCGAGAGCCTTTTTGGTTGGGTTTCAAAAGCCTTAGGGGCTTGGCTGAGCTCCCCAGATGCTCTAGCAAATGTTTGTGAATTGAAGAAAACTTGTTTAGCTTTAGGGAAAAGAGTCCCGAGGAAACATTTGCAAACCCATCGCCCATATTTCTCAAAGCAACCTTTGGTCCCAAGTTCATTTTCTTGAAGAGTTACCAGAAAATATCTAGTTTGGTTTTTTTTTTTTTTTAAATATTCTTGTCCTTCCGCAAGTCTATAAAAATAAATCCTATTTAAAATTCCACACTCGTGTAGATATGGCCTTAGGGAAGACCCATTAGACACAGAGATGATTAATGCTCCCTTCGGAATCTTATTTGCTTCTTCAACTGATTGCTCATATAGAATCTTACTTACCAAGTACTTAAGGATTTAAGTGCCTTATCATTCTTGGAAATCACTACTCACTAGCCTGCACTGGATGGGGGAAGAAGCCCACTCCCCCCCACTCTGCCCCACAATACTGTCTCCCAGAGCACCAGTCCTTGCGATACAGGTGCCTGGCGGGCATCTAAATATTGGGCATTCTCTAATTTGTACAACCAGATTCTTTCAAATGGATATTCGTTCTTGCAATCATGAGGGAGGGAGAGGGGAAAGAATTGTTAATGGATTATCATTTCTAAATGTCTACTAGACATCTCCCGTTGGCTATCCTCTGGCACAGTGAATTTAAGATGCTCCAGCCCCAAATCCTTATCTGTACTCCCACCACCTGCAAAAAGGGCTTGGCTCCTGATTTCCCTCTTTCTATTCACACCCCACTGAAAACCTCCAAGGCATCCCTGCCAGTTTTCTAACCCTCTTAAAATGCACAGCACCATTTCCTATTTCTTATATTTCTGGATAATAATTACTAAATTCTTGATAATAATTACTAAATTCAGCCTCTTCATTCCTCTCTAATTTCTTCCCTCCTTTCTATTCTCACGAACATCCCTTGTTCAGGTTCAGGTCTTCAATGCCCCACCCCCCACCATTGATCAGATTCTCCTCTGTTCCCCATCCTCGAATTTCCTCCGCCTATAATCAGCCCTCCACATCCACCATGAGAGAGAGCTTTCTAAAAACACAGGCTTGATCATGTCAGTAAAAGCCTTCAATAATAAGAGAGAAGAGGCAAGAGGATAAAAGCTGCGTGGGGTTATCAGAACTCACACTTTAGTGCTCAAAATGAACAATTATCCTGATTTTAAGTATACCCAAGTCATTTCCCTAAAAATTACAATTATTATAGTGAAACTCTTTTCTCCAGTGGTTGTAGGCAAGACCATTACACACTTACATTATGGCTGTAATCACATTATGTCAAGAATTTATTGTATGTCTGTGTATTTCCGGAAGTTTTGTTTGGTTTATCTAAACATACGCAGTGATGAACTTTGTTATGTGCGCCACAAACATCCACCGAGCATTTACTAGGTGCCAGATACTGTGCTCTGCCATGAATACAACGTGGTTTCTGCCTTCGTGGAGCTGTCTGATTGCCCGAAAGAAAAAGAAAGCCTTGAATAACTCTCCTTCACTCACAAGGTATAGTTCAAACTCCTGGTTATAAAACAGAATGAAACAAATAATATCCAAATCTTACTCTGAGCAAGGGCATTCTGTAGGCCTCTTCCAGGAAGCCTTCCCTCCTACATCTCTTCTCAAATGCAGATGTGGTTTCAAGGAGGAATCTGTCCAACTCCGTCTAGGTGGACCTTTGTTACAGACTCTCCTACTAGTACAAGTTTCCGGGGAGAGCACTGGGTATTGAAGCTGGGCAGAGACTCAGAAAAGGAAGATGCCTAGTAAATGCCCAGCCCGGTCCGGCTCAGGTTCACTGGTGGAAGTCGGCCTCTCCGGGGGCTCCCCAGAGGTCACCTTCATGCCCACTAAAGTCCAAGAGAAACCACAGCCAGCAGCAACTTTCACTTGACACAAGGTTCCCTGCAGCTTTCCATGTGAACAAGAGGCCGGGCATGAAACTGTGGTCTATGAAATCATTCTGAAATGCCATAATTGCTCTCTACCAGCGAGCATGAAGAGTCACATTAGTATTTAAAAATCATCCAAACAGGCGGGCGCTGTGATTACACTAAATCAACCTAATTTCTAAATCGCTTGAGTAAACCCTTGTTGGATGTTACCATATAAACTTGAAAGATTTCAGGAAAAGAGAGCAAACAAGTTGGGTGCCCTCCCGAATGGAAGTGCCTGGGCCTTCTGCCCCTGGCTGCCTTCTGCTGAGGTCTAACGGACCTCATTCAATGAGGTCAATGACCTTCTTCTGCGAGGTCAGAGTTTTTAAAAGACCTCTTGTATCATTCATTCGTTCAGTAAATATTTACTGAGCACTTGCGACGCACCTGCCACTTCCCTTGGTGCTGGGCGTAGGGTGGTGAGTGACAAAGTTCCAGCTTTCACGGGGCTCACTTTGTAGGGGACTGAGACAGAAAGGGGACGCATGGGTCCGTCTGTGATCTAGAGCACTACGGAGAAGAACGCAGGGCGTGATGGGAAGAGGGTCTGTGGCAGGATTGGGATGGCAGTATTGTGAGCACAGCCTGGCGTCATCTCTAAGGAGCAGGCATCTGTACAGGGAGTGGAAGGAGGTTATAACCGCGGAGTTATCCGGAGAAAATAGCAAGGACAAAGGCTTCGGGGCAGAAAAATGCTTGAGGTGTTCGAAGACCAACCCATAGCAGGGAAAGTAGGGAAATGGACGGTGGAGAGGCAGCCAGAGGCCAGGGAAGTCATGGCCAGTACGTATCAGGGAGGTCAGGGTAACTACTCCGGATTTTATTCCGAGGGTGTTGGGGAGCTATGGGAGGCTTTTGAGCAGTGACAGCACCCGACTCTCATATTTTTGTTGTTGTAATAGAATTTGTTATTTTTAATTGCGGCCAAATACACAGCGTAAAATTTGCCATTTCACGCATTTTTAGGTGTACAGTTCGCTGGCATGAATTATATTTACATTGTTGTGCAACTGTAACCACTGTCCAGCTCCAGAACTTTTTCATCTTCCCAAACTGAAACTCTGTCCCCGTTAAGCAACAACCCCCCATCCCCGTCTTCCCTCAGCCCCTGGTACCCACCATTCTACTTTCTGTCTCTAGGAATTTTCTGCTCTAGGTTCCTCCCATAAGTGGAATAATACTTGCTTTGTCTTTTTGTGACCGGCTTCTATCACTGAGCATAATGTCCTCAAGGTTCGTCCATGGTGTAGCATGTACTAGAACCACTTTTATAAGGTTGAATAATATTCCATGGTATGGAGGAACCGCATTTTGTTTACCATTCACCCATCAGTGGACACTTGGGTTGTTTCTACCCCCTTGGCTATTGTGAGTGATGCTTTTCATTTTTTATTTTCTAAATTTTTAAACTGTTTAAAAAGATTTTATTTATTTATTTGAGAGAGAGACAGAGACAGCATGAGCAAGAGGGGCAGAGGGACAGGGAGAGAGAGAATCTCAAGCCGATTCCACACTGAGCTCGATCCCGGGACCCTGAGATCACGACCTGAGCCGAAACCTGGAGTCAGATGCTTAACCGACTGCACCACCCAGGCGCCCCTATCACAGATATTTTCATTTTTTTAAAGAATCGCCGTAGATACTGTGTTGAGATTAGACAGCAGATGTCCAGGCTAGAAGCTGGAGACGAGTTAAGAGGCCGGATGAGCCATGATGGAAGTGGTGGGGAAGGTGAGAGGTCATCAAACCCCAATCAGATCTCAAAGATAAATCAGGCAATTTGGGCCCAAGCGGTAGCCACTTTTCTATACATTATTTTCCCCAAGGCTAGTGTTTGGTTTAGTGGAATTCAGTTCTCTCAACTTGCTATGGAAAGTCAGCAAATGCTACTTCCAAGGAAATCTGGTTATTTACCCACAGTGAGACTGATGAAGGTTCCAAGCAACCTAGAAGCCTGGGGGATTTCTCCAGGAGCCAGAAAACCCGAACAAAACGCCAAACAGGCTTTATTTTACCCATTTGCGGGGAAAAGCCACCTAAGATATATTTGATTTTCCTCTGCCTTCTTGAAGAGGGGATATTGAGACTATTTTAGACTTTTCTGGATGACTCAGTATCACGATTCTGAAAGAGCAACTTTAGGGCTGACACAGGTGCATTGCAAGCAATGTGTTTAAGGCTACTGACATGAGCGGGACCACTTTCCCGCACCCTAAATGGTCTCTGAGTTCTGTACTTCTGATAGGGGTGCGCTTTCTTCTTGGGGGTTTTGTGTCCCCTTCCGTGTTAATGTATTTGCCAACACTGCTCTTCCTCCTCTTTCAGCTGCTAGCACTGTTCCCCTCGGGCAGTACGCACTCGATAAAAGCTCATAGAATGACGAGAGCCAAACATGTTCACCTCTTGGGTGAAAGAAAAGAAAATGGTCACAGAATGGGGGACTGTCCTGTATACAGCGTTGTGGTGGTTGTTTTGGCCCTTCGGGAGCCTCTGGTCTCTTTCTTGTATGTTTCTTCACATAAGTTCGGAGCAGCCAAGTTCATCGCATGACTGCGCACCCCACAACTGACATATTAGGGTCTCTGGTAACCGCTAAGAAAGACCTGATCAAGCCACGCATGCTGATCCCAGGACAGAGCAGCCACAAAATGAGAAATCTCTTCCTGTCTCATCTATTCTGGTCATAGCCATACTGCAGAAAGATGTGTAATTTTTTTTAAAAAGCGTCAATGGTTCGGCATCTGTTTTAGGGAAGTTCACAAGCACATTTTTGATGACAAAAGGAATGTGTCATTTTCTTTATTTTCTTGCCAAAGAAAAATGCATTCCGAAATAGAGACGATTTGGATGGGATCACATTTAAACTAGAAGTCCCTGTGAAAATTCTAGAACCTTAGAGCAAGAAGGAGCCCGTAGAGATGAGAGAAGCAGGGAGACAGAGAGATGTGGAGTGAGGCTAGGTGCCCCCCTCATGATTACGGTTTACGCTTCATGTTTCTTGGGGAAAGATTTTTTTCAGAGCTGTTCCTTACATTCAGTTTGCACATGTAGCCCTGTGTCTGATGACAAATACATGGGAAGATGTTTGGAATTGGTAGACAACTCTGCTGATTATATCAACTTGGGGGAACTTAACTTTCAGAGCGTGAGTGCCAGACTCAAACCAACGAATGATACCGCTGGTTCATATTTAACACTTGCCATGTGCCCTGTACTGTGCTCAGTATTCTAAGTGTAACTCATTTATCACTGATTAGCCCCGTGAAGTAGGTACTGTTATGGTACCACTTTACAGAGGAGAAAACTGAGGCCTGGGAAATGACAGAGCAGGTATTGAAACCCAGGTTTCGGTGAGGCCGAAATCACTAGCCAGAGTCCCTAATCCCTGAACCGCACGCATATAAAAAAACAAGAGAATCCGAAAGTCTCAGTCTTTGCTAAATGCCCCCGAAGACTAGAGCTGAATGGGACCAATAGGGTGACATTCTGTCTCTCCCAGAGGTCTCCGAGGGAGCTGGTCCCTGCAAGAATGCAGAGCCTCACAGAAGCCAATCGAGGACCCAGCGGAGACACTGAGACTAGCTAAGCCCTAGAAGAGCTACGACGGAGTAAAAAACTGAAAGAACAAGAACAAGAAATCCCGAGGCTCAGAGAAACGGGTCACAGGCTCATGGCCACTGACTGCCGCGCTGAGACAGGGAGGCACGGAGGGCTGGAGAAGCTCTCTGGCTCACCAAGCCGCAGTCAGAAGGCCATAGCCCCCCGTGTCTAGGTCATCTAGAGTAGGTGACGGGCCCTCAGCTGGGGTCTCAGCTCAAGCACTGTTTTCCCCCCAAAGAGACAGCTTTACGGTCTATCTCTTCTCTCCACCAGAATGTGAGCTTCTTCAACCCAGTCACCATATCTTTTTTGTTCAAGGATGTATCCCCAGTGCTTGCCACAGGGCCTGGCACATAGAAGGTGCTCAGTAACGGTTTACCGAATTAAGCCATGCAAGAATGAACGACAGAGCCCAGTCGGCCATCCTGAGCTACAACTCAGACATCCCCCAGTTCTCCGGGCTGAAAACCCGTAAATAAGAGCCCGAGCTCCCCACAGTTCCAACTCCCCGCTTTCCAGGCACATCGACAGGTGGTACTTCCCTGCCCCTTTTAAAGTGAGGCGTGACCCTGGGACTTGCTTTAGCCAGTGAAGAGTGACCAGAAGCTTTGAGAACCTTTCCCTGCCTCTGCAATCACAGAATCAATTCACTGAAGGCGGCGCCTCCCTCAGCCTGGGACCGCAAGCGAGGACCAGACGGAGGAGAGCCAGCCAAGCCCACAAGGGACACGGGGCATAGGGCATGGGCAAGAAACCAAACGATTGCTTTAAGTCCCTGAATTTTGGGGGTTGTTCTTTCAGGCCAATACAGCCTCGCCTGACAGGGATATCATCCAGTTTGCAGAAAAGCTCATCCTTACATTAGCTTCTCTTTGCCAAGAATTCCTGGCAGTTGTTGAGAAATGCCTACAATTTATAAATCCACTCTGGTTGTCATTCGTCAACTCCAGGTTTAGACCACGGTTCCAGGTTTCTCTTCTGGTCGCCTCTTACTGCCCCATAACCGACGTTCCCCAGGCTGCTATTCTTTTGTCCAAACCATGTCCCAGCAAATGACAAGAGTTAAAAGCTGGCCGTGCAGTTTTACTGAAGGTTTGGGGATAACAGAGGACACTATGGTCTGAATGTTTGTGTGTCCCCACAATTCACGTGTTGAAATCCTAAGTCCCAACAGGATGCCATCGGGAGGAGGTGGGGTGGGGAGGGAACTTTCGGAGGTGCTTAAGTCATGAGAATAGTGCTCTTATGAATGGGATTAGTGTTCTATAAGAGACTCCGAAGGCCCCAAGCTCCGCCCCCCACCCCACTGGCTGGCTCTTCCCTTAGTCCCATCACTTGACTGGCCTGTCAAAGGGCTAGCCTAGCTATCCTAGCTCCCATGCAGGAAAGGATCTTTAACCTCATCCACGCTGTCCAGAGGCCACCCTTGACCTTCTCCTCCAAGGCCCTTAGGGAGAAGGAAAGTGGAACTCGTCACTATCTCTGCAGAAATGGCACTCTGCCCCCCCCCCTCTGGGCAGCCCACCAGGGGCATCTTTTACAGGGCAGTTTAGCTCTCCATCTTCACAAGCTCTTCATCCTAGAGCAGAATCCGAGCTAGAGCTTTGCAAATCAAAAGCCCATTGAAGTGATTTTCCCAAAAGAAGAGAGCAATATTTCCCCAGCAATGAATTCTCAAAGCAAAAGTCAGAAGCTGTTGGCAGCTTTAAATAGCAGCTTGTCCCTGCTCTGGTTAGTTTGGCTTCGTTTGTTTTATTTTTTGATGGATCCATTCCACCAATCTTGTCCGGTGGCCTCGGCTTGAATGTGGGATCCCTGGGAAGGTTCACTGTATCTGGTGCTACTCTGTAAAGAGAGGTAGATTCACAGAAGGGTTAAAAGTTTGGACTCTGGAGCCAGACCTCCCTTCACAGAGTAAGCGCTAAGTGTTTCCTATTACAGTAATGCCTCTGGGATGACCTGCTGACATGTCTGGTTCCCTTTCTAGAGAGCTGAGGCTGGATGGATTGCAAGGGCTCATTATCTTTAATGACCAGAGGCAGAACTAGTTCAAGGGCTGGGTGCCAATCTAAATTGCGGAGGGAAGCTAAGACCAGTACCAAAGGTACGGATCTGAGAAGCGAGGCCATGGGCAGGGAGCCAGGCAAGAGATCAAAACCCAAGAGCAGGAAAATAGAATCCAAGACAAGTCTGGGACTTAGCCCCTTGACAAGACCAGGGACCTGGTGCTTGTCGTGAAGGTGTGGTGTGGAGAGGCGAGGACCAGGCTGACCCCCCCCCCCCCCGGATGCGTTATCTTCCCTCTCAGCCTCAAAAAGTCTCACCAACAAAGAGAAACAGTATTCCCATCAGCCAACATTTTCCAAAGCATGCTCTGGATAAAAACGTAAGTTCTTGAGGAAGTTAACAGGCACACCGTGAAACCAGTTTGGGAATTGTAGTGTTCGATGAAAGCTGCACCGTGTTCCCTTACTGCGGGGCCTCTCCGAGGATGTTAGTGTGCGCTGCGAATCTACAGGGGGGAAGGCCAGTGCACTGTGGCCCCCTGAGCGCACTTGAGGAGGGAACCTTCTCTAAAGCATCGTCTTCCCCAGCCATGGTTCGTTAGAGCTACAAAGCACTTTAGGCCCATCATGATGAAAGGTGCCATTTAAGTTCAGTGCAGCTTGACGTTGTAGGTGGATAGATGTAAATCACACCATCAGGCTGTGAACCATCAAAACAGGGACAGGAGAGGCTGCAAAGGACCGCTCCCGGCCAGGTGGCTGATAAAGTGGGAAATGGCAGAAGTCAACCACATTATCTCCAGAGTTTGTGAGAAGCAAAGAAGAGGAGGCTGGGCAGGTGTGGGTCAGATGAGAGAGAGTCCTCTGGGAGGGGAGCAAGGAGGGCTTCCTGGAGGATGGGCCATTTCCGGAGCATCTGTCCTGTGCCAAGCATGGGGCTATATATGCTGGATATTCAATTTTTCATTAAACTCTCCCGACGACCTCACAAGTAGATCTCGCGATTCTCCTTTGCAGATTAAGAAATCGAGGTTCGGAGGGGCTGTTCGGATTGCCTAAGGTCATCCGGCTTATTCAGCTGTACAGCTGGGATTTGAACTGAAGTTGAACCGACTCCAAAAGCGCCTTTGTGTGCCCCGCTAGACCACGTGACCTCAGCAGACCTGTGCGCAGGGGTACACCATCTAGGAGTAAGGGGGGCAAATGCCAACAGGTAGCTCAAATCGAGGTTTGCCAGAGGTCTGTTCAAGGTACGGTGGGGTCCGAAAGCAAGAAGGTGTTCTCATCAAGTCAGCTGGGAGGGTGCGTTGGCGGGCTGGTCAGGGAGGTCTTCCTAAGAGCAGCAGCCCTTGAGCTGAGTCCTGATAAAAATCGCCAAGGGGACAGGGAGTAGGTGGTAGGTGCTTGGGGGGCGGGGGGGGGGGCGTAGGGTACATTCCTGATACAGGAAGCAGTGTCCATATGGGAACAGTCATAAACACGTTTCAAATGAAAAAACAAACGTCTCTGCCAGCAAAAAGTCGATATTACAGTTGCTGATAGTTCCGTTTCAGAAGTTCAGAGACCCGACCACCAAAGGAAAATACAACAGAACCAAAGGGAAAAACCAAAGGCATCGCTAATCTGCCATCTGCCCCGATGATGTAGGAAAATAAACGACAGCTAAGCAAAACAAAACCAAACAAAAAAACGCCTCCAACAAAAAAGTCTTCTTTTGAGACAGGAGGAAAGCTCTGTCTCCCCAAGCCGCGGTCACGTTTTCCGTGTTTATGCTGCGGTGTGACTGGGGCCTCAGAGTCCCGTCGGGGGCCCTGTCCCTTTTACGCGCGACGGGGGCTCAGTCCGTCTCCAGCACTTCCCAGAGTCAGACGGGAACCGGCTTCAAATGCGGACGCTTGATTTCAGCTGGGCGCGCGGCGCCCGCCCTCCAAGCCCCAGAGCCCCAACATCGGATCGCAGCCTCCTCCCAGGCAAGGAAACAGTCAATAAGGAAATGCCAGAGTTCGGCTCTTTGCAACTCGCTCGAAGTGTGAGGCGGCGCTTCATTTCCTGATCGCTCAGGTGGAAATTGTAAAAACAATTAAGAGCAATGACTAATCACCGAATCAAAGCAGGTTGCCCAACTCATTTGCAATTGTGTGCTCAGTTCTGTGTGCCAACAAACAAAGACTCGGGGAGTTTATTATTTAAACCAATTAAAAGCTCGAGGCAAAGCGAGTAGTCAATTTGCGGCCACGTGGTGGGAAAACATCAGTTGGAAGAGCCTGAGGAATTTCGTGAGCGGAGCCATATGGCCAAAATCGGAATGAAGCACCCACGATCGCCCGGAAAGTCTGCACTGAAAAGCAATTTCAGAAGGAAAAGCTTCACCTAGGAAGAGCAGACTTGTGCTCTCGGCTCGCCTCTCCCCGGCACCCCGCCCTGCTCCCGCCACCTGCCCCCCTGCTCCCCCCTCCCCCTCCCCCCCGTCAGTCCCCTCCCCCACACTCCCACCTCCCCCATCTTCAAGCCGGCAGCCGGCGAGGCGGGTAGTTCCAACCAACAGTAAAAGGAAAACGAACTGACTAAAATTCAAGGTCTGACTGTTCAGCAAGAGACATTGCTAAATTTCCTGTCCACCATTTGCACTTTTATGTATTTTAGGGCTACCTAGAGAGTTCTTAAAGGCCCAGATGATGAAAATCGGCCGCCCTTCTTCCCAAATGAGGTGCACAGTCCATCTGGAGAGGGCACTCACACTTTTGTATGAAGCTGTGGGCCGTAAAACGGAAAGTAAAGAATTAAAAACTGAAGCCATTTGGTAGCAGTTATAAAAAAAAAAAAGGCGGAGGGAGGTAGAAGGGGGTGCGTTGCGGGCAGTCACTTGAGCAAATTAGATTTACAGAATAGATGTAATGGAGTAAACCTTTACTGAAAGTTCCTTTTCACGTCCCCATGAGATATTTTCTACTAACAGTTTTGTTTTCTGGCCTACAAGTCCCTCTGCGCCTAACCACTTCCCCCACGTCTCCCTCCGCCCTGCATTTTCCTGGAAAATCTAATAATTCTGGTGCTCCTAATGGATCTCACTTCTTAAGGTCCTGGTCCCTTTCTCCTTCAAGTTCACTCCAAAACAAGCATTCGCAGACATTCCTGATTATAGAAGGAGGAAGATCAACTGTACCAGAACCAACTGGAAGATTTTGACAGCTCCGTCAGGAAGCTGCAGCTGTCCTGTAGCGTCTTGTATATTATAACGAATGCACTAAAATGAAATCATTTTTGTACATCAATAAACAATGTGGCTCATGGTATGTGGACAAGTAAATTGAGTCAATTCAGCTGTAGCGTCATTCCATCCAAAAAGTCTAGCACGGTCGGTACGCCCCAAATTAATAAGGCACACCTGTCGGTGTGTTGCGGCGCGGTCAGGATCACAGCTCCCACTTCTTGCAACGTGGAGGGTGGCAGCGGGCATCCCATCCCGTCTCGTGTATTCTAGCAAGTTGGCCGTGTAAAGTCAGAGGCCTATAGAGCGTGAGGTCGAGCAGCACTCACTGGGGGACTGTGAGCTCCAAAGCTGAGCTAAAATGTCCTCAGAAAGTCAGCCAGCCTCAGGGGCCGGCTAACCAGCCAAAGAATCTTCCCTCCAAAATCATCAGACGGGGAAGAGAGTGATTGATAGACCAGGTGCTGAGAGCCTGTCCCCATTTCTACATCAGTGGGGATGTGAGTGGTGCGTCACAGAGATGAATTGAGTTGGTTTGAGTAGTAGATTTAAAAAGGGGCGGTTCAAAGCTCTCCCCCTGCCTTTTTTCTTTTTTAGAAGAGCTGTGGGCCTGTCTGCAGACATCCCTGAGGTTCCACCCCGTGGGGATCTGGGATGGCCCTCCATCTGTGGGAGAGCACCGGGCAGTCTGCTCAATTTACAAAGCAGAACGCCAACCCTGCCGCCTGGCTGCCGGTCAAGTGCGACAGGCGTTACAACTCCTAACCAAGATGGCGTTCTTCCGGGAAAGAAATGCGCACGGCCGCGCAGGCAAACCCCGGTCTCTCCCAAGCGAGGCGCGGCCACGTGACCTGCGTCGGCCAGTGAGGTGTGAGGCCAAGCGCTATATGCTAATTCTGGGCAAAAGCGTGGAACTGTTGCCATTAACGAGCTTCCAGAGCTCTCTTGGCCCGGCCCAGTAATCCCCGAAGCATGGTGTTGAGACGATGTCGTCAGATGCCACTGAGTGAGTACATAGAGCCAACCCGACCCACGTGGCCCATGTAGCATGAGTGATCAAAATATTTTTGTTGTGTCAGGGCCACTAAGACTTGGGTGGTGGTGGTGATCCCAGCATATTCTAACCTGTTCTGACCAGTGAAGGTTAGAATCTCAGGCTACAGTTCTTTTCATTCTGAGAGCTGTACCTTAGTCACTCCCTGGAGAGTCTAATCTTGATTAAAAAGCTATTTTACCAAGTGGAAAACATGATTTAGGTAAGTAATACTAGAGGCACTCTAAAAGACATGTTGACCATCCAATCCTTTCGACTCTCCAAGGTCTAATTTTATGCCAAATTAAATATCCAGAAAATAATTTATCTTAACTGATTTAGCGGAGGTCCATGCAGAAATGCGTTTGTTAAACTTTAAGTTATTATTCAAAATTGCTCTACAAAAATGTCATTCTCTGCAGAAAGCAAGGAAAGGCTGCATATGATGCTCTCTGGATCACAGGCCATGTGATAAAGTCTGCCTGAAATCTGGTTCCGAGGCAGAAAATCTCTCCTTTGTTTTTCCAGCTTGCTTTATTTAGACAACTGGAATCATATTTCCTTTTTTACTTTGGCTACCAGTGAGCTCAGAGCTAAATTTATCGTTCCGTTTCCAGTTATCATGTTGCTTCTTCCTGGCATAATGCCCTTTGCTTCTAAGTCCAGTCTTTATTTTTATTTTACAAGCTGCTTTTAAATCCTTTAGAAATATCAATAGTGATAGATATTATGAATTATTTTCTTTTCAAGGCAGACTCACTTGTAGAGCTAACCACCTCCACAAAGCGAATCCTGTCCATTCCCATGAGACCCAGTTCCAAGGAGTCACTGCCTCTCATTGGTCTCTCTACTATCTTCCAAGGGAAGAAAATAGACTCAGAGGCTACTGGATGGAGTTTGTTTGGCCTTTAGAGGTATAGGGAACCTTGTTTATTTCATTTGGGGTGGAAGAATTAGGCTACAAATTCAGAAATAATCTAATTATCCATAGTCTGGGAATAGCAGAATAGGACAATAAAAAGACACAGGACATTCTAGGCAATTCTATTGCAAAGGAAACTTTACCATGATGGAATTTGTGATTGCAGATGAACTTGGTATTTCATGGTACCTATGGAATTGAAGGGAGAGAAAGAAAAAATACACAAGGCTAAACCACTAAGTCAAGTAACTTTGTAAAAGTCCCAAGAAGCTCAGTAAATTGTGTTTCTCAAATGAGGGCAGGGTTTCTCAACCTCAGCACTACAGACAATTTTAGGTGGATAATTTGTTGTTGTTGTTGTTGTTGTTGTGGGAGGTGCCATGTGCATTGCAAGATGTTTGCAGCACCCCTGGTCTCTACTCACTCTATACCAGCAGCACTTGCCCCCAGTCACGACAACCAAAAATGTCCCTTGGGTGGGGTAGAATGGGCAGAATTGCCCATCATGGCAAACCACTGAATTAAGGTTCATCTTTCATCAGAAACTTCTGCCAGAGTCAGCCATATACGCTGTCCTCTTGTCTGTCTTACAAAAGAATCACAGTAGCTGTGTTTGTGGCTCTACTATGTGTCAGACACTCGACGTGCCTTATCTCATGTCATCCTCACCACGGCCCTGTGAAACATTTGAAGTTTCGAGGTCACACAAGTAGTGGGAGAGAGAGCTAAGAGATCCAGACCTGCTTGGCTCTAAACCTGTGTTCTTACCCACTGTTCAACCCTGATCAACAATGGTAGAGGGTACTAATTATCCCAATTTTACAAATGAACAAACTGAAGTTATTCCAACTTAAGCGATTTACCAAGAGAACGCAGTTAGCCCAGTTAGCCCTTGGCAGAACCAGGGTCCTAATCTAGATTTCCATGACTCAAAAGACACACCTATTTTTTTTTCTCCATATGGATCTATTAAGTGGTTGCTGGGCCATTTGTACCCTCTCCCACTTGGGTGCCAATACAGGCAAAAGGGTGAGACATCTGGAACCAATGAAGTTCAGAGATTGCACCAAAGGGAAATACCAAAGCAGTGGCAATCAGCGAAAGAAAAAAAAAAAATCCGACAGTACTGGGCTGGCCACACAGCTACCAAAGTTTACAGTGAGAAGAAATAGCCCAACTACTACTACTCCTACTACCACTTAGGGAACTCTTTGAGTATTTCTCCAGTAATCCTTGACCCTCACCCGCTTCACTGCACTCCCCAAACAGAAAAAAACCTTGTGACCAAGTTCAGTTTTCTTAAGGCACTTTGAGATGATTTCGCTTTACGTCTGCTACGACTGAGCCAGACCAAATCATATTTTCTGCAATGATGATGATGAAAAGTCAATCTCCCATGAACTCCCCACATGCCCGAGCTGGGATTTAACATGGCAAAATTGATGTGTGAACCAGTGTTGCTATTTAATGTGGTTTCTATCAAAGTGTTCATAAAACCTGGGGCTGCAGCTGGCCCCCATTAGGTAGTTTCTTGGCGAAAGTTTTCCAAGGAAAACTTTTTTAACAGCTTCATAAAGCCAGGCACAAAAGGGCAGGGCAATGACTGGCTGAAAGACATGGGACTTTTTATCTTTGAAATGTTAAATAGGGGTTTGTTCTGTTTATTTCTGGAAGGAAAACTGGAAGGCATTAAAGGCTACATTTTGAGCCTTGCAGGATTTCAGTCATATAGTCATGTGTTCATTTGTTCAACATTTATTGAGCACCTACTATATGCCAGGCCTTGGGCCAAATACTGGGAGGAACAAAAAGATGAGTGAGTAACATTTGGGTTCTTGGGGATATGGAGGGGGAAAGAGAACTGGTGAGAACACAAAGCAGTCTGGGGCAAGGGTTTCAATGTTGGAATTTATAAAGCTATCTAGAAAAGTGCTTGGTGCCAAGTAAGGGCTCAGAACATGTAGACTTCTTCCCTTCAACACGTACAATGTGATGCTAATACTTTGAGGATCATCACTCATTTACTGCTAAAAGATAACTATCAACTTCACACAAAAGCTGATGTCTGGGCCTCCATTTGGGAATGTGTGGTGTGGTTTTAAAAGGCAGCTTTTCATCTGAACACCCAGATTCATATATTAGTTCTGTACATAACACCACTCAACCTTCCCTTGCATGCCTACATAGTCCCTCTGGTCTGGGGACTATGAGCATGGGAGACTCATGCTCTAGTGTGAGGAAATTACATTTGTACCTCCCTGTGGCTACAATGTAAAAGAGGTCTTTTGAGCCACAGACCCAGGCTAGTTCCAGATTGGTGTAAGTACTGACCATTCACCCAACCAACCCTTCCAGTCCACCATCATGGGTTATGACGCTGTAGTTCAGAGGAGCAACTTGATCTCCTGGGGGAGGAGGTAGTCAGGATAGTCTCTGTGAAGGAGGCACTCGGGAAGCTAGGTCTTGAGGATGCAGCTTGTACACAAGTACGAAGAAAGAAGAAAGACGTTCTAGAGCGGGGCTAGGGCAAAGGTGCAGGAGTAGGAACATGCCCGGACTGTTTGGGGAACAATGAATAAACCCAGATTGACAGGAACACAATTCAGAGGAATAGTGGGAAATCAAAGTCATGGTAGTTAGGGTCAGATCATTGGGAAACCTCCAGTCCCAGTCTAGGGTACTGCATGAAATTAGTAGCCTGTATATGTTGCAAACATTATTCTTGGAAAAATATGGAGCGAGGAGTAAGTTGAGTCCCCGGATTCTCAAGTATTTGGTTCTTAACAGTATCATTCATTATACAGAGTCTCAGAACTGTTTGTTCTTCCCAAAGATCCCCATACTATGGAATCCATAGGACTTTGGGGGCCTCCGAAAGAAAAGGTCCTGAGAACTCATGGCAACGTTGTACCTGGGCAATGTGTCCCTGAAAAAAGGAACTAGCATTTGCAGACACTGGGCTAGACCTTTGTCCATACATTCTTTGGGGTTTTTTTGTTTTTGTGGTTTTTTTTGTCCATACATTCTTTAATTCTCACAAAAACCTGATGAGGTAGGTTCTAATATAATCCCCATTCTACAGATGAGAAGACTGAGCCTCAGACAGTAGAGCAAAACAGGATTCAAACACTGATCTGTTTTATTCTAAATCCAGTATTCTTTCACCATACCACACTGCCTCCTGAATGGAATCTCTTTGCAAAACTCTGAATGGGGGAATCCTGTGATTAATCCATACCTCTAGTTGTCATTCCCTTGAAACTTAACAGTAAAATTCCTATTTTCCTACTGTCCAAACGTTCTTGAATGTTAAATGTTTTGGGGTTCTAGCCAAATTATGGAAAACGATGAGCTCGAGGACTTCCAGAACAATTCATTATAAAGGTCGAACTACCCCCCATATTTACTCAGCCAGCAAAGGACGCTATTCCATGGACCAGAGAAAATGGTAGCAACTGGAGCTGTCCAGGTGGCTCAGGTTGAGGCCAGATCCATCAAACCACGGGCAGATATGGACTGGTGCTGCTGTTCTTGTAGGCTCTGCTGCCTAAAGAACCATCATATCACTGAAACTACAGTGAACTATTATCCTGGCAGGTAACCTAGTACAACACTCAATAGTTTGCAAAGGTCTACAACTGCCCTCTGAAACACCACCACCCCCAGCTTCACAAATAAGGACACTGAAGTTCTAAGTAAGGTAACTAGAAAACTAAGTAACTGGCTCAAGGTCACATATCTCAAAGAGTGGCAAAAAGTGAGATTCAAAGTCTGGTCTTTCGACCCCAAAGTTCAGTACACCACTCCTTAAGTGCCAAAGCACTCGTTTGCCTTCATTTTGGCAATATAACTAGTCAAAAGACTATAAAAAGTCACCGACTTAAATGCTTTGATTTCTCGATGCTAAACTTCCAGCTTCTGAAGCTTCTCTCTCTAGCCCCACCTCCAGCTCTCCATTGACTACACTGACCAGGGGGTCTGGCCCCATGCAGACATAGTCTATGTGTTATACGTGTGGGGGAACTCCATCTCCAACTCCCAAATGCAATAAACATGACTTTTAACCTTAAGGAAATCCAAAACACATGGCAGCCATAAAAATGGTATTGGAGAAATTAACAACAGGTTATCAGAGAGACAAGAATTTCCAGTAGTGTTATATAGATGAGTCACAACAAGCCTCTATCAAAAAACCTGGAGGATATTACAATGATATAGATGACAAAGAAAACATAGGAGCAAGATAAATAGCTACCTGGTGAGCAAGGCAGAGACACTCAAAAGTCTCTCTAGAAATTCCAGTCATCAAACCATTCTATTCACCGACTCCCCTATGCTATCACATATTTTTAGTAATATATGTATGAAAATGCTTCTGCATACATCCTTGTCTTTGTCTATCAATCAGCTAATCCCTCATGGATAAGAAAACCAGTAGATAACACAACCGCTACCTTTTAGCACTCAAGTGAGTGGTCTGTTTAGCTTCTGAGACGAAGACCCTGACCTAGACCCTTCGGACCTGATTAGGAGCTGAATTATGCAAGAGGCTCCTATTTCACCACCCTTCATACAGGAGTTCTCAAACTTGAGAGTCCATCATGATCATACGGAGGGCTTATCAAACCAGACTTCTGGTGCTTTCGGTGGCTCCCGACTGCTGAAGTTCAGACTCTGGTTTCTGCGAGTTCCAGCCACCCACTCTCAGCAACCTCATCTCCTGTACTCACAAACACAGACCTTCCCGTGTAGACAGGAAAGTTTCCTCGCTGGTCCCTAAACTCAGCATTTTCACTGCTGACTTGAGTCCTTGCTTCACGCTGTTCCCCTCAAAGAAAATGCCTCCGTCTTTCTCTTGCCTATCGGTGTCCGCAGCCTCTGGCTCCTGCTCCGTTTCCTCTAAGTGGCCTTTCCTGGCTGTTCTAGCTGCATTCAGTTCTTCCTTTTTTAAAAGCCAACAGCACCAAGATACCTGGGAATAAATCTACCCAAAGAAGTAAAGGATCTGTACTCGAACTACAGAACACTCATGAAAGAAATTGAAGAAGACACAAAAAGGTGGAAAAGCATTCCATGCTCATGGATCGGAAGAATAAACATTGTT
>CM052901.1:12568199-12658754 GCA_028534135.1 Potos flavus
CCCCCCCCCCCCCCCCCCCCCCCAAGCCTGGTGGTGGGTATTGAGGAGGGCACGTATTGCATGGAACACTGGGTGTGGTACATAAACAATGAATCTTGTAACACTGAACAAATAAAATAAAAGTATTTGGGGGAAAAAAAAAAGGCAACAGCAATTCCAAATTTGCACTCCTCAGTTTAGCAAGCAGGAAGTTGAGCAGTTGTCCCTATGTCTCCTCTGGGTATCTAAACTCCGTTCCCTCAAGGCCCATGTCCTAAGCAGTGTTTCATTAGCCTCTCCTTCCAGGACCCATGACAGTGCTAAACGATAGGACCCAGGGCAGTGCTAGATGAATAGTATGTACTCAATACAGTAGTCCCCACTTATCCTCAGGGAGTCTGTTGTAAGACTCCCAGTGGATGCCTGAAACTGCAGATAGTACTAAGCCCAACGCAGACTGTTTTTCCTATACATTCATGCCTACGATAAAATTTATTTATTTTTTTAAAAGATTTTACTTATTTATTTGACAGAGAGCGAGAGCACACAAGCAGGGGGAACAGAAGAGGGAGAAGCGGGCTCCCAGCTGAGCAGGGAGCCCGACGCGGGGCTCAATCCCAGGACCCTGGGATCATGACCTGAGCCGAAGGCAGACGCTTAACAGACTGAGCCACCCAGGGGCCCCTGATAAAGTTTAATTTATAAGTTAAACTCAGTGCAGTATCAATAATAATACAATAAATAAAATAATAAAATATATATTATACCAATATGCTGTAATAAAAGTTACATAATATGGTCTCCCCCTCTCAAAATATTGTGTTGTGTGGACTTACCCTTCTTGTAATGACGTGAGATGACTGTAAGGGTAACTGAAATCATGGAAAGCAAAACCACAGCTGAGGGGGAACTATCGCAAATACATTTTTAAACATACGACCTTATTAATTCAGGATGCTTACTATATTTTTTAAAACTGGTGAAGCTTGGCACAATAATAAATGGCATAGCTAGGCTGGTTTTGTTTTCAAGTTTTTGTTTATTTGTTTTACATTTCTTTCATGTTCAGAGAATTTCAGAGGACAGTTACATCTGTAAAATTAGGTTGAGAACAGACATGACAACATGAATACAATCTATGCATTTGCTGATCTCTGCTGGATATTTCCCAATATACTCACACATGGAGCACAGACCTAATTTACAGAACTCGACTTAACCCTCTGGTAACGCGGATGCATCATAGGTGTTTTTGACCCAGATCGGCACTGAACACTGATCTAGACATATGCTAATTAAGATTTCATTAATGACGAAAATATCCTGCCTTTGAGGGATGCCTCGGTGAAACTAGAGGGAGATTAAAAAGACAATTACATTTCTTAAATCAACCCCCTTGTTCTCTATGAAATACTTTGAGGCTGATTTGGTTTAATTCCACCTTCTCAAAAAATCTCACTTGGGGGAAAATGGGAATATAAAAGCAATGATCTCCCAAAGCAAATTTAAGCTGTTCTAACAGGGACACTGCATGTAGAAAGCAAGTAATGTCTTAAACTATGCTGTCTGGTCTTACCCGGCCCACAGAATCTGAGTTGAAAGGAAAGGAAAGCAGACAAATGAAAAGAAAGGAAAACAGAAAAAATTGCATCTACACACACAAACTAGTTTGAATTTTGAAAGAAGACTTTACTCCGTTCCTAAACAGATTACTAACCTGGGTTTGATTTTAGTCAAAGATCTGGTACTTTTACTATCAATTGTCTTCACTGCAGTCTCGTATAACCACACATAGTTTCTAGAACATGGCAGCTGGACATCATTCCAATGACAGTGCCAATGTTCCTCAACCCAGTGGCATTGGTTAGAATTGGCAACGGATTTTGACTTTGTTTTTGGATTCCCTTCTCTCCAAGGAGGCTCTTCAACTCCAAATACTTTGCTAGACAAGTGACTGCTTAAATAAGTGCAAAGTAACAGGCTCGTTGGTCTCTACGGCAGGCCATACATAATCACCATAGAAATATATAATTACACCTGTCAACCTCATCTTGTGTAATTGATTCAGTGACTAACAATGTCAGTGGCAGGCTAAGCTTTGAGGTCTCGCTGTGAGAAAATACTCATACATGGCTAAACATCTTGGTATCTTAATTGCTTGTCATACTGCCAAGGCTCCTGTGTTGTATCCATCTCCACAGCAACAGACTTGAGTAGATAAAGCACATTTAATAGCCGAAAAGTGAGTCGATCACCTTGTTTTTGTTTTACAGGCCCATTAGAAAAAATCATGGAGTTGTCAAAAATAATCTGGTCATGAAGCCAGATTTGAAAGAGAAGTCTAAAATATCATCTGTGCACTGAAAAACTAGATGCATGCTTCACGCTTTTCAAAAAGGAATCCTCTAATTATGATTATGAGCAGAGAGGAACAGTCCATGCTTGAACATGTACAAAGGCACAATGTGACATGACATTTTCATCACACTCACTGCCTTTTCAGGAGTTGCTGGAACACATTAAAATCCCTCAACCACAAAGCAAGAAAGCTCTGGAAGCTCCTGGCCATTGGCAGTTTTTTCTGAAAGGGTGGTTTGGCGGTCTACACCATGGTTAGACAGAGGCCACCAACCCAGGAGACAAGCACACCAACCATAATCACATGGAATGAAAATGCGGAATCATGGCTAGTGTTGTAACAAAATGAAGTAAGTTATTTTTGAAATTTAACAAATTATATTCCGTAGCTGGTGCTCAGAAAGCACAGTGACTACTTGAAAAACGTCAAGAAGCTTACAGATTACCATGTTTTACCCAAGATTAGATAACTTTTGATACATGTGACAGATACAAAGTCACTCTCACATCCCATCTCTATCGATCTCTTATTTCTATTTGACAAATGTAACAAGCTGTCTTTTTTACCAACCATACTCGGATGACTGCTTTCCAAGGCTACCAAATCCCATTCATTCATTCACTGAGTCAGTCATTCAACATAGTTTTGAGTGCTTACAATGTGCCAAGCGCCGTGCTAGGTGTTGGGACACAACAGAAGAGAATCCGTGTTATGGGAGCACACAGGAGTGGCACTGACCCAGACTCGGATGACCAGAAAATTGTTCCTGAAGGAGACGATACCTAAGCTGAGTCTTATAGGGAGAGTAGAGTATTATCCCGGTTTTGGAGGCTGGGGAGGGGAGAACAGTCGCTACAAAAACTCACAGAGGGGAGGAACAAAACAGCTAGAGCATGAAATGGCATAACAGGAGATTTGGCTCTAGAGGGAAGAAGGAACCAGATCATGGAGGGTATTAATATCATATTAGGGATTTTTAGATCCTGGTCCTGAGAGCAATGGAGAACCAGTTTTTTTTTAAGTGTATTTGGGAGGGAGGAGGATGGGTGTACATGTTAGGAATATTACCTGTCTGAACTGCTAAGAATAGAACAACACTTCCAGAAGAATTAAGATTTTTTTCCCCCTCAACTGTATTCTCCTTGACCAGAGTATTTGACAGTGCTCATAAGATAGTTTCTCTGATATTTTGCTTTTCCACCTCTCTTTCTCCAGCTCCTTTGCTGGTCGTTTTTCTCCTGTCAAATCAGTTGATTCTTTCCTTTTCTCACTGTCACCAACCCTACATAGGCAATTCCAAATTACCTTCTTAATTTGTTTCCCTGCCCCCTCTAATCCATCTTGTACTCTTCTAGAAAATTGTTCTTCTTAGGTCCACCTTCAGCGGTGCAATGTATATCTGATGTGTCTAGCTGCATGGCAACCCTGCCTCCATTGTTTGTAACAGCGTCATGATGTTCCTTCGGAAAACGACTCCTCCACCCTCCACCGGTGGATGCTGTCCCACCTTTCTCTGGCCAAAGGTCAGTTATGTAACCTAAGCCAAGCCAATCAGACTTTTCCATGAAAAGTGACTCTTGAATCCAAGGATTGAGAGTACTGGGATCTGGTTCATCCTAAGAGCAGAATGCTGAACAGTCTGTATTTTAGTTCTTGGACAGTCTTGGAGCTGTCACGGTTTTTGTCCTTGCTAAGGCCTGGTTTTTGTGTGTTCCCTTCAGGTGTGGAAGTTATCCTATACCCTTCTAATGTATGTGTGTATATGTATGTGTGTGTGCACACGCGTGTGTGTGTGTGTGTGTGTGTGTGTGTGTTTATATAGCTCAGGTTAGCCACAGTCCATTTCTGTTGCTTGCAGTGAAGAATGCTATCTTCCTACTGGCATTAAAGGCTCTTGCCCAACCTATCCAAACATATATACCATCGCTAAGCAACTTAAATCCTCCGCTACAATCCAATAAGTCTCCCTTCTCTACTCCTGACACCACACCTATTCCCATATCCCCAACTCCATACTTGTGCTTTTCCCCTTCTAGTCTGTCCTTACTCCATTATCCTTGACCCGGATGGAGGGCACATTATACCAGAGGCACCGTATTAGGGATGGGAAAAGAAGAGATGAGGGAAACATAGGTCCGACCTTAAAGAACTGTCTCTTCTTTCTTGGCCCCCTGCCTGAAGATTCCCCAGTAACTTCAGGAACATTGCTCTCTAGGTCCTAAGGACTTTGTCCTAATGGTCTCCCCCATTAGTGTCTCACACAGGTGAGAACTAGATAGATACTGTTGAATACTGTGCTCTAACGGTGTCTTTTCTCCCCAGCAAGGTTATAGGCTCTTCTCTTGTAATACCTTTCATCCTCCCTACCCACCCATCAACACGAGATTTTTGTGCAGTAGCACAAATTTTTTAGATGCTAAGGAAAAAATATAGAAAAGAAATTTCCTTCTAATTTATGCCCATCTTTAGGCCACTCATTTGTTAGGCAGTATAGTATTTGACAGGCATGGGTCTTGGAGTCAGAGAGATGTTAGTTTCAGTTCTGGTTCTGTTACTTATGAGCCGAATGTCTACACCACTAAGCCTCAGTTCCCTTACCTGTATATTAGATGACATGATGTATATTAGTGTGCCGAGAACAGTGCCTGGCACATAGAAAACATCTACTAAATGTTAGTTCTTTTCATTAAAATGATGATTATTTTCTTAACCAATACCCAAAACGTAATTTTATTTTCTTCAAGTGCTGAATTCTGAATCTGTGGCAGAAGACACTATACTGGGTTTCCCTCAAAAATAGAGTAAAACATATTCTGTAGATGAACCTAGACTACTTCAGAATCACTTCCATCTCCAAGAGTCATTGATTCCATTTCACAATTTCAGAGAGGTGTTTACATATATGCATACAAAGACCGTTTCTGCTTAAATCTTCCCTAAAGATGAGTTTTCAAAGTCTGTGGCTATCCTACCCAGTGTGGTGGTTAGCATGGGCTTTAAAATCAACAGAGCCTGGGTTTGAATACCATCCCCACCAGTTACTGGATGGTAAAGCTGGAAAAGACTTCTCTGACCAACGCTTTTTTTCATCTATAAAAATAGAAAGGATAGCCCTTAGCTTACGAGATTATTGTGAAGATTTGATAAATATTATACAAGTAGAGTATCGTGCTTGCCCGTTAGTAAGTATGCAATAAAATGGAGCCCAAAAGCATATCTCATAAAAGGAAAGCTTGATTAACTGGACCTCATCAAAATTTGAAAAGCTTGCTCTGCAAATGGCCCTGTTAAGAAAGGATGAAAAAATAAGCTACCACCTGGAAGAGAATATTTTCAAATAACATATCTGCACAAGAGACTAGTATTTAGAATATATAAGGAACTCTCAATACTCAATATTTTTTTTAAATCAAAATAAAAAATAGACTAAACATGCAAAGATTTCACCAAAGATGATATACAGGTGACAAATAAGCATTTAAAAAGATGTTCAACATCATTAGCCATTTCCTTAATGGAAATGTGAATTAAGATCAATAATGAGATATCACAATACATCTATCGGAATGACTGAAATAAAATATATTGACAACAACAAATGTTAGAATATAGAGAAACTAAATCGCTCATCCATTGCTGATAGGAATGTAAAATAGTACAGACACTCTGGAAGAAGTCTGGCAGTTTCGTATAAAACTGAACACGTGAGAGGTGCCTGGGTGGCTCAGTTGGTTAAGCAACTGACTCTTGATTTTGGCTCAGGTCATGATCTCGGGGTTGTGAGATAGAGCCCCACATCGGGCTCCACACTGGGCGGGGAAGCCCGCTTAAGATTCTCTCTCTCCTTCTCCCTCTGCCCCTCCCCCCAACTCTAAAAAAATTAAATAAAATAAAACTGAACATGAGATATGGGTCATCATATTACCTAAAAACTGCATTCTTGGGAATTCCCATGAGAAACAAAAATTATATCCATAATAAAATCTATACACAAATGTTCCGAGCAGCTTCATTCTGGAAACAGCCCAGATGTTCTTAAAATGGTGAATGGTTCAACACACTAGGGTACATCCATACCATGGAATGCTACATAAGGTGCTAAGAGCAGTCAAAGTCATAAAGACAGAAAGAGGGGGGGAGGAAATGGAAAGTTGTTGAATGAGCATATAGTTTCAGGTTGGCAAGATGAAAAGAGTTCTGGAGATGGATTCCATCACACTGTGAACACGACACAACTGAACTGTACACTTAAAAATGCTTTTGATGGTAAATTTTATGGTATGTGTATTTTTACAATTAAAATTTTTAAAAAAGGAAAAAAATATGAAACGATGGTTTTCAAGACACTGAATCTCAGGCAACAAAGAACAGTAGTCTCTCAGAGACAGTAAACAAACGAGGTGAGCCCTGCGACTGCCATAGCTCATTACCTGGATACAACTTGCAGTCCTGGGAGCAAGGAAGGGAAAAAATAATCACTGCTATTGCCCAGCATCACGAGAGAGGATTGGACCACGTATCACTAGCCTGGGAAAAGATCCAAAATCAAAATTCGAAGGTTTTGTTTCTATTGAATATGTATAGCTTTCAGACCATCAAAAAGTCAAAAACTCATTAGTCAAACCATCATAAGTCAGGGACTATCTGTATAAAATTCCATGTTTTTTAGTATATTTACAGAATTATGCATCAGCACATGCATCACCATGTATTGCTTTTAGAATATTTTCAATACCTCTCATAGAAACACTGTACTCCTTAGCCAGTACCTTCCTTCAATCTCGCCCAACCCCTTTCTCACCAGACCAAGACAACTATTTGTCTATTTTCTGTCTCTCTATATTTGCCTATTCTGAATCGTCGATATAAATGGAATCGTATAATATGTGGTCGTTTTTTAAAATTTTATTTAATTATTTATTTATTTTTAAGGATTTTATTTATTTCAGAGAGAGAGCACGAGCAGGGGAGAGGGAGAGGCAGAGGGAGAAGCAGACTCCCCGCTGAGCAAGGAGCCCAACACAGGGCTCGATCCCAGGACCCTGAGATCACAACCTGAGCCGAAGGCAGAGGCTTAACTGACTGAGCCACCCAGGCGCCCCTATATGTGGTCCTTTGTGACTGGCTTTTTTTTTACTTACCATAATGTTTTCAAGATTCATCCATATTACAGCATGCATCAGTATTTCATTTCTTGTTATTGCCAAATAAGATTCCGTTGTATAGATACGGCACATTTTATTTATCCATTCATCAGTTGCCTGTTAATTTTTGTTTGGATGCCGAACATTGTGAATCTTAACTTCTGAATAATAGATGTTTTTTTCTTTTTCTTATAAATATTTTTGAGCTTTTCTCTGGGATGCATTTAAGTTGGTTGGAAATAATTTATCCTTTCAGATCATGATCTTAATACTTATCAGGCAGTACCAGGGCAGTGTTTAATCTAAGGCTAATTTTGCACAACCACTGAGGTAAAATCCTTGAGTACCCTACCAAATGCCCCATGAATTATGAGGTTTTTCAATCTGACTGGTGGAAACAGTATTTGAGCCCTAGGTGAGACTAGACATTTCCCCTGCCCCCGCCCCCCATTCCCTATGTTACTGCCTAGAAATTCTCTTCAGGCAGTAAGCTGGGGAAATTGTAGGGCTCACTTCATTTGTTTCCTGTGACACAGGGACCAGTGTCCTTCACTGTCTGTTACACAGTGTCTTGAAAACCACTGTTTATTTCATATATTTTTGTCTGGTTTTAAAGTTATTTCAGGCCAGAGGGTAAATCCAGTCCCTTTTATCCCATCTTGAAGAGAGGCTGAAGACTTCCTTCAGTATCGTGCTTTATCCCAAAATATGTTCGAGTTCTCTGAAGTGAAATGACTCATTTCCCAATATTATTTCTTCTTTAGCCAGGCAAAGAGAAATTTCTCTGAATAAGCCTGCTGTGTCACTTTAATGTTTATAAACACACGCATGTATGTGTATGTATCCAGATGCAGGCCAAAAAAAAAAAAAGAAAAACAAAGTAATGACTTATTATAACCTGGAATTTGAGCTCTGAATCCCAGTGCAAATATCAAGTGTGTGGCTGGAGGACATTAGGCATTTATTTCCTTTTTCCTAGGCTAGAGTCCTAGGTGGCCCTCTTCCCTAAGTGCAAACTCACATTTCAGAACGTTACCATTCAAATGAGATGTTAAGCCACTCCTATGTCTTCCTCTACCCTGTATTCCAAAACTTACTGGAAATTCTTCAAAGACTGATTATACTTGATCAAATAGTTAGCTCAGAGCAGATCATTGAGTCCAAACTCACACATTCAATCTTCATTTGAACCACCTGGCTCTATGCCCATTGATCACAGGGAGAGCAGAAGGAGGGTTTGTGGGTTACGTAGTAGAAACCTACCCTGATTTGGAGAGCACACCTCTAAGAACATGCCTGAGTGACTTTGGGTTGGCAGTATCATCTCTGTATAGGAAGGACACTATAATAGTTATTTACATATATAATACATGCAAATGAGTTCGAGTCCTGTCCAGAGAATGCATATGCTGAAACCACCCTTTAAATCCCAACAAAAGCAGTTTGTGTGTGAGGAACTCCAGTTCAGGAAAAGTGCCTCTGCGATCTGGGAAAGAGACTTGAATTCCCTAAACCAGATTGCTCAAAGTGTTGGAACATGCTGTCTTTTCAGTGTTAAAGAACAATGACTTTTGATCATGATTGCTTTCATTTTGAGTGATTATTTCTATCACACCATCCCTCCAAGGAATGGTACCAAAGGGCTTCCTGAATTTTCTAAAATCTATTTCTAGATCTCATCAATGAAATGAATAGAGTCTCAGATTTTATAGTTAGCTGGAATACGATCAATGTTGCCTTCAGTGATATTTCTGGAACCGGAAAGCAAATGTTTTTACAACAATGGAATGGTATACGTTCAGGCTTAGAATGTAGTACATATTAATTCAGAAAACAATACTTTTTTCCCACAGCATCATTAAGCAAGCCCTATGGGAAGAGACAATACTGATTGGTGGCAAGCATAAACATTAGGAAAGTATTTTTCAACTGTAGCACGTATTCTAATTGTCCAGTTACCAGTTAAGTCACAAATAAAATCCTGCTTTGTAATTCTGTGCTGGCATTGTGAATAAGTCTCACTGCTGATGAATAATGTGGGTTGCACAACAGACTTTTAAAAATAAAAATTAGTATTTCATCTAGTTCTATAGGAAAGGTTAGTACAAATTACTTCTATATTTAGGGTCTCTGTATTCAGTCAGTCTGCAAAATTTATCAATCGGTGTTGACATTCGAGGGCTTAAGGTTCTCCACTGGCTAAGGAGATAACAGACTTTCGGAAAGATTACGGGAATACTTTCATAAGAGAAGCCAGGTCTTTGGATTTAATATAGATCCTTTTGACAAGTCACTTAATCTGAGTCTCCATTTACTCATGTGAAATGGTAAAATAGAGCTAGTAATATAGGGCTGAGCTAGGTGTGCTAAGCTTTCACTTGCCTCTCCAGATACTTGCATCCTGCTTTTCTCCTCCGTGCCTAGGAAGCTAACTTGTATGGGCTGCATCAATGGACTTCCTTGATTTCAGGCTTTGAGTTGGGTTCATTCAATGGAGGCACTGGCAAGAGGTCAGATAACATCAAGAGAGTGGGGTCAGGGCTTCTATTCCCCCTAGCTTCCTCCCTGCTAGCTTATCCTGGGTTAGCTGCATCCTTTTGTCTTGAGTGAGGGTCCCTTTACCCAAGTCTGATGGCCCTCTCTGAACAGTCACCTCTCTACTCTCTCCTCCTGCCCCTTCAAGCCTGGGGGCCCCTTCAAGCTTAGGAGTGATCATGGCTACTATCGAGGGGTCTTCAACATCTTTCGTGGGTTTCCCTTTAACCTTGCGGCCATACCTGTATAAATAGTCCCATCATGAAACCCTCGTCAATGACTCCAATTTAGCATGCTATTTCCACTAGCGCCATGACTGATCCCCTAGGCTACAGGTTGTCCGAGAAACTAAATGAAAGGTCAGAGTGAAAAATATAAAGCTTATACAAACAACAGGTCTTTTTTTTAAAATTAGGAATCAAATGCTGAATAATAGAACTGACCAGTGAAGAAGATCCCGGTAAATTGCCAGGGCTGAGAAGGCTGATAGGGAGCAAACAGGACAAATACTCATGAGGTGGCCATTAGAATAAGACAGGAAGCAATGAAAATTCTCAAATGAGACAGAGGAGAGATGTGATAGGACCTATCCCCAGCAGAGCATCCAAAGACAGCCCCCCACCTTTACCCCTAGTCTCTGAGTGCCATTGTACTACCACCATTGAGAGGACAGAGCAAAGTTCCGCCCCTAACGCTCAGCCCTTGGCTTTCATTTCTTCAGTAGTTTCCCTGCCCCCCACACTAGAGCATACCCACGGTCAGTTTAAGGGCCTTCACAATTCTTCTTCCACTTCAGTGCAGGCTTAAGGTAAAACTGATCCTTGGTCTGTTTCCGACCATCTGCTTCACCGTCCTTCTACTCCCTAGCCCGTCCTCTGGCCCTTTAGATTCCTTGTCTTTATTGCTCTTTTATACTAGTCCATCTCCAGAGGGTTGTGCTAGTTTCCCGATACCAAAATGCTTGAAAGGGCAGAGGTTTTGTCTGTTCTGGGCTCATACCCAGCCTCGCCTTCAAGTTGACACCGCTCTCCTTAAAGCTCTGGGAATCCCAAATCGGCAGCGTTCCCTGGACTGTGCCTGCAGGAATTCTCTGAACTAGACCCTCCTCCGCCCAGTCACCGGAAGCCAGTCTCTCTCTGCCTCGGTCTCACAATCCGGCAAGTCCCCGAGCAGCTGCAGGACCTAACTTAATTATTCTCTCCAGGCCCCCATTCCTTTGGCAACTTTTCCCATTCCCCACTCCCAGCCCTTTTGTACCAGCCGAGGGTCACAAACGCGCCAACTTCTTCGAGACGCTTGTCTCTCTTCACATAATGTGAATATACAACAATAACGACCCACGACCCAATTCTCAGTTAATTCCTCTGGCCCCAGACCACAGCAGCTACTCTCGTGGCTACTTATGAATTTGAGGGAGAGGGCTTCTGCCGGAGCGGATGGAGAGAAGTCAGGTTTTGTAGTGTTAGGCGTGGCGCAAAGAGAGCCAGCTGGCTTCTCCCTAAGCTGAAGCAGAAGCCGCCCCACCCCATGGCTTCCAAAATACCTTGAGTGAAACATGGTACTCTTCCAATCATAAGAAGAACTGATTTAATGTTTATGTTTTCATAAGAGTGTGAAAGTATGGATACAATGGTACAGTTGACCTTGTCCGTGGCTCGTCCTCAGGGTTCTGCAGGGGATTGCCTTAAATTCCTCAGCAGTGATGTGAGTACCCAGGCTGGATACCTGCATTTGAAATCCCAGCTCTGTCACTTTTGCGAGTCGTTAAAATTCTCTGTGTCTTGATGTTCTCATCTGGAATAATCATTGTACCGTGTACCTATCTCACAGGGCTGCTGTGAAGACGAAACGGGTTATGATTTGGGGAGAACTTAGAATATGTGAAAGAGAAATAAAAACCGAAGGGCCAAAGCCTGGGTGCAGAGTGGAAGCGTGTAGTGGGAACCAAAGAACACAATTTTGCACAAAGGTCATGCTTTGTGGGTTTCGAATAGAGGGATGGAAAAGGGATGGGGATCTTAAAGCTAAAACTACACACTGTCTCAACCACCTACCAGGAAAATGAAGTCTACTGCCGGTTGGGTGTAGGTATATTCACACATTTGTTAGTATTGTTATTTAGTGCTCTAGAACCACTTCCGACATGTGGGGGGTAGGTTTCCCCCACATCAACAAGCAATTCTCTGACACCAGCTGGGTGTCCTACAGTTCAGCTCCATTCTGATGCTGTCTGCCTCGAGCTAGCATCAGGTGCCACTGGGCAAGGACTCAGTCCCATAGGACTGCCCACCCCCTCATCTCAGACACCAGTCACAAGTCCCGGTTCTGGCCTGTACTCTGACCATCTAGCTACAGACCATAAATCAGAGGTTCTCATGACCCACTCCTCAGGATCAATTAACCTGCTAGAACGGCTCGCGGAACTCAGAGAAACGTTGTACTTGCTAGATCATCAGTTTATTATAAAACGGTATAATTCAGGAACGGCCAGAAGGAAAAGATGCATAGGGCAAGACATGGGGAAGGGGCACCTAGCTTCCCTGCCCTCTCCAGGCCACTACTCTCCTCAAACCTCCACCAACCAGGAAACTCCCTAAACCTTGTCCCTTTTGAGTTTTTATGGAGGCTTCATGACATAAGGCGTGATTGATTAAATCATCGGCCATTGGCAACTGATTCGACCTCCAGTCACTCTCCCTGGGGGATGGGTAAGACCGAAAGTTCCAGCCTTCTAATCAGCTGCCAACCTGAGTTTTCCCCAACTATCAGCCCCCAACCTTAAGGGCTTTCCAAAAGTCACTCCATTATCATAACAAAAGGCACCATTCTCTCTCTTATCACAGGAAATACCAAGGGTTTCTAGACCTCTGTACCAGGAAGAGGTCCAAGACCAAATATATATTTCTCATTAAAAATCACAATATCACAATTGTGTATACATCGGGGTCCCTGCGGTGTCTCTGTACCGTGTATGCTGTTGTCTCTGCTGTGTACCTGAGAGCCATGCTTCGGGATTTATGGCATTCAGTTGTCCTTGCTGTAGAAGGGATGTGCCTGCTGTTTTCAGCAGCTGGAGGGACACCAGAAAGCACCTCAAACAATACCCAGCACTTCCTAGTAGCTACCACTATTACTCAGTTAAAGCTGTTGAACGTGGCTAGATTCCGCATGTGAAACTATTAGGTCGTCTAGCAATGTTTCATATGAATATCAATGTAATTTTTATAAGAACCTCTATCTCTGGGCCCCGGGTTCACTGAAATAAGTACGTGCAAATGACTGATCTCTGTGTGGAGATCCAAAAGGCTAGTGCCAAGAACCTTAAGGAAGCAGCTACCAAGGGTAACTTGCAGGATAGGGCAGGCAAGGAAAGGAGATCCCACCAGAGTAGCCCACGTTTCTGAAGACTCATGGGCTCTCTTCCTGCTGCCTCCCAGGTGTCTGCCTCTACGCTCCCTGACTCTGGTCTGGGAATCAGAACTCATAAAAAGCACTCTCTCCTGTGGCTGACTCTTAAACGATGAGTTTTTGGCCTCTTATTTTTGTCTTGGTGAGCCGGCTCTACCCTTCCACATTTCTGACCAGCTTCCCTATGCTCTTGAAATCTGATTACACGTCTGGAGTTTAATCGGATTCCCTAATGCTACAGCTGCTTACAGATTTGGGGTATATTCTGCTCTCTTCTCAATCCCGAGCTGTACCTTGACTCTGATTTACCTTGATCCCACAGATCAACAGGAAGAATCTGGATTTCTTCCTCCTGCGGTGGCAAAGTTCAGTCCGCCCCTTATATTGTCTCTATCTTACATTAAAATAATTCAGTATGAGGGAAATTCTTGTAATGGCAGAGGAGTGAAGAGGCCACAGAAATTCCCCAAAGATAATAATTATAAAATATGGATAAATCTTAAAACAACTCTTTAAAGACACAGTAAAGTATCCAGAAGAGAGTTAATCTCAAAAAAAAAATTCCTCATCTAGAAATAGAAATTCTTTGATATTCTTCCCCTCAAGAAGTGGAGTTTAATTTCTTTCCCCTTGAGTGTGGGCTGGTCTTAGTGACTTATTTCTAAAGAAAAGAACAAAGCAGAAGTGAAGGTGTGGCTCTTGGAAGGCTAAATCATAAAAAGTACTGCAGGGGCACCTGGCTGGCTCAGTCAGTAGAGCGTGTGACTCTTGATCTCAGGGTTGTAGGTTCGAGCCCCACATTGGGTGAAGAAATTACTTTTAAAAAATCTTAAAAAAAAAAAAAAAGTAGTGCAGGCTCCTCCCTACACATTCCATTGCTTCATTCATTCCAAGGGAAGCCAGGACCCCTATTAAGAGATTCACATGGTGAAGAACTAAAGCCTTTTGTCCACAGCCAGCAGAGAACTGAGGCTTCCTGCCAATAGCCACGTGAGTGAGCTACCTCGGAAGTGGATCCTCCAGCCCCAGTCAAGCCTTCAGATGACTGGAGCCACAGCGGACAGCTTGACTGTGACGCTGTGAGTAACCTTGAGACAGAGGCACCTGGCCAAGCCACTTCTGAGTTACTAGACCACAAAAACTGTGTAAGATAATAAACATTTGTTGTCTTAAGCTGCTTATTTTGGGGTAATTCTTATCCAGCAATGGCCAGCTAATACACTGGCCCCAGGATGCTGCTCAACCCCTCCAGATATAGGTATGGGAAGCAGCAGTGGGAAAACTCCATCCTTAGCAGGTAAAGGTGTCAGAGATCAGAGTTCAGAAAGCACCTGAAAATTAAAAGGAGAAGCCAAAACATGACAACATAAGAACTGCAAAAGGAGTGAGACCCAAATTCAAGACATAAATTACCCAACTCCCTGGCTGACAGCTTACACATGCTTTGGGGAAGATCCCAGGTGGCCTGGGAGAAAATGTGAAGAGAACAGAGGGGCATCTACACTCGAAATATAGAGATATGTGACGTAAGATCTGTGAGCTTGATGTTTTTTTGTAATGGAGTTCATTCTTGGGTAGCATGAAGCTGAAGGCTGATGGGCATGTAGTTTCAGAATATAGACCCCAAAGCTAGTAGAGCAATGGGAAATTAGAAAACTGAGAGAAAATTCCTACAAGCACGGATACCACAGAGAGAGAGCTCCATTAGAAAGTTGTTTGGAGAGTAGATCTTAAAAGTTCTCATCACAAGAAAAAAAATGTAACTGTGTGTGGTGATGAAGGTTAATGAAACTTACTGTGGTAATTATTTTGCAATAAATACACATACCAAATCATTATGCTGTAAACCTAAAACTAATATAATGTTATATGTCAATTATATCTCAATTAAAAACCCATTTTTAAAAAAGAATTAACATTTTTTTGAGAGAGAGAAAGCATGAGAGCGTGCAAGTGGGGGGAGGGGCAGAGGGAGAGAATCTTTTAAGCAGACTCCCCCACCTGAGTGGAGAGCCCAACTCAGGGATCATTCCCATGACCCATGTGATCATGACCGGAGCCAAAACCAAGAGGCAGATGCTTAACTGACTGAGCCACCCAGGCGCCCCAAGAATTAACACTTAAAGAAGAGTTAATATCTATTCTTAAACTATTCCAAAACATAGAAAAGGAAGAAAAACTTTCAAATTCATCCTATCAAATTCAAGATCACCCTGAGAGCAAAACCAGATAAAGATACCACTAAAGGGGCACCTGGGTGGCTCAGTTAAGCATCTGATTCTTGATCTCAGCTCAGGTCTTGATCTCAGGGTTGTGAGTTCAAATTCTGCACTGGGCTCCATGCTGGGCATGGAGCCTACTTAAAAAAAAAAAAAAGACACCACTGAAAAAGAAAGGTACAGGCCAATATTCCTGATGAACATAGATGCAAAAATTCTCAAAAAAATACTAGCAAGCTGAATTCAACAGTGCATTAATAGAATCATTCACCATGATCAAGTGGGATTTATTCCTGGGTTGAAAGGGTGGTTCAGTATTCACAAATCAATCAGTGTGATACATCACATTAATAAGAGAAAGGATAAGAACCATATGATCATTTCAATAGACTCAGAAAAAGCCTTTGACAAAATACAACATCCATTCATGATAAAAGCCCTCAACAAAATAGGTTTAGAGGGAACATACCTCAACATAACATAATAAAGGCCATCTATGAAAAACCCACAGCTCACAACATCCTCAATGGGGAAAAACTGAGAGCTTTTCCCCTAAGGTCAGGAACAAGACAAAGATGTCCACTCTCACCACTTTTATTCAACATAGTCCTGGAAGTCGTAGCCACAGCAATCAGACAACAAAAAGAAAAGGAACCCAAAATGGTAAGGTAGAAGTAAAACTCACTATTTGCAGATAATATAATATTGTATATAGAAAATCCTAAAGACTCTGCAAAAAACAAACAAACAATAAAAACACCTGATAAACGAATTCAGTAAAGTCACGGGATATAAAATCAATCTGCAGAAATTTGTTGCATTTCTATACACCAATAATGAAGCAGCAGAAAAAGAAATCAAGGAACTGATCCCATTTACAGTTGCACCAAATACCATAAGATACATAGGAATAAACCTAACCAAAGAGGTAAAAGGTCTGTACTCTGAAAACTATAAACCACTGATGAAAGAAAAGGAAGATGACATGAAGAAATGGAAAGACATTCCATGCTCATAGATTGGAAGAACAAATACTGTTAAAATGTCTATATATTACCTAAAGCAATCTACACATTTAATGCAATCCCTATCAAAATACCAACAGCATTTTTCACAGAGCTAGAACAAACAATCCTAAAATTTGTATGGAACCACAGAAGACCCTGAATAGCCAAAACAATCTTCTTTAAAAATTTATTTACTTTTGGTGGGGAGGGGCAGAGAGAATCTCAAGCAGGGCTCAATATTATGACCCTGAGATCACGACATGAACCGAAATCAAGAGTCAGACACTTAACCGACAGCACCACCCAGGCACCCCCAAAGCAATCTTAAAAAAGCAAAGCTGGAGGCATCACAATTCTGAACTTCAAGTTATATTTCAAAACTGTAGTAATCAAAACAGTATGGTACTGGCACAAAAATAGATCAATAGATCAATAGAACAGACAAGAAAATCCAAAAATAAACCCACAGTTAAATGGTCAGTTAATCTTCAACAAAGCAGAAAGAATATCCAATTGGAAAAAGACAGTCTTTTAAACAGTGCTGGGAAAACTGGATAGCTCCATGCAAAAGAATGAAACTGGACCACTTTCTTACACCATACACAAAAAGAAATTCCAAATGGATTAAAGGCCTAAATGTGAGACCTAAAACCATAAAAATCCTAGAAGATAAAGCAGGCAGCAACTTTTTTGACATCAGCCATAGCAACTTCTTTCAAGATATGCCTCCTGAAGCAAGGGAAACCAAAGCAAAAAAAAAAACTATTGGGACTACAACAAAAGAAAAAGCTTCTGCACAGCAAAGGAAACAATTAACAAAACTGAAAGACAACCTAAGGAATGGGAGAAGATATTTCCAAATGACATATCTGATAAAGGGCTAGTACCCAAAATATATAAAGAACATATATAAAACTCAACATCCCAAAAACAAATAATCCAATTTAAAAATGGCCAAAGACATGAACAGACATATCTCCAAAGAAGACATCTAGATGGCCAACAGACATAAAAAGACGTTCATCATCAATTATGATCAGGGAAATGCAAATCAAAATTACAATGAGATGTCACATCACACCTGTCACAATGGTTAAAATTAACAACCCAAGAAACAGCAGGTGTTGGCGAGGATGTGGAGGAAAAGGAACTTTGGTGCACTGTTGGTGGGAATGCAAACTAGTGCAACCACTGTGGAAAAGAGTATGGAGGTTCCTCAAAAATTTAAAAATAGAACTACCCTATGATCCAGTAATCACACTACTGGGTATTTACCCAAAGAATACAAGAATATTAGTTCAAAGATACATGTGCACTCCTATGTTTATAGCAGCATTATTTACAATAGCCAAGATATGGAAGCAGCCCAAGTGTCCATCGATAGATGAATGGATAAAGAAAATGCAGTGTATATATGTATATATCTATATATACACACAATGGAATACTATTCAGCCATAAAAAAGAATGAATCTTGCCATTTGTAACAACGTGGATAGAGCTAGAGAGTAAAATGTTACCTGAAATGACTCAGTCAGAGAAAGAAAAATAGCAGAAATTTCACTCACATGTGGAATTTAAGAAACAAAACAAGCAAGCAAAGGGAAAAAAATAAGAGAAAGCAAGAAACAGACTCGGAATTATAGGGAACACATGGATGGTTACCAAAGGGGAAGCGGGTGGGGGGAATGGGTGAAATAGGTGATGGGGAGGAAGGAGGAAGGAGGAGTACTCGTACTCCTCTACGAGCAGAGGGTGATGTATGGAAGTGTTGAATGACTATATTGTGCACCCGAAACTAATACAACACTACATGTTAACAAACTGGAATTAAGGTAAAAACTTAAATAAAAAAAATTTTAATGAGAAAATTTAATACATTAGGAATATATAAAAATTATATATGAGCTTAAAAATCAAAAGATTGGTGGCACAGTGGTATGAGAGAAACATTTTGAGGTGAAAGATATGTTCTGTATTATGACTGTGGTGCTGGTTACTATATACATTTGTCAAAACTTATCAAATTGTTGGGGCGCCTGGGGGGCTCAGTCGGTTGGGCATCTGCCTTTGGCTCAGGTCATGATCCCAGGGTCCTGGGATCGAGCCCCGCGTCGGGCTCCCTCCTCAGCAGGGAGTCTGCTTCTCTCTCTCTGCCCTTCTCCCCAATTGCATGCTCTCTTTTCACTCTCTCGCAAATAAGTAGATAAATTAAAAAAAAAAACTTATCAAATTGTTCACTTAAAATTGATAAATGTTAATGTATCCAATTTATACCTTAATGAAAAATAATGAAATTGAAAACAAAAAACTTTCCAGTATAAACATAGCAATATATATGGGTATGTAAGTTAGTCTTGAATGTACACATTAGGGGCAGTTAGTTTTCACTTGGGAGTATCCTAATCAAAAATCCACAGTCTGGGGGAGATTAGTGTTTGAAGGAGCCTAACCAAGAATCTACACCCCTTATATGACTATTGCAAGTGCTTTTAAAATCTTATCCACATATGCACCCAAGTGTTCATTACTTAGGAAAAGAGCTGTTAGAAATAAACAATTTTATGGAGAAATTAATCATGTTCAAGAAAGATTAAACAGGGCACGCTTGGTGGCTCAGTCGGTTGGGCGTCCGCCTTCGGCTCAGGTCACAATCCCAGGGTCCCAGGGTCGAGTCCCGCATCGGGCTTCCTGCTCAGTGGGGAGCCTGCTACTCCCTCTGTCTACGCTCTCTCTCTGACAAATAAATAAGTAAAATCTTAAAAAAAAAAAAAAAAAAAAAAAAAGATTAAACAGGTACATCTGTCCTGACCTGAACAAGGTATAAGAATTTGGGAGAGCAGCAGTCTCACACCTCTGAAGGATACCCGAAATATATCTGCTCCCCACTCAAGAGAACTCTGTCATTGTTCCAGCTAGAAAACTGGCGAATCATATCACTGGAATATTAGCTGCATCCTCTTCAGATTGAAGCTTTCACGCAAAGGGCTTGTTGGAACGTCGAAAAGGACAGAGATGCGGTACTGTGTTGGTTTTTCTGCCTGCTTCCTAATGAATATCCGTATTTGTTGCGGAATTCAGGCTGAGACTCGCGGTCTCAGGAAGACCCTGTATTCCTTCTTTGCTGTTACAACTCAGGTGGTTTAAAATAGGTAAGTTTCGGGGCGCCTGGGTGGCTCAGTGGGTTAAAGCCTCTGCCTTTGGCTCAGGTCATGATCCCAGGGTCCTGGGATCGAGCCTCGCGTCGGGCTCTTTGCTCGGCAGGGAGCCTGCTTCCCCCTCTCTCTCTGCCTGCCTCTCTGCCTGCTTGTGATCTCTCTCTCTCTGTGTCAAATAAATTAAAAAAAAAAAAAAATAGGTAAGTTTCTCACATCAAACAAGTTCCCAGATCTAGGCTTTCCATTCAGTTCCTCGAGCTTCTCTAGTAAAAGCCTCTCCTCTGGCTTCAGCTCACAGAAGCAGCTCGCACAGGCCGTTTAAGGGAACAATTAACATTGTGGTTTTAGGTACTCATCAATGATTACACTATTAAACTCTGCATGAAATCCTTTATAAAGTATGCCTAAAAGCAGTAATGCTGAAGGAGGACAGCCCAAAAGACAATGACCACTTTTGATTATGGCTGTGTGTTTTGTAAATATGAAATTGTATTGGAACACAGCCACACCCGCTCACTTCTGCATCGTCTACGGCCACTTCGGTGCTCTTGTGGCAGCTTTGAGTAGCTGAGACAGACAGACGGACAGACGCCGGACAGCCTGCAAAGCCATAATTATTTTCTGTCTGGCCCTTCACAGAAGTTTACCAACCCATGCTCTACGACAGCATTACTTCCAAATCGGTAATCGCCACACTTGATGACATAAGAATTACCATTAATTTCTGCTTTCATTTTTATTAATCCCTCCATTTTAATTCTTCTTTCTGCCATTTTTTTTCTGAAATTGTTCACGCTTTGTGCATTTATTCTGAGATTCTCCCTCTTTTTTTGCTTTTCTCTTTTTAACGACTACAATTAAGGCTTCGACTTTCTTCCCCTAAGCATTTCAGTTATGTTCTGTATCTTTGAATATATACCGTCCATTTTTGTTCATTTCTAAATAAATTTAAATTGATTTTATTTAGTTTTTAAAGATTTATTTATTTGAGAGAGAGAGAGTGTGTGCATGTGCACCCAGGGGGAAGGGCAGAGGGAGAGGGAGAGAGAGAATCTGGAGCAGACTCCCCACTGAGCAGAGAGCCCAATGTGAGGCTCAATCCCACAACCCTGAGATCACAACCTGAACCGAAACCAAGATGTTTAACCAACTGCACCACCCAGGTGCCCCAATTTAAACTTATTTTAATAAATTTATCTTGATTCCCTCTTTTTAAAGGTATTTTAAAAGGTGTTTTGAAGATTCCAAGTAGATAGAAGTATTTTTTGCTATCCTTTCATTACAGATTTGCTATTTCATTTCATTTGAGTCAGAGAATTTGGTCTGTATGATTTTTGCTTTTGGAGATTTGTCAATCTTTGTATCTTAACATGTGGTCAATGCTTGAGACTTTTCCATGTGAGTTTGAAAATAATTTGTATGCTGTTTTTTGACATATATATATGTATCTCTTCCATTTGGCTATTCCTAAATTGCATCTTCTTATAATAAACTGGTAATCTAGTAAATAAACTGTTTTCTAGAGTCCTGTGAGCCGTTCTAACAAATTATCAAACCCAAGGAGGAGGTCCTGAGAACCCTCCATTTATAGCAAGATAGTCAGAAGCACCAGAGGCCCAGATTTTGCAATGGCATCTGAAGTAGAGGACTATCTTGTGGGCCTGAGCCCTTAACTTGTGGGATCTGACGCCAACTCCAGATAGTGATAAAACTGAACTGAATTGTAGGAAACCCAGTTGGTGTCCACAGAGAATTGGAGAATTGTTTGGTGTGGAGGAAAAAACCCAGACATTTGGTATCCAGAAATGTGTGTGATAGTAATAGAAAGTAAAGGAACAGAGATTTTCCTTTCAGCCATTTTCTTACTGTGTCCTCACATGGTGGAGCAGAGATGGGAATCCTCTGGAGTCTCTTTTATGAGGGCACTAATCTCATTCATGAGAGCCCTACCCTCACGACCTAATCACCTCACAAAGGCCTCACTCCTAATACTATCACATTGGGGGTTAGGATGCCAACATATGAATTTTGGGGGGGGGGACACGAATATTTAGTTTGTAGCATTGCACCCCTGACTTCCAAAAGTGCACATCCTTCTTGCATGCAAAATACAGCCATTCCATCCCAATGGCCCCCAGAGTCTTAACTCATTCCAGCAGCAACTCTAAAGTCTAAGTCCAAAGTCTCATCTCAATCTCATCTGAATCAGGTATGAGTGAGACTGGAAGTAGGTTTCATCCTGAGATGACATTTCTCTCCACCTGTGAACCTGTGAAACCAGACACATTATGTGCTGCCAAAATACAGTGATGGGACAGGCATAGAGTAGACATTCCCATTCCCAAAGGGAAAAATAGGAAAGAAGAAAGAAGCTACAGATCCCAAATAAATAAAAAATCAAATATGGCAAATTCCATTAGAGCAAAAGGCTTGAGACTAATCCTACAAAGTAGTAAGAAGCCAAGCCATTCCTTCAACACTTGGCCCAGAAATTTCCTCATCTAGATATCCAATGTCATGGCTCCCAAGTTCTACCACAAAAACTCTAGAACAAAAACACAATTCAGCCTTTCTCTATTGTCCAATACATGTTTCTTGTTTCTGTCCAGGACCTCATCAGCATGGCCTTTACCATCCATATTTCTACCAACAGTGACCTCTGCACCCACGACCACATTGCCTCCTTCTCATCTGTTTGCCAAGTGTCCCTCTGCCTCTCTTATAAGGACACATGTCATGGGAGTTAGGGCCCACCTGGATAATCCAGGATTGTTTCCTCATTTCAAGATCCTTAACTTACATCGGCAAAGATCCTTTTTCCAAATAAGGTAATAGTCACAGGTTCTAAGAATTTGAGATGCGTATCTCTCAGGAGCCATTTTTTCAGCCTACCAAACCTGTGTTTGTGTGGTTCAGGGCTCACCCAGAGATTTGGACAGAATTTATAGACAGAATTTGGTGTTCCCCATGCTGGATGTTTCCTCCCTAACTATCCAGAAGTAGAAAGAAGCTAAGAATGGATTCTTTCCTTGAACCCCTGTAGGAAGCATAGCGCTTCTGGATTTTAAACTTCTGGCCTCCAGAAGTTTGAAAGAATAAATTTTTGTTGTTCTTAGCTACAAAGTATGTGGTATTTTGTTACAATAGCCTCAGAAAATTAATACAACAGAGTATGTTCCAAGTAGCCTAGATAAGGCTAAGAGGACTGAAACAAAATTTCAGTTGCTTACTCACAAGGGAGACTGAATTTGTAGGTGAAGTTCAACCAAGCTGACTGATAAACAAAAAATGAATATTCTTCAGAGAAACAAAACAGAACCCAGAGTCTCTGACAGTAGAGCATTCCCAATATCTAGCATACAAGAGAAAATTATTCTACATATGAAGGAATATGAAAACATGACTAATTTTGGGAAGAGAGACAACAATGGAAGCCAATCCCAAGGTTATTCAGATGGCAGAATTAGTCAAACACACAAAATAGTAGCTTGGGATGATAAAACTACTAATAACCATGCTCAAGGAACTAAAGAAAAATATGCTTCCAATGAGTGAGTAGATAGCAAAACCCAGAAAAATAATATAAACTCTAAATGCAAAACAAATACAAATTTTATAACCAAGAAATACCATATCTAAAATTTTAAAAATCACTTAATTGATGTAATCGTAGATTGAAAATGACAGTGGAGTCAGTGAAATTGAAAATAGATCAATTGAAATTATCCAACATGAAGATCAGAAAGAAATGACATTGAAAACATGAACAAAATAGACAAAATCTTTGAAAATACAACTTATCGAAACTGACATGTGATGAAACGATATGAACAGCCTACCTTTTTAACAAAATTTACTTTAATATCAAAAGTCTTTCCACTAATAGAAGCCTAGGTGCAGATGGTTTCAATAGTGAATCCCATTGGGCATTAAGGGAAGGAAATGATATCGAATTTACACAAACTATTTCAGAAAATAGAGGAGGAGGGAACACTTAACATGTTTTCTGATGCCAGCATGACCCTGAAACCCAAACCTGACAAAGACATTACAAAAAAAGGGAAACTACAGATTAATACATATATTTTCATAATGACCCTGAAAATCATTATGAATTATTTGCGTTCTGGGCCAGAATGTAGCTTCACAGATCTAGCCCCCAGCCCCCACGCTATCTCCTTTTCCTCCCACTGCCTAGCCCGAGCCATACAGCAAGGAGCTCATGCTTATGCATGTGACTTAGCCTGTGTGTCCAAGCACTTGTGACACCCTCCTCAAACAGCCGTTTTGTATGATCAGCCCTCAGGAGGAAAGACCTGGGGAAGAAATCCGTGCAAATGTTGAAAGGAGCTTGAGGTGATTTGAATAGGGAATTCCAAGATCCTAATCCCTGTGATCTAGAAAAGCCAGAAGAAAGGGGATCCAGACAAGCACATCCCTGAAGCACAGTGAACTCCTCTTAAGAAGGGGAGCAGCTGGGGCACCTGGGTGGCTCGGTAGGTGAAGCGTCTGACTCTTGGTTTGGGCTCAGGTCACGATCTCGGAGTCCTTGGGATCCAGCCACTAGTCAGGCTCTCTGCTCAGCGGGGAGTCTGCTTCTCCCTCTCCCTCTGCCCCTCCCTACCGCTCAGGCTCTCTCTCTCTCTCTCTCTCTTTCTCTGAAATAAATAAATAAATCTTTAAAAAAAAGGAGGAAGGAGAAGAAGATGGAGGAGGAGGAGGAGGAGGAGGAGGAGGAGGAGAAGGAGAAGGAGGAGAAGGAGAAGAAGAAGAAGGGGAAGGGGAGGGGGAGGGGGAGGGGGAGGGGGAGGAGGGGAGCAGCTGTAAGAGAGCCAGAGGAAGGCTCTTGAAAGCATAAAGCCCAGAGTGGGGCCTCTCTTACCCAGGTATGAGAGGAGTTCCGAGAAATGTGCAGCATCAATATGAAGGAAAACTGTAACATTTAAACAAAGGTCATAAACAAAAAAGAGCTCAAAGGAGAGATATGCCACAGTCCAGGCTGACAAAACGTAGTATCTCAAAGATGACGTTTCTTTCTAAATTAACCTATAAATTCAGTGCAATCACAAACATTGTTCCAACGGAGGTTTTATGGATCTTGGCAAGCTGATTTTATATTCATCTTGGAAAATAAAAATACATAGGAATTATTTTTTTAAATGGACAAAAAGGAACAATGAGAGGTTGCTCTCTAGGACATAAAATATGCTATAGTGCTCAAACATGCTCTAGGAATGAAACCGGGCAGATAGATCAACGAGATAGAATAGAGAGCCAGGACATTTAATAGATGGGAAAAGTGGCATTTCAAATTATAAAGCATACAACAGACTATGCATTAAGTGATGCTGGCATCATTTATTGCACATTAGGAAAAAATTTAGTTCATGTTCTAATTGATACCATACCAATACAATAAATTCCAGATGGAATAAAGAACTAAATGTCAGTAATATCACTGAATACTATAGCAGGTTTTAAAAAGAAAATGTAAGAAGATATTTTTATCATAGGGTGGGTAAGGTCAATTAGCAAAATTCAAATGAAGTATCCATAAAGAAAAGGAATAAACATTTAAATTATGCAATCAAGAAATTTTATAAGGAATTATACAATTTAAGTATGTTACTAATTAATAGATTTGTGAACTAAGTCAAGAAAGAAAGTGACAGATTGGGAGAAATATTTGCAACATATATGACAAAGGATTCATTTTTTTAAAGATTTTATTTATTTATTTGAGAGAGAGAGAGAACGTGAGAGAGAGCATGAGAGGAGAGAAGGTCAGAGGGAGAAGCAGACTCTCCACGAAGCTGGGAGCCGGATATGGAACTCGATCCCAGAACTCCAGGATCATGACCTGAGCCGAAGGCAGTTGCTTAACCACCTGAGCCACCCAGGCGTCCATGACAAAGGATTCATATCCAAGCTTCACGGGGGGAAAAAAATCTCTTAAGGAAAAGGGAAAGAATCTGTTATGAAGAAGAAATTTAAATGACAATTGCAGATATGAAAATGTATACAATCTCAAGTAGTTATCAGTGAAAGCAATATTAAAGCAATATTTTCTTTTGTCCACCAGATTGGTGAAATTTTCCACTTTTGCTGGAATCTGATAGAATAATATGATGTCTCTGAAAAGAAGTTGCTCAGTTTTCTATCAAAATATAAAATATGCATACTTTTGGACCCAGCGTATGTGTGCATCCAGAGAGACAAGGACAGAGGTGTTTACTGCTGCATGATTTTTAATTGCAAAAAGTGGGAAACAGTCTACATGCCCATCAATGGTTAAACAACCATATATCTATATTGTGCAGTGGTTAAAAGAAATGAAGTAGGTCTGTATGCACGGACATGGTCTCCAAGCCATATTGTTTAGTGAGAAAAAAAATTGCAAAACAATTTTTACTGTATGATCTCAATAACATAACCAAACAAATCTCTAAGTACATATATATGTAACCACAGGGAACGGATTGTAAAGATTCACATCAATCCCGTGACAATGTTTACTTCAGGAAGGAGGACGGAATGGGGGGGAGGAATGTGAATGGAGTACTTGAGCAGCTTACTCTCTGTACTTGTAAATGCCTTGAATCATTCCCGATGGAAATGTGTTTGTATATTACTTGTGTAATTTTTTTAACATAATAAAATTTTTAATACTAAATAAAACTAGGTAATGAGAAGGCAAAGGGCAGGGGACTGCTGTCTCTCATTGTAAGCCTTTGAATAATATTTGATTTTTAAAACTATGCACATGTTTTAATTTGTTGGGAGAAAATAAGTAAAGTAAAGGTTTAAAAAATACATTTAAAATATACTTTTAGGGGCGCCTGGGTGGCTCAGTGGGTTAAAGCCTCTGCCTTCAGCTCAGGTCATGGTCTCAGGGTCCTGGGATCGAGGCCCGCATCGGGCTCTCTGCTCAGCGGGGAGCCTGCTTCCCCCTCTCTCTCTGCCTGCCTCTCTGCCTGCTTGTGATATCTCTCTCTCTCTCTCTCTCTCTGTCAAATAAATAAATAAAAAATCTTTAAAAAATAAAAAATAAAAAATAAAATAAAATGTACTTTTAGGGGCACCTGGGTGGCTCAGTCGGTTGAGCCCCTGACTCTTGGTTTCTGCTCAGGTCATGATGTCTCACAGTTGGTTGTGAGATGGAGCCCCCACGTCAGGCTGTGTGCTCAGCACGGAGTCTGCTCGTCCATCTCCCTCCCCCTCTGCCCCTTCACCCCCACCCTCCCCCCTCCCCCCCACCTTCACCCGCCCCCCCCCCACTCCTGTGCTGCTCACACGAGTGGGCACTCTCTCTCTCTAAATGAATAAATGCAATCTTAAAATATATAAATATATTTATATATATATATGCTTTTACTCAAGGCCTCATAGCAATGAGCGGCAGAGCTGGCCTTCCAACCGGGGTTGTGTTAATAGCTTCTGAAGAAAGAAATGGAAAAAAAAAGGCTTAATCTAGTAATATGTTATAATTAAGGACTACTTTAGCTTTTACCTGTATTAAGAGAAAGATGATTACGGTACCATAATAATGTATGTAATAGTCTGTAAGTACTCATCTATTATAAAAGTTTTAAATAAAGGCCTTATCTTAAAAATCACTCCAAATGTTTTCTTCCTTAGTCCTCTGATTTTGGCGCCGACTCTGGTACAGCTGGGGTTAGCTTCGTGTCACCCTGCCTCGGTTAATTTTCAAGAATGATTCTTTTGCATGATTTGTTAGCAACTGCCTACTTTAAACATAGCATCTGCTAATTTATATCTTACTTCGGGTTCATCAGATTTAGATCAGAAAGAGAACAGCTATCTGTTTGGATTTTAAGTTTGTGTATTTTTCTATGTACGAGGACATTCTTGTTTCTACAGATCTTTATTTACAGACCAGCATGTGCTCTTGGAAGTCCCTGAATATAAGACCACATGGTTTTGATTTTCCATTTTTACAAAAGTTTTTCATTTTTCAGTTTCTGTAATATGGACAGATAGTTAATGACAAATTACCCCATCTTTATTTTTATAGTGCCTGCAGCTAGTTTATTCCTAACATTTAAGAAATTAAAATAAACCAGAGAGCAAGAACTTATCAATCTTACCTTCAAAGATAATATCTTTGTTATCATTTTAAACCCCTTCGACCAGAGCACACAAGGCAAAGGAAGTTGGAATTGAATGTTTAAGATAAGTGTGCACTCATTGGCTGGGAAACTCCAGAGTGATAGTTACTGACCGCTTTAGAATTTGGGGCTTGAAACAAAAACAATGTCTACTATTTGGTGAGCATGTCTGATGCGCCAAGCTCTTTTCTGTAGATTTTCATTGGCTTTTAAAACGACCCTCTGAAGTAAGTACTACTATTATCCCCACATATATAAGACAAAGCTAAGGCTCGAAAAAGGTGAAAAGATTCACCCAAATTTATACCGTACGAAACAGTAGAGGCAGGATTTGATCCCAGAGCTTAACTTCGCAAGTACAGTTTTCTCCTAGACTCAGACACCAGAGAGTTGAGATGACGACCCCTGGGAGACACTCAACTGTGAGCCTTTGTGGCAACCACTAGTGTCTAAAAAACTGCCTTGCTCTTAGGAAAAGGAATTTGCTTGCCATCTTATGAGTGTGATTGATTAGTGTGATTAACTAATCATTTAAATTATATTATTTAATATATTACATTCTTTTTATTCTATAGCATTACATTATATATTATCACCTTGTATAGCATATTTATTATATATTATTTTATTTATATATTAACTAATTAAATTATCATGTATTATGACATGTATATCAGATATTAGAAATTAGATTATTATTAATTAAACAAATTAATCACATTAATTTATTTGATTAGGTTTTCCTTCTTTCCCGTGACGTCTGTGAAGCTTAGAATCAAATCACCATCTCAACTCCAGCAATTGCTTGGGGCATTTCCATGTGTTGATCTTATTCCTTGTCACTGAACATCTTTGTCTTAATCTGTTCAGACTATTATAGCAAAAATACTGATGGAGTAGACAGCCAGATATGAGCAGGAAACAAATGCTTTCTGACTGATGAAAGGGTAGAGTCCAAACTCCAAACCACAGGACCAGAACCCAGGGGATATTTGTGTGTTCTTTGCTATGACCACTGCCCTAAAGTAACCTATAGCTTCATTATAATACATTCAACGGTGGTTTAACACCCCCCAACCGACAGAGAATGCCTGCCATGACCAGTCTGACAAGGACCATATAGGGCCAAGAACTTCCCTCTCAAACATAAAAAGAAAAGACAACCCTGACACCCCCCTCCCACCCTGGACAGCTGCCACCTCTGGGCCTGCCCACTGTCCTATCTCAAGAGCTTACTTTCACTCCAACTGCTATTAAACCCTTGCTTGCTTAAGAGTTTGGCTCTGGGGGCACCTGGGTGGCTCAGTCGTTAAGCATCTGCCTTTGGCTCAGGTCGTGATCCCAGGGTCCTGGGATTAAACCCCGCATTGGATTCCCTGCTCAGCGGGGAGCCCGCTTCTCCCTCTGCCTGCCTCTCTGCCTACTTGTGATCTCTCTCTCTCTCTCTGTCAAATAAATAAATAAAATCATTTAAAAAAAAAAAAAAGAGTTTGGCTCTGAATTCTTTCTTGGCCAAACTTGAGAACCGAGACAAAGGAACGGGCCTTGCAGTTGACAATACCATATATAAATTGGCTTAAATATCAAACATTTGTTTCTCACTGTTCTGGACACTGGGAAGTTCAAGATCAAGGAACCAACAGATTCAGTATCTGGTAAGAATTCGCTTGTGTCCTCACATGGAAGAAGGGGCCTCTTTTACAAGGGCACTAAACACACTCACCACGAGGGCTCATCTCTCATGACCTAATCACCTCCCAAAGGCTCCACCTCCAAATACCACCACATTGGGAATTAGATCCCGACATATGAATTTGGGAGAAACACAAATATTCACTCTATAGCATTCTCCTGGCCCCCCAAAATTCATGTCTTTTTCTTTACATGCAAAATACATTCCAACCCAACAGCCCCCAAAGTCTTAAGTCATTCTAGCATCAATTCTAAAGTCTAAGTTCAAAGTTTCATCTAAAACCATCTAAATCACAACTGAGCAAGACTCAAGACTCCTCCTGGGGCAAATTCCTCTCCAGCTGTGAACCTGTGAAACCACACACATTATAGGTCTCCAAAATTCAGTAGTGGGACAGGCATGTCCATTCCACCAGGGAGAAACAGCGAAGAAGAAAAGGGTGACAGCACCAAAATTTGCCATCTGTGCCTCTGAAGGGGCAGCCACCGTGGCCCTCAGCGCCCTGGGGTCTACCAAAGCAGCACCCGTGGTGGCCAAGGAATGAGGCATCAGAGTGCGGGAAGGGGAGCCTGAGACTTTCAGGCACAGGTAAGTCTTCCTTTTGAAATCCCATTGCCCCCTCCCCCCCAAGGAATCCTGTACTCTGAGCCTGTTAATGGGGGTGACAACTCAAACTCAACTGAATTGTCTCTAGGGTCATTCTCCCATTGTCTTGAAGTAATGCTCCTGGCTTCTGCCGAGATGGCTGGTTCACACTAATCTCTTCATCAAATGGTTGCTTGGCCACACCCTTAGTGTGCTCGCTGGACCTTTCTCCGTCCTTTCAGTAGGGGTAGGCATAGAAGTTCCCAATTTTTTTTTTTTTAAGTAGGCTCTAAGCCCAACGCAGGGTTCAAACTCATGACCCTGAGATCAAGACCTGAACTGAGATCAGGAGACTGACGCTCAACCCACTGATCTACCCAGGTGCCCCTCCAAATCCTTTCAAGTTATGATCTTTCTTTGTTTCTTGGTTTTTGTTGGTTTTTTGGTTTTTTTGCTCCACAATTCCATATTTAATTCATTTCTTTCCCCCCAATTTTTACTATAACCGTTCAGGAGGAACCAGGCTGCTGCTTCAACACTTTGCTTAGAAATTTCCTCAACCAAATAACCAGTTCATTGCTTGCGAGCTCTATTTTCCACAAACACCAGGACATAAACACAATCCCAAGATCTTTGCCACTTTAAAACAAGGATGGCCTTCCCTCCATTGTCCAACACCATGTTCCTCATTTCCATCTGGGACATCATCAGAATGCCCTTCATCGTCCGTATTTCTACCAACATTCTGTTCGGCTTCATTGAGGTGTTTTCTAAGGTGATTGAGGCTTGCTCTTACAGCTCTCCTCTTTTCTTTCTAAGCATTTACCAGAATCTCCCTTAATAGTCTGTTCATAGCAACCGGCCATGTTCTAGCATGTGCCTCCAAACTCTTTCAGTCTCTAACCAGGACCCACTACCAAAGCCTGTTAAAAAAGAAAAAACAAGCCCCAAATGGAGACATTTGCCCCTACCCCCCAACGACAGCAAACCAAGACTTAAGTACAGTTTCAACCTCTCACAGGAAGGTGGCCTTTTACCAGGCAATCTGAAATGTCCTGATCAGCACTAGTGAGGTAACTTGCACCGTTCTCTCTCCCTCAAAAGAGAAGCTGTCCCAGCCTAAAACAATCCTTTCTTTTCTTTCACTAAGAACTTCTTGTCCCACCCTCCTGCCTATAAGGACCTTCCATTTTGCACAACTCCTGGGATGGAGTAGGGTGCTACTGGTATGTACAGGGTGGAAGCCAGGATATACTGCTAACCGTCATACAAGGCATAGGACAGCCCCCTACCACAAAGAATTATCCGGCTCCAAATGTCAATAGTGCCACAGTTGGGAAACCCTGGGTATAGCCATACCAACTCGGGACTGAGCTGGAAGAAATAGGAACCGAAGACGAAACAGTCCGACTAGAAGAGTAAAGCTAGAACACTGAAGTAAGAACCTAGGACTGCTACAAAGTGGTGACTTAGAGGTGGCATTCTGATCGCAAGTGAGAATCTAGAGCTCATTTTCCTTAGCAGTCTTGTTAGATTGAGTACATTTTGGGGGGGGGGGAGGAAGGGAAAAGGAAGAGGGAGAGAGAGAGAATCTTAAGCAGGTTCCACGCGCAGCACAAAGCTGGACCTAGGGCTCAGTCTCACGACCCCAAGAGCATGACCCTGAGATCATGACCTGAGCCGAAATCCAGAGTCAGATGCTTAACCGACCGAGCCATCCAGGTGCCCCCAGATCGAGTACATTTTAATTATACAAATCAAAGAGTGGACAAGAGCCCTAAAGCTCCATCAAATCCCACCCTTTTCACAGCACTCCTGAACCAGAAAGTTAAAATAGTTCTCGACTGGGATTTTTAATTCCTAGGGCCTATCAGAGAGTCTGAAGGGACTCTGAATATGAAGACTGGCGTTCTCGTCCCACTCTCCATCTGTACGACTTTGGGCAAGTCACTTTTCCTCACTAGGTTTTGGTTGCCTCCTTTATAAGCTGAAGAAATTTGGGGGCATCATTTCTAAGGCTCTTTCCAACTCTAACAGTTGTGAGTCTCTGATTTCGTTAATTGGGAGTAGAATAGAATAAAGCCTGGGAACGTTTTTTTGGTGATTTACTTGGACAAAGAATTCCTGAACATGCTCAGTCTTAAAAACGATCGTCCTAAAAGGTTGATGAAAAGGGACTAACCTTGTCTACTTTTCCCCAGGCAGATACAGGATCCCACTGTTGAGGGTTTTATAGAGAGAAAAAACCAAGTTGGATTAATTGTTCTTCCTGCTACGGACTCCCATGGGATAAAGCCTTTGGTGATTATAACATAGAGTAATTTCAGAACTTTCTGAGGTGCCACACATTTACCTGCTCTTTACAATGAATAATATAATTCAATGACTAGATTGAGAGGTTTTTTCCCTAATTGTTTCACCATGTTTAATACATCTAGAGAAAGGGCCATAAAGAAAGGCTTGTAAAAAGAGAGCTAGTCCTGTGCTACTTCTCACTGGAGGCCATCTTTATTATCATCTCCCTGCTTGCGGGGTGAGTCATGGACTCACTCTTTGGACCAGGGCCTTATTTAGAGTGCGAAATGTTTAACAGAAAATATTTTTATGAGGGGCGCCTGGGTGGCTCAGTCAGTGAAGCGTCTGCCTTCGGCTCAGCTCATGATCTCAGGGTCCTGGGATCGAGTCCTGCATCGGGCTCCCTGCTCAGTGGGAGGCCTGCTTCTCCCTCTCCCCCCCTCCCCCGCGAACCCGCTCCCTGCTTGTGCTCTCTCTCTCTCCAGCACTGTCTCTCTCAAAAAAAAAAAAAAAAAGAAAGAAAGACAGACAGAAAGAAAAGATTTTATGAGAAAGTTGAAGTGTTCAATATTCAATCCTAGGAGAGCAGAAAAGAGACCATTCATCTCTTGTCTACGGGTGCCTAAAATTCTATTCAAAGTCAAACATTTAATGATGGCTTAGGGGAAACTCAGGATTGGTGTTAGGTATGGAGAGCCCAAGCCACCATGTACGGTGGTACAGGTTGCTCAGTGCACAAGGGCACTTGTCAGAGAGAGCAAGTAGAGGCTGAAACCCTAAGCCCTCCCTCCATTCATCAAGCCATGCGCCTGGGCAGGGGGCTGCGTCTGTTGGGAGGGGGGTCTCTTCCAATTCAAACGAAGTCACCATATGCCATTAGGTGAGAGAAATGCTTGCATCAAAAACTGATTGTAATGTAGTATGGTAGAGTATTATTCTAAACCACAACAGCGTAAATTCTGGAAATTGCCCCATCGATAAACTTGATGCAGGTAAAAGAAACAGATATCTGAGGAGACTTTAGCTGTAGACTCTCTGGGTGCAAAAATCATAACAAAAAATTTGCTTCTGAATAGTAGAAAGTCAAAAGATAAGCTGAGGATATGTAGGGAATGAAGCAAATAACTTGGCAAAGTCCTGCTTCGGCCCTTGAGGCAATAATGAAGTTTACAGAAAGGCATGCACACTGTGTGGCCCAGGAGGTCATCAATTTGGATATCATACATTCTGTTTTTGAGAAACAAAAAATATAGAAACAAATAGACCCTTGTTCTAAAAAGCAAGTTTTGGGGGCACCTGGGTGGCTCAGTGGGTTAAAGCCTCTGCCTTCGGCTCAGGTCATGGTCCCAGGGTCCTGGGATCGAGCCCCACATCGGGTTCCCTGCTTGGTGGGGAGTCTGCTTCTCCATCTCCCTCTGCCTGCTGGTCCCCTGCTTGTGCTCTCTCTCTCTCTCTGGCTCACTCTCTCTCTCTCTCTCAAATAAATAAATAAAATCTTAAAAAAAAAAATAAAAAGCAAGTTTTGGGCATGTCATCAGGTCCTTACATCCTTAAACTAATTCCTCACATCTGCTATACAAAGAGAGTTCACATTTACAGTGATGAACATAAGAAATTGGTGTGCCTTCTAAATTGCCAAAGACAGGGATGCCTGGATGGCTCTGTCAGTTTGGCACCTGCTTTGGGCTCAGGTCGTGATCCCGGGGTCCTGGGATCAAGTCCTGGGTCAGGCTTCTTGTTCAGTGGGGAGTCTGCTTCTCCCTCTGCCTCTACCGCTCCCCCTGCTTATGCTCTCTCTCTCTCTCTGACGATAGATAAAATCTTAAAAAAATTATAAATCGCCAAAGACAACTTTTATATCAGGCCCAGCTTATGACGATTGATAATCTAAGAGGGAGATACATGCCAACGCAGCATTGACAAGAGATCCAGTACCCATGGCCATTCTGCAGAAGGGGTAAGTCATATTATTGAAGGTTGGAATAATGTCTAACTACACACGGTTGCCCAACTTATGGTGAATCAACTTACACATTTTCGACTGTCTGGTGGGTGAGAAAGCGATATGCATTCAGTAGAAACTGTGCTCGAGTTTGAATTTGGATCTTTCTCTGGGCTAGTGATTTACACTACAATTCTCTCTCGTGATACTGGGGCAGCAGGAGCCAGCCACAACTCCCAGACAGCCACGAGATTGTGAGGGTGAACACCAGACATGCTGACAACCATGCCGTACCCATTCGACCATCTGTTTTTCACTGGCAGCACAGTATTCAGTAAATTACATGAGATAGTCAATGCTTTATCATAACATATGCTTTGCGTTAGATGCTTTCGCCCAACTGTCAGCTCATGTAAGTGTTCCGAGCACGTTTAAGGGAGGCTAGGCTAAGCTATGATGTTCAGGAGGCTAAGTGTATTACATTTGCAACTTACGATATTTTCAGCCTCTGATGGGTTTATCAGGACATAACCCCATATGAGCTGAGGACGATCTCGATTATAACCTTAGGTTTAAAAGGTTTTCAAATGAAATGATTCTAATTACTGATTTTTTTCCATCTAAGAAATTATAGGTATTCTTCGGCAAGTAGCTTAGTAATTTCAGAAAAACCGTGTTAAATGAAAGGTATGGTGAAATATTGAAATAACCTTCTCTGACTTAATTTGAATGAAAAGTCTGATTACTTTTAAGCCATTACACAGCAGATCCATATTCTCCCCGTGTTTATATCCTTCTAAACAAGCAGAAAATTCAGATCACACAGTCAGCTAGCTCTCTATTTGCATTCTTGATTGGCACGATGAGGGCTGCATTGCAGTTTGTGAATATCATGTATTAGATGAAACCGAAAAGGAGTCTACCCAAACCTACAGGACGTGGTAGGCAATCAAGTAACATAAAGGAGATGAATTGCAAGTCCTTTGAGAACAGAATCATTATGAGCTTAACAAGCTAGTATGATAGTCATTGTTGCACTATGAGCTGTTTTGATAGCCTGAGATTTACCAGGATGATAAATATTTTAGAGTGACATCAGAATAATCACAAGGATTTGTTATGGTGCTTTCTATTCAATAGTCCATCTTCTGCGCGTGGACAAAGGAGGGATATTTTTTTGAGCTGAGCCCAGGGTAGAAAGAAAAATCAACATAATTAAATGCAAAGAGGGTCAATGGAATTATAGAATGTCAGAGCTGAAGAGAACCTTAAATATCAGCTCGTCTATTGTTTCTGCAAATATTTTACCCAACTGCTCCTATGGTAAAGAAAAGGTGTTATGTAGCCCCAGCAGCCCGGGAGTAGAGACCTCAGAGGTCAGGAGTGGATTTAAAACATTTTTTTGACACTTGATCTTAGCTAAAAGGCCGAGAAGCAATGAAACATTTTTTTTTTTGAAATGGGCTATGTTAGCCTAACATTATATCTGAGTCTCCATTTCTTCATATGGAAAATGGTGATTATAACAGTGTTTACCCCATGAGCTGGATTTTAAGACTGAATGAGACTTACGTAGGAAACAGTGAGCACAGTGCCTGCCACATAGTAAGTGCTCACCTAACAGGCAATATTCTAAATTTTGAACACAGAAAAACCTAACTGTGCTTTCCATTTCTTAAGAATATGCAGGATGGGGGTGGGGCATGGAGACTGATTAAAGATACTGGCAAGAGAGGATAGTGACAGATCCAGGACCTGGGGATTTACACATATAAGTCCCATACGAGATTACAGCAAGAAGTGACCTTGGACTTCAGTTACCCAGCTATTTAAACTGGGCACAGGTACCCCTTAGCAATGTGTTGGGAGTGACTTTAAACCATAGGGTAAACATGGGGTACCTTCTGGATTGGGAATTTTATTAGCTATTGAGGGAGAGGGAGTTCTTGTCAAAAGTAAACTTATATTGGGGCGCCTGGGTGGCTCAGATGGTTAAGCGTCTGCCTTCGGCTCAGGTCATGATCTTAGGGTCCTGGGATCAAACTCCGAATCAGGTTCCCTGCTCAGCGGGGAGTCTGCTTCTCCCTCTGCCCTTCCTCCTGCTCGCACTTTCTCTCCTTCTCTCTAATAAATAAATAAAGTCTTTAAAAAAATAAATTAACATATATTTTTTACATGAGTAAAATTTTTCACACAAGTCTTTAAGGTAAAACATGAGCCTTCAAAGAAATGTCTCACCCCCTCTTCTGGGGGCTGAGTTTATATTGCAGGATTGTTAGAAATATATCATTAGAAAGTAGGAAGCACACGGAAGACCATTCACAAACCCATTTGTCACTCTTCTTTCCTATAGGCTCATTCAGAAGAAATCCCTCGGCTCTAAGCTTCCTGAAGCGTGAATCTTTCTCATTTCAAGTTTTATTCTCAGCTCTTAGTTCAGTGTTTGGAACACAGAGGAATGGTTGAGGAGGACGGGAGAATGAAGTGACGCATTTGGGGATTTCTTTCTTGTTATCCAGAGGCTCAGTAAGAGTGCTAAATTGATTCACAAAACGGTCAACTAAAGGACGTTCTAATCTGGGACTAGCCATAGTCAACCCGGGCGTCTGGGGCTAGGGAAAAAAGGGCATGGGTACCCATGCTCCAGTCCCATGCTACCCCATTCCTACAGTGTGCTCCCCAAAGCAGAAAAGGCAAGGTCTTAATGATTTGAGGCCAGCCATTAGTCTGTTTCTAATGTTAGAACCATCATGTGGCAGAGAAGGGAGGGCAGCATCTCTTCCTGGAGCACAGGTAATGCTTTCCCAGGAGTGCAGCCAGCTGGGCTGCCACGAGGATTTGTCCAGCCCCAAAAGAAATGTTTAGGTTGCCAAACAAGAGGCAAGAAAGGGGTGTGTGTGTGTGTGTGTGTGTTTGTGTGTAAGCACAAGTATGTGAGTGTGTCTGTATGTACATTATTACTGGAGTTCGTCATTAAGACCATTTCAAGTCTATCTTCCATCCATTTTAGCAGCCATGTGACCTTAACTTTCTCTGAGCCCCGGTTTCCTCATCGGTAAAAATGGGATGATAATACCGGCCCTGCATATGATACTGAATTTCGGATACTGTTTTGAGCATGGTCATCTAGATAATGTCCATGGAGCGATATGTAAACTGTAAAAAGCTATACAAGTGCTAGAAGGAGTATTCGTCATCTACACATACCAGGTCGTAGCAGAACCAGCAGCAGTAAAGTATGCTGGCCGACCATTTTCCCCTCACTTGTGATTACTGTTCTAGTTAACAGGGTCAGCAAAAACTTCTTTGTGGAAATCGACAAAGATTACGGTCCAGGAGGAAAGTGTCATTCTTGTCTACTTATTCACATAGCTTGGACTGGGGTCTCAAGCACCAAAGATTCCATAAGGGTGGGGAGGCTTACTTCCTCTTCATCCATGTACCTGGGCCACCCCTGCCGGGGGCCAGGAAACAGTGACAAGACTGCCACTCTACAGGAGGCAAGAGCCCAAGCCTTAGTTCTCGCTACAGACTGACATCCAGCAGCTTGTTAATTACATATTTCCATTAATGGGATGAATCTTACTGTCTTTCTGGATGACAGTCTTCTGTTCAATGCATAGATGTCTTATTTTGTTCTGCACTCCTTAGCAACCCAGCGACTGTTCTGAACAGCCATTGCTGCACTTGAATTTTTTAAAATAAAAAGTTTGAAAAAGAATGACATTAACCAGAAACATACAGAAACAGCAGCTCTTTTCTGTGGCAGCTTACTTTTTAAAGCCTCATCGTATCAGAATAGGATTGCCTTCTGTCCGTGAAGCAGAAATCAAAGGACAATTCTGCATACACATTCAGGGCTTTCTTCTAGGGGCTTTCTTTGGCAAGGAAACTGCATGTGGCCAGATGGACTTCTCCGGAAGGACCTGATTATACACGTCACAGAGTTCTTTTCTACATAGAAAAATATATGAGATGGCAGGGACAAAACCCACAAGCAAGGGAAAGACTGAGGAGGATTGAGATTGGGGAAAATGGAAGTTTCCTAAATTTTTTCAGAGTTGAGAACTGCAAAACTCTGCCTAGTGGGAACCCGCTATTCCCTGCCCTACGGCTCTCTGCATAACATAATAGTTTTCTTCCTTAAAGCCAGCAGGAAAGCAATTCTCTGGCTTCAAACCTCTCCCTCTAGGAAGGCCAGGACCTTCTTTAAAAGGTCTTGCCTGATTAGGTCAGGCCCATCCAGAATACTCTCCCTTTTGATCAATTCAAAGTAACGATCTGGGACCTTAATCACATCTGCAAATTTCCTTCACCTTTGCCATAGACTCTGACTTAATCGTAGGAGGAAAAACATTTTATATTCACAAGTCCTCCCACATTCAAGGAGAGGAGATGACACAGGGCGTGTATACCAAGGGGCAGGAATATTGGGGGCCATCTTAGAGTTCTGCCTACCGCAGCTAATTAAAAGGAAAATTTCCTTTCCCTCCACTTCTTTTTGCCCATACTAAACGATCCATAAGGATATTTCTTTACAAAGTCCGCAAATGAGAACGGAGATCTTTTGAGCATTTCTTTACGAATTTTTATCTTACTTAATAAAGCTTTAAAACCATTCCCAGGACTATTTTGGTCCCACAGGTCTCCCTCCGTAAAACTAAAGCTATCGGATCCCAGGTCTCCAAATTATCTAAGGGTGAATTTGCAAACACATAGAGTTGACTTCTCTAGGCTTCCTTTGGCACAGACATTGCATCTGGCCAGGTGGAGTTGTCCAGAAGTATCTGCTTTCACACTTTATAGAGTTCTTTTCTTTTAATTAATTAATTAATTAATTTATGAGAGAGAGAGAGAAAACATGAACGGGGTGCAGGGCAGAGGGAGAAGCAGACTCCCCACTGAGCGCAGAGCCTGATGCAGGGCTCAATCCCAGGACCCCAAGATCATGACCTGGGCCAAAGTCGGATACTTTGCCCAGGCGCCCCTCACGGAGTTCTTTTCTACATAGAAAAATAGAAGAGATGGCAGTCCCAGAAATTGTCATTTCGGGAGAAATGGAGGAGAGTGGAGACGGGGGGGGAAGTGGAGAAGTGACCATACCATACTAAGGCATAGAGGACCTCACTGGGGAGCGGCCCGTGGCAGTGGCAAGTGACACCAAAGCTGGCACGAGTAGCAGCACGTGGGTAGCAAGGCGGTTCAAGCGGTCACTGTTGAGGGCTCAAGAGTCTTAAGAGGAGAGTCCATCTCAGGGGGTTGTTTTTCAAAGGTACGTGGCAGGCAAGACTGGCAGCTGTCACCTCTCCTGGGGAGATTCAGGCATCCAGTAGTCATTTTGCCTGTGATATACTGATGCCCCTTTGTTTCTGTCTCATTGGATATCAGTACTGAGCCCAACAAAATACTTCCTTTGCATGCTCACACACACACACACACACACACACACACACACACACACACACACACGTAGACAGGGGAGACTGGGTAGCATCTAGAGATTCAGCCGAGACCTGAATGTAGATTCCAACTCACTAGCTAAGGGACCTCAGTTAAGATATTTTGCCTCTCTGCATGTATTTCACTTCCTCTAACTATAAAACAGGAATAAATAAACTAATCTCTCAGGTGGCTATGAAGGACGAAGGAGATACCAGAGAAAGCTTCTAATATGCCACTGTCCCAATAGCACGTGAAAGCCATTCCCATGTATAAGTAGTATTACTCTTGCCATTCTCATTATCACCCGAAAATACCTTTTCTTATTTTTTAAATTTTACTTACATTCAATTAACATACAGTGATGAAAATACCTTTTGGAGAAAGCTCAGAGAGAGCTTGGATCTTGAGAAGAGCAGGTGCCTGCGTTCGGGGTACCCTGGGGCAGAGGGCAGATGATAGAAAAGATGATTTGAGGGGCACCTGGCTGGCTCAGTCGGAAAAGCATGCAAGTCTTGATCTTGGGGCTGGGAGTTCAAACCCCACTTTGGGCTTAGAGCTTAGTTTAAAAATTTAAAAAATAAAACTCTTCTTTCAAACAAACAGATGATTTGACATGAAATGAGGCCACTTTGTCTCTTTTGCTGCTTCCATAACGTATGGCCAGCATCCTGACTCCCTGCAGCAGAAAATCATCACCGTTTAATGATAAAGTACCGACGTACTTATAGCATTAGTATCGCTGATTGAAGGGCTTGTTCTTATCAGCATAAATGTCAAGATCCTGATGATTTTTTTAAACTCCACAAACATCTCTTACCTACCTTACGCCAAGGGGGAAGGAAGCATCTAGAATAAGAAAGCAGAACTTAAAAAAAAAAAAAGAGCAGAAAGACCAGATTTTTTTTTCCCCCAGTCAGTCCTAATTCTAATAATTTCCTTTGCTTTAATTGCAGTTCTGTTTGGTCTCTTTCTCTGATTTCCCCCGTTGAAATACATAATGAAATGCTACACATCTTCATGGTGAGCTCTGTTGCCGGGGAGCTGCTCATTAGTTCACTTGAGGTCATGGGTATTTGTAGCTAATTTACATGGCAGATACGGCAGAGACGTTTCAAATCGGATGGAGGCATCAACTACCAGCCCCAGTCAGATGGCTACAGAAATGGAAGGAGAAATGAAACCTGCATTTGCTTTTGCCTGTTCTTTTGCCTATTGATTCCTTCATTGAGCACACTTATCCCCAAATGAGTCTCTAAAATCGCACCAGTAGACAAAATCGTTTAAAAATATATTAGGAAATATTCTCTTGCCACTGCCCTTTGTATAAGGGAGGGGCCAACAAAGGACTGGGAAGAGGCAGACCTTCTCTTTCCACAGAATCCAGCGAGCATCCCCGAGGAATAAAATGACCACCAGCTTGCCGGTGAGTGACAGAATTCCTTCACTGAATTTAATCAGCGCGTCCCATCCCTCCCATCTTCCCACAAGAATACGCCCTGAAGACCACTGTTCCTCATGATCTCTCTGGTCCCTGACAACTTGACATTCCCATGCTTTTCATTATAAATGTGCAGATGAGTTCTCATAGCGGGGGAAGCCCTCTCCGCGAGTTTTCCAAGTTTACGACTTTCAGGAAGAAAGGAGTCAAGCTGGTAGGCAGGCCTCAATTGTGCCAGGCATTACGCTACACCAAAAGGGCTGCTGAGAATTTTACAGCACTCTTCCTGACATGGAGATTTCTTCTCCCTGCCCCTCACTTGCCCTCACACTAAATGGAAAAAAGCTCACTGTTGTCGGCAAAGCCAAGCAGCTTCCTGATTAGATGACCTTCCAGGTCTTTCCTCATCACTTCAAGTGAAAACGTTATCTTTAACTTCCGGATCAGACCACAATCTAACACCCAGCCAGACTGGGCCTAGCACAATCTTTGGGCCTCTGGAAAATCAGGGCGGACTCCTGGAGGAGTAGCCAGAAATCTTCTAGGTAATCAATAGTGTACCCTCAACTCGTCTAGCCAAGGGAGACAGAGCGGGGTGGGGGATGAGGAAACTTTGCCCAAAGAGTCACAGAGTATCATATTATTCTGTCCAACCCCGTTTACTGTGCAGTCAGAGAAAATGAGGCCCAGAGGAGAGAGTCGACATGGTTACGGTCATGTAGCAAGTTAGTGAAAGACTGATAACAATCAAGGATTAACAATGACAACAATAGCTAACATTTATTGAGCATTTGCCATGGGTCAAGTCCTGTCTCAGGAGCTGGTCATCTGTTTTCTGATGGTTTCTTCTTCAAAACCTCCAACAGTAAGTTGGGTTATATATACCGGAAATCAATATAAGTTACTATTATCAAAGTATGAAAGTTGTGATCCTTTTAACCTTCACCTTGAAAAGGAGGATGATATTTCCAAATTATCTAATTGTCCAGGGAGGCCTTGACATAATATTTGAAGACAGATTGTTATCGGGGCACCTGGGTGGCTCAGTTGGTTGAGTGTCCGACTCTTGATTTCAGCTCAGGTCGTGAGCTCAGGGTCCGGGGATTGAGCCCTGCATCTGGCTCTGTGCTGGGTGTAGAGCCTGCTTGGGATTCTCTCTCTCTCCCTCTCCCTCTACTCCTCCTCCAGCTTGTGCACTCCCTCCCCAACCCAATAAATAAATAAGTAAATAAATAAATAAGACTGGTTGTTATTATAACAGTAATACATGCCCTTGATAAAAGGAAAGTGAGAAGGGAGACAGAGAAAGATTTTTGGTTTCCTACTCTCTCTCTGCAATTCTTTCTCAACAACTGTCCCACTCCTTAGAGGTAATCATTTTTAAGTTTCTTGTGTTTCCTTCAGAAATAAACTGGATATACGCATAGACATTTATTTATGTTCTTTTATATATATAAATTCTACTCTATTCCTAAGATTTTGTACTTATATTGATTAGACATTTCTCCATATCAACAAATATAGACAATTCATTTTAATGGCTGCATAAGTATTCCATCACGTGGGTGTACTGTAGTTTATCTAAACAGCCCCCTTTTATAGAAATTTAGCCTATTTCCATGGGGTGCCTGGGTGGCTCAGTGGGTTAAAGCCTCTGCCTTCGGCTCAGGTCATGATCTCAGGGTCCTGGGATCAAGCCCCACATCGGGCTCTCTGCTTGGCGGGGAGCCTGCTTCCCCCTCCTCTCTGCCTGCCTTTCCGCCTACTTGTGATCTCTCTCTCTCTGTCAAATAAATAAATAAAATCTTAAAAAAAAAAAAAAGAACGCTTTAAAAAAAAAAAGAAATTTAGCCTATTTCCAGTTTGTTAACTTTTTTGCTATTATAAATGATGGAATGAATTACATGTACATGTTTATATCATACATGCAATTATCTATAAGAAAAATTACTAAAAATGGAATTTCTGAGTCAAAGAGTACTCATCCTTTTAATTTTCCTAGATCTTGCCAGATTATCCTATAAAAAGACTGCCCATATTACTCTCTTACCGACAATGTATGAGAATGTCTGGGTTCAGAGGTAGAAGTTGGTGATTCATCAGTCTTATATAACACCCAGTGCTCATTACATCACACGCCCCGCCCTCCCTAATGTCCATCATCCAGTTACCCCACCCCCCAGGTGCCCCAATATTCGAGTACATTGCATAAAAAAGCTGTGCTGAACAGAAAACTCAGATAAATCAAACAAGATCTTGTCGTAATAAACTTTCAATCTAATGGGAAAACATAACATATAAACCACAAATTACAAATACAAGCATAAAAGTAAAAGAAAAAAATGGATTTTAACTTTGGGGATTGAGAAAAGGCTTCATGGAAAAGGGATCATCTAAGCCAAGTCCTAGAGAATGTGTAGAGAGAGAACCAGTGGAGGACAGAAGAAAAAGCCATCCCAGGCAAGGAAAACACAGCATCAGCAAAGGCCCTGAGGTGACACATGGCCAGACCAAAGGCTGCACTGCAAGGTGAGCTTGGGCTGGGGAGATGGACCTTGAATACCATGCAAAGAACTTCGGATTTGCTCCTTGTTTCTTGGGAAATATGAAATTTTTCATCATCTAATTTTATTTTGTGGTGACATATAATCATCTTTTGGTAGCCAAGAGTCTGTTAATCTGTGTGTTAAGAAAACGTGTTGCAAATATATAAAATGGCCTTGCAAAAATGATGGAAACAACTATGGAGAAATACCACTTTCTGTATCTAGAGGAATCTGAACTTTCGAGCGCTTGCACAAAATTTCATTCTTTTCAGAAAATACTAACTAACCCTTGAAGGGTGGATTATTATCTCCACTTCACAGATCAGAAAACTGAGGCCTAGAAAGGTTACAGAATTGGCCAAAGTCAAACTCAGTTTTCGACCTCTGGCAGTCCGGCTCTTCACCACTGTTAACCAGAGTCTGTGCCCTTAACCACTGTTTTATGCTATCTATTTATGAACCGCTGCAGCGGGCTTACCTCCCACATGGTTGACATATGGGCCGGCCGGCCTCTGCTTACATGTTGCTACTGGTAAGGCCGTACTGTTCTGGCAGCGCTGAGGTCTTCAAAAGTATTGCATTATATTGCATCCAAGCCTTCCCCCCTATACCTTTGAGGCAAACATTTGGAGTCACTTAGCAAATTCCACCACCCTTACTTGACCCCACTGTGGTAGGCAGAATGGTCCACCAAAGATGTCAATTCTCTAATCCTTGGAACGTGTGAATATGTTATGTTACATGGCAAGAGGCGAAAGGGACTTTGCAGATGAAAGTGGGGTTAAGGACCTTAAAATTAGGGAGATTAGCGTGGATTAAGCAGGTGGGGCCAATGTAATCACATGAGCCCTTAAAAAGCAGAGAACATTCTCCAGCTGGAGGCAAGAGAGATGCAACAGAAGAAGTCAGAAAGACTCAAAGCTTAAGAGGGACTCCACCAGCTAGTGCTGAAGGGAGGCTACAGAGATAACAGGGGAAGGAATGAAGGCAACATTTAGGACCAAAGACTGGCCCCAGCTGATAGATAGCAAAGAAACTGGGTCCTCAGCCCTACAACCACAAGGAACTAAATTCAGTCAACACTTGAATGAACTTGGAAACAGATTCTTCCCAAGAGCTTCCTGTAAGGAACAGAGCTCTGTCAACACCTGGATTTTGGCCTTGTGAGGCACTGATCTGAGAACTCAATCAAGTGACTCAGACTTGTGACCTCTGGAACTGTAAGACAATAAATGATTGTGTCAAGCCACTAAGTTTATGGTAATTTATCATGGCGGCAATAGAAAACAAATACAAGCATTAAGTCTTTCCAATCTCTTCACATGTTCTTGACACCACAGGGTTTCCATCCTCTCACTATCAGTCTGCCTCATTGGATCATACTCTAACTTGTCTATGAGCCTTGGAAAAAGGCAACGCTCATTGTCACCACCTGAGCCCACTGGTGGATTTTTAGCATCACTTTAGAGGGGGAGAAGCCAGCCATTGTGCACCTCCTGATGGGATGCAATAGGAAGTACACCGTAGGACCCATGCAATAGTCTTGCCAAAAATGTCTATAAACTGCCTCTAGTCAACACTTTAGAGCTAGTGCCAAGTGAATAGGAACTCTGGGGGATAGAGGAACAAGTTAAATGGCACCACAAGAAAGCAATCAGAAAATCTAGAATACTAGGACTTTTTTTTTTTTTTTTGAGAAGACAATGAGAGGGAGTAATTGAGGGGAGACTGCTCTAGTTTAGACGAGATTTGAGAGACATTTCAAACAAATGTAGTGAACCTCGACTGGATGCTACTTCTAGCAAAACAAAAGTCTCAAGGCATCCTGGGAAATTTGAATATGGGCCAGATATTAGGCAATAAGACAGAATTATTGTTAATTTGGTAGGTATGATAATGCCATTGTGGTTATATAAGGAAATGCCCATGTTTTAGAGATATATACTGAAGTATTCAGGGGTGAAATGACAGGAGGTCTGGCATGTGCTTTAAAATACCCAAGAAGGGTGCCTGGGTGGCTCAGTCAATTAAGCATCCAACTCTTGGTCATGATCTCAGGGTTGGGAGATCGAGCCCCACATGAGGGTCCACACTCAGCAGGGAGTCTGTTTAAGATTCTCCCTCTCCCTCTCCCTCTGCCCCTTCCCCTGCTTGTGCTCTCTCATAAATAAACAAACAAATAAATAAATAAATGAAATACCCGAGCAAGACAGCTAAAGGAGGCTAGATCAAGCAAGAGGCAAAATGTTAGTAATTGTTGAATTTGAGAGAGGGGTATACGGGCATTCATATTACTCTCTCTACTTTTGCATGTGTTTGAAAGTTTTCATGATATGAATGTTCTTTAAAATGTAATGCCCATAACACACTAGTTGAGCTTGTCTCTGAAGAGTTAGCAGGGTCATCACCATCCTGACCAGACAGTGCATCTCTATTAATATGGCTGATATGCTTCTTAGAGCTTTAACAGTCATCTTAAAGTATGAACATGATGGAAACGGCGTTTTCCCATTTATACCAACAAGTTCGATGGTCCCCCAATCTATACTTTTATGATCCTCTGATTTTAAATGAAAACTTTACACTTACATTGGTTAAATATAACCTCACTAATTTCAACCAATTGTCTCAACCTGTCAAAATTTCTATAGTGTTCTTTAGATTTATTATATATATGAATTTGCTAAGCATACTTTTTATGACATTTTTCCAATTATTGACACATAGTTGAATAGAATATGGTCAAGGACAAAGCCCTGCGGCTCTCCACTAAATATCTTCCCCCAATAATGAACATTTTCTAGAGAAATGTAATTAACATCTTACCTTTAGATTTAGAGATCATAAATTTATAGATTACAACATGCTTTGACATAGCCAATCAAATCTAAACTTCACATCGAGCCTGTGAATTGTCCTATTTTATAGATGAATAAACCAAACCTCAAAGAAATTAAGGACGACTTTTCCTGAGGTGATTGGACAACATTTAGAAGAAAAGGTGAAGAGAAAAGATAGGTAGAGCATAGAGGTGTGTACATGTATGAAGGCAAGATTACCTGAGGTGTAATTAAGCAATTAAAGATGAGAAGATAGAAAAACAAATATAGAGATTCAGACCCCTGGGTGGAAGAAAGGAGTCGGTGGGAAAGGAGATAGGTCAGTTCTTTGTGCTAGCCAGACGGGGGCACAGAACATTCACAAATCAATTTCCTCATCTGTAAAATGGGGTTAAGATCCAGACTTGCAAGCTTCTTTTTTTCTTTTTTTTTAAGATTTATTTATTTGAGGGGGGCACGTGCGTGCACCAGGGGAGGGGCAGAGGGAGAGGGACAAGCAGACTTCCTGCTGAGTGTGGAGCCCGGCATGGGGCTGGATCTCCTAACCTGATCATGACCGGAGCCAAAATCAGGAGTCGGATGCTGAACGGACTGAGCCACACAGGCGCCCCTGGACTTGCACGTTTCTTAACAGGACTAGATGAGATCTTGTATTGAAAGCATGTGGCATCTGTGCTTGGCCTGTGGTAGGCACTCAATAAGTGTTCCTTCCCTCTTCTCACCCCAGTACCTTGACACTTCCAGCGCCCCAGAATCAGACCACTTTTTTCTAAAACTCTTAACCACAGCACTGTAAGAGTATAATCCACCACTTAGAGGTTCCCTATTGTCAAATTTGTAACAAGTTGGGGGTGGGGGTTAAGATAATTCTGAGCTTGCGCTATTGACCACAGACTTTCTTTACCTTACGTTTCTCCCCATTTCCTCTCATGACTACTTTTCTGGTCTCCATTTGGCCCTTTCCCGATGGTTTGCAGTGTTTCCAAGCCCATCGGAGCATATTCTTCAGGTGCCCTTTAATAACAGTAATCTCTTTTTATTTCATGTTTACGGTGATTAAACTTTTTTTCTGATTATTTCCTCATTTCATTCTCATAACTTGATTCTTGGGGGCAAAACAGGCAGACCAGTGGTCTGACCCACCATTGAACACATAAGGAAACTGATACTCAAAGAGGTACGTGACTGACCAAAAGTCACACAGCAAGTAAATGGCAGAACCAGAACTAGAACCAAGGTCGTCCAACTAAATCCTTCCGTACTTGAAAGAAGACACCAAGCCATTGATTGTGCATCCAGAGCGATGCCTCCAAAGCCAAAAGCGTAACACGGAAAGCTACACTACAACCATTTTCCCTTCGGTAATGATCATCATCTTCCAGGAGGAACATCTGTATCATGCATGGGTGTCCTAAGCAAAAGCAAAAGGGACACATTCCTATCGGAAAGCCACAAACAAGTGAGATGCAAAATGCTACTGTTCTACTCAACAGATGGATAATCATTTTGAAGAAGGCTGTTTCCATCATCATTAGAAATCTAAAACTTTTTGTGCTTACAAAAAAATGGTGTTCTGTGGGGCGCCTGGGTGGCTCAGTCGGTTAAACATCTGCCTTCAGCTCACGTCATGATCCTGGGGTTGTGGGATTGAGCCCCGCATCCGGTTCCCTGCTCAGCGGGGAGCCTGCTTCTCCCTCTCCCTCTCCCTCTGCCCCTCCCCCTAACTTGTGTTCTCTCTCACTCGCTCTGCTCTCTCTCTCAAATAAATAAAAAATCTTTTAAAAAATGGTGCTCTGAATATTCTTTTCTTTCGCCCTTTGTGCCATGTTGCATTCTGCAGATTTTTTCTTTAACCTTTTTTCTAAAAGGACCTCTAGAGAAGTTAATGCCTAGAGTGAGATTTGTTTTCAAGATGCGAATAAAGAATGATAATCTTGGGCCCTTTAGGTCAATCCATCAAGTATAAAATCCAGTATCTTCTGACATAAAAATTTGCTCAGCATATCCATACATATTAATGAGGAAAATAAAAATATGGCTGCATGAACCAATATTTAATCTTTTCTGGTTTTATTTTCCTTTGTTATAATGATTAACTTTTTATTAGAAAACAATAACTCGGGGCGCCTGGGTGGCTCAGTGGGTTAAAGCCTCTGCCTTCGGCTCAGGTCACGATCTCAGGGTCCTGGGATCGAGCCCCGCATCGGGTTCTCGGCTCGGCAGGGAGCCTGCTTCCCCCTCTCTCTCTGCCTGCCTCTCTGCCACTTGTGATCTCTCTCTCTCTCTCTCTCTCTCTCTCTCTCTGTCAAATAAATAAATAAATAAATAAATAAATCTTTAAAAAAAAAGAAGAAAAGAAAACAATAACTCTGAGAGCACTGCATGCGGATACAATTCCCAAACAAAATATTTTTACTAGTAAACTACATAGTTAAAAAAAAATTGTGAATAACATTGAGTTTTATTTTAAAGAATATAACAAGTATTAAGAGATCAACAATATTTGTGCAAATACTCCATTAAATGGCTGTGGCATTTGGTAGTTTGACAAAGCCCTCTCCATGCAACAGAAGAGAGTAAAAAGCAGACCTGTATATGCATGAAAATTTTAGCACATGGTAAAGGTAGCACTGAAAATCATCAGGGGTGGGGGGATGGGCTTTTCAGGAAATGGTGTAAGGACAATTGGCTATTCATCTGAGAAAATAAAATGGTTAGATCCCTATCTCATACCAAATGCAGAATTAAATTTCAGATGGTTTAAAGAATTAAATATCAATGTAAAAATATTTACTACTATATGAAAATATAGGAGAATATGTCCATATTCTTGAGGTGGGAAAGGCCCACTAAAACAAGGCAAAAATTCCTAAGTCATAAAATACAAAATAAGCAAAGCTTCTTTTGCTTTGCTTATTTTGTATATTTTTTGTATATTCTTATACAAAATAAAGCAAAACTTTAAAAGTTTTGTACAGGAGCACCTGGTTGGATCGGTCCATAAAGCATATGACTCTAGACCTCAGGGTTGTGAGTCCAAGCCCCACATTGGGCATAGAGCCCACTTAAAAAAAAAAAGTTTTGTACATAAGAAGACACAATAAGCAAAGTCAAAAGGCAAGCGACAGAACCATCAAATACATTTGCAACATACATTAAAAAAAATAATTGATATCTGGAGTATAAAAAGAATTTCAATGAATCAATAAGGAACAAAAAAGCAAATGATATGAATAAGCAATTCACAGAAAAGAAAACCCAAATGGCCAATAAACATGAAAAAACACCAAAATTCACTAATAATCAGAACTTTTTTAAAAAATATTTTATTTTTAAGTAATCTCTACACCCTACATGGGGCTCGAACTCACAACCCTGAGATCAAGAGTTGCATGCTCCACAGACTGACCCGGCTGGGCACCCCAATCAGAACACTTTTAAATAAAATAAAAAGAGACTGATTTTTATACTCATCAAATTGGGAACAATTAAAAATTTATAATATCTGTCGTAGACAAAGCTGTAAGGAAAGAGCATCCGGAAACTATTAGTGGTAACATCAACTGATTCAGCCACTTTGGAGGGAAATATGGCAGTATTTTAGACATGTATACCCCACAATCCAACAATTCCATTTCCACATAGTTACCCTAGGGAAACACTGACATGCATGTGTATTAGGAGGGTTGCCCAGCATGTTCATTGCAACACTGTTAACAAGAATAAACAAATTGGAAACAACCTATATACCCATCAGTATAGAAATGGTTAAATAAACGGGTATAGTCACACAATGGAATACTATACAGCAGTTTAAAAGGATCAAGTTTGGTTTTTTTCCCTACTTATTTCATTTAGCATTATACCTTCCAGATCCATCCATGCTGTTGCAAATGGTAATATTTCCTTCTTTTTGTGGCTGAATAGCACTCCATTGTATATAAATACTGCCTCTTCTTTACCCTTTTGGATCTATCGATGGACACTTGGGCTGCTTCTAAAATTTTGCTATTGTAAATAATGCTGCAATAAACACAGAGGCGCATGTATCTTTACAAATTAGTGTTTCATATTCTTTGGGTAAATGCTCAGTAGTGGAGTTACTGGATCATATGGTAATTCTATTTTTTAAAATTTTTATTTATTTATTTGTCAGAGAGAGAGCACAAAGCAGAGAGAGTGGCAGGCAGAGAGGGAGAAGCAGACTCCCCACTGACCCTGGACCCTGGACCCTGGACTCCCCAGGACCCTGGGATCATGACCCGAGTGGAAGGCAGACACTCAACTGACTGAGCTACCCAGGTGTCCCTAGTAATTCTATTTTTAATTTTTGGAGGAACATCCATACTGTTTTCGGTAGTGGCTGTACCAATTTGCATTCTTACTGATAGTCCAAGATGGTTCCTTTTTCTCCACATCCTCACCAACATCTGTTGTTTCTTGTGTTTTTGGTTTTAGCCATTGTAACAGGTGTGAGATGACATCTCATTGTGGTTTTGATATTTCCTTGATGAGTGATATTGAGCATCTTTTCATCTTTTGGCCATCTGTATGTCTTCCTTGGAGAAATTTCTATTAAAATCTTCTGCCCATTTTTTAATTGAATTAGTTTTGGGTTTTTTTTGGTGTTGAGTTGTAGGAGTTCTTTATATATTTTTGACACTAATCCTTTATAGGATACGCCATTTGAAAATATCTTCTCTCATTCTGTAGGTTGTCATTTAGTTTTGTCGGTTGTTTCCTTTGCTGTGCAGAAGGTTTTTATTTGGATGTAGTCACAACTGTTTATTTTTGCATTTGTTTCCCTTGCCTCAGGAGACATAGCTATAAAGATGTTGTTATGGCCAATGTCAGAGAAATTACTGCCTGTGCTCTCCTCTAGGATTTTTATGCTTTCAGGTCTCACATTTAGGTCTTAATCCATTTTTAATTTATTTTTGTGTATGGTCTGGGAAAGTGGTCCAGTTTCATTCTTTTGCATGTAGCTGCCCAATTTTCCCAACACCATTTGTTGAAGTGACTATCTGTTTCCCATGGCAAATTCTTGCCTCCCGTCATAGACTAATTGACCATAAACATGTGGCCTTATTTCTGGACTCTCAATTCTGTCCCACTGATGGGTGTTTGTATTTTTGTGGCAGTACCATACTGTTTGGATTACTACAGCTTTGTAGTATATCTTGTCATCTGGGATTGTGATGCCTCCAGTTTTGTTTTTTCTTAAGATTTCTTGGGCTATTCGGGGCCTCTTGTGGTTCCATACAAATTTTATTATTTGTTCTAGTTCTAGTTGGTATTTTGACAGGGATTATATTAAATCTGTAGATTGCTTTGGGTAGAATGGACATTTTAACAGTATTTGTTCTTCCAATCCATGAGCATGAAATATCTTTCCATTTGTTTGTGTCCTCTTCAGTTTCTTTCGTCAGTGTTTTATAGTTTACAGAGTAAAGGTCTTTTACCTCCTTCGTTAAATTTATTCCTAGGTACTTTATTATTATTTTAAAGATTTTATTTATTTATTTGAGAGAGAGAGAGAGCACACACACACGAGCAGGGGGCGAGGCAGAAAGAGAAGCAGACTCCCTATTGAGCAGGGAGCCTGATGCGAGGCTCGATCCCAGGACCCTGGGATCATGACCTGAGCCAAAGGCAGACGCTCTCAATGACTGAGCCTCCCAGGTACCCTGGTACTTGATTATTTTTGATGCCATTTTTTCAAAAGGAAGAATAATGTAGATCTGTATGCAGCAACATGGAAAGATATCTAAAACATATTGTTAGATTAAAAAGCTATTTAGTATAAAATACATGGAAAAGAGTTGCTTTTATATAAAAAGTTACTATATATGTGTGTGTGTTCATACATACTATTTTGTAAATGCAGTAAAGACTTTTTGGATGGAGACACAAGGAACTGTAATCGCGATCACTTCTGGAGAATGGGTTTGAAATAGAGTCTGAAGGTAACATGGACACTACCAGTATCCTTTTATGGTGAGAATGTTTTCATTTGGTGGTCATATAATTTTTTTAATGATAAAAGCCCTCACTGCCGACGATAGTACAACCACCTAAGGAGGTATGCCTCCACTCTCTTCCCCAGCTGAGAATAGCTGGATTGAAAGGGGAAGGAAGGAGAGCCCCTACGGATACTGGAAGCCTAGAACCCATTCTTCATGATGAGGTCGAATGGCTCAGAATACAGTATCTTTTTTAGCCTGCTCCTTTCAATTAGGACATTGGTTCAAGTAGACCCTAGTGTAAAACGCAAAGCTGTCACCCCCCTGGCGAGTAAGCGGAGGGCAGAGACCATGCATGCCTGTCTTAACCATCCTGGTGTACCTGGTTTAGTACAGCCTTGGCACCTGGATTTTGTTTGCTGGAAAATAGCTCTGCCCTAACTATATCTGTGTCGCCTTCATTTCTTGCCACAAAACATCCTGTTTCAGGGCTAGCACATTTATTCGACAGACATTTATAAGGTCTGTCCCATGTGCCTGGCACTGTCCATTAAGTATCTGTATGTACATGTCATGTGAATAACGAAAGAAAACCTTATAAGCCTCCAGCAACACAACAGCATCCAAGTGTGTTCATTCATAAGCTTAGCCAGCTGATTGACAGGATAGGAACATGGCCCAGCACACAGCGATGGAGGGAAGATGACCGGAGTGACCCACCTGGGAGGCCACAAGAGGAGGGACACTGGCGCAAGGGCAGGACCTTTTCCTCATTAGTGATCCCAGGAGCAGAGTAACACACACTCCTTCTTGGACGCCTACATTCGACAACTTACTGAACACTCATTCCGGCTTCATGCCTTAGTCCCTGCATTCAGGACAGCATATGGCTAGGGAGTGCGATGGCACGAGTGTGGACTCCGGAGTCGGCTTCTAAGAATTTCTAGTTGGGTGAGCCCAGGCCAGGGGCCTGACTTCTCTGAGCCTCAGTGAAATGAGACGACTGCTGCCTCTGACAGACAGTTATTCTGTAGTTTTAAAACCCTCTCTTGTGAAATGCCCGGTACTTAGTAGATGTTAAGGAATTGATCATTACAATTATTATTGACCTAACAGCCTTAAAACCTTAGATCCTAGCTGCAGTGGAGGTGAGAAAGGGGAAAGATCCTGGTCATTACCTCTAATGCAGGGCAGGATGAGTATAAGCCGCCATCGAGAAGGGGGTCACAAAGCTGCAGACCAGAGGAAAATATAATTTCCAACTAACCGTGGGGGTTAGGGAGGGCTTCGCAGAGAACATGCCCTTTCCAACTGGGCCTGAGAGGGTGAGGAGAACTTCCAAAGTGGGAAATGGAAGGTATGTGCCTGAGCACCAGCCCGCCCCAGAAACACAAAGGTATTCCTGTACCAGACACAGAATGGAATGGGTGAGGGTGATAAAGAAGAGGAGGGAGACAGAGTTAAGATTATGTCCCTATAACAGCAAACACACGTTTTGGCAGCGAATAAATGGATCATCATGAATCGCTTGGTTTATCCAGACTCAAGCAAAGAAAATAAAAAAAGAATTGGAGCTGAGTATCAGTACCAAATCATTTTACTAGAAAGATGGTTTTGATTGTGAGATGATCTCCAAAGGAAAAGAAAAGAATCTTTTGCTCGTGAATTCCGTTAACTAAAAAATATAATGGATGCATTTGAATCCTTTGATTGCTCCACTGAATGAAAAGTCTTAAAACAGGAATGGAGAACATTCCCTTGGAGACTGCACTCTGGCAGTCTAGACAGTGGCCCTGCCTATACACATTTCGGCATGGTGTCCCACAACATAACCGAAATCTTACTGCGCCACTGAACTTTCTACTACATAATGGCTCATACCCTGTTTCGTGGGCGGGCCCTCTCTGAGGTCAGTAATTCCATCACCTGCCCCAGGACTGAGCACCATCCTTTTTTTTTTTTTTAAAGATCTTATTTATTTATTTCATTTACAGAGAGATGGGGGTAGGGTCAGAGGGAGCGGGAGAGAGAGAGAATCAAGCAGACTCCACACTGAGTGCGGAGCCCAAAGCGGGGCTCCATTTCTTTTCCCTGAGATCATGACCTGAGCTGAAATCAAGAGTCAGACACTCAACTGCCTGAGCCCCCCAGGCATGCCAGGATTGAGCACCATCCCTAGGCAGCGAGTCTCCTTAGCTTGGGTTTCTCGACTCAGTTGTCTCCCCAGGCCTTCCAAGTCTTCATTAGTAGGTGATAAATTTGAATGAACACAGTGCCCACATTGGCTCATGAGTTCAAAATTGCCAGACAGACAACAAATAGCATCAATTTTTGGCTCTTCTATACTATGCGGTGACAGGTTTTCCTCTAAGACCCAGAGAAGAGTGAAAAATACAGAATTTGAGCAAATTCTTAGGGGCACGGTACTCCAGAGTCTTCTTGACCAAACTCAAGAAGAGAGAGGGGTTGCTGTAAACAGTTAGGGTTGGGTCATGCAGAAGGTCTTCCGCCGCCCTGAATCAAGCAAGGTTCTGCTCTGAGGCATGGGACTAACCTGTGAGCACTGGAGAGAAACCCAGCTCCCCTTCTCCCTGAAAGGGCAGTCTACCATGTCCTGCAGGCCCTCACCAGACCTTGGCTCCTGAGAGGGCCCAGTAGGGTCCATGAACATTCTAGGAATCGAGTAGATGGGGGAATCAAGGAGTGTGGCTTGGAGGAGGAGCAGAGTGTGACTTGTCTGTTGTGAGAGACCATCTTTTAGTCTCCCCGTTTCTTTTCCAGAAAGTTGACTGTACCTTTACTTAATTGGAAATGTGTCCATGGGAGCTTGTTAAAAGTGCAGAATCACAGGTTCCCTCTTAAACAAGATCCCTGGGAGATCCATACCCACAGTCAAGTTTGAGAACCGCTACATGAAGTCCTCTGGGCCAATTTCATCTTCTGTGAAGTGGGGTTGAGGACACCAAGCTGTGTGTGAGGTTCGCTGAGGGTTAGCCAATGAGATAACCTGGAGCAACGATGTGCCGGAGCCATCTGTTAAACTTCCCAGAGTTCCGCAGGCCAGTTGCTGAGTTGCTGGTAGTCTGAAACCGGGCTGCGAGGGGAGTGTTGGCAGGCCCTACAACATCTGCAGACCCTACAGATCAGGGCTTTCCATTTGTTTCTCAGAGACCCAGTTTACCTGCGCTCCACTCTGGAGACCTCACACTGGTGAAAGCTTTCCGAAGCAGGGCACCAACTTGAGGGAACCAACTGCGGCCCCTGGTTCTGGATCCCTACCCAGGGGAGGTAAGGGCACCCAAAGACAGGCCTTCCAGAATCCCCCAGAGCCTCACCATCTGGGGTTCCCTCCCGGGCCTTGGAGCCCGCACTCCACGGCTGGAGCTCATGACCGCACCCCTCTCCCGTTCACGCCTCAAAGGCCCCCTCCTGGGGTCCTGCAGCGGGTCTGCGCCTCGGCAGCAGAGGAGGCCAGGCCCCGCACAGCGCCACTGGGCCCTGGCCCAGGAACCTCTGAAAGCAAGTTTTCAAATCGTTAAGAAAATGAAAATGCAAGACAAGCCATGAGTGAGGAGCACAGCCCCCAGCCAGCCTGCGGCCCGAAGGTGCGCGGCGGCGCATTAATGGCGCGGCCGGGTGGCAGCGAGGAGGAGAAGGACGCACCGGAGCCGCGCAGCTCTCCCGCTCACCAAGGGCGAAGAGGAACCCCGCGGCTGGGGGACATTCGGGCGCTTCCACGGCTTCGCGAGACGCTCATCTGTCTCCCCGAGGTACCATAAGCATTTTGTGAGCCTGAGGTTGCCATGGCGGCTGCTTTTGTGTGGAATAACAAACTACTCTATAAACTTGGGCAAATCTGCATAAATTATGGCTGGTCTCTGGGTCCCCGGCTCTCGAAATTACACACCCTATTGTGTAATTGAAGAAACATGCTTGGACACAGAGCGATGGGGTTCGGATGTGCGTTCTGCCGGGAAAGAGGCTTCTCAGGTAGTTTTACCACGTGGCCTATTGATTGCCCTGTGGCTAAACAGCCACTGATTGCCGGGGCACCTTCGCTGGAAGGAGTTTGCAGCCCTTGTCGGACAAAGGCTGTGATGAAGAGTGCTTGGTATTTTTCAGATAATCCAGAGCATGGCCGAGTAAAGCATGTTTCCATTTGGATGCCCAGAAACATAATACTCTTCTTTCATGCACATTCAGTCCAAATTTGTGTCAGAATGATGTTTTAATATAAAATAAAGCCCCTGAAACTTACCACTATATTGTTTCTCTTTTATCTCTTGCCCCTCGGAGCCACAACATTCCATGGAATCCAGAATTATATTATCACAGCCCTACTTCCTTTTGTTCAGGCAGAACACATTGCAGTTCTCTGGAAATAGTGCAATATTGTCAGAGCCAAACTCCTCCCCACTTGCTACCCCCGCCCTTCTTTGGTGTCATAACTTTTCATGAAGAGCTGCAGTGGGACAGAATGTGTGTGTAGCTAGTTTGCAGCCTTTGCGAAAGGGGTTTGAAGAGTGCCTCACCCGTCTGTCATCTCCCTGAGGCTCCTTGCTTGATCTCAGTCGATGACCAGGATGTGACATTTTCAGAGGCCAGATAACTACCTTCCAGTTTCTCGTAGAGCAGCACTGTGTTATGCTGCGCTTTTTTGTCCCGATGTCCAAGATAACACCTAAGCCATGAACATTTTACTCCCTTCTGGAAATGCAGCCAACCCATGATCCCCACAGAGGCAACCTCCAGCTGGGAAAGCCACTCTTGTCTCGGAGGTGAGCGGAGTATGGCGATGAGTCATGAGAGCTTACAAATGGCAAAACCAGGTGTCTGGGTTTCCAGATGATACTGAAGGATCGCCCTCACATCACTGAGACTTGAGTGGGATTGAGCCGCAGCTCGGTACCAACCGCAACAGGGAAAGTGTGCAGGCGTTTCTGATTTTCCTGTTGCATTCTTTCCGACAGCCAATTTTTACAGAGGGTAGCCACATGATCGGAGCCTGGGATTTCACTTGGCCGCAAGCCACCGGCACTAACACATGTGAAGGACTCCCAGCACCTCCACTGTACGTGGGGAGCTTTTCAAGCTCTGTGATGTCTGCTTCTCAAGCTTCTGGGAGTGAAAGAGAAAAGAACAGAGGGACCTGAGCTTCCCACAAGGGCCCACTCACACACAGGTAGAAGGACATTCTGGAAGCGGGCCAGACTCAAGCCCACGCTACTAGGCATTAGACAAGTTCTCCAGGGGAGCAGACTCTGACTGACCCCTGCTGGTCCCAACTCCACCCCTCCGACACCCAGGTCAGCCTCCAAGCCGTGAGCAAAGGAACTTGACCCTGGGACTGATCACTGGTCATCCCCAGCAAAGCCTGGGAAAGTTCCCGAGCCATTTTTCTGTCTCTGAGACTAAGTTCGTCAATTAGAAGTTTCTAATGATAAGCAAATGATAATGAACCAGCCTGGCCCCTTCTCCCGCCACGGTCACATTTCCTAGCTGGAGGGTCAGCCCACTTTCCAGTCCATAAAGGCAAAGAAGATCTGAGGTCTGGTCACTGCCACTCTGGCTAACCTTTGGCAGGTCACTTTGCTCTCTGTGACTCAGTTTTCCCCTTCGGACAAGAAGGAAGTTGGATTAGATGACCTCCAAGGCCACATCCAGTTCAGATATCACACGAATCTGTGTGGCACACCCTGGCTTGATGGCTAGGCTGGCCCAGATGGTCCTCAGAAGCTTCCTTCTCTTTCTGCCACATGCCCACCTCGGACCAACTTGCTATAATATGAGAGAAGCCTCGACAAACAGGCGGGTGGCAGCAGAAAGCAGCGAGCTCAGCCCACACAGCAAGAACACTTGCCACCACATGGTATTTTCTCAGCTAAACAGATTCCAGACACATCTGCACAGCACCTAAGACACAAATCGACAAGCAAACACACAGACTTTATGGGTGGCCCTCTAGAATTCCTAGAAAAGAATTCTAGGCTATAAAATCACCAGGTCTATCTCCACTCTCACCCCCTGAAAGGCACGGGAGCCCTTTAACACCAGACCCTGCTTTGCTTGCAACAGCCCACCGGCCTAGCCTTCAGACAGCTTGTACCCTAAAATCAGCTCAGTTCTGCCCCTGAGGTCCTAGATCTCCTTGGTCCCAGGCTAGGGTATGAATTCTCTCCAGCCAAAGCCGAACCCACAGCAGTGGGTGTAGAGCCCACCGGCAGGGAGCCAAGATCTAGAGTCTGCTTCTAGCATGTCACTGATAAGGCTGGCTAACCTTTGACTCTGGCACGAAGGAGGGGCATGCGAACCCTGACCTCGAACTCATGAAGCGGGAGTTCTAGCTCCACCTTGACCACTTCCGAGCTGTGGCTGTCCGATCTGTTCAGATGGCAAAGGATTCGGAAGACATGGGGACCTTTGTGAAGCATCATAAAATAGCGACAACCATTTCTGGCAGCAAAATCTTTGGGCTTTATTTTGTGCATGCATGTCTTTGTATCAAAATAACAATAACGACAACAATAATATCAGTACTTGAAACATACAAGAAACTACATATTATTTCTCAGTTTTCGAGTCCACTCATGTGCTGGCTCCTTGCCCATTTTGTCATCTATAAGAAATCATCCATACAGGGCCTTACCTGGTCCATTCCCCCCACTCGCCCCATCACCAGTCTCCCACTCACTATGCCAATCATCTGACTTTCTTTGAGTTCCTAGAACATTCCTAACATGCTCCCTCCTCAGGGCCTTTGCACTTGCTGCTTTCCCTGCCTGGAATTATCCTCCCTTTCACTTCTTTCAGATCGAGTGTCAACTTTTCAGTAGGTGTTTCCCTGGCTTCCCCACCAGATATTCCAAGCCCCATCCACACTTCCTATCCCCTCAGCCTGTTTGCTCACTTCTCTTTCTCCTTAGCCCTCGTCATTGACATGCCATCTATTTCACCTATTTATCTTACTTATCGTCTTTGTCCCCCACTGGAACGTAAGCTTCACGCAGGTAGGGATTTCTGTTTGCTTTTTTTCCACTGGTGTCTTCCCAGTGCCAAGGACAGTGCCTGGTACCGAGAAGACACTCAGAAGCTCTGTTTTGGATGAGGGAATAAATAGTAGCAGGCCAGCAAATATCTAACCACTCTTTATGGAAGAAAAATTTATTATTGAAAAAAATACATCAACAATCTGCAAACTGGGAAAGGCTTCCATTATTGTCAAAGAGCAGCGACACTTCAGCCCAGCTCTAGAAACTCCAGCAAGCCTGAGGAGGGGAGTTTGGAGCCCTGGGTATAAACGTTCTCTCTGAGTATTGTGTGTTCTGACTTGGACTGGCTAATCCTGTCAGCTACATTCCCACTCCCTAATCTACACTTCTTTCTGGAAACATCCAGTGATATGTCAGAGCACAGAGTCCTCTAGAGATCAAAGTAACCACAGAGAATGTTTCCGGAGCACCAGGCTCTGTGCTTGAACACATTTCTGGCACCTTCAGCAAAGCTCACAACTACCCTCTGAGATGAGCTGTGTTTTAGCCCTGTTTCTCAAGTGGCGAAAAGCCTCTCAATGAGCGAGGTGGTCTTGCCCAAGTACACGCAGCTAGAAATGGCGACGCTTCCTATCTGGGTCTTAAACACTAAGCTCCACCCTCCTCCTCTCTTCTCTCTTGCGGGTCTTCTTCCCGCTGCTGGAAGTCCACGTCCTGGCCCCGCCCTCCAAGCCTGTTGGGGGAGGGGGGATTAAACTACGGAGCTGCAGCCACAGGAGGACATTTTGACAGCAGCCAACAGTCCATTCCTCCCCATGCGCAGAAGTAACAAGGCTGGTGTGAATGAAGACAAGTCAGACAGAAAAACAAACAAACCTGTGTTCAAATTCCGACTCACTCCATTTACGGGAGCAAATTACAGAATTTGAGCCTGTTTCTCAAGTTTAAACAAGAAAGATACTATCCACTTCATAGCAGTGTGTGTGTGTGTGTGTGTGTGTGTGTGTGTGCGTGTGCGTGAGTGCGTGCATGGCAGGGGAGAACTCCATCTTGAGGGAAGGTCTGCTTTTCTCCTGTATTCGTTTGCTTTCCCTTCCATGAGAGAGATGCAATTTCAAGAAGCGGAGCTGACCTAAAAAATGTCAGATGTAAAAATGAGGAAGATCCAGAAATCCATTGTATTGTAATGAAGAACACTTCGCGGGTCCCTTCTTTTTGATAAATGACAAATGACCATTCAGATCCTAATTGTCCTGACCTTAGATCAGACTGGCTAATCAAATTAACATTGTGAAAAGTAACTCATGTCAATTACAGATGAAAAAATAAAAGGATTAAACCCCATACAGAATCTGTTCTATGAAAGATATGTTTCAAAATTTTTTAAGTTTCATTTTGTTGCCATGGCACCATTATTTCCAACTATTTTCAGTTCTCTTGAAATACTCAGTAGAGTCAAGTACATCCTATGATATCCAGTTGTCTCCCCAGGCTTATTTCAAAGCATCATTCTAGGGGCGCCTGGGTGGCTCGGTCGGTTAGGCGTCTGGCTCTTGATTTCAGCTCAGGTCATGATCTCAGGGTCGTGAGATGGAGCCCCGACTTGGGCTCTGAGCTGGCCGTGGAGCCTGCTTAAGATTCTCTCCCTCTGCCCTTCCTTAAAAAAAAAAACATTAATTAAAAGCATCATTCTATAAATGCAACTCGATGTTTACACACATCTGAAGATTAATACTGAAATGAAGGGGCGCCTGGGTGGCTCAGTGGGTTAAAGCCTCTGCCTTCAGCTCAGGTCATGATCTCAGGGTTCTGGGATCGAGCCCCGCATCGGGCTCTCTGCTCAGCAGGGAGCCTGCTTCCCCCTCTCTCTCTGCCTGCCTCTCTGCCTACTTGTGATCTCTCTCTCTCTGTCAAATAAATAAATAAAATCTTAAAAAAAAAAAAATACTGAAATGAAAATATTTAGCAAAACACCTATCCATAGAGAATGCCATAATAATAATGTTTTGGATGTATCCAGTGCCTTTGTTCTGAGGATCCCAAAGGGCTCTGCAAGCACTATCTCATTAATCCCATAGCACATTCCTAAGATAGAGTATTACGATGTAGCTGGCGAGCAGTGTCAGCGGTTCCTTTCTGGAAACCATACACCGTTACTACAGGATGACTGGAGCACAATGAAATGATATAAGGGAAACACATCCAATGTGCTGGTCCTAATACTAACCACATTCTCTATCAAAGTGTTTTCCCCAGATTACATTCCTATTTTCTCTGTTCCCAGTACAGATATGAGGAAAGAACACTTTCATTTTCCCAAACTGGTAGAGCGAAGTAGAGTGGAAATAGCAGCAGCGAGCCGAGGTTGGAGGCCTGGTCCTTGTGCAGACTCTGCCTTTAACTTACTGAGCATCCTACTGTGTGGTCTTTCCCTCTCTTGACTGAACTTCCCTTGCCGGGAAAGAGAGAGGGTGGAATGAACCAGCACCTTTTATGCTATCCTAGCAATTAAATACCACCAAACGATGAGAATCCTCTTACTGTTTTCTATCAGTCTTCCACATAGCTGTCTGCCAGATTGCATGGGACCAATTTTAAAAGTCCCTACTCCCATGTTCACAGCAGCATTGTCCGCAATGGAGAGTAGGTGGGAGCCACCGAAGGGTCCGTTGACAAATGAATGAAGTGTGCTCTATCCCTACGATGGAATATTATTCAGCCTTAAAAAGGAGGGAAATTCTGACACCTGCTACAACGAGGATGAACCCTGATGACATTATGCTCAATGGAATTAGGAGTCACAAAGAATAAATATTTTAGGATGCCACTTATGCAAACTATCTAAAATAGACAAATTCCTATAGACAGGAAGTCCAACAATGGTCCCCAGGGGCTGGGGGGGGGATGGGAGCTACCATGTAATGGAGACCGAGTTTCAGTTTTGCAATGTGAGAAAGTTCTGGAGATGGATGGTGCTGGTGGTTGCACAACAATGTGAGTGTACTCAAGGCCACTTAACAATGGCAAAGATGGGGGGTGGGGCACCTGGCCGGCTCATTCAGAGGAACGGAAGAATGTGTGAGTCTTATCTCGAGGTTGCGAGTTCGAGCCCCATGTTGGCATGGTGATTACTTTAAAAAGAAAAGAAAAGAAAACAATGGTTAAGGTGGTCATTTTTATATTATGTGTATTTTATCACAATTATAAAACGAAAAAGAAAAATTTTGAAGTCCCACTGCTAAAATCAGTTTGAAAATAGTAGGGCTAGTAAAATCCTTTCCAGATCTGAAGTAGATCTACATGAATCTAAAAAAGAAGAAGAAGAAGAAGGAGAAGAAGGAGAAGGAGAAGAAGGAGGAGGAGGAAGAGGAGAAAGAGAAGAAGAAGAAGGAGAAGAAGAAGAAAGTATGGTATTTTAACCAAGGAGAAAGCGATTCCTTAAATTTCACTTTGTTACTCCTGGCACATTGAGTTGGTGGCTGTGGATAGCAAGGAAACCCCTCCTTCTCCATCCCACTGAACTGGGTTTGTGTTAACAGAAAACTGCCCTCCGGAGTTTTGCAGAAAAGGCTCTTGGTCAGCGCCCACTTTCTTGCAGAGGGACAGTGGGCCCAGGGATTTGTTTCACATCCAAGTGAGTCAAGTTGGAAGGGCCCAGCATGAGCCACTATTTTTCCCAGAGTTGTTATATTGGAGGATAAGGAGAGAAGGGCAAGAAAAATGGGTTTGTACTTAAAATACTTGAAGGCTTGTGGACTAACATGGCTTATAGTTATCATGACATAAGCTTGCCTTTGGGGGACACTTGAGCAAGGAGACAATGCGAGTTGTGCTAGAACTGTGGCATCCCCTCCTAGTCCTTCTGCCCACACCGGAGGCCAGACAAGACCCAAACCCACCTCTGAGTGAAGGAGTTGGGGTCCTTTGACCATGAATTCAGTCCATACTACCAACCTGAATGTAAGGTTCCCTATGGAAGGGTAGGAGGAACCCAGTCCCCAGAATGACAAACCTGGCTCTGGAGTTGCCTTGCCCACCATCACCCAAAGGACAGGACCGAAGCTCTCCCTTTAGTCCTTGTCTCTCTTCCCACATTGGAAAAAACTTACAAATAACGTCCACCGCAGAAGAAGGAAATTGTCACAAAAATCTAGACCTGGTTGTGGCCAGGGTGGAGAAGGGGGACGGAGGGTCCATAAAGGGAACTTGGAGAAAGGGAAGGAGAGCACAGAAGGGACAAAAGCATTAGCCTTTCCCTCAGGGTAGGAGAGGGCCGGGTTCCCGGGATCTTCAGAGTCAAGCTTCCGTGTTGGGGGATTGGTCAAAGAAGGGCCCTGTGGTAATGTACTTCCGCCAAGGGAAGGCTGAAGGTTGCCATGGGAACCTTGCTTCTGTATCTCTCTCTGACTTGGATGAATGTGTATAAGTTGCCTAGGTGGAGATTTGGTATTAATCACTAAATATCCTATAGGAGAGGATTTGAGGAATTCTCTTGGGCAGATGCCTCAAAACAGAGCTAATTTCTCACTGAAAGCTGACGGGGCGAAGGCTCAACTTCACTGGGCCTCAGTTTCACCATGAGACAAGGATAACGAATCTTCCCTTACAGGGCTGTGTCCTGGACACCTTCCCCAACCTGGAAAAGCAAAAGGGAAGTACTGTGTCCTGCCCCTAGGGGCGATCTAGAGCTTCCCCAAGGGGTCTTGTATCTAATTGTACAGGTAGGTACCAAGACAAGCTCAAGGACATTTTCTTTCACAAATTCTGAAAGCAGGAGGGAATTCTGACCCCCTTCATTCGATAGATCAAGTTCTGAGGTCAAGTGACTTGCCCAAGGTCCCACAGCTACCAAGTGGTTGGAGCTGGGATTCAACCCCAGATCCACCTGACTCCAAGTCCAGTGCTCTTTCCTCCCTACCGGTTAAACACAAGAAGACATGAACCCAGAAAAGACGCTCCTCTACCTTAGGAGTCCAGGAAGGAAAAGCTAATGAAAAAAAAAAGCCTGTGTCAGCATCCGCACTAAGCACAGTGTGGTTGCGAGGAGACGTTTTCAAGATTTCCAGATCTATTTCACACCATTTCCTAAAAAGCACAGTATTACTAAAATGGTGGGTGAACTGGATCAAATACAGTGGAAAAAAAATATCTCTGTAGTTAGCTGGATTCGTCTAGGTAATTTTAAAGACAATTCCGTCCCCCACCCCTGTTGTGCGGCTTCTGTACTTTGATTAAAAAGAAAAGGCCTCCTTTTAGACATTTGCGCATCTCAGGACAATGCCCTCCTAATACCTCCAAAGGCACACAACAAGATCAACTAGAAAATCTGTATAAAATTGCATACAATTGGCTCCATGATAAGAAATGATTGTTTACTGCTGTTTGTTTTCTTCTTAAATAAAAAGAACCTATCTTTATCCATCAACTGGCCCGAAAACAGACCATCATTGCTTATTTCTGTTTTGCTATCTCTCTACACTTTAAAATTTGCCATTCCTTTCCCAGGGCAAATCAAAGGTTTTCTACAAAATCCTTCCCGGCTAGAGTAAAGCCTTGGTTATACATGTTTCTATTCTCTGATGATTAGGGCTGTGTTTTTGTTATGGTAAATAAGTATCTCATAGAAGTTCAGAAGGTCCTTTTTAGTAACCGTTTGCAAAGTCTCTGAGGAAAATAGTCTCTTCCTAACCTTTATTTCAGACCTATGTGCTTCTTTTCTCCGGGTAGCACAAGATAAGCTCTGCAACAAAACTGGATGAGTTGGGTCCAACTCTTAAGTAAATGAGTGGCCTTTTCAAGAAGATACTCTTGTTGGAGGAGAAAGATGTTCTGCACAATTAATGTTTGCAAGAGGGTCACTGAGTAGGTCACATTTTAACTGGTGGCAATATATCACTCAACGTCCAATGGCAAGCTGACGAAAGCATTTGACCGGCCTCAGTCATATGAACCCAAAGCCAGGAATTTGCGAACCTTGCAAGGAAAGAGGAACAGTGGGGGACAGACGCTAAGACGGCTGTAAAATGTAGCAGCTCTAAACTTCCCTCGATTCCACCCTTTTCAAGCTCAGAGCCAGAAGAGCAAGTATCTTTCAGCCAGCCACGCTTCCCCAGCCTGTTAGGCAAAGAAGCTTCCAGTAAAAAGTACGAGAGACTCAGACATTTTAACCTATTCTGTACCTGAGCTGATTCAAGTCCTTCCGAGCCTCAGAAGGGCCGGATGGGTTAGCCACCCCCCCCACCTCCCACCCCTACCCCCCCCCTCAGAATCCCCAGCTTAACAGTTCCTGTTTTCTCACTATGCCCTTCCAGCTCCATGAGGGTGGGTCCAATTACTTGGTAGCCCACTTAGCATAGCAAAGAGCCGCAGTCTAGAAACGTTGTGTGGAAAAACCAGAGGGCCCCCCAGTTGATGCTTTGTTCCTCCCAGCTGTGCTTACTTCCCAAGCAAAGCTGCCATCCCCACTGCGGTGGCTTTCCCCAGGGTTGGGGCCAGGCCCCGGGGATACTATTATCACATAATTGTGCATTGTACCTCAAGGCAAACACTGGAACGAAGGAGAAAGCCTACACCTCTCGTTCCGTTTCCTCCCTTGGAAAAAACGGGTATGGTCGTCAGGGCCGTTCTGTGAACTGGGCCTCGGCCGGGACAACAGGCTTCCGAGGTCAAGGTGGTTAGCCCCGCTGCGCAGCGTGTTTGATTAGCACCAACCAGCTGTTTGGAGAGCGACAGTATCAGGCCAGACAGCAACAAGGTCACGTCTTGTGATTTGGGTCCGCTCCCTCTGTTGATACAACCCATTATCCTGTTTGCCTTTCTTACTACACCAAGGCATCGCACCAAGGGCTTCAAGGAGTTCTTTTCTATAATAACCTCCAAATCCCTCCGCACCTGCGTTCGGCCAAAGACCCTCCCTCTTCACTCCGTGCTTTCCTTTGTCCTTTCAGCATGACTTTGAATAGTTAGGTAAAGCTAGACTCCCATCTCAAGGAAAAAGAAAACTGGGGTGGCAACGAGAGGGCCTCATATTTAACAAGAAACAAAATTAGGCAGAGCAATTGAGTCCTGGCTTACTTAACCCTTTCTCTGCTGCCCCTCTTTCCAGGCGTTTAAAAAGACTGGGTGGAGAAAGGAAGACAAGTTTCAGGGCTCGGGGCAGCGACCAAGAGATTCACGGATGCGATTTGCCTTCACCAAGCCAACTATCATAATCAAGTTTTCATTTATTAAAAAAGGATTTATTTATTTTGAGAGTTGAGGGCGGGGGGCAGAGGGAGAGAGAGAGTCTCAAGCAGACTCCGCACCCAGCTCAGAGCCCGCCACGGGGCTCGATCTCACAACCCTGAGATCACAACCTGAGCCCAAACTGAGAGTTGGCTGCTTAAGCAACTGTGCCACCCAGGCGCCTTCTGCCTCCAGAATCAGGTTTTTAAAAACACACCAACAGGCCCCTAAATCACCCAATTTCTAAAGCAGAAGAGTGCATCCCTCCCGCCGGATTTGTCCAGACTCTCCAAACCCCCACTGTAAATCCCATGAGGTGAATGGGGTCTCTCGGATTTTCAAGGTCCCCTTCCCAACTTTGAAAACGCGTTCACGTTTGGAAGGTGTTCACCCTGGAAAACATTTCACATCCAGGAACTTTCAAAGACTAGCTGCCAAAGGGGAAAAAAACCAAAACAAAATAAAACAAAAAACCAAACCTTGATGAGCTCATTCATGGCATTTGTGGCTAGAACTGGCTGGTGGGTAAAAGCCCAGAGAGTACCCGGCCTCAAGACTGATGGGAAAAGAATAGGGTGTGTTTTATGTGCAGACTGGCAGACCCCTTTGGCTCTGGCAGAATTCACAGAACGCTGGATCTTGTTTTCCGCCACCCCCCACCCCTTCCCTGGCACCCTATTTATGTTTATGCAAGATACTCCCGCTTAATTACGCTTCATCCCAATTTGGACTATAAATAGAAGGCAAATTAATAATTTAGAAGGAAAAAAGACCTGGGCCCTTTTCTCCTGCCTTCATTCCCAGGTCAGCCGGCTCATTTATGAATTAGTGCTCCAGCGGCCTGAATAGCAGAGAATGAATGTTCGACTAAATCCTCTAAGTATGAAAGCTCTTCACACCATTTGGTCTTGAACTGATCCAATAGCGAGGTGTAACCACTAGTGACAATAAAGCGCCATCTGGCAAAGTGAACTCTAGGCAAACAATGACAAGCAGAAGTGAAAAGAATTGCAATGATTTCCACAAACATGCGAAATACTATAAACTGTGGGACTTAGCAGCTTCCTCCCGAGGCAAGTAAACAAATGCAGGACTCTGGTGGCGGCGCTGATGTGTGGGGCTCCATTGGGGGGGGGGGCGGTGCGGGCTGGGCTCCATTTACATGGAGCTGGGGAAAAAAATGTATGCAGATTGGCGAACAAAAAAATATATAAGCACTACTAAGCAGACGTCACTTTTCCTAGCTCTTTACTGTCAGGGTGATGTACTGGAAGTCTTTATTTCTTTCAGCCTGGGCCTCTCGGTGCCTCATTCTCCTTCCAGCCTGTTCTCATGCCTTTCTCATCACCTGCTGAGGCCTTGATCACCGACAGAGCAGACGAGCAGCAGGGGGACAATTAGAGAGGAGTTCAGACTTTGATCATTTGACCATATGTGAATACAACAGCTGACCACATGTTTTAAAAGACAACTAACTTAAATGTATTTTAAAAAACCACAAAGCAAGCATAGATACTGAAATTTACATTTTAATTATCTGGCACAATGCTGCATTCAACTTTTTCAAAAATATTTAATATGGAAAAATACATCTTGCCCCTTCAAAATAGGAAAGGAAAGCACTTCTCTGTGTTTCCTCCCCACCCCCACCTCCACTCCCCCCGCCCCCCCCAAGAACATTTAACCACAGTGGATGGTGAAGAATTCTGTGCCGGAGATTTCAAAAGGCACGTTCAAAGCTGCCCAAAGTTGGGTACGATTACTAAAGGTACATGAAGCTGAAAGTGCACACAATTATTTCTTTTTAAAACGTGATTTTATACAGAAAATATCAGTCCAGCGTGTATAGCGTAAACTAGGTTTGGGGTTGGTTTTGTTTTGTTTTTACATGAGAGGAACACATTCAATGGCTTAGCCTCCCTTCCCAAATTCTTTAAAATGGCCATGACAAAATTCTGAAATGTATATTCTAAAGCGTGTGAAAATGAAAGCCCTTTGTTGGCAATAAAATTCAGCTGTGTGCTACTTCGTTAGCTAGAAGACAGTCTCATTTGCGCAACGAAGGTTTATTCGTGGGTAATTCTGTTAAATTCTATTAAAACATTGTCACTTCTGTTCTGGATCTCTTTCAACTATCAAAGCTGAACTGATTTCAGTCTGGCTAAGAGAACTGTGGACCACTCTACCCAGCTTAGAACCCTTCTTGTGTTTTTGCATGCAATTGATGATTTATCAGTTGCTTCTGGAGATATAGGGCCTTCCTTATCTTCTCCACCTACTAGATAATTAACATATTCATGAAATGGTTATTTACTCTCAAATAGGAGGATAATAGAAAAATAACACTAATTGTTTTGACAGCAGTTTACTCAAGAGTTATCTGGGGGAACAAATGTTTCTTTTGTAGTGTTAGGAAGACAAGCATTTATCTATGTATTAAGCTTATTTTTCTTACGGTAGACAGATCCAAGCAATCTTGGGTGGGGGAGAAAAGTCTAGAAGAAATAATTTAAGAAAAATTTCATCTGACCGTCCCGCAAATATTTTGATAGCCTGTTTATTTCTTCAGTTGTGAGGGGGATTAGCAATGTGACATACATTTTAAAGGCTCTATAGGTTAATGTATTTATTCATTATCTGTGTGCCATTGTATTTTAGAAATACTTATTACCCTTTAAGTGAAAAAAAGCTTACCTTGTTTTATTTTACTTGGGTATCATCTTAGATATAACTGGTTTATATCCATCATCAGATGAGTGCCACATGACAATTCTTATTTTAGGCCCCAGTGTATTTTTACTTTACAAGAGTTCATGTTAATACAGCCTCTGAAACAAAGATGCCTTCAAGGCACGATTCTCTCTTCAGTACCACTGTCTGAGCCCGAGAGCTCTTCCAGCTCCAAGGAATCACAGTTCTGGATAATTCTATTTCTTTACATACTCAACTTTTCCCAGCTGTGTGGAGAGACAGGTGAACAAACCTCCATATTTTACCTGCGATGTGCCGGGCATCTCGCAGGTATCGCCTCCTTTAATCCTTCCAACCACACTGGAAAGTAAGCGTTTTTATCCCCACTTTGTAGATGAGGAAACGGGCCCACAGAGGCAAGGTGAGATATTGCAACTGGCCTCACAGCTGGGAAGTTGTAGAACCAGGCCTATCATCAGATAGGAATTCTCATTATTTACTATACAACACTCCCTCCCAGAAAGATAATGAGTATCAGAAGATTAAGTCCCTAGCCCCACTTTATCACTGATTTCCTGGGACAAATCCTCTACCTCAATTTCCTTAGCCCATATAGGCATTGTGACTCCGGGATCCTATCCCCTACCTCATTACAGACAGAGACTAAATCAGAAGGGCAACAGTAAACAAAAGGCAAAGCATACACTTCCTCCAACATGACTCCAGAGACAGTTGTCCTTGCAGGTGGGAAGGACACAGAACCACCCTTTCTGAAGACAGTAGCATCTGGTGGTCCAACTGGGGTATTGGGAAAAAATCTCATCGACTATGGCAGCATTCTTTGATGACGTTTCTTAAGGTTAAAAGACTTTTCCACAAAGTGGGAAAAGTCCGAAAAAGAACAATTCAATAGCTTCTTTTGAACTGAAATAGAATCTATGGCGAAAGAAAATCCTACAAAGGGAAAGAAATGGAACCCTGCAAATATGCTTTGTTTTAGCTTCATAGGTACTCGACACTTTCCAAGCGAACACAGAAAGTCAGTGAGATCTGAACCGAAGCTAGGAGTCATTGACAAACATGGGGTGACTTCGAAGCACGTCCATTTTAAACCAAGATTTCGGAGAGAAATTGTTTTAAGTGTTAAGACACACAGAAATGGTCTTCGTGCGCCAGACAGCAGGACGATCCCAGGCAAAGGAAACAAGGAGAGTCTAAAAAGTTGGGGTGCCCGTTAAGAAAGGAGGCCAAGAGTTCTACAGATGGGGACAGTGGGCATCTTGCGGGATTGCCGTAATTGTGTAATATTCCCATTTGTTATTTCTGTCTTTTGTCTGTTTTGCCTAGTTTTCTTTAGCGATTTGCCAGAAGACGCTTCCAGCTTTCTTCTGTAACATTTCGGAGGCCTAGACTCCCCCAGAGACTCTGAAGAAGATTATGAAACCTCCTCCCAGCCCTCCCCTCGCCCCCGAAGAATGCAAAGAAACACAACCCACCGGCATGAAATTTCCAGGAGTCTGCCACCCATCCAAGAACCGCAGGTGATGGAGACATACTTAAAAAAACCAAAAATACCAATGCACCATCCATTTTCAACTATCAGATTGGCAAGGAACAATAAAAGGCTCAGCAAGTTCACGTACCACCGATGTGAGTACCGGTTGGTGACAACCCTCTGGGGTTTTCAATGCACACAACTTTTGATCCAATGTATTTAAGGCCAGAAAATGACCCCAGTGTCTGTTCATAGGAGAAGACTGGTCAAATAAAGGCAGGGCCATCCATATTTCTGGTGATTTTGTACATCCCATTTTTAAGAAAAGTCACGGTCCCCTCTCCCTGGAGTCATTGTGATGAGTGGCTGGGGGGAGAGGAGAGGTGCAGGAGTTGAAGTCCTTACTGAGGGGTTTAAACCGTGAGTTACCTAATGGGACGTCTTATGACGCAATTAGTGAGACAATGAGGACACCTGTGGGGGCAGTCGTGAAGGGCTGTAGTATTAGGATATTTCAACAGTAGCTCTGAATCTTTGGGGGTTCAAAGATGCCTTTGAAAATCTAATGAGAGCTAAGGACTCATTCTCTAGAAAATGCACATATGCACAAATTTTGCATATACGTTCTGGGGATTCTCGGGCCCCCTGAAGTGGATTCATAGACTCCAGGTGAATCCCTGCCTTCGGCTTCAAACAAAGGGAAAGTTCTTTTGAGGAAGATCTAGGGCAGGGGGAAGACGACCTGTGAGTAGCTGAGGGCAGGCAATCCCACATCTGGGCTCACTGGTTTCCTTTCTATTCCCGATTTCAGACCTCTAATGAGTCCTCACACATTGCACAGAAATCCTCCTATATTTCTCTAGAAATCTCTCCTACTTTCCACCTGAGAAAACAGATGCTTCTTACTATCACCAGCCTACAAATGAAACCACACTTGCCCCCCATTTCTTCCTCTAGCCGTGACTGAGGAAATGTCTCTCCTCTCCTACGCCCAGTCTTGCCCCTCGAGCTTCTGGATTTCTTTCTCACCTGCCTTTCCCCAGGTCTTCTGTTACCATCACAATAAAATCAAAACTCTGCCAGGGCCTACAAGGCTACCACATGATCTTATTTAAATTTCAAAGCCAACACCCTTGTTGTGATGCGTGAATCCGGGTTGGGGGAGGGGCGAGAGGGAAAGCCAAGAGACCACATACTTGTTGGGCACCAGGCGCTTGGTGCTGGGGACAAAGTGGTGAGCAAAACCGTGGTCTCCTGGAGCTTCCAGCTGAATGGAGACGGGAAGGTGTGAAGTCAATAGAGCTTTCAAGACTCGAAGGCTCCCTAACTTACTTAGAATCCAGCCCAGCGGGTGAAGCAAATCATGGGTTCCCCTCTCGCCCCTGAAAACATGTGACTATTGTGGATGGATATTCTCGAAATGTTGGACAACTTAGGGTTTGTTTGGTTCGGGGGTTCCATCAAGACATGACCTACGTGACTTTTATTGAAATAACGACAACATAATGTCTACCGAGCAAAAAAATGCTTGAAGTGAGCCGAAGTAAAACCCTGAAGGGGAAAGGTACTAAAATAGCATCTGAGGTTGTGTTTAGAAGCCAAGATTTTAGGGGATTTTAACATTTATTTATTGTCTTACATGTTTTCGAACACATTTTCCTCTAATAATTTTGAAAAAGTTAAAAGTATTCCATGTAGAAACACCAAAAATGCTATTAAAATATTGTCGAGTGAAAGGGTATAAATCTAGGTACAGCCTGATGGCAGCAGCGTAAGGTGTAGGTGGGTAGATACAGATTCGTAGAGCGATAAGCAGAAATGAAATGAGCTGTGCTGGGTCTGGGGTCAGAATATTTGGTTGGGCAGGTTTCTTGAAATCTCTGTGTTTCTGTTTTCCCATCTGTAAAATGGCAATAATAATTACCCCTACTTCATAAGGTTAGTGCGCCAATTCAGTGACTTAATATATGTAAACTGCTCAGGCACAGAGGATTTTTAGGGCAATAAAACAGTTCTGCACACTAGTATAATGGTGGATACGTGTCGTCACACATTTGTCAAAGCTCATGGAATGTACCACACCGAGAGTGAACCCTAATGTAAACCATGGACTTGGGATGACAATGATGTCTCAGTGGAAGTCCATGGATTGTAACATAGCTCAAATCTAAAACACAAGAAACAACAAGTGTTGGCGAGGATGTGGAGAAAAAGGAAACTTTGTGCACTGTTGGTGGGAATGCAAACTGGTGCAGTCACTCCGGAAGACAGTACACAAGTTCCTCAAAAAGTTAAAATAGAGCTACCATATGATTCAGCAATTGAACTACTCGGTGTTTACCCAAAGTATATGAAAACACTAATTCAAAAGGATATATGCAAGGGCACCTGGGTGGCTCAGTCGGTTAAGCCTGCGACTCTTGGTTTGGGCTCAGGTCATGGTCTCAGGGTTGTGAGATCAAGCCCTGCATCAGGCTCAGAATGGAGTCTGCCTGAGACTCTCTCTCCTTTTCACTCTGCTTCTCTCCCCTGCACTCGCTCTCTCTCCCCCTCTCTGAAATAAATAAATAAATCTTTAAAAATAAATAAATAAATAAAAATCATCTTGATTTTTTTTTTTAAGATTTTATTTATTTATTTGACAGAGAGAGAGAGAGATCACAAGTAGGCAGAGAGGCAGGCAGAGAGAGAAGAAGCAGGCTCCCTGCCGAGCAGAGAGCCCGATGCGGGGCTCGATCCCAGGACCCTGAGATCATGACCTGAGCTGAAGGCAGAGGCTTTAACCCGCTGAGCCACCCAGGCGCCCCTAAATAAAATCTTTTTTAAAAAAATAAAAAAAAAATACAAAGTAAGCATAACTTTTGACCTTGAAAAAATAAGGGCTCAGTACACTGGCACATAGGAAGCGTTCCATAAATGCTAGCTTTTTTTTTTTTTTTAGTTTGTGACGTAGGGTTCATTGATTCATTAGCTGCATATAACACCCAGTGCTCATCACATCATGTCATGCACCCTCCTTAATTTTAGCTATTATTTGATCGCCACGGTTATGTTACAATACACTCACAGTCCGGGTAGGGGTTCAGTAAGTGTGACTGGTGAATAGTTGCCACTACTGTTTACTTTCTTCCCCTTTAGACTTTCTCGCAGAGCTTCAGGCCTGATCATCCAGAAGGAATTCCCACTAAGCCACCCGCCTCACCCTCTCCGTTGTCTGTCTGTGGCCCCAAGGGGTCCAGCAGTTGCTTCTTGTAGCAGTTCGCCGCTCCTCCCCGCCCCCCCGGATTATCTGTCTTCCTGCCTGGCTCCTCCATACCACTCCGTTGCAAGCTCCCTGGGGCCGCGATACTCCTCGTTCTTCTTGGGATCCCCAGTTCCTAACTCAAAATCTGGCACCAAAGCAGAGTCAGTACAGGTTCCATCAGATGAATCAATGAGTTAAAGTGAACGAATGAATGAATAGCAAGACCCGTCACAGCAAGTTCTGTTGAGTTAATCTGAGCACAATCTGAGCAGGGCTGGTATTTCTGGCTTAGTGGCCCCCCACCCTCCCGACATCCTGTTAATGGGTATATTGCCATCAAAACATTGCAGAGGGGGCCGCTTGCTAGTGGGGAGAGCATTTAATTTTGCACTTCACAAAAAGCAAGAGGACGATTTTTGGAATTTTGCTTACGTGCCCAGATTTTTTTTTTTTACTTTTTTTTATTTTAAGATTTTATTTATTTATTTGACAGAGAGAGACACAGTGAGAAAAGGAACACAAGAGGGAGAAGCAGGCTTCCCGCTGAGCAGGGAGTCCAATGTGGGGCTCGATCCCTGGACCCCTGAGATCATGACCCGAGCCAAAGGCAGATGCTTAACGACTGAGCCACCCAGGCACCCCATGCCCAGATTTTAAACTCTTTCTGCTCCTCACACCACATGGGGCAGCACTGAGATCCGGGTGCTAGAGCGAGCAGCCTCCTTCCGAGCCCCTTTCTCAACAAGACCACCATTATTAGGCTTACTATGGGGCACTGAGCAGAAAAGAAACAAACTCTGCTAGGTTTCCCAAGGAAATGATCTGTATTATTTGCTACTTAAGCCCACCCTCCCCAGTGAGAGTCCCAGATAAAAAGATGAAGACTTCCACGCTTCTCTCTCTCCCCATTGCCCTTTCCCATCCTTGTACACACTATTACATGCATACATGCAAACTGATGTCTATCTCTATAGGCATGTATATGTTATGCAACTATATCCTGCTATTCGAACTCGGAATTATTTTTTTCTTGTCTCTATTTTGCAATACTCTATATTTCTGCGTATTTCTGTCATAGGAGAGCTTTGATCAAAATAAGAGAGAGTTTGGTATGATATATAAGGAAGGAGAAAAACCACTGTAGACAGGCAGGCCATGGCATGGAGAGTAAATGCGGGATGATGACAAAAATGAAGGTCTGTGTCTGTGTCTTCCTTCTCTCCAAGCTCTAGAAGGTCCATGTCCGAAGACACAGAGGAGAGCTTCCTGGGGATCGGGAACTGGACAAAGTGGGTTCAACAACTGTGTCTACAAACTGTTTAACTTCTCCGAGCCTCAGTTTCTCCCTATAGGGATGATAACACCTACTTCACAAGGTTACTGCGAAGGTTAAATGACATGTTTCTAAAACACGCAGTGCAGAAAATTTCCAAACACTTGTCATCTAAATTAGAGGGTCTCAGATTTTTTGAATTTGAGAATACCTTTCGGATAGTGACTAGTTCATAGATTCCCTGCTACACATACACACGCGTGTGCGCACACGTGACCATAGTGGATAGAGAAAATATGCGACAAAACGCTACTACGTACTTCACAAGCACTAGGGCAGCTTGCAAAAGAAGAGGAAAGTAAGCATTGGTGAGGGTGTCAAGGAATTGGAACCATTGTACATTGTCGGTGGGAAGGTAAGATGGGGCGGCCACTGTGGAAAAGAGCTTGGTGCTTCCTGAAAAATTAAACATGGAACCATCATATGAGCTAGCAATTCCACTCCGAGGTATAAAACCAAGAGAGAAGAAAGCAGGTACTCAAACAGGTACTTGAATGCCCATGTTCATAGCAGCCTTATTCACAATAGCCCAAAAGGGAAAACAATCCAAATATCCATAAACAGAAAAATGGATCAACCAAACGTGGCATAAACATGCAATGGGATATCATTTCAGCCATAAAAAGGAATGGATTTCTGATCCATCCTACAACGTGGATGAACCCTAGAAACACGCTGAGTGAAAGAAGCCAAATCTGTATGACAAGAGGACAAATCTGTATGATTTTACTTACGTGAAATAGCTAGAACAGGCAAATCCGTAAAGACAAAGTACATAAGAGGTTGCCAGGGGCTGGGAAGGAGGAGATTGGGGAGCTCTTGCTTAATGGGTACAGAGTTTCTGTTTGGAATGATGAAACATTTTGGAAACAGAGAGTGGTAACAGTTGCATTAACACCCTGAATGTAATTAACGCACTGACTCCTACACTTAAAAATTGCACACTTAAAAAAAAAGCATACACTTAAAAATGGCAAAATAACAAATTTTACAATATATATATTATACCATAGTTTTAAAAAGCAAATGAAAGAAGTCACTACTCTGAATTCATTAATGCTTACATATGAGATATGCTGCTCATTCAATGTGCCGAGGGACTTGTGGACCACTTACAAGGATTCCAGACCTCTCACCTCCACCAGCCACCCGCTCCGACAGAGAACCATGGAGAGAGATCATTCAAGTTAATACAAAAGTTACACCTCAAATGTCTGGAGAATAGCTTCAATTAATCATTTTGTGGTGAGAACACAGACTCGGCCATTAGAGTTTGGTACAAGTCTGTATACATGGCAAATATTTTCTAAATGCTTCCTCAACAAATGGGTTTCTTTAGTACAATATCCAAGCACCAGCTTCATGTGAGCCAATTAGAGACTTTGTGAATAAATGAGTGCGTGTGTGCGTGTGTGTGTTGGGGAAGGGGGGCCATAGGAAAGAAGTGTTATAAGAAACAGAAAGGGCCTGCTCCTGATTCCTGGCTAATTGCCTCCTTTCAGGAGCAGCCCTGAGGATGGAGCAGCCTGGCCTTTGCCCCCCGCTGGCTCCTGCAGGTGCAAAGGGACACTGGCACTCATGTCGCAGAGACGCGCCCTGCTGCACAAGGCTCGCGGACAAACAGGTCTGGCGCCCTCCAGAGCTGTCAGCCTGGTGCCTTTCAGGAGCCTTAAAAGTGGATCCGAGAGAAAACAAAGAAGGGTCGATCTTAATATCTGTGGGTCTCACCATTGCTGGCAGTAAATATGAGGCATGTGGGAGACACAGAACCCATGTTCAAAAGTTTACATAAAACTGAACAAGACAGGGAGACAGGGAGGGGTGGTTGGAGATGTTACAGAATAAAAAAAAGGAGACAGAGCATCCTTTCAGACTATATTGAGAGCTTCCACCACTCACCGTTAAGAGTTAATGAATCTGACTTCCAATGTTGCCACTAGTACAAAGGGTACAACACATGGCTACAAAATGATTTCTTTGCCTCCACTCTTTAAAAATGAAACAAACATGAGCTGATTTCTTTGGCCTAAATGGGTTTGCTTTTGCCTCTGAAATGTACATGTGGAAGTGTGTTCATCTAAAATATGTAATTGATCGATTAAAACAGAAAGTTGCCACAAGTGCCAATCATTGGAAGCATTCTGGCCACATTCATTTCATTCTCTGAGCACACTAGAGCTCCCATTATTAATAAATGAAGTGCATTTCTTTCGAGTTAGAGAAAAATCTGCCAATACATAAAATTGTACTAAGTGATACCTATTTACATTACAGGAGGGGAGACATGTTTTTACTTGGGGGGGATTGATCGTTCTATAAAATCAAATTGCCCTTTATAATATAACAATTCCTTCTTTCAAAAACCACTCATTTCTACATATGTCTGTGTGTGTGCATAAAGAAAGCTCTGAAAGAATATACACCCAACTTTGACTGTGGTTACTTCTGGGGGAAGAGAGAGAGGTCACAGTGAAATGTGAACAGGGACTTTCACTGTTTATATATTCTGCGTTCTTTGATTTTTTCCATAATGGGCATATGATTACTTTTACAATTAATGATTTAAAACTAAAGACAAATGAAGTTCCATGGATGGTGAGATGGGCAGTAAACTAATAAGACATCACTTAGGCTATGCAAAATAATTTACTTTTTCCCCTTGTTATAAAGTATTAGAGAGAACAGTATCATGAGCCCTAATGTATTCATCACTCAGCTTCAACAATGATCAATTCCTGCCTGATCATGTTTTATTTATTCTCCCTCATACACTCAAACATACACATGGCTACACTTGTTAAAGCAAATCCCAAACATGATATCATTTTATCTGTAAATGCTTTACACATTTTAGCTGAGACTATAGAACAGCACAAGCAACTTTTCAGGATCCTATTGACTTCCTCATCAAGATGATTTTTCAAAAAGGAAGAGAAGGCAGGTTTAATAAGGATGGAATGTGGTTTTCTGAGAATTAACACGACCCTCTTATTCAGATCACCCAAATCATCCGACTCTATTCCACCTAATCAATGACTGAGAAAATGCCGGCAAATAGGGTGGAACCAAAGAACAGCAGGTAAGTTAGAAAAAGGAGTCCAAGAAGATACATTTCTCCATCTGCCACTTCTGAGCCTTAAAGCAAAGCATGCAAATACTTTCTTGCCAGTGAATCCTTCACAGGTAGGTCTAAGCATTCGAGAGAGGAAAAAAAAAATAGTTGCTGCAACCTGACAAAATGACTAATGAATTATTCATGTAGTCACTGAACTGAAATCTACAACCTACAGCTACCCTGAGCTTCGGGATGACAGGTGAACACAGCACCGAGCATGCTTTCAAATTTAGGCCAGGACTTATACCGGGCAACCTGCGCCGTCCATCCTCCCGGGGCTACAGAGTTCACAGTCCCTCCCCCAAAGCTGAGCAGTGGCCTGAGTAGATGCCCAGGTTTCCTCCTCCCACCCCCACCCCATACTCCCACTTCTGCTCAAAAATTAATTTCTGGGGGTGGGGGTGAGGATATAGGCAAAATGGGTGAAGGGGATTAAGAGGTACATACTTTCAGTTATAAAAGAAGTCAGTCAGGGGGATGAAAAGTACAGCATAGCAAATATAGTCAGTAATATTGTAATGGCTTTGTATGGTGACAGGTGGGGACCACACTCAGCGTGGTGAGCACTATATGGTGTATACAATTGTCGAATCGTTATGTTGTTCGCCTGAAACTAATATACCATGTCAGCTGTGCTTCGGTGAAAAATAAAATTAAAAAAAGAATTTCTGACCCGTGGCTATTGACTTTAAGGAGACTACCTCTTCCTTTCGAAGCACGAGCAGGTTTTACTCTAGGGATGTGGCCTTGGTTCACCTCTAACATTTCATCCAAATGTGAAAGTCCTCGGCTTTAGAGCTTCAAACATTCTTTTGGGTCTTTCCCTTAGGCTCATGAAGCCAGTTGAGAAACACAACTTTACCATCATCACTGGTGTGGATCAGTGTCACCAACCCAGACGATCGTCTGACAAGTGGCCCTGTGTGAAACTCTAGCGCGTACACCATCATAGTAGACATTTCACTCCAGCCCGCAGATGGGCGAGCAGAAGCCCACAGAGATTAAGCGATTCATCGAAGATCTCACAGCCCTAGGGGATAATCAGGTTTGAACCCAGGTCTTCTGATTGCTAGTCTAATGCCCTTTCTACTGAACCAGAGGTTGGCAATCTGCAGGCCAAACCCAGACTCTGATCATGTGTGGTCAACCCCTAAAAATCACAGTTTTTCAGAAAAAGAATTTGGATTTCCAGTTTCTTTTGGAAAAATGAGTAGGATAGTAGCCACACAGGGCCAGCATTCTCACGGGGCAACCATTGGGCTGTGGCTGGGGAATTTCTGGCCTCTGAAGACATAACATGTTATTTCCATTTTGCCCCAGTCTCCCCTCTGCTCACTTTTCTCCTTTATGTTCCTGGCCTGGTCCCCACCAGCCTTTGAGATCCTGGCTTAAAACCAAGCTTCCTGCCAAATGTGTAGGATTTGATTTTGGAAATCATGCTAAAAATATGAAACGGCTCTATTGCTCAATCTGCCTTCATTTTCTTCTTTTTTGCAGCATATAAGCAAATAACGAGCCCCAAATCACATGAATGTAGACGTATAAGCTACAAGCACATCCTAAGGGCCACATTACAGACGCGGCTCCTGCGGTGACTGCGATGATTGCAGCAGTTTGGATACTTACGGAACCTCAATTTGTCCTCGTTAACTCTGTAACTTGTGTGCTCTTTGAAGCCGACTTTGCAGTAGCACTTTCTCTCAGTAGTCATCGCGAGTGCTATCTCCGCACCTGCAGGTCCCTTTGGTGGCTGGTGCAAAACCCTGTCCCCTCCCCATCTCCTTCACAGTCTTCGTGATCACACTGAGGAGGGGATCAGCATGAAGTTGTCAAAACCTGTCAGACCCTCCAAAATTATACGAGTTGGGTGCTCTCGTGCTGCCCTAGCTATGGCTCTGGTCCTTGATTTTTTCAAGGCTGGCATTTGTTCCAAGGGAGAAAGTCAGGTCATGATGAAGGCATGTGCAAGGGTTGGTAGGGCCAAGGGGAGACTCAAAGGATCATTTTATATGGATCATTTAAAGAGACCGAAAGCAAAAAGTTAGGTAAGAAGGGGGTCCTTCTCAGTCTTCATGCCGCTGGGCCACACAACATAGTGAATTTACTGTGGGCCTTATTGCCTTTATTACGAAAGGTAACTGTCCTCAAGGGTCGATGTCAAGATGCCCCTTTGCCCCTCTACAGTAGCCACACTCACGGTGTACCTCGATGGATCACCAGAACCTACAGGTGTGTAATTCAAATACCGCTTCGTTCTGGAAGTTGACCACAAGAGGCTAGGTTCCATCCCTGATATTTAGAGAAATACCTTGTTTGCTCTCATGGAAACCGAGAAGGTCCACGCATCAAGTCAAATGGAGCCGTAGAACTTTTCACTGATGATTTATATTTATTAACTTATTTAGGCCCTGGTACATTCTATCACTCTAGAATATTCCATGGGTGAAGTGAGGTAAAAATTGACTGATGTGACTGGTGTTTTTGTGATGGCTAATTTTATGTGTTAACTTGGCTGGGCCAAGGGGTGCCAGATATGCGGTCAAACGTTATTCTGGATGAGATGAACGTTTGAATCGGCAGACCGAGTAAAGCAGATTGCCCTCCCTCATGTGGGTGACCCTTTTCCAGTTAAAGGCTTGATTCGAACAAAAAAGCTGAGTAAAAGAGACTTCCTTCTGCCTGACTGCCTTCGAGCAGGGACATTGTTGTGTTTTTATTTGGTTTTCTTTTCTGCATTTGGACTTGAACTGAAACATCAGCTCTTCTGGTCCCAAGACTCCCGGCCTCCAAGCGGAAATTCTACCATCCACTCTCCTGAGTCTCCAGCTTGCTGCCTGCAATCCTTGGGACTTGGGAGCTTCTGGAATCACTTGGAACAATTCCTTGTCATCAATTTCTTTCTCTCTATCCGCGCCCCCCCCCCCACACACCCCTTAGTGGTTCTGTTTCCTTACAGAATCCTCACTAATACAGGTTTGATGTGCCTGAAAAGTTCATGAACTGCAGAAGATTTATACATTTTAGAAATAGACTGATACATTTAAAATTATCATGTGTTCGCTATGTGCTAGGCACTGAGCAAATTACTATGGGATAAGGAAAGATAATTATTGGCCCTGTCCCCCATGAAACATACAGTCTAGTCAGACGTTTGTGTAAACTTCATGTCATATAGATATATGTACCATAAAATTCATTCAAAGCATTCAGATGACAAGGAGATGACTTCTGGCTAGAAAGAATCAAGGGAGTGTTCATGGAGGAAGTAGCATTTGAGCTGGCACTTGAAGTATGAAGAGTCTAACACATGCAGTGATAAAAGAAAGTTCTTTTCAGGACAGCCGGGTGGCTCAGTCAGTTGAGCGTCTGCCTTCGGCTCAGGTCATGATCCCAGGCTCCTGGGATCAAGTCCCGCATCAGGCTCCCTGCTCAGTGGGGAGCCTGCTTCTCCCTCTGCCTGCCCCTCCCCCACTTGTGCTCGCTCGCTCTCTCTCTCTTTCTCTCTCTCTGACAAATAAATAAATAAAATCTTAAAAAAGAAAAGAGAAGAAAATTCTTTTCAGGGGGAGGAACTAGCATGCACAAAGGCAGAGAGATGAGAACACATCAGCCTTTCACCAGGAGAATAGGGCGATTTAGTCCAGCTGGATTATCAGGTCTACAGAGAAGAAACAAGTCCGGCGAGGTTGGTGAGGGTCAGATTTTAGAGCATCACAAACGCCGCACTAAGCAGTTTGGACTTCATTGATTCAATACTAAGGACACTGAAGGGTCCGATCAGAACCGTGTTTAGGATCATCGACGTTGCGGTGGTATGTACTTTGCACGGGAGTCTATTATGATAGCCTAACAGAGAGATAACAAGGTTCTGAACATGAGTTAAACAGATCTGCCAGGAGTTGGATGTGTTAAATGAGGAAAAGAGAATGAACGATGGCTCAGAATTAGAGTCTGAACCTTAGAGCTGGAGGATACATTTGATGCCAGCTGGTCTTGCTCTCTGCCTCTACGGAGAACTCCGGGGCCGGAAAAGGTGCTTTGTCCAGAAAGCACACCAAGAAGCCAGGACCAGAGCTACGTTCTCCCAATTCCCACCTGCACAGATGTTAGAACCATTAATAGAAATAGGGAGAACGGGTTTTGAGAAAAAAAGATGAGGAGTAGGTTTTGGGTTATTTGGATTTATTTCAGATGCCTCTACAACATCCAAGCAGAGACAGCCAGAGCAATTAGCTATGCAAATCCGGAATTAATCTCCGGGGATCCATCCTTACCTCTTCAGGAACCTCATTTTCTCCTCTATGGCTCTTCACCTTTTCCTCTTTATTTGCTCTTTCTTATAAAAATTAAAGATGCTTATATAACTCCCACCTTAACAGTAAAAAATAAAACAAGCCTCGCTAACCACCCTCCTTATGAATGCATTTTTATTAAGTGGCTACTGTGTATTCAGCACTATTTTAGGCACTAAGGATAAAGCAATAAACAAGTCAGTCAAGGTTTCTGATCTCAAAGAACTTAAAGTCTGGCTGGAAAGACAAAGTTAGGATAAGAAATTTATAAGAAATTCACAAGTGGAGCTTCATTATACGATTCTCCCTAGTTTTGAATGTTTAAAGTTTTTCACAAGAGCAGACTTTTTTTTAATTGAGATACAATTGACACATAACACTGTGTAAGTTTAAGGCTTGCAACATGTTGATTTGATACATTTCTATGTTGCAATTTGATTAGCACCACAGTGTTAGCTAACACATCTCTCACCTCGCTAATCATTTCTTTTTGTGCTGAGAACAACTGAGATCTAGTCTCTTAGCGACTTTGAAGTTTACAATACAATATTGTTGAGTAGTGTATGCTGTGCATTACATGTCCAGAACTTCTTCATCTACGAGTTGCAAGTCTGTACCTTTAAACAACGTCTCCCCAATTTCTCTACCTTTCCCCCACCCCTGGTAACCACCATTCTACTCTCTGTTTTTAAAGAATTTGGCTTTTTCAGATTCCATAAGTGAAATCATACAGTATTTGTCTTTCTCTGATTTATCTTGCTTAGCATAATGCCCTCAAGGTCCATCCACGTTGTCATAAATGACAAGATTTCCTTCTTTCTCATGGCTGAATAGTATTTCATCAAATATATGTATGTGTGTATATACATTCACATCTTCTTTTTCCATTCATCCCTCAGTGGACCCTTAGATTATTTCCATATCTTGACTATTGCAAATAATGATGCAATAAACATGGGAGTACAGATAGCTCTTTGCGATCCTGTTTTCGTTTCCTTTTGGATACATACCCAGAGGCGGGATTCTTGGATTTAAAAACAGAAATTTTAAAGAAGGGATGCTATAGGAATGTATAAGAGGGGGATTTCACCTCAATCTCAGGGAAACTCTCAGAGATTTCCTTGGTGAAGAGAATTTTAAGCTGGGCCCTGAAGGATGATTAGCAACTAACACAGAAGGGGGTGCAGTGGGGAGACTGCAGTGGGAAGGAGAAGGGGAAGGAAAAAGTTGTCTCACTAGCAGCTGGAAATTCAGTCATTAGTTTAACCAGATAATCAATACTGAAGGGACTAAGAGCCTTACCCAGCAAGACAAAGGAGGGAGAGAGAAAAAGAGACAGAGACACAAAGAGAGACACAGAAAGAACTTACCTAAATATTAAATCTTAAGGGCTTATATCATTAGGGTTAGAAAGAGGAAGAGCTGGAGTATTCTGTATGCCCTATGGTCAAATATATTTATTTATATAGTTATCAAATGCATATTAACATATAATACGTATTATAAAGTTATATAACATAAATATAATATACAATTATGTAACATGTAATGTAATACATGTGTATATGTACACATGCGTGCATGCACACACACACATACAGGCCAAAAGTTCCCATCATCTCTCCCAAGGCCACGTTTTAGATTAGAGGAAATATGCATTTTTGCACAAACATTTTTGAAAAGACTAGATTTACAGGGTGTAATCCATAATTCTTGCCCGTTAACGTATCGTTGAAAAGTACTCAATAAACTTCCTAGATTCTCCAGCTAGCGGACACAGGATATTAGGATCTCAACCAATCAACAGTACATGGAATGTCTGAGAACATCCCAAGCTCCTCCCTATAAAGACTCGCGCCTCTACTTGTGAATGCCGCTGCCCACCCTGCTGTGGAAGTTGGAAATGGGTTGGTCTTCTCACCAAGTGGAAACACAAGGCTGCTGTGAAACTTTCGCAACAGAAAAATGGCGTTGTCCCCCATCACGTGCGGAATGTCACGTATGCCACTGACTTGACCACTCCCTAGCACCTTTAGCAAGCTGGCTCAGTATAATCACTATTAATCTTCAGCCTTTATAAAGTTTAACCACTAGAAAGAAAAATAGCAAGATAGCTTATGAATCCCTTTGAGAAATGTCTACACTGCTGTACAGTTGAACATTATACTTTCAATCTTGTAGTTGATAGAAAAACCATGCTATCCCTCCTACAAAACTCTCATTGAAGACACTGTTGTGATTCAAAGAGGTTTATGAAAGATCTGGCCAAGTAAATTCTCTCGAGCTTAATCTCAGGGAAAAAAAAAACTGTGTTGTGCCGATAAATTTATAAAAATGACTCTTCTCAGATAAAGAAAATGACGGTAGAATCCAGTCTCTTCCCCCTTTCTGCTTTGCTGCTGGGAAACAGCTCGATTCACTTACCTGTTTGCATCTACTCTAATTTCTGTAATACACATCCATTCGGTTTAAACCTTAATTCTCTTACTTTATGTGTAAGTCCGTAAATTGCATCAGGTCCTCCAAAAAGTATACGTCTTAAATAAAAGACCTCCTCAATTTGAAGCTATAAATACATTAGGCTTGACCTGCCCAGGAATCAACAGAAATGAGCTCTTAAGAAATAACAATACAAATGACTGAGCTCAAGTTTAGGAAACATATTTCTCATTAAATGGAGAGCAGACAGAAACTTTAACTTTGACAGTAATTTCTTAATTATCAACACACTGATTATAAGCAGAAGAGGAAAAGAAAACACAGAGCAACAGATCATTCCAAATTGGTTTAATTTAATTTTGCAATCAACTAATGTATATTTCTGGAACCTCTGCTGTGAGCTCAATCCAGGATTTCACCAGCTAGTTGAAGAGACAACAATGAGCAAATTTAGCAGCAAATCTGCACATTCAACAAATATTATCAGGCAGACTATATCCATTTATCTATTGATGGACATGGATTGCTTCCACCTTTTGACTATTATGAATAATAGTGCTATGAACATTGATGTGCAAGTACCTGAGTACTTGCTCTCAATTTTTTTGGATATAGAGCTAGGAGCAGAATTGCTATGTTTACCTTTTTGAGGAACTGCCAAACTGTTTTCCATAGCAATGTACAGGGGCCCTAATTTCTCCACAACCTCTCCAACAGGTGTCATTTTCCATTATTTTAATAATAGCCATCCCAATGGATGGGAAGTAGTATCCATTGTGGTATTGCTTTACGTGGCCTTACTGACTAACGATGTCAAGCCTCCCTGCATGTGTTTATTGGCCATTTGTATATCTTCGTTAGGGGAGTGTCTATTCAGATCCTTGGACCGTTTCTGAATTGGGTTGTTCAGTTTTTGTTGTTGAGTTGTAGCAGTTCTTTACATATTCTGGACATGAATCCCTTATGCATATGACTTGCAAATATTTTCTCTCATTTTGTGGGTTCTATTCACTGTGTTGATAGTGTTCTCTTATGAACAAAAGGGCTTAATTTTGATGAAGTCCAATTTATCTAAGTTTTCTTCCGTTGCTCACACTTTTGATGTCGTATCTAAAAATCCATTGCCAAATCTAAGTACATGAAGAATTACCTCTATGCTTTCTTCTAAATGTTCATAGTTTCAACTCTTACATCTAGGTCTTTGATCCATTTTTTTTTTAAGATTTTATTTATTTATTTGAGAGAGAGAAAGAGAGCGAACAAGAGAGCACACACAGGGGGAGCTGCAGAGGGAAAGGGAGAAGCAGGCTCCCCGCTGAGCAAGAAGCCCGACACAGGGCTCGAACCCAGGACCCTGGGATCACGACCTGAGCCGAAGGCAGATGCTTAACTGACTGAGCCATGCAGGCACCCCATTTGATCCATTCTGAGTTAATTTTTGTATATGGTGTGAGGTGAGGTTCCAAACTTATTCTTTTACAAGTGGATATCCAGTTTTCCCAGCACCACTGTGGAAAAGACTGTCCTTTCCCCATTGAATGGTCTTGGCAACCCTGTCAGACTTCCATTGACCATGTAGGTGAGGACTTATTTCTGGGCTCTCTATTCTATTCCACTGCTTTGCGTATCTCTCCTTATGCCATTTCCACAGTTTTATTGTTGCTTTGTAGTACGCTCTGAAATCAGGAAGTACTAGTCCTCCAACTTTGTTCTTTTTCAAGACTGTTTTGGCTGTTCAGAATCCCTTGAAATTCCATATGAGTTTTAGGATGGCTTTTTCTATTTCTGCAAAAAACGGTTGGAATTTTGGTAGGGATTACAGTCAATCTGTAGATCACTTTGGGTAGTACTCATCCTAATACTTAGTCTTCCAATTCATGAACACAGAAAGTTGTTGTTTTTTTTTAGTTTTATTTAGGTTTGCTTTCGTTATTTTCAGCAATGTTTTGTAGTTTTCTTGTTTTCAAGTCATCTTTGGTTAAATGTATTCCACAGAACTTTATTCTTTTTGATATGATTATTAATGGAATTTTTTCTTAATTTCTTTTTCGGATTATTCGTTGTTGGTGTATAGAAATGCAATAGATTTTTATGTGCAATTGCCCTTTGTCACTCCTTTATTTCTTTTACTAGGAAACTACAATATGGCTATTCAGCACTCTAATTCATTTGACTGTTCACCTATTTTTATGAGTGACCACATACTTTATCACACAAACCAAGACACTTTCTAGAGAGAAAGGGGACACTGTCGTATGGGGAAACAGGTGTTAATTTGAACTTTCCAGGGAGAACCAGGATGTGTTGTAACCCTACTTACTGAAGGATATGTAGATGGTTTCAATTTTTTTGTGACTCCTGCATCACTTAACTACTTTTACCTTAGTTCTATGGTAATTTATAAACATGTTTTATACCCTGAACTGGTCTGCCAGCTCCTTGAAGACAAAAACAACTTCCCACTGCCCTAGCGTATCTTAGCATCTAGCACAGTGCCTTCAATGTAGTAAATACCCAAGAAAGGTTCATTGGATGAATGATGACCCTCATTTGTCTCCAAAGAAATCCTTGGTCTTCTACCCACAGTCCCTCTAACTGGGCACCTCCCACGTAAAACTGCTACTAGTAAATCAAGGGGATGTGACCTACGACCTAAGGTAAATAAAACACTTAAGCGGAGGATTTAAAAGATCATCCTCAAGCAAGGTACTGAACTCAGCCAACCATACAGTGGGATCCATCAAGATGGCAAAATCATTTCCAATTTGCACAGATTACAGAAGGATATTGTTTTTCATTAAAATGTTTAATAAATGGATGGTTAAGATACATACTCGCAAGTCACTTCCAATAACAATAATTTATTTGGGAATTTAGGATAATAGGTGAATTCTACAGTGAATGTGATGTGCCCTTGGGCATTTTAAAACATCCAGGAATTATACTAAATAGTATATACTTATTTATGTTTATGTATTTCACTCTTCTATTGATCCTAAGTGATGTATGAATACAAAAGAATTTTGTATTCAGGATGATGAATACAAAAGAATCACGTTGGGAGTGCCTGGCTGGCTCAGTTGGTAGAGCATGTGACTCTTGATCTCAGGGTTGAGAGTTTGAGCCCCACATTGGGGGTAGGTAGGGTTCTTTTAAAAAGATTCTATTTCTTTGACAGAGAGAGAGCACAAGCGGGGTGGGGGGGGGGAGCGGCAGAGGGAGAGAGAGAAGCAGGCTCCCCGCTGAGCAGGGAACCGGATGTGGGGCTCCATCCCAGGCCGTCAGGATCATGACCTGAGCTGAAAGCAGACGCTTAACTGACTGAACCACCCAGGTGCTCCATGGTAGGATTTACTTAAAAAAAAAAAAAAAAAAAAAAAGAATCTTGGTGCCTGGGTAGCCCAGTCAGTTGAGCATCTGCCTTTGGCTCAGGTCATGGTCCCAGGGTCCTGGGATCGAGTCCTGCATCGGGCTCCCTGATCTGCGGGGAGTCTGCTTCTCCCTCTGCCCCTCCCCCCACTCTTGCTAGCTGTCTCTCGGAAAACAAAAACATACATACATACATACATAAAATCTTTAAAAAAAATAATCAAGTCAGACCTCTACCTTATACCATATGCAAAAACTAACTCAAATTGGCAACAACCAAAATTTAAGAGATAAAACTCTTAGAAGAAAACATGGGGTAAATCTTTCTGACCTGGGATTTGGCATGTCCATACTTAGCAGCTGGGAAAGCAAAACACTGTAGCCGTTTGCAGAAGAAGGTTACATCAAGCTGCAAGTGTGATGCTCGCCCATGATCGCAATTTTCCTGGATGCGTTCCAGTTTTTCTTTTTACATCTTAGTAGTAGTAATTCTGGTTTCTCATCTATTCAGTGTATGACACCTTATAAGTAAGTTGCTTCTCCCCAGTTCCTGATAGCTTTCTTCCATAGGAGGGAATTCTATTAGTGTGACATTCCTAGATTCTTTCCACCTCTTCACAGACCAAACTACAAGACAGATGGGGTGACTTATCTGTTTAATGAATCCGGGGAGAATAAACTAGGTATGGTAGGCCCAGAGCCGCCTTCTTTCTTCTTTTAGAGCCAACATTCTAAGAGAGTGCTGTTTCATACTGTAAATTTTCTCTGGGCAGGCACATTGCCCCTGGTCCACTGCTGCATGAATGAGCAGGTAAGTAGATCAGTTAGCTTTTACCATATAACAAACCAATCCCAAATGTAATGGATGGAGGAGCTTCCGGGGGCAGCTGTAACAGTGCTACAAATTGGGTGGCTTAGAACAACAGAAATTTACTCTCTCGCAGTTCTGAAGGTTAGAGGTCTGAAATCAAGGTGTCAGCAAGATCACACTCTCTCTGAAGGCTCTAGGGGTGAATCTGTTATATGCCTTTCTTTTAGCTTTTGGTGATGGCCAGGAATCCTTGGCATTCCTTGGCTTCTGGAAGCATCACTCCAATCTCTGTCTGCATACTCACATGGCATTCTCCCTGTGTGTCTGTCTCTGTGTTTTGCTCCCCTTCTTCTCCTCTTCTGATAAAGACACCAGTCATATTGGATTAAGGGTCCCCCCCAATTCAGTATGACCTCATTGTAACTTACATCTTAATTATATTTGCAAAACCCAATTTTCAAAAAAGGTCACATTCATGGGTACCAGGGGTTAAGACTTCAGTATAGCTTTTTAGGGGACATGATTCAATCCATAACAGTAGCTTAAAACAGCAAACATTATTCCTCATGATTCTACTGGTTAGCTGGACAGGATCTTCTGATCTAGGTTGGCTCAACCGGGGCTCGGTGGTCTGATACAGCCCTACTCACATTCTGAGGTCTCACCTGGGACAGCTGATCCTTCACCCTTTGGGAGTCTAGCACGTGATTGCTCTCATGTTGATGGAAGGTTTCCCAGCAGTAAAATAAAGCTTCAACATGCGAGAATTTTTCCAAATATCTGCTTGTGTTGTATTTTCTAAGGTCCCATCAGCTGAAGAAAGTCACATGGCTGAGCCGAGTAAGTGGCCGGGGGGGGGGGGGGGGGGGGG